>JAQPPZ010017033.1:6059375-7271250 GCA_028583015.1 Wollemia nobilis
TAAATAAGGGGATGAGACAAATGAAGTCTTAATTGTATCAAATTTTAGACACAAATTAAGATCTTATCACAAGCCCCAAATTATAGTCTTTCTCTATTGTAGGCATGGGGGAGACCCCACCTTCAATTTTATCACCCACAACACAATTAACACTATTACAACATTCAATTAAAAAAAATTAATTAGAGTTTTATTTAATGCCATTAGTTTAGGTTTTTCTTTTTATTTTGTTATATTTTGTAGATAACATGAGGCTCATTGCATATTGTAGGCATCCAAGGCAATCAAACCTACCAATATGTGTCACTCCATTCTATTTTTCTTAAAAAAAAAAAAGGTACAGTTCCTAGGACTTCCCAGGTGGTCACCCATCCCAGTTCTACTCCATGCCATAATGCTTAACTTTAGAGTTTTTATGGGATCTTCTACTAGGAACTCAATAAAACACATTTGTTTCTAGGATTATGCATAAGGTATTGGACTCAAAATTTACTTGTAAAAATATGGTGAATACTAATAAAAATCAAGGTGAATCATGGAGAATCCTAAGCAAATCAAATCGAGCATATTCATACCAAAATTTGGGGTATTTGAAGCCCTAAAATGTAAGGTCATCTTTGGGGCCACTTTTGACCTATTAAATCATATTATAACTTCATAAAAACACCACCATTAGATCAGGCTTGAAAATATCTTTCCAACAAGTACAAATATGCCTATGTTTGGATATATATTGTGGCAAATTGACTTTAAGAAAAAATTGAACCTAAAAATTTTAGGTGAGTGGGCCGACATCAAGGTTCGTCATATTTGCCAATTTCCAATTTTGAAAATCCTAATATTTACCCAATTTACAAATATTCACCACTATGCATAACCCTGTTTGTTGCATACAGGTTAATACCATGGGCAGATGTGTAACACTTGACCATGGTAGCACCAGCTATGGCAGACAAAATATGAGATCAAATGGTTCACAAAATTTTGTTGAGCAAGACATCTCCTCTTATTAAAAAAACACGTGTATAGACACTAAAATCTGGTCAATCCGATTAGGCAATCACAAGAACTAGTTAATTGACACCATATGGCCCCCTTGGGCAACCCTCAGAGGTTTACTAGTGGTCCTAACCACTCTTGGGAGGCTCTACCCCACTTTTGGGAGCTTTTGGGCCATATAGGCATGATCGTCCCACCCTGGGATGGTCATAGTTTATGGCCGTCCCACCCTAGTACGATCACAAATTGGTCGTCCTGGGGTGGGACGGCCACAAGGTTTGACTCCCAAAAAGTTAAATCTGGACAAATGGCACCAATAAATTGCCATTTTCCCTACCTATTCGACCATGCAAGTTAGAGGACGTAGCATCCTTATGACATGCTGCATGTAAGAGGCCAAATAGGGAGATTCTCTTCCCCCTCCAATGCATGCCACCCTAGCGGCCATTTGGCACCTCTTGCCCTACATGCCCTTGCATGTATTCTTGCCCAAAGGCCTCCTTTGGCTATAAAGTGGATTATTTTTCCACACAAGAAATAGAGAGGAGTTTTGGAGATATAGCAAAAAAGTGATGCCAAGATTTCCCCTCACCATTTTGTGCCCTTTTCCCTCGAAATATCTACCTAGAGAAGGAGGTTTGCGAGTGAACTAGGAGGCGTGATATGATTCCAAAACCGAACCATATGAGTTATTTTTACCACCAAATTTAAAAAAAACACTATTTAGGAGGTCCCTAACCAATTCACAAAGGAATTGGTGATAAAATAAGTGCATAACTGGTGGTCGTCCCACCCTAGGATGGTCCCTAGTTTGTGATAGTCCCAACCATCCCACCCTAGGATGGTGGATTATATATGCATTATTTATCTACTGTTATTTTTTATTTATATTATATATTATCATATGATACTACTGTCCAAATTTCATGCATTTTGGAGCTATATTGAGCGAGATATCACATTTTTAGTGTTTTGTAGGGTCTTATGTAGGTCTATGGAGGTCATCTGGAGAAGCACCTAAAAATATTATTTATTTTGAAAATATGACCATATGGGTTCTCTTAAAATCATATTTTATGCATACTTTCCAATTTTCATTTGATTTGTATGTGTTTTGGTTTAGAAATTGCTTGCTTTGGGTTTTGCAGGTTGGGAGCGGTCACTATGAATACGACATGCCATCGGACACAATTTTGGTTCTATTTTTGGTGAGATATTCCCAAAACCATATATTTTACATCCCTCTATAATTTCAAGTCATTTGGAGTTGATTTGGTATAATATCCATGCATATTCTCATTACTAGTCTTTTGGTGCCTGTGGGGATTGCATGTTTTTCATCATACACACTTGCTACTTGACATTTCTGATTTCCTTGTGTGTAGGTGCAGGTTTCTATAGTGCATTAGGAAGTATCACAAGACCTAAATATCAAATATACAAGTGGCGGTATCATAGGTCCGCCCACCTCAATTGTGGGTACGAGGAAAGACACTAGATGTGCACCCGAGTTACTTGAAGGATTTTGATCCTTGGGAACCCAATTTGTAACAATTGTATCATATTTGAGCCCTCAAGGGGACTTCTATGTAACCTTGGATTTTATCCACCATATTAATAATAAATAGACTCTCCTTTGCTTCATTTCTTGCTATTTGGTATCTCTTCCATTTTTACTTGCATGCTTTCGATTTGATGCTCATAAGAGATAGGAGATAGATACATATATTTTTTATCATCATTAGGTGCACCATTTTTCCCTAATTCATTTGATATCATTATGGTACACTATCCCTATTGCTTTTCTAAAGGTTTAACCTCAAATTTTACTTGTTTTTTGTTGCAGAAACTGGTTTTCTTGGCCTGAAACGACCTCTAGACTGCTCCTTAGCTCATCCTGGAATGGCCACACGATCATCCCACCCTGGGATGGACATAGAAATGGCAGCCGTACAACCTTAGTATTAGCATAAAATAGAGCCTTTTATGCTCAGATGCTAGAAATAGTAGGTTTCTCGGGCGATAAGGTAGGTACCTAAACTTTATGTTTTTTGTTACACAGTCAGAAATAGCTAAAATTTGGTTTTTTCTTGTGTGCTTTGTTTTCTAGAAAGGTAGAAAAATAGTTTCCTTTTCTTATAAATGCAAAAATAAAAAAGAAAAGAAGAAAAATAAAAAAGAAGTTAAGTTATGATGCCCTTGTATGGTTTGCTTGCATGTAGGCTACCTAATGGGTAGGCCATCATTTAGGGTTTGCATCTTGTAGGTTGCTTTTTATCTAGCTTTTTTGAAAGTAAAATGTCATTTATTGCATTTAGTGAAATATCATTGAGTGCTTTATTATTTAATTTCTTTTAAGCTTAAAAGGAACCACACACACTTGCACGTATCACAATAACATTGGTAAGGTTGGATTTCATCACCAACCCCCAATTCAGACTGGTGACGTTGGATTTCACCTCCTTCCACTAGATTACCCCTAGATACCTTAGATATAATAGGGAACTCTCTCAATATGGAATAGGTCATTAGTGTTCAAACTACCTCCCACTATTGGAATCACTTTTCGATTCAGAGTGGAAGAGCTAGGTGAACCCTCCACTCATTGTGGGTTTTAAGCGGTGTACCCTAGACTATTTTGAGAACCTCATGTTTGGCACTAGTGTTCCTAGTCACCACTTTGGTTGATTTACCTCATTCTAAGTCCAAAACATGAACAAGAAAGCAAGAGCAACAAAAAATTCAAACACACCAAACAACTTAGGGATTCACATCTAAAACTTAAAGGAGATAATCACATTGTTTGCTTGTGTGCTTCTTTGATCATTTGATTGTGTGTTCCTAATATTTAAAAGATATAATCATATACATCTAATCCTTAAAAGAGATAATCATGTTGTCTACTTTGTGTGTTTCTTTGTTGTTTGGGTAATCAACATAAGATCCTAGATCTGGGACCAAACCCTAACCCTAATTTTTCAAACAAAAACATCCAACAGATCGAGAATCGTACAAATAAAATTTTTGATTCTACATACAAAAGATCAAGAATCGTGCAAATCGGAGCTATAACAAAAAACTTATGTTGGTTTTATGATTACTCTATTTTTGAAGCCGAAAATAGAGAAAAACTACACTAAAATGGTCATAAAATGGTCTAGACAACTCCAAAAATTGCCAAATTTATTTTTTTGTCTTAGTTAGCTCCTTCTGCACCTCTCATAGAAATTTTGAGTCCTAACTCTTCATGCTTCAAAATTTCCCAAAAATTCCTAAAAGTGGGCATTTCCCCACGGGCCTCGGTTGGCCAAATATTCCAAAAATACAAATTTTTGACCCAGAAGTCAGATTTTGGAGCCCTAGCCCATTGTGATCAACTCGTCGCACTGATTATTTTGATATATAACACTTATAACTTTTTTTGAAAAGTCAAAATTTTCTAAAAATGGTTGATGGACCCCCCTTTTACGGATTTGGTCCAAATGCGGTTAAAAATAAGACCTCCAATTCAGAGAGAGATTCAAGCTCCATAACTAGTGAATATCTCCAAATAAGTCCAGAGGACATGCCCATCCCTGAATGGCATCCCAAGTTTTATCATAACAACAATACCATCCCCAGGGGGGTAAACCTTCGAGATATCCCTACTAGGGAAGCACCCATAGGTCCTCTAGGAAAACTTCCTGATTTGGATACCCTGATAGAATTCTATATAGAAAATAATCTACCCACTGAGGGGTCTAGTAGGTCAATATCATAGATTCACATCCCAACTTGCTCTATACATCAATCAGAGTATGAACATGAGAGTACACCATGGCCTAGCCTGGATGAGAAGACCACCCCGTCTGATCGAGCAAGTCACCCCCATACTCCTTACAGAGAGCACTCAGCATACACACATCGTGCTTCTATGCATCCTAAATATATAGAGCCTACATCCAAAACTGAATATGAGTCTTTCCTCATAGATGAGGAAGAAGACCCAAGTCATCCTCCTACTCCTCACATAGAGTACTTGGTGCAACCGCATGATGGCTCTACATCATCGGACTATACAGATCTGATTCATAAACCAGAGTCTCAGGTCAATGCAACATTTAGGGAGCATGGAAAATAGGCAATAGATCCTACTAGGGGTGAAACACATGATAAACCCATCCATATTTCAAATACAAGGGCTCACAAACCCCATGCAACTGAGCAACGAAATCATATTCATCAGGCACATAGGCCAAATATTCACAGACAACAACATACGGATCAACTCCATTTGGATCAACAACAATTAAATCAACAATGGGTGGACTCACAATGAGCACACCTACAAAGGTTGTATCAACAAAAGATACAAGAACAACAAATGATACAACAAGAGCAATTGCAAAATGCATTACATGAAGTGGTGCTTACCCCTAGCACCTATAGGATGCAACAATGGGCAAGGTGTCCAATACAATCTCAAATGTTGCCCCCTAGACCTCCTAGGCCTAATCAAGAATTGCCTCCTAGGCCTAACATAGGGTACCTACCATAGGCAGTTACCCCTCCTTATAGGCTAGCTCAAGAGACACCCTATGGGGCTTACACCGAGCATGATCCAGAAGTAGAATATCTTGAGATGCCTTATCAAGGTAGGGGGGTGATATTACACCACCCCATAATAGGCCTGATGTTCCTTGCCCTCCATCCTAGGAGCGAAGCAAGGAAGAGGAGATCAAATCCTTTGATGCATATAGGGTATTGCTAGAGCGCCTAGAATCAGTGGAGAACAAGACCTCTAGGTCTGGGTCTCAGAAGCCCACTTTGTGCCAGTTATGGAGTCAACCACTCCATCCTTCTATACCTACCCCTTCCTATATAGAATAGTTTAAAATACCCCACTTGGCTGACTTTAAAGGGGAGGAAGATGCATAGGAGCATGTCACCAAATTCTTGAACCAATGCTTTGGCATCCAGGATAATGATGCTTTACTTTTGAGGATATTCTTGACTACCCTCTTTGGCATAGCCATGGAGTGGTACAACCAAATCCTGAAGCATAGCATCTACAATCTTGACCAATTCATAGATGCATTCCTGGAATGCTTCACCTTTAACACTGAGCAAAAGGTGACGTTGGCTGACCTCACAGGGTTGAAGCAATATGATGATGAGTCAATCATCGACTATGGCAATAGGTGGCAAATGCTTCTTGCTAAGCTGCCATACATACTACCCATGTATTAAGTTACTGGCATGTTTTCTAAGATTTTTTTAAGCCTATCTCCTTGTTGTTGCAACTCCAATAGTATCCAACTCTTGAAGATGCTCTAGTGCAAGCTAGAATAATTGAAGACATCAAAATTCAAGAGGGAGAAATTGCAAAGCCATGCAAGGAGTGGACTAAGAATGCCAAAAACAACCTAGTACAACCAAAGCTGACATCAATCAATCAAGTTGCTATTAGTATTCCAAGGCCTGTGCAACTCGCACCACCTCAAAATCCCAACTATCAAGCCACACCTGGAAACTATGACAACAATAATCAAACTAACCAAAGACAAGGCCAACAACATCGACCACTACGATAATATACTCATTTGTTAGAGCCCTTAGCATCGATCTTCAATTGATTGTATGAGGTGCAAGCAATCACGCTTCTCGAGATCCATCCATTGAAACCTAATAAGCGTAGATCAAAGGTGCATAGGAAAGATCTATACTATGTTTACCATCGATAAAGAGGCCATGACATCCAAACATGTTATCCCTTTAGATATGTAGTTCAGGATATGATCGAGAGGCAAGAGCTTTTGATGGGCAACCCTCTTGCTCCAAACAACCAACCAATAGGAGACTTCCAAGACCTCTGGCCCACACACAAAGCAAAAACAACACCTACCAACCACGTTGAGCAACCCAATCAAGTGCATAACAACCCACCTCCCCAAGAGTTTGTGGGAATGATCAGTGTTGTAGCACAGGACCAGGAATTTCAAAATTGATCTACACAATTGGTGATTTCATCCAATGTTTCACCTTCACCTATCTCATCTCATCGAAACATGGGCATTGTTGATCATATTGTAGTGGACAAAATACATGTTGGGGGTCCCAAAGGTAGCATACCTTCCCCACCATCCACATCACAACCAATGAAGCATAGTGAGAACTCTAAAGGTATCACACCTTTCTCACTTTCATTGAGTAGCACACACACTCGGGGTGCCTAAGGTATCATGCCTTCCCCTCACAAAAAATTCAAAATAATCAAAATCCAAAAACAATGGAAAACATTCAAAATCCAAAAACATTCAAAATAATAAAAATTCAAAAACAATGTAAAATATAAAAACACAAAAATATTTGCATTTACATTTTGCATATGCATTCATTTACTTGCATTGCATTAGGCATGTTCATCCATTGCATTTGCATTAGGGTAGGTTGTGTTTACAATCTTACAAATGACACCATGTTTGTATGTCGATCATGCATCTATTCATCATCATCATCCATTCACCCTTGTGAGTAATTGTGTTTTTTCAACACAACCCCTTCCTGTTGCTATAAGGAATATACTAGGGTTTTCCAGTCATTCAACCACACCTAGTGATCTTCTTAGATTTTGTAGAAAGCTATCTTCACTTTCAGAATATGAGGTCTAGTTCTGATAGCACCTAGCATATCTCAAAATCCTATCACTAATCAAACACTAATAATCCAAGTTTTGCACAAGGAAATATGAAACCTACAAAGTGGTCTAGGTTACCTTAAGTAAAAAGTCTATCCTACTCATCCCCCTGTGCAGATGGTTCAAGAATTTTGAGAATTGGCAAAAGGACAAGCTCCTCCTTACCCAATTCCCCAAAGTCAACAGTGGTTCTCACCACTATCAACAAAGTCAAAATCCCAAAGTCAAAATCCCAAAGTCAAAATCCCAAAGTCAAAATCCCAAAAAAAAAGAAAAAAAATCAAAAGCAAAATAAACAGTGATTATCATCACTACATATGAGAAAATATCTCTGAATTCAAATAAAAGAAAAGAAGGGAGTATTGAACTTGAATCCCTAGAATTCTCAACATTCGAAAAACCATAAGGTGATCCTCATTACAGGTTTGGTGGACAACCTACTTGGCAATGGCGGTATCCTTACGCATGATGATATGTCTATCACATTAGCATTTTGCATGTGTGTAGACCAATGTTTGCATGTGGATGAGCTAGCTTTTGGTAGCCTATACTACCTAGTGGTCTAATCCAACTAAGTACAAAACCTAGGATCATGCTACTCATGGGGTGATCTTCAGTACAGATGGGTTGTGTAATCCCATTTGACACTGGGGTAATCTTATGCTTATCACAAAATGAACTCACTTGCACACACAGGGATAATGAATATCTTGGTCTTCATAACAAAAGCTTTTATCTTTCAGGAGTCCTGTATAGTCATTATACAACTTTTGATTAGTCAACTAGGGTGTTTGAGTCTCATGGAAAACCTCAAAAATTCCCTAATAGCAACAAATCATTACATCAATCATACACATTACACATCTCACAATCATATCATCTCACATTTGGATGCTTAAATGAGAAATTCTTATGATAAGAGTTATCATTTTCATTCATGATTTTTATACATTCTGTGGTGTCATCCATTAGATTGTTAAACACATATTAATTGCATTCCTTATGTTTTTAAGTGATTAAAGCATACATGTTCATTTACATTAGATCATCATCATGTAAATAATGCATTACATACATTGCATTCCCCATATCATACAAACATAACTTAAGTGCATAAACAATTGAAACAAATTAAACATGCATTTAACATTCACCATTGCATCCATATATGCATACATAGTAGAGCATCTACACATCTAGATCACAACATCTAATCATACATTTATCATCTAGCTAGTGCATATCATCAGTACATCGCATACATATAGCATATTCGCATCATCAATAGGCATTGCATCCATCAATGCATCCATAAATCATAACACATAATGCACCTAATGGTCCAAAAGCACACAATTGCAAATCACACAAACATTTTAAACATCAACTAGGGCATTATTGATATCATACCCCCCTAATCAGCAATCAAAAAGCTAAGCAATCAACCTCAAAAGGTTCCAAGGGTATCTACATACCACTTGGTCAACCCATAACACCCCTTAGGTAGTCTATGACCATCTAGGTCACCCTAAAAGGCTCCAAGGGTATCTACATACCACTTGGTCAACCCATAACACCCCTAGATGGTCTATGACCATCTAGGTCACCCCAAAAGGCTCCAAGGGTATCTACATACCGCTTGGTCAATCCAAAACACTCCTAGGTGGTCTATGACCATCTAGGTCACCCCAAAAGGCTCCAAGGGTATCTACATACCGCTTGGTCAACCCAAAATACCCCTAGGCGGTCTATGACCATCTAGGTCACCCCAAAAGACTCCAAGGGTATCTACATACCACTTGGTCAACCCATAACACCCCTAGGTGGTCTATGACCATCTAGGTCACCCCAAAATACCCTAATGGCATCCACTAAGCCCATTGGTCATAATAACAACATATATAATCCAAATCAACAATTGATAACTTCATCAAGTTAATCATGTTCATCTTACAATCATTGCTTAAAATAATCATGCACCCTCCTTTCTTGGGGAAAATAAGCAAAATATCAAAAGCAAATTCAAGCAAATTAGTAAGCTTGTCTCCTAATCACCATCAAGGCTAGGATTTGATTTAAGCTTATCTCCTAATTGCCATCAAGGCTAGGATTTAATTTAATCTTATCTCCTAATTGCCATCAAGGCTAGGATTTGACTTAAGATTATCTCCTAATTGCCATCAAGGCTAGGATTTGATTTAAGCTTATCTCCTAATTGCCATCAAGGCTAGGATTTGATTTAAGCTTATCTCCTAATTGCCATCAAGGCTAGGATTTGATTTAAGCTTATCTCCTAATTGCCATCAAGGCTAGGATTTGATTTAAGCTTATCTCCTAATTGCCATAAAGGCTAGGATTAGACTTAAGCTTGTTTGCCAATATCCCAAAGATTACCAAAATCAAGTTCCTTAACTTGTCGGAGGAAATGATTTTGTGATGCATGGCCTTTTCCATGATTGGGGCATCTAATATTGATGAGGTATTATTCTATGAAATCTCATCAAAAATAAAAAATTCAAAAATAATTGAACAATCAAAATTCAAAAACAACACAAAAATCAAAGAAAAGGGTCCAAAACCCACCAAAAACAAGTCAAATCTGATGGAATTCACTCAAGATCAATATGGAACCCAAATTATTCATGGATGCATTGCAAAGTTACTACTTCAATCCCCAAGAAGGCCATTGTGGTTGGACCGCCCCACAAGAAAGAATTTTTTAGCTCCTTTCTTCCATACAACATCAACACAATCAATGAACTCCTCTTAGAAATTGTTCTATTTTTAATGAGTAAAACTGGAGGAAACCCTAAAAAATTAATATGTGTCAAGCGACTCATCAATTTTATCACTGGTCACTCCCTCATCGACTCATCGCTTGAGGGGGTAGTCATACTTACCAAATTCATAATCAAAATCAACAATCAAACACTCAATCATGCAAATTGCATTCATCCAACGAATCTTTGACAAAGACAATCATGCCCCTTCTTGGGGCAGAAAACAAGCAAATATTTCAACTAAGAACATAACAGGATAGATGAACCTACCTATTGGTACACCTCAAAAGTTACCAAAATACTTGGTATTCTCTAATACCTAGGGTTATAAGTCCCCCGAGCATACATGGAAGCTAAAGAGAAACCAAGACTAATGTCTTTACTGAGTCAGAAGAAAGGATTCAAGAACGCATGCTCTTTCCATGATTGGGGCATCAAAATTTGGTTAGGTTACTGAATAACCCTAATCATTCAACATTTTAGTCATCTATTTTTGCTCAATGTTGTGCTGCACACAACGCATCTCAAAAAGGGGCATCAATAGACACTAAAATCTGGTCAATCCTATTAGGCAATCATAATAACTAGTTAATTGAAACCACATGGTCCCCTTGGGCAACCATCAGAGGTTTACGAGTGGTCCTAACCACTCTTGGGAGTATCTACCCCATTTTTGGGAGCTTTTCAGCCATATAGGCATGACCATCCCATACAAGGACACTCATAGTTTATGATTGTCCCACCATGGGATGACCACAAACTGGTCATACTAGGGTACGATGGCCACAACCTAGCCATCCTATGGTGGGACGACCATAGGGTTTGACTCCCAAAATGTCAAATTTGGAAAAATGATGCCCAAAAATTGCCATTTGCCTTGCCTATTCGACCATGCAAGTTAGATAACACAAAATCCTTATGACATGCTGCATGTAAGAGGCCAAATAGGGATATTCACTTCCTCCTCCAATGCATACCACCCTGGTAGCCATTTGGCACCTCTTTATTTGCATTCCCTTGCATGCCTTCTTGCCAAAAGGCCTCCTTTGGCTATAAAGTTGATTATTTTTCCACACAAGTAATAGAGAGGAGTTTTGGAGGCATAGCAACTGATCGGCTATAGAGCTTACATTTAATTTTATCAATCCGAGGGAAATCAAGGTTAGATTTAAAGAGTAGTAATCCGGTATAGATTATACCGTGGGGATTAATACTAAGCTTAGCTCAAGTTTCTTTTTCAGGTTTCACGTGTACAGGAAAGTAATAAAAAAAATTAAATTTATGCTAAAATAAATGGTGCAGGGTATGATAAAATGATACAATGATAATTTACTTTTACTGATGAATTTATTTACTGATACACCTAATTACTAATTAATTTATTTACTGATGCATCTAATTATTTGTAAACTAATTTATTTATAACATGATTTAATTTATTTGTGAGGATCCTCGTGCAATCTATCTTATTTTATGTAAATTGAAATGTAGTTTAATTTAAGGCTAACTAATCCTAACCTATTGCAGGGGTGAGAGCTCAGGGAATCACTATAGGAGTTGGCCCTACCTCCTACAGGACAATGTAAGTCTTTCTCCCCTAGTTTACTTTCTCAGTAACTAGATTTTATAACTAATACTAACATTATGTCTATTTTGTAAATGCAGGTGACAGATAAACACAATTTACATAACAAAAATAAAACAACACATGAAATTGATACAAATTACCATTTGTGAAGAACAAAATGCTACTTTTATTACTAGAGATTTAGTTGTACATGCTGGCACATTTCTTTAGAATTGTAAACTTAGAACAATAATTTCTTGTATTTTTCCCAATAGACAACAAACCCTTTTCAAGGTCTCTCCTATGTAATCTATACTATAACTAATGCAATTACAAAGAGTATTTCTCCACATATTTTTCTATGAAAATTTTGTGGACTTTCTAATGCGAAAACTTGCATCAAAAAAAATAATCTAAACCAAACATAACACATATTTCTACTCGGACTTGATAAATATTCTAACTGGTCCAAGTGGCATCCTACAAACAAAACTAACAAGACAATATTATTTTGAATGATTCACAAGATATACATTGGTACCTTATGTCCTATATTCCAGGGAAGGTCTAATAGTCTTGTGTGTATACCTAAAAATTCTCATAATAATCTGATTACAAAATTTATTAAGCAAATAACAACTTTTATCAATTGAAATATTCTCGCAGATAGTATGCGATAAAGGAAATATTTTGCTATGTGAAAATATTTGTTGTCGTTCAAACTTGATGTGTTGTCACTGACATGGCACGCTACACAAGTCAAAATTCTTTATTATCCTTCAATAACTACTGGTAAAAAATTATTCAATAACTACCTTCAGTAGTTACCTTTAGTAGTTACCTTCAGTAATTACCTTCAGTAACATACTTCAGTAATATACATTAGTAACAGGGTCAACTACTATTGTCATCGAGTTTTACCTTTATCGTTGGTCCTTCTTCTTTTATTGAGTTTTACATACAACTGTTGTAACTATTGCAACTGATGTTTCCACCATAACTATTTTGATGTGCTCAACCTCTTGAGCACTTCCTTTCACTTTCTGTATCCTTTGTCTACGAAGGATGGAGTTCCTCATCGTTAATCATCGGATCAGGCTCCAAAGGCATCCCTACATCCAAGACAAGACTTTTTAATGCATTTCCTTCCTTGGTGGGTAGATCTGGTTTTGTAGGTTGATTTTGTTGTGTAATACTAAGAATTTGTTGGGAACTGTCCTCCTCGAGGATCTTTGAAAAGTCAATTGGTTTATTAGTGTACACCTGTTTGCTGAAGTTTACCGATTTTTTAGGCTTTTTACTAGAAGTAGAACTTTTATGCAGGGAGACTTCGACAAGTGGCGGCCGGTTGATAGAGTCCACAGGTCTTGGTGTCTTATCCGTAGAAAGTTGCTTAATTAATTCAATATGAATAGCAAGGGCTCGCTAGATAATTTTAGATTGTTCTATAAAATCCTCTCTTAGCCTATCGATTTTCATTTGCAACACTGTATTTTGTGCACGAAGGTAGGACAAGGTCTCTACAGTAGACTCATTTACAGGTAGTTCTTGTTCAGGCCCTTGTTCATCTTCTTGTTCAGAATTTTCTACAATTTTCTTCTACCTTCTGATATCTGGTCGAGATTTAAATTTCCTAGATTTACATTTTCATTTTGGGCTTTCAAGCTCTTCATCCTGGCTATCAGAGTCATGTTCTTCCTCTATTGATTGTTCTTCCTCAGATTCAGTGGATTCCGAGCACTCGGGTAAGTTGGATTCATCCATGATCCGATTCCAGGACACTTTCATTTCATGAGCTTTTTTCAGAATAATTAATTTAATTAAACCATGGTGCGCAATCAGGTGCAACCTTGGTTTTTTTCAAGAATTTTTGGGTTTAACTCTTAAAATAGTTGATTTCAAAGATTGGAACAAAAAATAAGGGAGGTTGATAACACAATCATTTTTATCTAGATATTTCAAATTCATTAGCATCCGGATGTGGTAGGCTAATAAGACAGACATTCATCCCTCAAGAGTAAAGAATTTAATAATAATGATAGCTGCTTCTTGCCATAGAAGGGGAAGTGTAGAAGTTGAAACCCCTTTAATCGACCCCTCCTTGTCTCTAAGGATTGTACACTTCTCACCAAATTTTATCACCAACTGGGTGATGCTCTTTGAATTTTTATAATAAGGTAGACCAACCTCAGGTAAACCCAACACTTCAGAAATCAGGCTAGGGTTTAGGTCTAGCTAAAGTCCTCCAACATGGGTAAACATGGTGTCAGGGTTACAATTTAATATGAATTGCCTCGCCACCCCTAAGTCATGACCTTTAAATTTAGTCAATGCCTCCCACCATCGGGCATTCTAGAAAAGCTCAACGATAGAGTCACTCGGGTTTTGAGTCTCAATAGACGATGACTCACTTCATTTTTGAAACACGGGTTTAGGCATGGTGACGGCTGAGGGTTGAAAGGAGATGATTTATCACCAAGAACCCTACAATTTATATATAAACAAAATTCTTTTAGAGGTCGGCAGAACCCTTTAAAAATTTATTATTTTTATTATTATATATATTTTATATATATATTTAGAATTTTACTTTATTTAAAAATAAAATGAAAGACATCCTCAAATAGTTGTTCGAAAACCCTACTGTTATCATACCAGATCTGTGTAACAAACAAAAACGTAAAAACTTGTAATACATAAAGTTTTTTTTTTTTTTATATTTGCAAAATTCCCCAAAAATATTTACCCTAATTTACACAAATTTTATATATTATATTTTTTTATAATCTCTATAGTTTACCAGATAATTTATGTAATTCATCAGATAAGAGATTTCCTAAAAAAAAACAATCTTTGTAGTTTACCAGATATGTCTTCAACAAGAATCTCTGCAATTTTAACTTAATTTTACCCTAAAATAGAATTGCATATTTTTCCCTAATTTTACCTTAAAACAAAGTTTCAAATTTTTCCCTAATTTTACCTTAAAACAAAATTTCATATATTTCCGTAATTTTACCCTAAAACAAAATTCCATAATTTACCCTAATTTCTACCTACTTCGGTATTTTTTTGATGTATGTACAGAGAAAAGGAGAAGTATGTATTCGAGGGAACAATAATAAAAAATAAAGAAAAAAAAAATTCTTACCTGTCGCTATCACTGTAATTTTACCACCTTTCGACGTCTTCGACAACCTTCGTCTTTTGCCTCCAATAATTGTCTAAATTCGATACGACCACATGCGAAATCACATAAATTCGACCTTTCACTCAAACAAACCTAGAAATTACACATAAACCCTCACAATTTTTCTATAGTTCACAACTGGATTCGATTCGGGGTTGATGTTTTCCTCTGCATGGCCGCATGCAACGTTGTTAGGTTTTTCTCGATGGCAGATAACTCTTTTACTTTCCATCGACGATGGATATACTTTGGCAACCCATCTACGATAGTGGTGTTTACCCTAACATCATCGATGACAGATAAGCTTTGATAATCCATCTACGATGATGGTATTTACCCTAATATCTATGATAATAAATAAATTTAATCTCTAATGCAAATGCGAGTCATTGATATTATTCAATCGATGACTATCATTTTATTTTCATTTTATCACTTGATTGGGCAATAAAGGGCACATGTCGTTAATCGCAGTAGGAGTTGTGTGTTGTTTTACCTATGTTTTCTCCTTTTCTTCTCAGCCCTTGATCTTATGTAAATCGACAGCGAGAATCCTTAATCCATGTCATCTCACCTGATTGGTTGGACAGAGTCACGTGTCCCATAGCCTTTGCCCATGGTTTACCATAGTTGCCCTTAACGTCTCATGTGGGCCTTCCATGTCCATCAATGTTTATTTGAAATCAACGGTAAAGAACATGATCCGCTTATATGCTTGTGATTGGTCTGGTTAATGACACATGCTATCTGTGCGCTCCCCATGGTGGTTGGCAAGTGAGTTGTCCACCACCTCACGTGACAGGTTCCTTGCCTTGCCACATGGCATGTTGGAATTGGACTTATACGGCTGTACTTGTGGCTTATAACAAAAGGCCCACGACAATAATCGTATATATTTTATTATTTTTTCTTATATTAATTTAACTTTATTATTTATTATTATATATCTAATTTTAATATTATATCTTATTAATATATATTATATATTTTATATTATTTTTATATTTTAATATTATAAGGTTTGTCGGTATATATGGTAAAGTTATAATAATATTTATAAAGTTATATATTATTATTATATGTCACAAGTATTATATATTATTATTATTTATAATATTATTTCATATTTTGAGTTTAAATATATTTTATTTTAATTATTATATATATTTTTATTTTAGACTTATAATTTTTACGGATGACAACTACAGAAGGGTGTTACGAAATAATATTACTGATAATGGTGTTACGGAAGCTTTTACAAAAGATAATTACGAAAATTTTTTTTTAAGAAGGTATCTACAGAAGACACCTACAAAAAATACTTACGAAAATACTTACGGAAAATACTTACGAAAGATACTTACAAAAGATACTTACTAAAAATACTTACGGAAAGTACTTATGGAAGACACTTACAGAAGGTACTTACGGAAGACATCTACCAAAACCACTTATGTAGAGTCAAGAAAATACTTTTACCTGTTTTCTTCCCCCAAACTGTATTATGAGTTGTCTATGCCTTTATTTATCCTCCCCCCAAACTGTAATTTTGGCTATATAGCCAAAACAAAAGGAAGGGTGCTTATTTATTTTTATGGATAATATAATAATGATTTTATATATGGGGGTTTATTTAGAATTTTGATGAGTATGCTTCCTGTATGTCATTAAGAAGTTTCCAAGATAGAAAAGTAATTTATATAAAATCTGATTTCAGCCTTCTAGGATATCTTCAATCATGGGAAAAAGTGAAGTAAATATTAAGATGGCTTTGTTCTAAAAGATGAAACATGATGGACATAAGCCATGTTGTTGTAGAAAAAATTGAAATCATAGTACTTTCATGAAGATTTACTTTGGACTTTTGCATGTGATGTTTCTAGGGTATTCTTCAAGGACTTCAAACATTCTAGCAATTTTGAAACAACTTCATTTACTTCTTTCACAAACCAATTTAGTGTCAAAGTTGTCCTAGTATTTTCAAGCCTCTTTCAAGACCAACTGTGTGTGCAGTGAGGATTCATTTCTCATTATGAGTAAGGATTGAAAAACAACAAGGGTTATATATGCCAAAAAGCTAGCTGATCTTAGGAGCATCTAGAGGTCTTATCCAGACTTAGTGCTAATACGTAAGGATACCTCAATAAAGAGTATCCCATGGTGTTTGAGATACTAAGAATTCCAGGGATTCAAGCTCTTTTACCCTTTATTTACTTTTGTTTTATTTGGGATACTTGCTCATTTTGGGAGGAGCAAGGGATTTTTAGTGCTTTTTGAGGTTCTTGCTTATTTTGAAGAGAAGCAAGAAAATTTTCATTACTTTTTGGGGTTCTTGCTTATTTTAAGGAGAAGCAAGAAGATTTTCATTAGGATACTTGCTCGATTAGATGAGGAGCAAGGGATTTTTTTTTTTTTAAGGGTGAAGGGCGAGCTTGTCCTTTTGCCAATTCATTAGTATTCTAGACCATGCGTATAAATAGATAAGCAAGGAAAATTTTCACTTATGGAAAAAATAACACATGAGTTAATTTTTCCAAAACTTCACAATGTTTTTAGATGTGCAATTGTGCGTGGTCAATAGAGAAACTTGATCAACTAGGAGTAACTTACAACATTTTAAAATATTTGCTTCATTTCCAATGAAAATTTTGCTCAAAATACTAGATATAGTTTGAGTATTTGAAAAATACCTAGATTTCATCTAGCAACAAGGTACTATGTATCAAGTGGTAATCATTTTCCTACAAGGTTTTGAGAAAAACATTTTCCTTGAGCTATCTTTAAAAACATTAAGACTGAAAATGGAAGGGAATACAGATACTTCATGATGAAATAAAGGAAGCATAATCATTTATATTTTTATTTTATTTTTTAATTTTTATATATATAGATATATATAATTAAAAAAAAAAATCTTTTCAAAGAGAGAGTTTATTGAATAGTGGTTGATTGCAGTTCAGAAATATACTGCAAATCAGTTTGTTGTCTAAACTGGTGTATGAATTCTTCCTTAGATAATGGCTTCTTATAAATTTTAAGCCTATGTCCATTTACTAATAATTTTCTTGTTGAATCATCTATAGGCTTAAGTTTGACTATACCATTTCCAAATATTTCCTCAATTTCATAGGGTCCTAGCCATCTTGTTCTTAATTTACCTTGAAAATCTTGATAACGAGAGTCAAATAACAAGGCCCAATCTCCTGATTGAAATGTACATGGTACAATGTGTTTATCATGCCATTTATTTCATTGTTGTTGGGTTATTTCAGTTCTATGCAATGCTTCTAATCTTCTCTCATCCAGAATATTTAACTTGTCCAACCTTTCTTTTTGTGCGTTATCCAAATTCATGTCAAGTTTTACCGTTGTGCGAAGGGTTTCTATCTCGAATTCAATGGGCATGATGGCTTGTTTTCCATAGACCATTTCATATGGTGATAATCTTGTGGTAGTTTTCCAAGTTGTATTATATGCCCATACAACTTCTTTTAATCTCTCAGACCAATCACCCCTATTAATAGTTATAGTTTTTGTAATAATCTTTTCAAGTTCTCTATTTGTAACTTCTACTTGTCCATTAGCTTGAGGGTGATATGGTGAGGTTTTTTTGTGTTTTATTTGATAGATGTTAACAAAATGATCAATCACATTGGAGGTGAATTGAGGTCCATGATCTGAAACTAATTCTCTTGGTGCTCCAAAGCGTTGCATTATGTTTTCATAAAGAAAATCGGCCACTGGTTCAGCTTGAGCTCGTGGGAGAGCTTTAACTTCAGCCCACTTGGTAACGTAATCTGTACATACAAGTATGTGTTTATTACCATCACTTGGAGGGTCTATTGGTCCAACAAATTCAATTCCCCATTTTTCAAATGGTTCAAGTACTATCTGTGGAACCAAAGGCATTTCCATAGATGGTGTAGGCTTGCTAGCTCTTTGACAAGCATCACATCTATCAATAAATTGATGAACATCTTTAGTCATAGTAGGCCAAAAGTACCCAGTTTGAAGTATTTTCATAACCGTTCTTTGGGTGGCATAATGACCTCCACAAGGTTCTTCATGTGCTGCCCTAATAATGTCATATACATCATTTTCTTGCACACATCTCCTAATGATTTGATCAGGACATTTTTTAAACAAATTTCCATGAATCCACATAAAAGGAATACTTTGATATATTAATTTCCTACGCTCATGCGGTGTATAATTTTGAGGTATTTTTCCTGTTACTAAATAATTTACAATATCAACATACCAAGGGGTAAAAATAGAAAGAGCAAACAAATGTTCATCTGGAAAATTGTCAGGAATTAACTCGTTATCATCAAAGATCTGCATGCGAGATAAGTGATCTGCAATAACATTATCTTTTCCTGCCTTATCTATAATTGTGACATTGAACTCTTGGAGTAAAAGAAGCCATCTAATCACTCTACCACCCACTATTGCTTTGTTTGTTAAGTATCTAATGGCAGAGTGATCAGTGTGAACAAATACTTCATACCCTATTATGTAATGTTTAAATTTATTGAGAGCATGAATTACAACTAAAAATTATTTTTCTGTAATAGTGTAGTTAAGCTCAGCTCCATGCAAGTTTTTACTTACATAATAGATAGCATAAGGTATTTTGTTTTCTATTTGTTGCAATATTGCTCCTATTGCATAACCTGAAGCATCACAATGAATGTGGAATGGTAATTCCCAATTTGGTCCTCTCAAGATTGGAGCAATAGTCAAATTTTCTTTTATTTCTTCAAAGGCTTCTTGACATTCGTTTGTCCAATTGAATTCATTATCTTTAGTTAAGAGCTTAAACATGGGAGTAGCAACTTTACTGAAGTCTTTAATGAACCTACGGTAGTATCCTGCGTGTCCTAAGAAACTTCTCACCTCTGTTTGTTTTTTTGGAGGTTGAAGGGTTTGAATAATTTGTATCTTTGCAGGGTCTACTTTAACACCTTCTTCGATATATAATGTCCTAGAACAATACCTCCTTTCATCATCATAAAGCACTTTTCATGACTTAGAGAGAGGTTTTGCTCTTGGCATCTTACCAAAACTTTTTGCAAGCTTGATAATGTTTCTTCAAAGGTAGTACCGTATACTGTGAAGTCATCCATATAAATTTCCACACATTCATTAGTTAAGTCAGCAAAGATAGCCAATACAACTCTTTGAAAAGTTGCAGGTGCATTGCATAGTCCAAAAGGTAGAACGTTATAAGCATAGGTTCCTACAGGACATGTAAAAGTTGTTTTTTCCTAATCTTCCTCAGCTATGGAGATTTGATTATATCCACTAAAACCATCTAAAAAGTAGAAATATTTCTTTCCAGCCAATGTATCTAAGACTTGATCAATGAATGGCAAGGGAAAATAATCTTTCTTGGTTACTTTGTTTAATTCTCTATAATCAACACAAATTCTCCATTTACCATTTTTTTAGGGACTATCACCAAAGGTGACACCCATTGGCTATCAGAAATTGGGTATATAAATCCTGCCTTTAAGAGTTTAATGATTTCCTCTTGAACTACTTCTTTCATAGCTGGATTCAATCATCTTTGGGGTTGTCTTACTGGATTACAACCTTCTTGAATAAATATGCGATGGGTACAAACATTTGGGTGGATACCCATCATATCCTCATAGTTCCATGCGAATGTTGATTGATGCTTTCTAAGCACATCTACTAACTGTGATTCTTGCATGCTTGTGAATTCATTATTAATGTTAAGAGTTTTTCCTGGTATAATATCTATTTGTTTACACTTTTCTATATTTGCATCTATCCCATTTACCTCATATCCAAGAATGGTTAAATCATAGCCATATGGTTCTATTTGAGATTGACTTGTGCTTGCCTCATCAATGGAAAACTGAGATGAACAACTACTATCTTGACCTTGATTCTCTTGTTGATTTCCTAACAATAATGGTAGGGGCCCCTCGACTTCTTGTTGAACTTGTTCATGTAGAACATTAATTGATAAGGTTTGGATATCATCATATTCTTGAGGGAAATCATACCATAATTGCATTGGAAATTCTTCTTCTATTGTTGATCTAGGGAATAAACTAAGGTCTTTAGTATTCTTGCCATTAGAAATAGTCATATTTCCTGATCTACAACTAATGTAAGCATCAGCTGTTGCAAGCCATGGGCGTCCTAGGATTAAGGGATGTCCCCCTAACTTCTTTTTGGGTTGTAAAACTATAAAGTCTACAGGGTATTCCCATGAACTTACAGAGACCATAATGTCTTCTAATTTTCCTTCTGGCTTAATAGTAGACCTATCGGCGAGTTGAAGCACAATAGAAGTTGATTGTAGTTTATGCATCCCTAAGGATTCTGTTGTTTCTTTGGTCATGACATTAATAGCGGCTCCTAAATCAATCAAAACATTTTGTAAGGTTATGTCTCCAATATGTACTGTGAGTATAGGTATTCCAGGATCTGTGTATTTTGGTAATAACCTATCTCTTATCATTATCTCAGATAATTGTCCAATGACTTGAATAGTTTGGAATTCATTCTTCTTCTTCTTCCCTGAATTTGAACATATATTTTTAATAAGCTTGGAATAGATGGGTATATCCTTGATAGCTTGTAATAAAGGAATTTTAATAATAACGCCTTCTATTTCTTGAAGGAAGTTAAAGGCTGGCTTAGATGGTTCTTTTGGTATTGCCAGTCTTTGAGGGAATGGTACTTCTACTTCCTTCCTTATTTGGATTTCTTGTTGCTTTGTCGGAATATTTTCTAGTGGATTTTTTGTTTCCTTTTTGTTGTTATCCTCTTTTTCAAACAAATTTTTGATAGGATCTTCAAGTTCTGTGAGAGTGACATTATTTTCTAACACCTTTCCTGATCTTAATTGAATCTGTTGACATGGTGCTACGGATATAGAACATGTCTCACTAGTGTCATAAACTTGTTGGACATTCTTATTGTTGTTAGGGTTAGGAACTGGTTGAGCTGGAAGAGGTGGTTGCTTAGGAGGATTATTATTATTGTTCGGAGGTGGTAGAAGTCTATTTTGAGGTGGGTTTTGAGTGTTTTGTCCCCTAAATTGATTTTGAAGGTTTTGTTGTGGTGTTGTATTTGGGGACCAATTGGTTCCACCTTGATTATATTGGCCACTATTATTCCAACTAGGCATGTTCTGACTTTGTGTCCCTTGATTCCATGGGGGTTGTCCTCCATAAGAATTAGCCATAAATTGAGCCCATGGGGGTATGTTCCAGTATTGATTGTAAGAGTTCCAATTTGTCCAATTCGGTGCATTAGACCATTGATTAGGCCTTTGCTGGTTAGAATAACTAGGGTTTGACCAATTTGGTGGGCCATTAAATGGACCATTTCATCTTTGAGTGACAAAATAAACATCTTCCACTTGTTCCACTTCAGGTTCTTTTATGGCAGCTTTAACAGTGGAGATATACTTGCAATTTTTAGTTTTATGATTCTTATCACAAATTTGACAACAAGCGGAGATATTGGATATATTTGTTATGTTTAGAGGACATTCTCTCAAATTGTGCTTTTTCCTACACCTATGGCAGTAAATTTCTTCAGTGTCCTTTGATTTTTTATCCATTAAGTCCAAGGATGAGGTCAAAGTACTCAACAAATTAGTTTTTAAGCCTTCCAACATATTTCCAATTTCTACTCTTGTCACTCCTCCTCCTGTAGATGTATATTTATTGCTTCTTAGAGGTTTGTTTCATGAATAATTTCTGCAAAGATTGATAATCTCCTCAAATGATATAAGATGAATGTCTCCTTTTGCCATAAGATTTAAAATGTCAAGAACATCTTCTTTCAACCCTTTCAGGAAAAGTTCTTTTAGAATTTCTTCATCAAGGTCTATATTTACTCTAGACCCTACAAATTGAAATCTTTCTAGATAATCCTCCAAAGATTCTTCTTCTCTTTGATTCATACGAAAAATCTCAGCTTTCTTATCCCTAACTCTACAATAATCTTGATATCTTTCAAGGAATAGCTCTTTTAATCCATTTTCTCCATCCCAACGATTACAAACTCCTTCTCCTAGACCCATAAACCATCTTAAAGCTGCATCTTTAAGAGTAGACGGAAACAACCTTAGCTTTTGCTCATTGGTGGTGTAAAAGTAGGCTTGACATACTACTTCAAATTTGAAAAGAAAAGCATCAGGATCTTCATGGGGTTTTCCATGAAAGGTAGGCAATATAGAAACAGAGATTGATTTAGGTTCTCTTGTTGTCCCTTTTGTATGTAATATTGGGAAAGGGAACATTTTTCTTTGTCTGTTCTCTCCCTGATCTCTCTCTTGCCTTTGTCTCCCATCTCCATGGTTTTCTCCTTCTAAACCACTTTGTTCATCAGCCATACCTGAATATAAAATTTCAAGAATTGAATCAGGTATAGGTTCGAAAAGATAGAAGAAGGATCTATGTAGTTGTCAAATTTTGGATCGAGAAATAAATATGAATTGGGATCTTGATCTAGGATTTCAGCTTGATTGGTTGATGTTGTAGCCTTGGTGTCTACTAATTTATAAATTCCAAGCTCTCTAAAGTCTTTTCGGGAATTTCCTTCTGTTTTGTTAATTTTTATGAATCTTCCTTTAGAGTCTCTAGGTCTGCTCATGAATGTTCTAAACTTCTTATTTTTGCAATATGTCTAATCTTCTTTGAATAATTTATGAATATCGTTGATTGGATCAAGTTGTTCTGGTGTCATAAAATGTTCCTCTTCAAAGTTGAAGTAGTCTACCAATAATTGAATCAACTGAACAAGGAAAGCTTTGGTTGCAATAGGATCAGGAATTCCAAATTGTAGCTCGTAACGCAACTCTTGGCACAATTCTCTAAAACGTACAACTCTAGGAATCTTGCAGTATCTCTTATTGTATTGTAGGGCTAATTATTTCCTTTCTATGTCTGCAAGGAAGTTGTGAATGGTGAGGGAATCCTCAAGGTATTGATTCCAAGGATAAATTACTAGATTTACTATTGTTCTCCTATCCCAAAGCCAATTCTCATAACTTCTTCCAAGATCTTGATAAGGTGAAGAATGGTTTACCCTTAGATTTTTTGCTATATTTATCCTCTTGATTTTCTTTAATTCGTCTGATCTATTATTGATAGTGTCAATGCGTTCACACAGTTCTTCCCACTCTGGTTTGGTTGTTTTGTTCCCTTGTTCAAAAAGAAGATTAACCTCCTGTTGTATTAATAATTTTCTAAGGTCTATAAATTCAGTTTGACTGCTTTCCACCATTTGTTTTATTTTCTCTCTTTGATTTTTTATATTTTCTATTTGGGTTTTGATTTTTTTTTGTTTCAATCCTACTGTCTGCCAAGTTTAAATATAAATTTTAGAACTTATAAATACTCTTAACACAATAGAAAAGAAATAAATTTAAAATTACTAAATAGTCCTAATGTTACTAAAATTAGATGCGTTTATACAACTAATTTCAGCATATTTAGGAAAAAGTAAAAATGCTTGGAAAGTAAATTTTTACTGAAAGTAAAATTGCTGAAGTAAAAGGTAAATTACTACTGTTATTTGACTATTAGGAGGGATTTCATTACAGTTGTGTCACTCAACGTAACTACTTCCTACTAAAAAAATAGGGTCCTAAACAAATTTTAGGTTGTTTTCAACGTTCACCTACTTCCTATTCTTTTTCATAGGTCCTAAATCAAATTAACAATAGTAATCACCCAAAACAAGGAAATTGCAGAAAATAAAATTTGTTGAAATTGAAATTTGTAGGAAATAAATTTTTAATCTAAGAAAGCAGTAAAAATGAATCCTTTAAGAAAAATGAACCTGGCAACGTCGAACGGAGGGGCTTGTTGGAACCATCTTCGGGCCACTCTGACTCGTATGCACACCAAGGTCTCGTACGTACCCCTTTTCACATACAAGTAAGTCCTCTCTCTTTGCACTGCCAAACAAATTTTTTGACTAACCACTACGACGCTACTCTCCCCGACAACGATGCCAAAATGATCGGTTGTAGAGCTTACATTTAATTTTATCAATCCGAGGGAAATCAAGGTTAGATTTAAAGAGTAGGAATCCTGTATAGATTATACCATGGGGATTAATACTAAGCTTAGCTCAAGTTTCTTTTTCAGGTTTCACGTGTACAGGAAAGTAATAAACATAATTAAATTTGGTGCAGAAATAAATGGTGCAGGGTATGATAAAATGATGCAATGATAATTTACTTTTACTGATGAATTGATTTACTGATGCACCTAATTACTGATGAATTGATTTACTGATGCGTTTAATTATTTGTAAACTAATTTTTTTATAACATGATTTAATTTATTTGTGAGGATCCTCGTGCAATCTATCTTATTTTATGTAATTTGAAATGCAGTTTAATTTAAGGCTAACTAATCCTAACCTATTGTAGGGGTGAGAGCTCAGGGACTGTCTATAGGAGTGGGCCATGCCTCCTAGAGGGTAGTGTAAGTCTTTCTTCCCTAGTTTACTTTATCTCAGTAACTAGATTTTATAACTAATACTAACATTATGTCTATTCTATGAATGCAGGTGACAGATAAACACAATTTACATAACAAAAATCAAACAACACATGAAATTGATACAAATTACCATTTGTGAAGAACAAAATGCTACTTTTATTACTGGAGATTCAGTTGTACATGTTGGCACGTTTCTTCAGAATTGTAAACTTAGAACAATAATTTCTTGTATTTTTCCAAAAGACAGTAGACCCTTTTCAAGGTCTCTCCTATGTAATTTATACTGTAACTAATACAATTCCAAACAGTATTTCTCCACATATTTTGCCATGCAGATTTTGTGGACTTTCTGATGCGATAACTATGCATCAACCAAAATAATCTAAACCTAACATAATACATATTCCTACTTGGACTTGATAAATATTCTGACTGGTCCAAGTGGCATCCTACAAACAAACCTAACAAGACAATATTATTTTGAATGATTCACAAGATATACATTGGGACCTTATGTCCTATATTCCAGGGAAGGTCTAACAGTCTTGCATCTATATCTAAAACTTCTCATAATAATCTGATTACAAACTTTATTAAGCAAATAACAACTTTTATCAATTGAAATATTCTCGTAGATAGTATGAAATATTTTGCTAAGTGAAAATATTTGTTGTCGTCCAAACTTGATGTGTCGTCACTGATGTGGCATGTAAGTCAACAACCTTTATTATCCTTCGATAACTATTGGTAAAACATTCTTCAATAATCTTTAGTAGTTACCTTCAGTAATTACCTTTAGTAATTACCTTCAGTAATATACATCAGTAATAGGGTCAACTACTATTGTCACCGAGTTCTACCTTTATCCTTGGTCCTTCTTCTCATTCGAGGTGCACTCCAAAGTTCTGCAATCCCTTTATCGATCATCAACACTTTTTCTTGCATTTTTCTCAAGACTCGGACAAATTTGGTATAAATCAAACACATTTGTTAGATTACTGTAATTAATCAAATTTCCTAATAAATCACACTTTATTCAATAATAATTCATATAAAACATATCATAATCATCATATAATTGTAACAATGAAACAATTCTGGTACATAAATATGTGTCAGATAGCCACTCATTAGCAACGAAGTGCTACCAAGATTTCCCCTCACCCTTTTATGCTATTTTCCTTCATATTCTCTACCTAGCGAAGGAGGTTTTGCGAGTGAACTAGGAGGTGTGATCTACTTACAAAAATGAACCATCTGAGTGATTTTTACCAGAAAATTTGATGAAAAAACTATTTAGGAGGTCCCTAACCAATTCATAGAGGAATTGGTGACAAAATAAGTACAAAACTAGTGGTCTTCCTTCCCCAATATGGTCCCTAGTCTATGACAGTCCCAACCATCCTACCCTAGGATGGTGGATTTTATGTGCATGATTTATTTACTATTATTTTTTAGTTATATTCTATATTATCATATGATGCTACTGTCCACATTTCATGTATTTTGAATCTATATTGAGTGAGATATCATATTTTTAGTTTTTTACAAGGTCTTATGCAGGTCTACGAAGGTCATATGGAAAATAACCTAAAAATGTTATTTATTTTACAAATATGACCACATGGTTTCTCTTAAAATCATATTTTATGCATGCTATCCAAGTTTCATTTTATTTGGATGGGTTTTAGTTCAAAAATTGCTTGCTTTGGGTTTTGCAGGTTGGGAGAGGTCACTACAAATAAGATATGCTATAAGACACAATTTTGATTCTATTTTTGGTTATATATTTCCAAAATCATCCATTTTACATCCCTCTACAATTTCAAGTCATTTTGAGTTGATTTGGTATAATATCCATGCATATTCTCATTACTAGTCTTTTGTTGCCTGTGGGGATTGCATGTTTTAAATTATATGCACTTGCTATTTGATATTTCTAGTTTACTTGTAGTAGTTTCAAGTTTTTATAGTGAATTAGGAAGGATCACAAGACCTCAAGATCAAATATACAAGTGGTGGCATCATAGGTTCGCCCACCTCAATTGTGGGTATGAGGAAAGACACTGGATGTGCACCCGAGTTACTTGAAGGATTTTGATCCTTGGGCACCCAATTTGTAATAATTGTATCATATTTGATCCCTCAAGTGGATATCTATGTAACCTTGGATTTGATCCACCAGATTAATAATAAATCAACTCTCTTTTGCTTTATTTCTTGTTATTTGGCATCTCTTCCACTTTACTTGCATGCTTCCGTTTGATGCTCTTAAGCTATAGGATATAGATACATATATTGATCATAATAATTAGGTGCACCATTTTTACCTACTCCAATATGAAATAAATAATTGGCTATGAAGATTTCACAAAGTGAAGAATTTGTACGAGGAGTCTGTAATAGCACATGATGAAACAATATGAGTAATAGTCAATGGGCTCCATTTATAGCCTTTTCATGCACCTCACATTCATGAGATTGAATAAAATGCAAGTATGGGGGAGACTCCATATTTTTAAATCCATACCATCCATTTAATTTATGTTCATGTATTTGTCATAAAAAAAAAGGAAGGATGACATGGAACCTATTTTGCTTAACATATATTTTCTTTTATTTGTGTTTTTATTTTGTAGGTATCATACTTTGAATGCAATCTATAGGTAGCCTGGAAAACCTAGGCCTATTAGGCATAGAATCCACGAGTCTGGATTTTATTGCTTTAAGTTTTGTTTTGTATGAATGATGCCCTGAGTGCAATCGTTAGGAATATTGGGAAACCTAGGCCTAACGGGTATAGGATCCATGAACTTGTGCATTTCTAGCTTTATAGGAGTAGGAGTAGCTCATCCCCACTCAGAGGGGGATACTATACCTAAATACGTAAATGGGTGTTTGTTCTGGTCTTCATGAAGAAAAACACCTCAATGCTGGTTTAGGTAGTGGATGCTAATTTTATCCCTATTTTTCAAACTAGAATGCTAAAGGCTTGATCAACTATAGGTGTACACTAGTGGACACATCAACAAACATTGAAATAAAGGAGGAGCATTTGTCTTCCATTTTATATAGGAGAAGGTGCCCGATTCCCATTTTATAAAGGAGAAGGCAGCCAACTCCTATATTGCAAGTAAAAGGCACCTGACTCTCATTCACTGGCAGATCGATGCTTGATTCCTACTTTTACCAAGGAAATGGAGCCCGACTTCCATTTTTCGAAAGGACAACACCTAATTTCCTTGGCACCCGATTACCACCAAAAGACACCTGCTTCCTATCTTAACAAGCACCTGTGTTCTATGAATTAAAATAAGGTGCTCAATTCCTATATGAAGGTGCATGTTTTCTATTCTAACTGGTGTGTGTACCTTGTATGAATAATCTTCAGCATTGGGAAGTGGCCCATGCCACGTCAACAGCTCATCCACATGCATAAATTCAAAAACCTCTCATGGATAAAATTATCTTAATTTTTCCATTATAGATTTATGCACATTCCAAGGTCATCAACGAACAAGTGTCGTCCCACAAAGACATGTTTTTCTAATATTTTCTTGAAATTTTGTAGAAAACCTCAAATGAATAAATTGCAATAATCAAGAACCATTCATATGGAGAAAATTTTTCCGTATGATAAATGTGCCATCATTCTTTGTTTTTGTACACATGGTCATCATAAAAAAGCCAATACAAGTGCACCACAAATGTCTGTGCATTATACACGCACGAAACATAATATAGGTATGTACTTAATTTTTGTTTTGTATATATAATTTTTAAAGAAATATATTTTTATAAAATAGTGCCAGTACAATCCCCATTAAATTGTCCAAATATCAATTTAAATAGATAAAGTATAATATTAAACATATTTTGTTCTAATAAAAATAGAATACTTTAAATTAGTCTACAGTTAATGTTTTTGCCTTATCTCCCTTATTCTTACGTGTTGTTGTAACTAGAAAATCAGGAATTTATTTGCTCTCAAATGTAACATGGCATGGTTGCATATCTTATAAATATGCAGGCCACCCCCGATAAATAGAATCCCGAATCCTAAATCCTGGATTTCTCCTATATATTTTCTACTGCAAGTTTTAATAAATATATTCATTTGAGTGTTTTTATTAATTTCAAACGAACATTCGATGAATGAATTGATCAGGTGAAATACTTCTGGAGATTGGGCCCACTCTAAATAGTACTCTTCCCCCTTTTACATTGCTTTATGTAATTAATTTATTTACTATTTTTTTGTAAATTTCCCTATTTTTTGTAATTTTCCAACAAGTATTTTATTTTTTATAGGTTTATTTTTAGTCGTTTTTATTTTTAATTCATTATTTATTTTTCTGCACTTAATTCTATTGATTTTGGATGAATTGAAAATACACGAAGAACACCCCCACCAAACCAATAGGCATAGAGCGACTCATTCCTCGTACTACAAGCATATACTGTACGTGATACTCACAAGTTTACGAGTTACCCTGGTTTGACAAATTAAATGGAGGTAATTAATTAAACTATAAAAAATTAACCAATTCTTTGCCTAACAATGATGTAACCAATATTTTATCGTAAGTAGGATAATAATGATCTAACCATTATTTTACTAGAAGTTATTAGTAATGACAAGTTAGTAATGATGTAGCAGTTACTTTATTGTAAGAGTTACTAGGGTGGGAGAAAATAAGAGTCTAGATAAAAGTAGGAGTGGATAAGGAAGGGAAATAAAGTATTATTTGTAGAAGTTTTAGCTCATAGATATAAAGATATTGTGGAGTGGTTTCCTTCCAATAACGAGCATTGTACAATGTTATCTTACCTCAAGGGTATTATCAATCTCTTTTATTGTGTGGATTATTATTGTATAATTTATTTATAGATGCATGTCATATATTTTTGCATATTGATGGATGATTTCTAATAATGAGAAGAGGTCCATAACATGATGTAATTTAATATAACCATTATTAAGAATGTAACTACTTATTTGGTAGAATATTCTAGCTCAGATGGCCACTTGCATGTGAAGCCAACCCTTGAGTGTTATAGTTAAGGTTATGAAGAGTCCTTGAAAATGCAAGGGGCCATAGATGAAAGTATCATATTTTATACTAAAGCTATACTTCTAAGGAGGTTGGTCCCTTAAAGAGGCTTGTTATTATATAATGTGTTCTTATTTTCTTGCAATATAATCTATTGCATTTCCATTTCAATTTGCAATATTGTTAATTTCAAGATCATTTGATATTATTATTGTAATATTGTGTGAATGTGCTTTTATTTTACTACAATATTCATAACAAGTGGTATCAAAGTGTTTTCTAGGTCTACATCTTGTTGTAGTGCAAATAATTCATGTTTTACCATTTTAACTTGTTGGGTATAACATTTCCTTGTTTTCATTTTCTTGCTTATTTTTTATGGAAAAAAAAGAAAAAAGAAAAATGGAGTTATTTTTTTCTATTTTTAGTTTAGTAGATTAGAAACCATGTGTTTGGAGTTTTAAAATATCATAAAGGAGTTGTTGTAATTGGCTAAGCTAGATTGCCCATAAAGCATCTAGTGAAGTGAGGGGTAATTAGGGTCCAATACCCATGCCTCAAACATGTATACAAACTTGAGCTTCAATGTATATTTAAGTATATCAAAATACCCCCTAGGATTAGGAGAACCCTTTAGCCCTAGGAATATTTTTGACTATGTATCAATCCATAGTGTACTAACACAACACTCAAGAAGATCACCCTCCCAAACTATCAAAAAGGTAGATAATGTGCTCAAGGATGTGCATGAAAACCTTCTTGAGTTGTGGTCTAAAATATTTGTCAAAGCATTATCATTCATTTTTGCACTATAATAGAGGGCTATGGATAGTGCATACACCTTAGCCTAGAGTACCCTATTTCTATTGAATATTTAACTTGAATTCCAAAAAACCTACCACATAAATTGAGCATACTAAAGAGGCTACAATATCAGATTATTGATTGAGCTAAAACAAAGAAAATAAAGTATGGTGACAATTTAGATAGGGTTGTTAGTAACAGTCTTGTATAATTTTATCTGGGGCCATAGTTAGTAACAGTTAAGACAGAGTCTAACCATGCAATTGTTAGTTATAGTTATGAATCATAGCAATTGAGTTCATTGTTAATAATAGAGTCTAATTGTATAGTTGTTAGTTCCAATAAGGAATTGTAGCAATTGGGACCATTGTTAGTAACAAAGTTTTCCAAGACAACTGCCAAAAATAGTGAGTTATAGAGTTAGATAGAATAGTTAGTTTTAGACACAACAAAGCCTACTAAGAGGAATATTGGTCAAAAGTTGATTTTTTGAGTGAACCAATAATCTAGGATAAAAATATATGATCCTTGAAGTTAAATAAAGAAAAATGTCTTTGTGAGACCTAACCCATTGTATTATTTTTTCAAGTTGATCATTTTGAAATATAGCACCCAAACATTTTTTCTAACCCATTACTTAAAATAGTAAGTCCTAGAATAACACTTTTATTTTTAGTAAGTCGGTTGGAGTGGTCCAAATCATATATATATTGTTAGGGGACTAGAGAATCAATGGAGTTGTAACAAAGCTAGTACATGGAACAATTAAATCACACACTTAGTAACCTATAGAGCCAAAGCACCACATTGGTCAAGAATTTCAATAGATGAAATATCACATGTATATTATGAAAAATGACTAGATTAAAGTCAAAATAGTGATTGAAGAAATATTCCTAAATGTTTAAGAGCATTTAAAGGAAGGGCCAAAATTATTCTAGAATAATAAAACTGAAGGATATGGTGGTAGTTTAGGCAATAAAGAGAAATAAACCCATTATTCTATTTTTAACACAAATATCCCATTTAAGATGTCCAAATACCAAGTCTAATGGAAAGGATATTGATGGTTGTTTATGTGGGGAAAATCAATTCTTCAAACTCCATAAAGTTTCCCTATATTTTTGGGTCATCATGGTATCCTTTAACTTTGAATCAAAGGCCCTATAATGGTATCAATGGTTATAGACATGACTCCTAACCCTTATTGGGAAGACTTTGAGTCCTAATTAATCACTCATTTTAGCCCTCATGAGTATGAGGACTTTGTAGAAGCCTTAACAAAATTAAAATAGACCTCTACTATCTAGGAATATCAGACTCAATTTTAGAAACTGGCTATTAGGACAAAGGGTTTGAATGAAGGAATTTGTTTAAGTTGTTTTATTAGTGGGTTGAAAGATGATATCAAGGAAGATGTAAAAATGTTCAAACCATAGTTTATGATGCAAGCCATAGGATTGGATAGACTAGTAGAGAACATTTTTTTGAGAGTGTTGAGAAAGGTGTAGCAAAAGCATTAAGAAAGTATTCTCATTGTTGTCAACACAGACAGATTGATGCAGTTGATGTAGTTCAGAGGTCAGTCAGATCAAGTGCAGAAAGTTTCAATCAAAACAGAGGTGACCCAAATTCAGAAATTGGCAGAAAGAGACAAGGAAGAAAACATGTCACGATATCGCGACATGTTTTCTGTTGTGATTTCGCGACAAAAAGTAGGAGAGAGAAAATGCAAGCCAAAATGTCGCGATGTCGCGACATGTCGAGTTTTCATTGAGGAGAGAGAAAATGTGTCACGATTTTGCAACATAAATGGAGGAAAGGAGCTTGCAATGAAGAGAGTAGCGATTTCCATGCATGTTAAAGTTTCGCATTTCAAAGCACAGCTGGAAATGTATGGAAACAAAGGTGTAGCGATTTCGCTACAAATCGAAAGTTAATAAAACTGAGATGCAGTGATTTCAACACAAGTAAAAATTCACAAGAAGAAGGTGTAGCGATTTCGCTACATGTTGAAACAAAGAGAAACTAAGGTGTAGATATGGCGCTACATGTTGAAACAAAGAGAAACTAAGGTGTAGCGATGGCACTACATGTTGAAACAAAAGGGAAACTAAGGAGTAGCGATTTCTCTACTAGTCAAAAGTGTAGAACTGAAAGATGCAGCAATGATATTACAAGTCAAAATTTCATGAAAAGAGGCAAGGTGAAAACACAAGGCACAAAGATGTAAAAATTTTGCAATTGCATGAAGCATAGTGTCACGATTTCGCGACATGTTCCATTTTCGTTGGAGTTGGCAAGGAGAGTTGTACGGAAGAGCAAAGTGTCGCGATTTCGTGACATGTTCCTTTTTCGCTGCTGCTGGCAAAGAAGAGTGTACGGAAGCCGAAAGTGTCACGATTTCACGACAAGCAGGATGATGACGTCAGCAAGAGTAAAAAACGTCGTGATTTCGTGACAAGAAGGATGATGACGTCAGCAAAGTTGAAAAGTGTCCTGATTTCATGACAGGATGAAAGGAAGCTACTGGAAGCCGTAAGCATCGTGATTTCGTGACATGCTTAAGGATGACGTCAGCAAATGTTGAAAGTGTCACGATATCGCGACAAGGTGCAAGGAAAGCTGCTGGAAGCTGGAAGCATCGTGATTTTATGACATGCTTAAGGATGACGTCAGCAAATGTTGAAAGTGTCGCGATATCACGACAAGGTGCAAGGAAAGCTACTGGAAGCCGAAAGCATCATGATTTCGTGACATGCTTAAGGATGACGTTAGCAAATGTTGAAAGTGTCGCGATATCGCGACAAGGTGCAAGGAAAGCTTCTAGAAGTCGGAAGCGTCACGATTTCGCGACATGCTTAAGGATGACGTCAGCAAATGTTGAAAGTGTCGCGATATCGCGACAAGATGCAGGGAAAGCTTTCAAGAGCCAAAATGGTCGCGATTTCACGACAACAAGGGCATGAATGGTACGGCTACAAAAAGTGTCACGATATCGCGACAGGTAACAGTTTGGCGGGTAAAAGCCAAAAAAGCATGCATGGTGACATGTGTCAAAAAAAGTAGACAAGAAAATCATGCAGCCAGTTACGTAAAAAGTAACTGATGTCAGATCGGCAGTTACAAATTGACAGGTGTCGAACATGCACTGAAACAGTTGAATTTGCATGATTGAAAAGCATTCGAAGAATGGTATAGGCGAGATTAAAAAACATTCGAACTGTTGTATTTAAAGTATTCAAACAGACAAATATGCAGGATTGAAAAAGCATTAGAAAAGACATATTTGCAGAATTCAAAGAGTCGGATATGCAGAATAGAAACAATATTCGAATTGCCATATTTGAAGTATTCGAACAACCGAATATGTAGGTTTGAAAATGCATTAAAACATCCGTATTGCAAGGAATCGAATCGTCGTATTGCAGGGTTTCGAATAGTCGTATTGCATGGATTTACCAGCTGTATTGCAGGGTTCGAATAGTTGTAGTGCATGTAATCAAACAGCCGTATTGCATGGATTCAAACAGTCAGAGTATGTGATTCGACTACATGCAGTATTGAAAGGTTATAAAAGAATAGTCGTACAGAGAAGATGTTGCTGCTGTTAGAGAGAAATTGCTGTAAAAGGAGAGTTAGAAAAGAGTCAAGAGAAAAATTAGCAGAGTCGTGAGAGTGTGCAGAGTTGGGTTAATTGCAGACCAGTCAAGGTCGTGCATAAAGTGAAGACATTTTTATGTCATTCTAAATTGATCAGAATTGCAGTCCAATTTGATGCTTGGTACTAGGGGTTGGTGCTCCATCTGTTGCAGCAAAGGGTTGGTGCTCCTTCCAGTAGATGCTGGTAAAGTATTTGTAAAATTGCTATTTTGCATTGAATCGATTTGGATGGTAGTCCAAGCAGTCTTTTTGAGGAGTAGCCACATTGGTGAACCTCGTTAAAATGTTGTGTTATGTGTGATGCTTTCTTGATGCATTTAGTATCTCTTTTATCTACTATAAACTACTTCTGGTTTTAAAATCATATATTTTAGAAATTTTAAAGAACACACTAATTCACCCCCCCTCTCAGTGTCATTGTGATTACAACAATTGGTATCAGAGCCAGGTTCTCAATTTTGGCTAAATCAGTCAGGGTTGATCTTGGATTAGTACACAATGGCTAAGAAGAATAGATCCTCATCCAAAAAGGCATCCCGATCGGTTTCGGTTCTGTAGAAGAGAAATTTGAACCAAAAAAGGTAGAAGTGAATCCTGAAGTCCGTGATGAAAATCTTGAGGCTGAAGTAGATTTTGAAGGAGAGTTGATATCTGCACTTGAAGAGTGGAGTATAGAAAAGAAAAAGAACAAAATACTGTCCAAGAAATTGGAAGAATATGGGGATGAGATTGAAGATCTCTTCCTACAAGTTCAAAAGGCCAAGAAATCAGAAGAAGCCTTGAAGACACAGCTGGATAATAAGAATGATGTATACAGCACAAGTGAAGAGGAATATAAAAAGGTTATTGTTGATCTAAAGCTGCAAGTAGAACAGAACAAAAGGATTGAAGATATTCTTAGGTCTCAGATCAATGAGAAAGAGACTGTATGCCTGCCAACAAGAAGAAGAGATTGTTTCATTGAAGAAACAACTAAAAGAGGCCAATATAAATCTTAAATTTGAGAAGAGCACAGAGTTGCTAGATACAATGATAAATCAACAAAGAATCTCCACGACTAAGTTTTGTCTTGGATATGAAGCTGAATAACCTTCATCCTCCAAATATGCAGAGAAGAAGAAGTCCTCGGTTGAAGGATTGAAACAAGAAAAGTTTGAAGCTGAATCCTCAAAAGGAAGAAAATATCAAAGAAGATCTACAGCAAAGCAACCACAACAAAAGAGGTTCTCTCACTCTCACTCTTTTAATAATAATGCTTTTTATGGTTATTGTTCTAAATGCAACCACTTTCGTCACAAGGCAATTTATTGTGGACTGAACAATAGATCAAAGAGTTATGCTGATAAAAATACTTCTATTTTTTTGAGTGAACACCCTGTGCAATGTTTTAAATGTAATGGCCATGGGCACATAGCAAGGTTTTGTTCAAGCACTTTTGTATCCAATCTAAGGCAATACCATAGATTTCATCATACACATAGAATGCAATACAGATAGGGAATAAAACATGTGCAATGTTTTAAATGCAACAGTCAAGGGCACATAGCAAGGTTCTGTCTAAGAACTTATATATCTAATATAAGGCAAAACCCTAGATTTCATCAGACACAAAGAGGACAACACCGAAAAGGAACATATCATGTGCATAAAAGAAAATAAAATAATCATCCATCAAGAATGCACAAGAGACAACCCCATAAGAGAAATGTTCAAGTTCACGAACAGGAGCAAAATAGGGATGTTGTTGAAAAACCCAAGCCCAAGTTTAGGAAAGTCTGGAGAAAGACAGAAGAAAGGAAATTGTGTCTCCTTGGACTGAAGGAGGCTACTCTGCCATTGCTCTAAGCAACTCCAGGTGGCACATCCTCAGGAGGAGCAATATTAAAGTTTTATTTTAATGCTCCTATGTATTTGTTTTTACTCTTTGATGTGAAGATTGCCAGATCTTTCATGACACCTTGGTGAATATATTTAATTCACAGACAGTTTTGTTTTAACTATTGATTTAATGCTAGTCCAAGGATAAGAATCTTGAGGCTGAGTAAGGTGCACTACGATTGGCCATAAAGTGTTTGACAAAATGTCTTCTTCCGACATGCATAGTTGAAAGTAAGAGTTGGCAGTAAAATTGTAGTGCTGGACAAAAAATTGGTATAGATGTGAGTCACTTGTCAATTCTGTTGACAAAAGTGAAATCAGCATGTTGAATGGGAAGATTGAAGAAAAAGTTTTTAATGAGCAGCCAGATGATTTCCAGCCTGGTGATGAATAGTTGAGTAGCTTTCATAGTGGTTGTTTTGATCAAGTTAATGCTTTTCTTGATTCATGATTTGGGCTTACTCCATTGAGTTTGATTTGAGCAAGTTATTCTTTGCATTGGTGATTTATGTTGGTGGTTGTCTTGTTCAAATACCTTTGGAAGGAAAAGGATGTCTACTAGTTTCCTTTTCATGTAGTGATTGGTTGAATGCTTCAAGGTTAATCTTGAGTTGAATGATATCTATAAGCATTGTTGCTAAAGCCCTAATTGGTTGAGAAAATATGTTGGTTGTGCTGTGGTACAGTGTTTGGTACTTGCACAGAGTTGAAAGTGGATTGAGGTAGCCTACTGGATTCTCACTACAGAGTATTGATGCCTATTATGCTTATCATGATGTTGTCAATCAGTGAAATGAAGTGGTCTTGGACTCAGGGGGAGCATTTGTGTATTTGTTTTTCTTCTTGTTCATGCTTGGAATATTTGCTAATTGTAATAATTTGTGTCTAAGAATATTGTGTAGAGACTCAATGGGAGTCTGCAACAGCCCTTTGGTATTATTGGCAAAGGGGGAGAAGAAATTGAGCAAGGTTGCAGTGTGTTGCCAACAATTCCAAAGGGGGAGATTGTTGAGAAAGGTGCAGCAAAAGCATTGAGAAAGTATTGTCATTGTTGGCAACACAGACAGATTGATGCAGTTGATGCAGTTCAGAGGTCAGTCAGATCAAGTGCAGAAATTTTCAAGTAAAACAGAGGTGACCCAGATTCAGAAATTGATAGAAAGAGACAAGGAAGAAAACTGTCATGATATCGCGACATGTTTTCTGTCGTGATTTCGCGACAAAAAGTAGGAGAGAGAAAATGCAAGCCAAAATGTTGCGACATCGTGACATGTCGAGTTTTCACTGAGGAGAGAGAAAATGTGTCGCGATTTCGTGACATAAATGGAGGAAAGGAGCTTGCAATGAAGAGAGTAGCGATTTCCATGCATGTTAAAGTTTCGCATTTCAAAGCACAACTGGAAATGTATGGAAACAAAGGTGTAGCGATTTCGCTACAAATCGAAAGTTAAGAAAACTAAGATGCAGCGATTTCGACACAAGTAAAAATTCACAAGAAGAAGGTGTAGCGATTTCGCTACATGTTGAAACAAAGAGAAACTAAGGTGTAGCGATGGAAGAGAAACTAAGGTGTAGCGATGGCGCTACATGTTGAAACAAAAGGGAAACTAAGGAGTAACGATTTCGCTACTAGTCAAAAGTGTAGAACTGAAAGATGCAGCAATGATATTACAAGTCAAAATTTCATGAAAAGAGGCAAGGTGAAAACACAAGGCACAAAGATGTAAAAATTTTGCCATTGCATGAAGCATAGTGTCGCGATTTCATGACATGTTCCATTTTCGCTGGAGTTGGCAAGGAGAGTTGTACGGAAGAGCAAAGTGTCGCGATTTCACGACATGTTCCTTTTTCGCTGCTGTTGGCAAAGAAGAGTGTACGAAAGCCGAAAGTGTCACGATTTCACGACAAGCAGGATGATGACGTCAGCAAGAGTGGAAAACATTTCAATTTCGTGACAAGAAGGATGATGACGTCAGCAAAGTTGAAAAGTGTCGTGATTTCGTGACAGGATGAAAGGAAAGCTACTGGAAGCCGAAAGCGTCACAATTTTGTGACATGCTTAAGGATGACGTCAGCAAATGTTGAAAGTGTCACGATATCGCGACAAGGTGCAAGGAATGCTGCTGGAAGTCGAAAGCATCGCGATTTCGTGACATGCTTAAGGATGACGCCAGCAAATGTTGAAAGTGTCGCGATATCGCGACAAGGTGCAAGAAAAGCTGCTGGAAGCTAGAAGCGTCACGATTTCGTGACATGCTTAAGGATGACATCAGCAAATGTTGAAAGTGTCACGATATCGCGACAAGGTGCAAGGAAAGCTGTTGGAAGCCGGAAGCGTCATGATTTCATGACATGCTTAAGGATGACATCAGCAAATGTTGAAAGTGTCGCGATATCGCGACAAGATGCAGGGAAAGCTTTCAAGAGCCAAAATGGTCACGATTTCGTGACAGTAAGGGAATGAATGGTACGGCTACAGAAAGTGTCACGATATCGTGACAAGTAACAGTTTGGCAGGTAAAAGCCAAAAAAGCATGCATGGTGACACGTGTCAGAAAAAGCAAACAGGAAAATCATGCAGCCAGTTACGTAAAAAGTAACTGATGTCAGATCGACAGTTACAAATTGACAGGTGTCGAACATGCACTGAAACAGTTGAATTTGCATGATTGAAAAGCATTCGAAGAATGGTATAGGTAGGATTAAAAAGCATTCGAACTGCTATATTTGAAGTATTCGAACAGACAAATATGCAATATTGAAAAAGCATTAGAAAAGACATATTTGTAGAATTCAAAGAGTCGGATATGCAGAATAGAAATAGTATTCGAATGGTCATATTTGAAGTATTCGAACAGCCGAATATGTAGGTTCGAAAATGCATTAAAATAGCCGTATTGCAAGGAATCGAACCGTCGTATTGCAGGGTTTCGAATAGTCGTATTGCATGGATTCACCAGCTGTATTGCAGGGTTCGAATAGTCGTAGTGCATGTAATCAAACAGTCGTATTGCATGGATTCAAACAGTCAGAGTATGTGATTCGACTACATGCAGGATTGAAAGGTTATAAAAGAATAGTCGTACAGAGAAGATGTTGCTGCTGTTAGAGATAAATTGCTGTAAAAGGAGAGTTAGAAAAGAGTCAAGATAAAAATTAGCAGAGCCGTGAGAGTGTGTAGAGTTGGGTTAATTGCAGACCAGTCAGGGTCGTGCATAAAGTGAAGACATTTTTATGTCATTCTAAATTGATCATAATTGTAGTCCAAGTTGGTGCTTGGTACTAGGGGTTGGTGCTCCATCTGTTGCAGCAAAAAATTAAGGGGTTGGTGCTCTTTCCAGTAGATGCTGGTAAAGTATTTGTAAAATTGGTATTTTGCATTGACTCGATTTGGATGGTAGTCCAAGCAGTCTTTTTGAGGAGTAGCCACATTGGTGAACCTTGTTAAAATGCTGTGTTATGTGTGATGCTTTCTTGATGCATTTAGTATCTCTTTTATCTACTATAAACTGTTGCTAGTTTTAAAATCATATGTTTTAGAAATTTTAAAAAATGCACTAATTCACCCCCCCTCTCAGTGTCATTGTGATTACAACAGATAGATGGTAATCTAAATTCTCATAGGGTAAACCTACATTTCTGTCCAAGTTCACATCAAATCCTAGCAATAAATCTCCACAAATCAAGTGATAACTAAGGAGTAAATGGATGCCCATAGAGCATAGATATTATGTTATAATAGTGATGAGAAGTATTCATTGGGGTATAAATGCATTGTTAGGACTCTAATCCTAACTATTTATATTATTTAATCCATTTATTTAATTATGGACCAACGTGTCCTTTCATATCACAACCTTAGATAAATATTTATATGCAATTCCATGGATGTCTTCAAGCATCCATCGAAGAACAATAAAACATTTAATTATCCATTTGGTAGTTGGTTTCATCCTACAATGTAAAATGTGATTCAGTAAAATGTTATTCTATCCCATTTTCCATTAGTTCTTTTTTATTTCATCCATTTACAGATTTACTAGCTTGCTAGGAACATTGGTTCCTACCATCTAGTATCAGAGCTGGTCTCAATTTTTTATATCGAGGTACATCTACAATAAAAGACACAGTGAAAGATGATCTACACTACTTGAAACATCTTCACGTCATACACTACAAGCAAGGAAACTTCTATAGGTTATTGGTATCCTCAAAATCACGGTAGCCTAGTTCGTGAAAGCAACCTTGGCATATCAAATCAAACAACACTTGTGGTATTGCTCAAGAATGACTACCAACCAAATAACAATGTAGACATAGTGATAAAACACCATGTAACACCTTTCAATTTATCCTAAAGCACCACATATCCATCATCATCATGATCAAATGCCAAATTGCAAGGAACGATTTTTCTAATAGGGTGCAAACACACCCTTGCATGATTAAATTCAATTGCATTTCATAAAATGAGACTGCACAGGGAATAAACATAGATCTTAGGTGACTAATTTAAGGAAGAATGTGCCAAAAATCCATTGCAATCACCTTAAAGAGAATATTTTTCAACTCCTATCACTTACAGATTGACGAGAGGCTAAAAAATGAATGTCAATTCGGCCAAAAACACTCTTCTACTGCAAATACTACATTTTTTGATGATATCTTGAAGTTATGGTGGGATTAAATAAATTATAATCAACTTAGCCTAAGTCAATTTTATTTTTTGCGATTTAAAATCAACTGACATCGGGAGAAAGAGGCGACGTCAATATTATTTTTAATTATAATATCCCACATTACTATGAGGATGAAAGCAGATGATTTAAAACTATAAGTTTGCATAGTTAAAATTTCCTAGCACGCTAGGAATACACACTCATGCATGAAATTAGTGCTAGTTTGTGGGTACATGGAGGTCATCGGTTGGACTTTGAATCGTTTAGGAATTTTTACCTTGACTGCTATTGTTCCTCTCTCGGTCGTCGCTCCTCCACCACTCGATGCTTCACCACTCCTCCACCACCCGATGCTCCACCTTGATCATTGTCATTCCTTCCCACTTGGACCCACTGCCACCATTGTTGATTCTCGTGCCTTAACATCGTTTCAATTTCCTCCACCCATTACCGCTCCACTGCCACCCCCCTTTAGCGACCGCTTTTATTTCAAATTTTGCAAAAATACTACTAAATATTGCAAAAAAAATTAGCAAAGTAATTTTTGAAATTGTTGTCAAAAAATTGAAATAAATTTTTGCAAAATTTTTGCTCAAAACTTGCAAAAATATTTTGGAACAAAATTTTCAAAGTTGCTAGCAACTTTCAACAATTTTTGCATTTTTGCTAAAAATTGTAATATTTTGCAAAAAAAAACCAAGAAAGTCGTAAACACGCGAAATCATACTAAGGTAGAAGAGATAAGATCAATAGAACTTTTGAAGAAATTTTTGAAAGAAGTTTTGGAAGGGTTGACTAAATGGCAAGATAATTTGGAAACAAAAATAGCAACAAAAATCGTAGAGTTAACCCTAAAAATTGACACCACTAATACAGAGTTAACAACAAAAATGGATGCCACAAATCACTCTGTGGACTTGGTACAAAAAATATTGCCTTAATACAAACCAGCCAACAAAACATGACACCCATACAAGTGTTACTAGGGGGACCATACACATCAATCCTACCTCGAGCCATAAAATTGGATTTCCCAAAATTTGATGGAGGCGACCCCACAAATTGGATATATTGATCTGACCAATATTTCTCTCTATATCAAATTCCAAAGACTCAAAAGGTTCGCATCACATCTTTTCACCTAGAACAAATCGCTACTCAATGGTACCAGTGGTATGAAAAGACAAAGGGTACTCCCACATGGACCGAATTTACAAAAAATCTAATGATACGATTCAGCCCAAGCAAATTTAAAGATTTCATAGGGGCTCTTACCAAAATCCACCAAACATCTATAGTACAAGAATACCAGGATCAATTCGAGAAGTTGGTAAACCTTACATCAAGACTCAATGCATCATTCTTTCAAAGTTGCTTCATTAGTGGCATGAAAGAAGAAATTCGATTAGAAGTACAAATACTCACTCCTATCGAGATGATGCACACTGTTGCATTAACACAAATGGTGGAAGAAAATATCAATAGCCAAAAATGACTAGGAAACATATCTAAAGCAGAATCACCAAATACTTATACCAACCCAAAACTAACTAGAGTCATGCCAATTAAATGAATTAGCCTTGAGGAAATGAATGAAATAAGAGAAAAGGGCCTTTGTTTTCATTGTGATGAGAAATTCATCCCTAATCACAAATGTATTACACCCAAATTATATATTCTGGATGCAGCTATTCCTTGTCAATCAATAAATGATGAAGAGGAGAGTGAGGTCGAACTAGTGGAGAATACACCTGATGATAGACCTCAAGGTCCACTAGAAATTTCTTTCAATGCCCTTGTCAAAAATTCTTCTCCCAAAACTATGAAAGTCCCAAGAATTTTCAAATGCCAAAACCTCACCATACTTATTAACTTTGGTAGTACCTATAATTTCATCAACCCACATGTGTCAAAGTAAGCCAATTATTTTATACATCCTTGCAATACTTTTGAATTCATTATTGGTAATTGGGGAAGGATCGCTTGGAAAGGGAAATGCCAAAATATTAAGCTCACCTTGGGTAACTATAACATGAAACATGACATGTATGCAATTCCCTTAGGAGGCTATGATATTGTCTTAGGAGTACAATGGCTATGAATGCTCAACACAATTCAATGGGACTTTGATGACTTATGGATGAAATTCACACAAAATGACCAAACATATACTCTTAAAGGAATAAACATCGGCCCTTATCCACTAGTAAGCTCTCATCTCATGGAGAAAGTTGTTCATGGAGGAGAAAATAAAATGGTTGCCCATTTATTTTATCTCCAAGCCACTACAAAGCCACAACAAATGTTTTTTCCTTTTCATTATTCTAATCCTCCTCTTCTTCCTACTTGGCCCCCACCAACACTTCAACCTTCCCAATATATCTTCTTATGAAACGATGATATTAAAATAGTGCAAGAGCATGAGAAAATACTACTTGTGAAACAAAGGATGAAGCTTCTCACTTTGATATTTGAGTACAAAGCTATTTTTAAGGAGGGTTGCATGTTAGGACTCTAATCCTAACTATTTATATTAACTAATCCATTTATTTAATTATGTACCAACGTGTCCTTTCATATCACAACCTTAGATAGATATTTATATGCAATTCCATAAGTATCTTCAAGCATCCATTGAAGAACAATTAAAAAATTAATTATCCATTGGTTGGTTGGTTTCATCCTCGAGTGTAAAAGGCGATTCAGTAAAACTGTGATTCTATCCCATTTTCCATTATTTCTATTTCATTTCATCCATTTACAGAACTTCCATATTGCTAGGAACATTGGTTCCTACCATGCATGCAATAAAAATTGTTTTTACTGGGTGAGGATCAAGCATAAGAAGAACCATAATCAAAGATATTTTTCCATGCACTTGTAGGAATTATGATCCCTTATACAATTAAGGTTGTAGGATTATTCAAATGTAAATGAAAATTATTATTAATTTAGGCAATACACATAATTTTATTTATCCTCGAGTAACTAAGAAAGTGAACTATTACATACATGCTTGTAACTCTTTTGAAATCATGGTGGAAAATGGAGGAACATTACCTTGTAAGAGTAAATGTTGTAATGTTAATTTGAATATAGGGGACTATGAACTTCAAAATTATATATTTTCTCTTCCACTTGGAGGATGTGATGTTGTATTGGGAGCATAGTGGCTACGTACCTTAGGAATAATAGCCTAGAACTTTGTAGAATTATGGATGTAATTATAATAGAATGGGAATTTCTACACTCCCCATGGTTTGTTGATAGGATCTTTTCCTTATGGACAAGTTATTATAAAAATCCTCATGTGGGGTAGTAGCTGAATTATTTTCCATTCAACTATAGCCTTTATAAATAGATGAACCTTGAGAGGATTTGCAACTTATTTTGACTAAATATAATGTAGTCTTTGTAGAGCCAATATAATTACTTCCACATCATTTCCATGATCATGCAATACCATTTGTACTAGGTGGCTTGCCACCTAAAATCATACCCTATAGATACCCTTATGTGCTTAAGTCAAAAATTGACAAGTTGGTTCAAGAGTTTTTAAAATAGGGGTAATTTAGCCTAGTAATAGTACCCATTCTTCTTTGACAATTGGTAAGAAAGACTAATTGGTCATGGTGTAACAACCCTCTAAAAAAATTTATGAACAATGAACTATCTATTAATGTGAATGTTTAATAACATAGTTTCTTTATTGATTTCTATATGATGGAATTATTGTATTATATTGAGTTTAGACTATGGTACTACTAAAAAAATTGTGGATGTAGGATTACGTGATTTATCTTTTTTGTGGGATTGTAAGAATGAACCACCTACATAGAGAGATATTTAGGGAAATTATGGTGATGAATCGCTAATCGATAACTTAGGGTAATAAAGTACCCTTCATGTAGATGCATTGCATTTTTCTTATTTTGTGTTCACACCATCGGTCCAAGAAGTTGCTTATGCAATGAGACTCTTTAATAGGTTGGTGATAGCATCATACTATCTTCAAGGAAACTACCTATTTAGGGATAACACAATGGTGTGAAAAAATTGTTAGCAAGAGTTTATGGTTGTCATTAATATGCACTTTATTTTATTATTATGTTTAGAATTATTTAGAAAAGTGGCTTAAAAAGAGAATATTAATAAGATCTCTTTAATATTGGTTAATCCAACCTTAGAAAATGCTTTAATTTTTATTTTTCTTGATTAAGTTAACTGAAAATTTAATCTAATGTTTGGTTTAAAATATAACCTCTTCATGTTGCAAATGGGGTGGTGCTTCATGGCGATATGCTTTGGCATTAGTAAATAATGCTTCTTGACAAAGAACGCTATCATCACCATATTTAGAGAACTCAAGATCTTGGTTGTTAAAAGGTGGCTTTGGTGGAGGGTTTGGGAGTTTTTTTTTGTTGTTGGCTTTTGTTGGAAAGGAAGTTAGGGAGTGTGGAGAGGAGTAGTGCATTAGTGGGTCATCAAGCTTGGTGATCAGGTAGTCCTTAGATGTTTTATTTTAGGGCTATGCCTTGGTTGTATTTTTGCTTGGAGTTCTTTTGACCCATATAGCTTTTTGATTTTGAGAATTCATCTACTCGTTTTTGTACTTGGTTCCTAGAACCTTTTTGTTATATAAATTCTTCACCTTAGCATCATCTCCTTACTCTAATCTAAGTTCTAAGTATTTTTTGGTTTGCTTTTATCTACCTCCTTCTTTGAAAACATTAATTTATAAGTTTCTTCAATTACATGTTTTGTGTCTTCTGGTTTCCTGTGTGTAACATCCTTGTTGGTTGGCATATTTTAACCCCTATTGTTTTAGCAAGACCAGCATTTTTTAGTGCCCTAAGATTCACCCCTTCATTTCTATTCAAGGGCATACCTAGTTTTTATTTTACTAGCATAGTGGCTTCTTGGGTGTAGGTTTTTAAGACTTTGTCAAGCTATGGGTGAGTCTTTTTCTTTAGGATCAAGTTATACATTCTTTTGAGTCACGGTTTTGTGTTTTCTGAGATTTTAATTTCATCTGGCACGCCTTGGTTTCATGAGACCAATATTTAATGGAGTGACTTTCTAGTCTTTGGTTATTAGTGTTTATTTTATTAAAGTTTGTGATTAATGCAGTGTTTTAATCTTGTATATCAATCACTTTGATGTTATTTAGCTTAATGAAGTGGTTGGTAGGATCTTGGTAAATAAAACACTATGATGGTATTTTAATCTTTTGAAAAGAAAATAAAAGAAATAGAATGCCTTGATATTAAGTTAGTTAGCAAAGTATCATATATTAAAGGTTTTGAAAATGCTTTGTTAAAATAGTGAATTTATTTGTAATCTTTCTTAATGTGTTTTAATTGCATTAAAGTGGGTTTTGAAAAAGAAACCATAATAATGATTCTTGAGATCCATGTGGATTAAGGGATAATTACAAAGATAAGTATAGGATTATCTTAATTAAATAAAATTAAGAAAAAATAGATTTTGAAATAGAAACTATGATAATAATTTCCTAGAATTTGAGGTTAGGAAATCTGTAAAGAGAAGTATGGGATTCTCTTGTATATAAATGGAATATGGTATGTAGGTTTTGAAAGATAAACCATTATAATGATTCCTGAGACTTTTGTAGGTTAAGGGATCATTTATGAAGGGAAGTAAGGAATTATCTTTATGTTGGCTTGTTTTTATGCATGGTTTCTTGCATAATAGAAAATGGCATGACTTAAAATGCATTGCATCTAGAGTTGTCCTGATCCCTAAGTGTACCTCATGATCTATGGATGGTTTTGCTATTTTGAAGAAGTATGCAAATGCTTAGTTACCTAAATATATTTGGTGATTGGGTGCATATACTCTAGGAACTTTTAGTTGTTGACCAAGAATTCAAAGCTATGTAAGAAAATCTATATTTAAATAGTTTTGTAAAGTTGAATATTTTGTAAGCATAATGATAATAATGATTTAATGATGCTATAAGTTTTTAACTTTAAGGTGTGTTCAAAATATTAGCCGTGGATATTTAGTATTGGTTTTATTATTTTCTAGAATGCATCATTGGATCTCTTATGTTATAGTATGTTTGATTAACAAAAAGATCCTTGAAGTTTTATAATAAGCATTTGTTTTATGTGCAATTTGGTTTTGTTTCTTGTTATCAATTGCAACATGTTGGATCATGTAGTTCTAATGAATGTTTTATTATAATGTTATAAGTAATGTTTTATTAAAGAATTATGTTTTAGTGCAAGACTTATTACCTTGGGTAGGGGTGGTTAGGATTTCTTGGTGAAATTAAAACATAATAAAATCTTGGAGGAGTTGCAAAGATGCAATAACCAAGAAAAAGTGAATCTTAGAAGGATTTTCGAGTATGCAATAGCTAAGAACTCACAAACATGGAAGGATTTATGTGGATACAATAGCCTAGTATCTTGTAAATATTTACACCTTGAAAGAGTAGGATTGGGTGTATCCCAAAAAAGGGTTGAGGAACCATTCATAAGTCAATAGTGGTGATCCCTCAATCGTGTAGGATAAAAAGATCATGTTGGTTGTCATCAAAGTGGTAATGACTTTATTTAGCCTATGGAGGTGTGGTAACTAATAACTAAGGCTCTACTCTAGAATAATATGCCTATATGGTCTAGAGTCAGGTTAGGGAATAAGTAACTCCCTTTAAGTTCTATGGACCTTAAAGGGCAATCCCTACACCATGGTCATGTGGTCCTATTGTGATGAGGGTATAGGAAATGTGGGGGTACCACTATTGGAGTCCTTATAAATGAGTAGGTTTAGTAAGCAAAATCCCAAAAAACATGAGTTGGCCACTCCTATTCTTTAAGTGTCATCTACAATGACTTAGAACTAAAATGTGGTGAAGCCTTGTATGTTGAGGGTGTCTCCATTGTGAGCGTTTCATATAATAATTATTTAAAAAAACAATTAAGTTGGTAATTTGGGTTTTTACGCATGGTGACTATGTATAGACATTTTTTAGCTCAATAAGTTCACCATAAGGACAAACTTTCTATCTCTATGATTAATCAATTGTTGGATGAGTTACATGGTGCAAATATTTTCTCCAAGTTGGATATCCACTCTAGCTATTATAAAATAAGGCTCAAGGAGGAATGTATTCCCAAAATAGCATTTCAAACTCATGAGGGTCATTAAAGATTTTTTTCATTCCTTTTGGCCTAATTAATGCACCATCAATATTTTAGTTCCTCATGAATAATGCCTTATTCCCATTTCTTTGCAATTTTATTTTGGTTTTCTTTGATGACATACTTATCTATAGTTTCACTTGGGTTGAGCACTTAAAACATCTAGATCAAAATATGAAATTATTATGGAACCATCAATTATTTTTCAAATGATTCAAATTTTCCTTTGGCATGCATGAGGTTGAATACTTGGGATATATTGTTTCACATGAGGGAGTCAAGGTTGATCCCAAGAAAATTTAAATTGTCTAGAAGTGGCCTAAGCCATATACTCTCAAGGTGTTTCATGGGTTTTGTGGGATCATGAGCTATTACCACTGATTATACAAAATTATGGAAAAAGAGCCACTTCCTTAATAACCATGTTTAAAACAAATTCATTTATGTGGTCATCTCTAGTGAAAAAGGCATGTGTATCTTAAGAAGGATATTATTTTGACCCTAGTGTTGGCTACACCTAATTTATTGAAGCTATTTATAATTGAAAGTGATGCTTTTGGTCATGGAATTAGGGTTGCATTAATGTAAGAAGGGTCACCAATGAGGTGCTATCATGTAGAAATTTGGAAAATTTTACTTGTAAAAAAGAAATGATGGTCATCCTCCATGTTGTTAATCATTGGTGGTCATATCTCAATGGGAGATATTTCTCCATTGGAAAAGACCACCAAATTGTAAAATATGTTTTACAACAAAGGGTCTCTACACTAGCACAATAGAAATAGATTTCAAAAGTGTTGGGTATGAGTATAACATCATGTATAAAAAAGGAAAAGAGAATATTGTGGTAGATTCCACCTCCCATAAGTTTGAGGATCAAGTGATAATGTGTGACCTTTCATCCTCACTTCCCCAAAGGGTCTTCCAATTTCAACAAGAGGCAGCCATAGACTAGTCTTTATAGACCTTATAGGAACAACTATAAAGGGATCCAAATTCATATTTTGGATACTCATGGGATGGAAACTTATTATGATATTAATATCACATTGTGGTCTTCAAAATATCATCACTCCATGAGGATATTATGAGGGAGATGCATACTTCACCTACGATAGACCATTTAGGGTTCTTTATGATATATGAATGAGCTAAAAGGACATTATATTGAGATGGAATGAAAAATGATATTCAAACTTTTAAGGTCAAACATGAAATTTTCCAATGGATGGAAGTTGAAATGGTTCATACTATAGGCATGTTACAATTATTGCCAATCCCAAAAAAATATGGACTAATATCTCCATGGATTTTATTGAATGACTTCCTAAACCTAGAGAAAAATTAGTCATTTTTTGATGGTGGATTGTCTCTCAAAATATGCTCATTTTTGTTCCATCACCCATCCTTATCATACCTCCACTATTAACCAAATATTCATGGAATTCATTTTTAAACTCCATGGTATACTCAAATCTATTGTGTCTAACTATGACCCCACTTTTACCACTTGATTTTAGCAAATATTATTTAAACTATAGGGAATGAAATTTCAAATTATCTTAGCCTACCATCCATAAACAGATGGGAAATTTGAAATTGTCAATAAGTTTTTAGAAACCTACCTTCACTGTTTTACCTCTAAGCACCCAACATAATGGGCTAAGTGGATTCCTTTAGCTGAGTGGTGGTACAACACTTCCTTCCATACAACTTCCAAAATGACTCCTTTTGATGTAGATTATGGATACCCATATCCATTACCCTCTTCATATGTTTTTGGAAACTCTAAAGTCCAAACCATGGATACAACTCATTAGGAGCATAATCAACTTTTGAAATATTTGAAAAAAACTTGGTGTTCGCTCAAAACTAGATGAGATAGTAGATTGGCCACCAAAATTCTAAGTAAAAATTTAATGTACATGATATGATTTTTCTTTGACTCCATCCATGCAAACAATATTTCATGAAACTTCAATGTCATCATAAATTGACAACATAATTTTATGGACCCTATCAAATGGTGAAATGAATTGGTTAATTTGCCTATAAGATTGTGTAACCACCCTATTCCAAGCTCCATATAGTCTTCCATGTCTCTTGTCTCAATAAGGTACTCAAAAATCGCATTCAAGTTTAATCAACACTCCCTGAGTTATATGAAGAAGGCTTGATCATATCGTAACCTTGAAATATTTTGGACTATAGAACCCACACTCTCTATAATCAAACAATAATTGAAGTCCTAGTATAGTGGTAGGGATTAAAGCCTATAAATGCTACATGGGAGCCTTTCCAACAATTTCCTCATCTCCAAATTTGAGGATAAATATTTTTTAAGGGGAAGGGCATGTTAGGACCCCAACCTAACCTTATTATGTAATTAACCCCTTCCTAATGTGGGGACCCCATATTAATGATATTATATAATATTTTATAATGTGTGTGTGGAATTTGAGACACCTAGACAAATGGGACCATCTAATATAACCATTATTAAGAATGTAACTATATGTTTGGTAGAATATTATAGGTTGGATGTCCAAATGCATGTGAAGCCAACCCTTGGGTGGATATAGATGAAAGTATCATTCATATTTTGTATCAAATCACTACTTCTAAGGAGGTTTCTCCCTCAAAGAGGCTTATGATTTTGTAATGTGTTCTTCCTTTTTTGCAATATACTTTGTTATATTTTTATTTCATCTTACAATATTGTTAATTTCAAGCTCATTTTATATTATCATGTGAATGTGCTTTTAATTTACTACAATATTCATAACATGTTAACTTTAATAATGAGTTTCATATCTATAGTTATACTTTTGTAAAAGGATTCGAGCCCTTTCAACATATTGATTTAATAAAAAATCATAAAATGAAATAAAAGACATAGAGGATGGGTATGATACACCTAGATATAAAGTATATTCACTAAAAAATGAAGGAATAACTATCTATAAATAGAAAAGCAATGTTAGGGATGTGTATAATACATATTTTTCTTTAAGTGGTTACATGGGATTGAAATATCCTCAATTATATTACATCATGATTATAGTACTATGGTATTTCAACAAACCATGTAATTGTATTACACCTTTAATTTTAGAAATTATGCATATATCACTTGGAGAGAGAAAGAGAGAGAGATTGTTCTTATTAGCCCATTCAAATTTGAAAATATTTCAATGATGACAATAAATTTACTCTACATAGTATTGGTTATGTGTAATTTTTTATTGCAAGGATGATCTCTACTAATGTTCAAATACTCTATTATGGGCTTGACAGTTATTTAGTTCAAGGTATATCCTTAAAGGGTTTGGGCTAATATAAATTCATAATATATATATTTTCCAACACATGATTATGATATATGTGGTTATTTATCCCCATAAATCTATAGTTTTTAATATCCATAAGATCTATAGGTTTTACTAGTTACATGTAGGGGTAGAATGAGATGTAGTCGATATTTTCATAGAGAATTTAAATAATATATATTTGCAAATTTAGTTTCTATACTATATATACATATACATATGCATATACAAATACATATACATATACATACATACATATATGTATGTATGTATGTATGTATGTATGTATGTATGTATATATATATATATATATATATATATATATATATATATATATATATATATATATATACTCGGGACTCATATCAAATCCTTTACATACCACCACATAAATGTGATTGCCTAATCCACAACCTATAATCAACTTTTATTATTGGTTTGATTCCTATAGATATTATTAGACTCCTACCTAAGGCAAAATCATAAAAATGAGCATTCATGACTCATAATAATGGTGATAAAATTAAAATTCAACTCCCTCCTACCTTCATGTATGTATATATAGCTAGTGCTTATACTGGTGCTTCAACTGCTTCATATACGGAAGAACCCATAATAGATGTTGGGTAAACTGCTCTACTAGGTACCTATACTTATGGCTTTGCTTATGCCTATGCTCTTGCCTTTGTTCTTGGTGTTACCGATAGATACCTATGCTATTGGTAGATAAGTTGGAACTACTGGATCTTATACTAGGTATACTTCCATCTTAGCTACAGATGCTATTGATACTATTGGTGGTGCTACTGGTACTTCCACAAGATCTGGTACTGGATACACTACTGGATGTGGGTATGAATAAGCAACAACTTTAAAATAAAAGTTTTACAACCCTAGTTTATGTCGCCTATGCTACTATCTTTGCCTTTGCTTATAGGTATGTTTATAGGCACTTAATATGCTACAGGTGCTACTGGTTATGCTTAATTTGTACCCGTCTTAGCTACTAATGCTACTGGTCCTTCGACTAGATCTACCCTTGCTTCCTATGCTGCTATTGATACTGATAGTTATGCTAGTGGGTTTATTGGTCTTTTTATTGTTCCTAGCTATGAATATACCTTTGCTTATTGTTAGAGTTACTATGCTATAGTAACTATGATTATTACCTCATTTGGTAATTAGTAGATTCTCCTAGGTAGATGTTATTTACCACATGGTAAAAATAGTATTTACATTTACTTTTAATTTTACTTTCTACCACAAAGATATTCATTGTGGAATATCTTGTGGTAAGTAGTAGTCAATTTGACTACATTAGTTGATAGGTTAGTTGTTAGGCGCTTTCTTTTCTAAGAACGTTAGTTAGCACTATTAGGGGATATTAGTTTCTAATATTTCTTAAGGCTATTCTTAGCCTATACCTTGTACTAATTAAGCTTCTCATTATTCAATATTAAATATTATCTTCGTCTACGTCTATGCTCTAACATTTGTATCAGAGCAATACCTAGGTGAGGTTAAGGATGAGAGACCCATTTATCTTTGATGTGATCACAATTTCATTTGCTAAGATGTGATTTGATGTGGAATTTCATTCACATTTTTTGTCAATTCATTTTTCTTAGCATTTGAATTATTATGGTGGTACTCCTAATTTTTTTGTAGGCTCATATATTTGATAGTTACTGTCAAACTTGTTAGACCTTAGCCCATAGATATAATAGCTTATTATAAATGATATGCCCACATGGGTAGAGACACCATATGAAGGTAGGAGGTCATAGCATGCACAACATGCTAGCAGCTAGCACCTCACACTAACAATACGGGTTACCTCCCATAAATATTCTCTGGCTAGCACCTCCCATTGGTACATCGAGCAAAGTATCCCATCAACACATAGGCTAGTGTTTCATTTACATGGAGCACTAAGACATCGATGATCGAAACTAAATCCAACCTATTCTGATGCTTGAGAAATCTATGATTTGGTCTCCCGAGGAGCACTGAAATCCATGCAAACTAGATCTCCTTGAACTCTATCGTAGGCATGAATATCAATACCACTAACCTCCTGATGTCACCTCAAGCATAGATCCTGAGGTGTTGCCATGGTATATAGTTGGCATTGTTGGGCTGGTGATTGGCTGGACCTCTACTTATGTGGTGCTACATGGCACCTCCCTACATAGTGTAATTTAATTAGTCCACCTGGTGTTGATGTGGTAGATAGTTGGCACTGCTAAGCTGGCAACTAGCTGGACCTCTATTGACATGGAAACTAGCACATTGATTCTTTCTTGTAAAATTGTAACATAAGGAGACACTAAATTTGCAAAATCCCAACTTAAAATTTGTGCATTTGTTTTCTCCAAGGAGGGATATAACACAAGAAATTGCACATTTTATTTTTTGCACAACTAAGAAGATATTGTAGACCTTGGGTCCACTAAAACCACGTTGTGTCTCAACTGGTTCTACAAATACTTTCAAACATGGGTCGTGTGTTAACTTGACTTGAAAGGAGAGCTATTAATTTTGAAAATCAAAGGGGAGAAGACAAGAATTTTTTTTTTTTGAAAAATTATAACACAAAGTGAGGAGCACTTAAAAATCAAAACTATTTTAATTTTGCAAACACAAAAAGGAAAGGCAATTGTTTTATGCCACATTCTTTACAAAATTATAAAACAATAGGAGACTTTGAATATCAAATTTTTGTACAAAACAAATCAAAATTTTGTTGCAAAAATTAGTAATAAGGTGCATTTTTTGTATTACTCGACACCTTTATTTTTAAATTGGCAAATTAGGTGTATTTTTGGTTGCATATGACACCTATGTGATAAAAATTTGTGGGCACTCTTTGATTGATTATTGCATTTAATTTCTTGTTTTTTACAATTATAAGTCATCAAAATCAAGAGCACTCAAAACCCCAAATTTCACACTCATTTGTGTAAATCATTGCACAAGTATAAAGCCATTTTTTAAAATTGATATTCTCTCCATACAACCCTAAAATTCACTCTTATTTTTTTGGCTCAATTTCCTCAAACTAATTATCTCTCTTCAGGAGGATTTTCAAGCAGGTGCCATTAAGTATCTTTTTGAGTGAATGCTCTTTCATTTCTTATTTTTTTGGCTTAAATATCCTCAAACTAATCATATTTCTTCAAAGAGATTTTTCAAGAAGGTGCCATTAAATACCAATTAAGAGTGAAAGAAAGATCATCTTGGTGCAATTCTAGAACCTTCATCATGGAAACTATCAACAAATACTTAAATGATACACAATTGCTTAAAGTTTCTAAAAATTCAACATGGAAAACCAAGATGAAGTCCATCCTTACTGTAGAGTAAATGTGGGATTTAGTGGATGACACTGAAACAAGACCCACATCAATAGGAGCAGATCAGAAATCATGGTACAAAAAGAATAATTGTCTTCTTATGTTGATTCTCCTAGCTACTACTAATGAAATCCAACCTCACATAAGTGAAGCCAAAACTGGTAAATATGCATGGGATGCATTAAGTACCATTTTTGAAGGTAATAATCAATCGCCTATTCTAAACCTTCACACTCAACTTCATACACTCCATATGAAGTCAAGAGAAATAGTAGAGCTATTCCTTTGCAAAGTGGTAGAACTGAATTCAAAGATGAATGCTTTAGGATAAAATTAGAAGATACTATATTGACTTTAGTAATATTGAGGGCTCTTCTAGAATCCTACAAGATGTTAATAAAATCCCTTAATGTATCTCAAATAATATTCACCTTTGTGGAGTTAGTCAATTTTCTTCAAACGAAGGAAGCAAATTAGCTCCAAAGTGATGAAGTGTCGAAAAATGCACTTCACTTGAATAATCAGGGTGGAAAGAAGAAAGGAAAATTTTAGAAGGGAGGATCATATTCATGATCATATTCAAAATATAAGGAAAGCAACCTCAAAAGAAGTTTTGCATAAATTTTAAAAATGAAAACCATGACACCAATCGATGTTGGTTTAAAAAAAATAAAAACAAAAATGGAAAGGCACATCACAAAGGTAAAATAGACAAAGAGGTAATGTTGCTAGTGAAGTTTCTGATTTTGATTCTAATTTTGGTTCAGAAAGATCACACAAGGTGCTCATGGCTCAAACAACATTGTAAAGGGAAACAAATTTGTCACCCTAGGAAAGCACCATTCTGACCCTCTTTTTAGACTTCATAAATAGAAAATGTTTTTTTGAAGTAATTGCAATAAAGGGGTGATTTTACCTCTTTTTAGGCTTCATAAAATAGCAAACTCTTTTTGTTTGAAGTACTTGTAATAAAAGGGGGGATTTTTTGGTGTAATTTTTGAAATTTTCCTAGGAGGTAATATTTGTAAAAACCTTAACAAGCTTCATGAGTTGCATATATTTTGCACTTAAGGGGGGATAAACATTTCTTTCCTACTTCACACAATTTTTTGTAAAAAGGGAGGAAGACTTATAAGGGTGCATTTTCGACAATGACCGACACCTTAGTCACACTTATTACAAAAATTCCATTACAACATGTTTTGCAACAAGGGGATAAACTTATAAGGGTGATTTTTTTACAACGACCAACACCTTAGCTACCTTATCAAAACTTTTGCAAAATCATATTGTAACCTAATGAACCTCGTATCTAGTGATCTACTCTAGTACACCTAGCGATTGCAACAACTGGTTACCCATGCAATATGGTTGGATTATAAGACTACAATAAGGACATTCATTGATGTGAAAACAAAGTTAGGAATGACCCATTTTTTTTCTTAGAGCATCCAGAGCACTGTGACAGAGCCTGAGCCAGAGCAAGAGCCAGCATATCAAACATATTTTCACTATATTGGGTTAGTTATATATATTATATAAATAATGTAATAAGGGGGGATGTTAGAGTTACTATGCTACAATAACTATGATTATTACCTCATTTGGTAATTAGTAGATTCTCCTAGGTAGATGTTATTTACCACATGGTAAAAATAGTATTTACATTTACTTTTACTTTTACTTTCTACCACAAAGATATTCACTGTGGAATATCTTATGGTAAGTAGTAGTCAATTTGACTACGTTAGTTGATATGTTAGTTTTTAGGCGCTTTGTTTGCTAAGCGCATTAGTTAGTACTATTAGGGGATATTGTTTTCTAATATTTCCTAAGGCTATTCTTAGCCTATACCTTGTACTATTTAAGCTTCTCAGTATTCAATATTAATTCTAATATTTGTCTACGCCTATGCTCTAACACTTATATAGGAACCATACTTGGATATGCTACTATTGGTACTCGTAATGTCACCCTCGTATCTGCTGGATATGGATATGGATCTATGGTCTCAACTGGTTATGCTTAAGGAACTATAACTTAGTCAACTGGTTCTTCATTCTTCAACTAGATCAAGGACTAGCTCTAGTAATGCTATTGGTACTAATGGATCTACTACTGGTTCTTTGACTGGATCAACGTATGGATATGCTTATGGCTCTGCTCCTGCAACCCTAGCTTATGGTGCTGGTCCTACTACTGGGTATGTTACTGGCCCATGTTTAAAAGGGCCTTTTAAAACAAAGAGGGGAGAGGGGCCCTTTTTATTTTATATTATAAGGGGTTAGTGGGAATGGTTGTGACAACAAATATCCATATCTAAGGTATTTTGGATACCCATATCATAGAACCATTAGATATTTTTGATGTGACCCCTATAAATTAAAGTGCTCAACTCAGCTCATAAAATATGGGTTGGGTTGGGTGACACAATAGTGCATTAATTTTTATCAAAGATATCTATTTTATAGTTTAGATATTCCCCTTCTAAAATAGATAGGTAGTACTAATATCCCTAGTGTTTAGAAAATAAAATAATATTTTTTTGATGGCTAGATATTCATAGCAAATATACTAGCCCCTATCAATTCATACTATAGGGTAAGAATTTCCAAATTTATAAGGTAGGTCAAAAAAATTTAACTTGAAGGGTGAGCAGGCAAGCCTCAATATGTAAAAAAAAATGAGCTCTTTACAAAAGTAGAATATCATCTCTCATCTCAAAGCATATATCATTTCAATTGAATGAATGTTCCAAATGTCAACTCAATCTAAAGGGGAATATGTGAAAGCTTCACCTAATTATTATGAAGCCATGCGGCTGGAAATTGACCCTTATGATCGAAGTTATATACTCTATAATATAGGTCTTATTCACACGAGTAATGGGGAACATACCAAGGCTTTGGAATATTATTGGAGGGCTCTTTAAATGGATGAAACCCATATTTACCACAAGCTCTTAATAATATGGCCTTGATCTGTCATTACGTGCGGCTATCTGTACTATAGAATGAATTCATTTAGAATATTTTTTGAAGACTAGGGAAGGACAAGAGAAGAGGCTTTCTATTTCTATTTATTTAGAGGAGCTTAAAATGTTTAAAAGGTAAATATTTTTATTATATGTAGTGAAAATATCATCTTGAAGTATTTTTGAGGAATATAGAAATAGAGCCTAGATATTCTATGGATAAAATCATTCAATTTATGGAAAAAGCACCATAAATATAGACACACACACATAAAGGTAGAAAGAAATTGAATTTTATTTTTATCACCATGATTATGAGTCATGCATGCTTGTTTTGATGATGCTACCTTAGGTAGGAGTTTAATAATATCTATAGAAATCAAACCAATAATAAAAGTTTATTTTAGGTTGTGGATTAGGCAACCACATATGTGGTGGTATGTAAAGGATTTGGGATATAAAAAACAATAGTTCATGGATCCTTTCAAATATTTATGTCCCAAATTCAATTCAAGGGATATCTCTACTGTGGGAGTACTTAGGCAATCTGAGTGAAATATTCCATAATATCCTCTAGATTATGGCTGGGGATTTTCACACTCCTCTTTACCCTTCAGACAAAATGGGTGGAAATGGACCATCTATCAGGAGCATGGATGAGTTAAATGACTTTATGAACTCCAACATGTTGATGGATGTAAAACTTAGAGGAGCAAATTATACCTGGAGCAATCGGTGGATAGGGTGTCATATCATTCAAGAAAGACTTGACAGGTTTTTCTATCAAAGGAGGCTACAACTCTGTTCGGTGATTCTACCCTACAAGCCCTTCCTAAAATTTCCTCTGATAATAATCCTACTTTTTTGGAGATCCCTAACTATTTGTCCTTCAAGAAACCTTTCATATTTCAATCTATGTGGATAAAACATTCCAGTTTCATAGATAACTTAATTAAGTGGTGGCAGCAGCCTGTTAGGGGTAGTGCAGCTTTTAAAATTGTTGGAAAATTAAATTTTGTTAAGGAAAAGCTTTGAACTTGGAACAAAGAGGTCTTTGGTAACCTCTTTGAAAATAAAAAATAGATTGTTGAAATTTTGAAGATAATTGATCAGAGGATTCAACATGGTGATGTTGATGAAACTACTAGGCAGGAGGAACAAACAAAACTAGCAGAGTTTCATAACATTTTGGCCTATGAGGAAATCTATTGGAGGCATAAATCAAGGGTTCTTTGGTCGAAATATGGAGATTAAAAATCCAAGTTTTTTCACATCACCACATTTAGAAACAAAAGCAATAACAAGATAAAAATTAAAAAAAAGATAGATGATTCTATTACTTAGGACTTAACAGAAATAAAAAGGAGATAGTAACTTATTTTAATTCTATCCTTGGTCAGGAATCATAGTGCAATGAGGGGGCCAAAGATATTATCTTGCAATCCATTCCTAGCATAATAAATGAGGATATAAACCTTAAGCTTGTAGCTCCATTTTCTAATGAGGAAATTAAGGAAGCATTGTTTAGCATGGAGTCAGACAAAGCCCTAGGACCCAATGGCTTTCCCCATAATTTATATCAATATTTTTGGGACATCGTAAGCAAGGATGTAATTTCTGTTGTTAGATAATTCCAAGCAAGAAATCATATCCCAAAAGGTCTCAAATCTACTTTTATTTCTCTAATTCCTAAGAAGCAAACCCCTGAATCTATGTCTGACTTCAGGCCAATCAGTCTGTGCAATGTTTCTTACAAGATCCTAACTAAAGCCATTGCAAATAGAATGAGAGATTTTCTACCCCACATCATAGATCCATTATAGGGAAGCTCTGTCCAGGGCAGGTCAATCTTAGATGGAGTTATCATAGTTCATGAAGCTTTGCACTCTGCTCATAAGGCTAACAGGTTTGTTTTTTCCCTCAAGCTTGATATGAACAAAGCATTTGATAGGCTAAATTGGTAATTTCTGATTGCTGTCCTCCTTAAGTTTTGTTTTCACCACAAATGGGTTAATTTGATAAAAGAATGCATTTCTAAATCATGGTTCTCGATTCTGGTTAATGGAAAAACTACTAGTTACTTTTAAAGTCATAGAGGAATTCGGTAGGGGGACCCTATCAGCCCCATGTTATTCATCATTGTGGCAGAAGCTTTAGGCAAAACCATCAAAAATACTTGCAGTTCAAGGATAATATCAAGAATCAAGGCAACATCTCTCACTAGGTCTTTTTCTCACCAACAATGGTAGGAACCTAGGGTTCCTAGCACATAAAATGATAAATAAATAATAAATAACCTAAAACTAAAAGAACCGCTTTTGGATTGTTGGGATGTCCCTTCAATGTTTTAATAAATGTTTTTTATATATTATATATTTCATGGATATCTCTTATGATAGAATAGTATGGTGTTTTATACCCACTTACGGTTATAGGTGAAAGGTTGCAATGCTTCCTAACCCTAACCTTATAATAATATAATAATTAATATAATTAATTATTATATTATTTTATTATTATAACCATAGGATAAAATATATTATTATTATTATTATTATTAATTAATGTTAGGATAGTATCCTAACATGCCATCCCTCTTTGAAGAGCTTTGTCCTCAAAGCTAGAAAAATTTGGAAATATGCTTTTATGAAGTTCGCCAATCCCAACATCACAGGCTTCTTGTAGTTAAGTTTGTGTTTAGGGAAAAACTCAATTGTCACACTATAATGCACATTAACATCGGTCACTTCTCGTCTATTCACAACTTTTTTTGCTAGATAGTTGGTTAATTAAACCTTTGAAAATCCTTAATGAGGCAAATACCTTATTTCTCTAGGCTGTAAATTAAACGCTAATAACTTAGATGATGTTTTCACCACACAATTGTATAACTCATTGTCCAAATATATATTGCCTTTATTGCATGCTCCCCTTGCATACATTGCTCCTCTTGCTTATGTTTGTGTGAATGCACCAAAGTTCTTACATAACAATGATGTAACCGTGTTATGTTTCCCACGTGTCATATTGCCATTGACAAAGAGTTTGATGTTATTTTGGCCTGTAATATTTATGTATATATATATATATATATATATATATTTTTAACTGGATGATTATGTTTAAAGTTTGTATTTTCAGTATCGTCTGTATGAGATTAATAATCATAGCGTAGCCATGAATCTCGTTCTGCCAATGATGCTGCGGTGTTTCTGCGATGGATAGCAAAGTTGAGAGCTTGGCCAGAAGTATTGCAATGGAGTGTAAAGACCATCCCTTGTCTCTTAAAACAGTTGCCAAGATTGAACAAGCATAGTTGGAATACATTCTCAACCAGCTGAAGTCGGTCAATCTCAATTTTTACCGCATCCATGAAGAGCTTAATGAAGATCTGTTCATGCCCTTGAGATATAGCTACGATGCTCTTGACAACCAAATCTCGGCCACCCAATGCCAGATTTCTTATGTCTATTTCGATATAATTTCGTTCTTCTACTCTTGGCAAATTCGAATACCACCCATACTCTTTATTATATTCTATTTCTCGTGAGAGGTCGGAATTGTCCATTTTTCTACGGAGTTATTTCAATATCTGAAATAAATTACAGACCCCAATTGTCGAATTGAAAATTGTGTTTTCTGACTTTGTGATAAAAACGTCTCACCGCGATGATTTGCAGGGAATTTCTCTGAATACATTTTTAATGGAACAACCATGGTTGCAGAAGATATGGGTTTAGGTTTTAAAAACACAGATCCCTGAGTATTCCTAGCTAGATCATTTAATTGTGTTATATTATTCCCAAAATCAATTCCAACATGAAACTGTTTCATTTCTGAAGATAACGGATTTCTTGGACCAGATTGTTGAGTCCTCTTTGGGTGATGAAATCTGCAAAATGCACCCAATGTACAATATCCATTTTTCAAATAGTGTGGACATTCTTGGTGGCCAGGTCTTTCCAGAGATCCCTCTCTCTCCATAACAGTCACCGTAGGTTGAACTCCAAAAGGTATTGATCCCAGAGCTGAGATGCTTGTGCACCATTTGAAGATGGACCATTTTTTTGTGTATTCATTAGACTAATATCCAGGGGATACTATTTTCCTTCCAAAGATGACAATGGATTTAAACAACTTTGGTCATTGTTGCTCCAAGCTGACATTGGTGTCATAGCATGCATGTAAGTTCCATGTTCCTATGGAATGAATATTTGAATCATAGGGAGCTCTTGATAAGACCATGATGGATGTACAGTAGAATATGAATTTTATGATGAAGATGGTAAAGAATGTATTGCAGTAGCATGCACTGGAGAATTTAATACAGATATAGTTGTTGCTTCTGATGAAGGTTCTGGATGATGAAATTTACAGGTAACTCCATATTTGCAAGATCCTGTGTGTTTGTAATATGAACATTCTTTTTCTCCCCGACGAATAAGAAGTCCCAAGAATTTAAACTGTGTCTGTCCACATTCTTCCTTCTGATTTGAATGTTCAAATTTGCACATTGTACCATACCTACAGGTTCCCTTTAAGTAAAACTGGCATTCAGCTTGTCCAGCCTTCTGAGTTGGCTCTCCAGTTGGGGCAACCTGTTTCTGCTCCAAAAATGAATTTTTGTTTTGAAGTTCTTTAATATCCATTGCATTTGGGAAGCTATTGCGAGTTTGCTCAGCATAGTATCTCAACTCAACCATTTCTAGTTGCATATGCTCCATAATTTTTTTTTTTTTGGGAAGAACAAAGATATCAAAGGTTGGTCGAGGCAACCAACTGGAACAATGGTAACATTGAGCTATTGTTGATGATGATCGTAATCAATCCAGGATTGAATGTTGTGTCCCTCATTGAGAAGTAATCTTTCAAACCGATCGTCAATCCAGTAGTTGGTAGGCTCAAATCTTATCGAGTGAAGGTCGTTGAGATCAGCACTGACGTGATTGTTGTTGATCAATAATGATGTGATTGGGAGGAAACATGGTGAATACGAAAGTGGTGCTGAACGAGAAAGCTAGATTGCCATCTTTGATTTGATGAGCATTGGTTAGTAAAAAGCGTGACCAACAAGTAATTCGGATTGGGCAGTGAGGCGGATGGCGTTGGTGTTTTTTTTTTTTGGTCCTATTTTTTTAACCAAAGAATTATTAGCTTTACACCAATTGAAATCCCTTCGGTGTGAGTTATATTCTCCTCCAGGAAGCCTAGACAATTTAATGCAAGTACTATCTCATTAAAAATAAAAGGACAGGAAACAAAGGACCCTATTACACACATGGCGTTGACCGCATCTAATGAATATGGGTGAGCAGAAGAGGAGGTGGCCATGGTGGAGGGCGCATGTGAGGAGGAAATTGAAATTTTGTTCCAGTATTCACACTGTTACTAGTCCAAGGATTTGAGAGCAAGATTTTATCTGATGCCAATAGTTTATGGTTTTTAAAAATCTGAGTGCAGTAATTGTTGTTTATTTTTATGCGAGGGAGTATATTTTCTGTTAATTTTATATTTAATTCCATATTTTTCACGTCAAAGTGCATTGGGAGATAATAGAGAGGATCATCAAACTTCTCCACTGTTGGATAAACCCTGCAATTTGTTTCCTTGGAAATATTTGCCTCTTTTAAATTTAAATTTTTAAGGTTTTCATTTTCTTTCTTGGGGAGTGCAATGGGTACCACTCGTGATTCCATGGCTATGGGCTCCTCCTCCACCTCGGATTCCATGGCTATGGGCTCTTCCTCCACCTGGGATTCCATGGCTATGGGTTCTTCCTCCTCTACCTGAGATTCCATGGCTAGGGTCTCCTCTTGCATTTCCATTAAATATTGTATAATACGATCAGAACGTTCCATTTGTTTTTTTTGTTTTTGTTCAATCATTCTTCTAATTTCTGCAATGTCATTTTTCATTTCCTTGACCAATATGGTTGGATCCATAAGGCTATGATACCAGATGGTAGGAACCTAGGGTTCCTAGCACATAAAATGATAAATAAATAATAAATAACCTAAATCTAAAAGAATCGCTTTTGAATTGTTGGGAAGTCCCTTCAATGATTTAATAAATCATATATTATATATTTCATGGATATCTCTTATGATAGAATAGTATGGTGTTTTATACCCACTTACGGTTATAGGTGAAAGGTTGCAATGCTTCCTAACCCTAACCTTATAATAATATAATAATTAATATAATTAATTATTATATTATTTTATTATTATAACCATAGGATAAAATATATTATTATTATTATTATTAATTAATGTTAGGATAGTATCCTAACAAAAAATTTGTCGATGATACCCTTCTATTGACTAAGGAGTTGGTGGTTGAGGCCAAAATAATTAAATACATCCTACAACTCTACGAGGATGTTGTTGGTCAGAAAGTTAATTTTAGTAAAAGCAAGTTATATTTCTTGAACATCCCCATTCAGAGGTAAGGAAGGATTGTAAAAATTTTAGGGTGTGATATAGCAAACCTCCCCACTTCATATCTTGGTCTCCCTCTTTTAATTAGTTCTCCGAGAGATTCAATGTGGGACAGGGTTAATGAAAGAATTAAAAAAAACTTGTTGGATGGAAAGGTCATCTTCTATCTCAAGTAGGAAAGCTGAACCTCACTAAGGCCTGTCTTTAGAGCATTCCAGTCTATTTCCTCTTCATTTTCAAAGCCCCTATGAAGGTTTTCTAGAAATTTGAGAAACTCTAAAAATAATTTTTATGGACTGGATAAAAGGAGAAAAAAAAGGATGCACCTTGTAGGATGGACCACAGTGTGCAGAACCAAGGAAAATGGGGGCTTAGGTCTGAGGAGAATTGCTCATATGAATTTAGCTTTACTAGCTAAGCAGGTGTGGTACCTCATTTTTGGTGAAGAAAATGAATGGAAAACTATCATCAAATGAAAGTATCTTCAAAATATGGAATTTCTAAGTGACTCAGTTCCAATCAGAGGTTCTACTTTTTGGAAAGCAATTCTCAATTGTAAGGAAATCATCAAAAAAGGTTTAAGATGGGTTTTAGGCAATGGTGAGAGGATAAATTTTTGGAATGACAGGTGGGATAAGGACGAACCACTAATGCAATATCCTAAATTAGCTCGAATTAGAGATATCACGAAAGAACTCATTGGCAAAAAAGTCTTTGATTATATGGTTGAGGACAGAGGTAGAATGAAGTGGAAACAAATAAGGATTCAAGAATTTCAAGCGGAATCAAATGATATTTGTAACATTCTCAAGAAATAGTTTATCCCCATGAGACCCAAGGAAGATCAAGTGACCTGGGCTCCTACGGAAAATAGGCAGTTCACTGTTAAATCATCTTACAAGCTTTTACTTGATGATGAGGATTTTATCCTCCAAAAGGGCTTGGTTTGGATAAAAAATTTAATTCCAAAAATTGCAGTCTTTTCATGGTTGGTTATCCAAGTAAGAATTTTGACCATTGATAATATGATGCATAAAGGTATTTGTATCACTAATCACTGTTATCTGTGCAGGGCTAATTGGGAGACCATTTATCACATTTTCCTTGAGTGCCCTTTTTCATTGACTATCCTAAGTGGGTTTTTTTAGGCCTTCAATATTTCTTGGGTTAAACCAACCACTGTACTTGATTTGTTCATCTAGTGGCCTTACCCATTTTCAAGCCAAAGACTTAGATACAAGTGGAAAATTTATCTCAATCACTATCTTTGGTAGGTGTGGTTAGAAAGGAACCATAGAATCTTTAACTAGTCTATCAATGATCATAAAACTATCATTGCTAGGATCCTATCCTTTGCCAATGAGAATGTGAACATTATCCCTTTTTATAGCCATAAACCTCATCTATAGGAGACCATGATTTCTCAATATTTAAGCTTAACCTTGTTAGATGAGTCTGTGCCTTGGGTAGTCAACCCTAGAGCTAATGTTAAGTGGTCCCCACCTCCTACGGGTTGGTTTAAGATTAATTTTGGAGTGGCTAAGGACAATCCTAGCAGAGAAGGCACTGGCGACATTGTGCAAGATCATAATGGGGATATGATGCTTGCATTTTTTGAGTATTTGAGAACAAGGACGAACAATGAAGTTGAAGCTAGAGCTATGTGGAGAGGCCTTCAAATGACTCAAGACTTAGAAGGCAATTTGATCATAGAATGAGACTCTATGCATGTTATAAATCTCCTCAATAATTGGAAAGCACCTCCTTGGAGGATTAAAACAATTGTTTAAGAGGCTATGATCCTTTTCCAGGGAAGACAGGACAGAAAATCCCAACATGTCTTTCGGGAAGCTAACAAAGTTGTTGATAAGCTGGCCAATTTGGGTGTCGATGGTGACATACTTTTTAAATGGGAACACGATGTCCCGAGCTAAGTATAGGAGCTTAGTCAATAAGAATTCCAAGAATTATAGTCGAATTTACTAATAGGGAAGGCATTGTAAGTTTGAAGACTATGAGTATTCCTATCTCTTTTTTGAAATGGACTCACAATAAAAATTATTCGAGCTATCAGTCTTGGTGGATGCTGCTTGGAAATACCATAAAGACTAATGGGGACAGTCACATGTTAGATAACATGGCTCCTAGTCATCTTAGTAATTTGAGGTTGGTTGATAATCATAGGGCAGGAAATAAATGACAATATAAGACTTCGAACCAGAGCCACGTCGACCACCAGATAGCCATTGCCATAAATATAGCCAGTAGGTTCACTTCTCCAAGGTTGATTGGCCAAGACGGGATGTGGTCCCAAATCATTTCATATATGAAAGAAAGCAATTACTAAAGAATTATTAAGATTAACTATCAATACAAAGCTTGTGGGAGTTTTTTCAGTACTCTGCTATGTGTGTCTGCAGCTTTTTTTTTCTCCATTATTTCAAGGAAGTGATCAGTGTTTGTTTATTTTTTTGTAATTATGATGCAGGTGTGTTTTCTTGGGGCATACCCAAAATATTGTATGGAAAATTTCTTTTTGATAATAGGCTATGTGCCTTACCGGATATAATGCCTTTGGTGACATGTAGATTTTACATATATAGGATCCTTAGTAAGGACATGTTCATCAACAGCCCTGGGCTGATTTGTGTAAAATGTTTTGAGTCAACCTGTAAAACCCGGTATTAATGCTATAGTATATTATCTACCAAAAAAAAGGATTTGGGATAAGCCCTTATAACTAGTTTAGAAATGTCATCCACCTTAAGTATTTTTTTTATACATGTGGAAACTTGTTTGAATTTTGTGTTGAATTTATGCATTAATTTTGTTATTTTCCAAGATAGGTAAATTATCTTAAAAAGTTTCAACTTGGTGTTATGATGTAGCATATTTGGGAAGTTTCAAGGAGGCACTACTTTATCCTAGGATTCAATCATCTAACATAATACTATTTAAGAACATACCATCTCATATCAATTCACTTTAGACTCTATCCTCTAATTTTGAAAAATATAATAACCTAACATCCAATATCAAATCATGGAAGACACATCCTTCATTCAACATCACATCATCAAAAAATATATTATCCATACTTATATCATTTGATAAAGTTTCATAATTTTTTATATCATTTAATAGAGTTACGATTATGCTAATATGAGTTATATAATTTTAATTCATGGGATTTGTAGATACCAACATTTTATCATTTGATGGGATCACAACTATCATATTTTTAACATCAATTATTAAAATATTAGTCATGGCTAGCACATTGATAGGAATCAAAGGATTTAATAAGGTGCATAATTAATTATTAATGTACTTGTAGAGTCTAAAGGTACTTATAAAGATGTGTTATGCATAACAATGGTATAATGAAAAATTACCCATATAATGCTTGATTATATCACAATATGATATTTAGGACCAAGTATGGGTCATTTACAATCATATCATATAAGACCAAATATTAGAGACTAATTTTTCTTAAATCATATTATTTGGGATTGTGTTATATCTAGAAGGAATTATCTAAATATTTTTTGTTCAATACTAGGTGAACTAAGAAAAAATTGTTTAGAATGAGGTCATCTAACATTGAATTATTTGGGAGTGATCCATATATCATCAAGAACATTTCAAGAGTTACCATCTATAATACAATCATTTGGGACTCATGATATGATATAATTTATTATGCATCCTAAAGTATGAATATTATTATCACATGAAGTGTGATGAAAATCATTTTTAGGTGGAAAAAAATTGAATATTTTATAAAATATGTACATAATATAATGATCAATAGTATTATACAAATAAGATAGATAAAATAATAATATGTCATTGTTTCAATTATGATCATAAGGATTATATTTTATACATGAATAATGAAATTCATGTATCTAAGTATGTCAGAATACTTTTGAAATAAAATAAATTATTTTTGTAGCATGTTATGATGTATTCATGTTTTAAAGAAAGCACATCCATAAATATGATATCTACAATGAAGCTAAATGAATACAAGGGTGGAAAAATGTCATACACGAGAAATAAAAATAACTTAATGGACTAAATATACGAATTGGTTCTCCATTTTAAGGGTGAGAAATCATCAAGTGTAAATGGATACATAAGATAGTATACACTATAACATAGATAGTGGATAGATGAAACACTAAGTTAGTCTTAAAATAATTTTCTCAATGCTCGAGGACTAACTGCAACAAGATCATTGATTCAATGGACAAGATAAATACTATGAGAATAATCCTATCCTTAAATAACATGTATGAAATTGAAAATTCATCAAATCAATTTTCAAAAAGTCTTCACCATGATGTTCATGAACACATATATATCCACTATGAATAGTTTTTCAAGGTCATTCTTAACTTGAGTGCATATTGAAATATCTCTATATGTGTTCAAACAAGCCTATAAAGCTTGTTCGGTAGTTAATAATTTTTTAAAATCAATAGTGGGTTCATAGGTTACAAATACAATGTCTATATTAGAAGGGAGTATATCTTATATATAAATTATATAGGTATTTTAAGAAGTGATCCCATAATTTAAGAGTTATGTTATGCAAATTTTTAGGTTCCATGAGCATTGTGCATATGAGGACACCCTTTATTCATTTAGTTCACTATGCATGAGAGAGAAAATAATGTTGTGACATCCACCTACAAGGCATGTACACCCTATCCTTTTTAGTGTTGAATCTTGGACCGATATCTACAATACCCAAGCTTTCACCTAATATCAAGAAAATTGATGAAGAATATTTTTTTCAATGACTAACATGGACAATTTACATTAATTTATGGTCATCAATGTACTTAAAACTAAGTATAACATATTTTATCTTAGACTAGGTATGTTCATGATATTCTACACAAGTTTAATAAGGAATATTACAATCCATGCAAAATCTCATATTAGTCTAGTGTCATAGTAATTAAATATTGTAATTCCTTATAATTTTATGTCAAATTATGTTATAATTTTATTGGTAGGTGTTTGGGGCTATAAATGACCCCTTATAGCCTAGGCGTTGTGACCCCCATTGTTGCAGTTCACTCTTAATTACTCCTAGAAGGTGCATTTGTTGCCATATGTTGGAATATATTACATTATTTGGTACATATTAATGTACTACCTTGGGTACATCGTTAGATTAGGAATTTTATCTTATATTAGTATTTGAGTATTTACTTTATGCAATGTAATAAATGCACAAGTGTTAGAATATGCAAAATACTTGATGATGTAAATGTGCATGTAGTCCATATGTACATGAGTCATAAAATAGGAAGATGAAGATTCATATGTAGGTGAAATGCCAAGAGACATATATCTTTATATGTAGGCCTTTGATAGAGTGATAGAAGAGAGAGTGAGCATATAGAATTATAGAGAATAGACATGAGTAGAGAAAGTAGATACAATGTAGAGCATGTATGAATTATGGAGTGTTTGAGACCTCCATTTTACACATTGTCCTATTTTTGTAAGATTTCATTAATGGAATTTTTATGAGTTGTTGCAAAATTTTCTCATTATTTTTTCTTGCATATTCTATTGACATTATCATATAGTTAATATTTTTTGCTCATTTTAGTTCTTGTGGTTGCATTTCCTTTAATATATAACATCAAAAGCTAAGAGTGGTATCAAAGAACAAGGTAGATTGGTAGGAAATAGATAAAACCACAAGATATTTTGAGAGGGGATAGGGAGAGTTCATTTCCAAATGTTTCAAAAAATTTAGAATTGTTATTTGGCTAGAGTCTTTCCATAGAGTTACAGAAAAACTTGTAAATACTAGGACTCAACATGGATCTCTTTCCACTATATTGAAGGATAACTTGATCAAGATACCAATTAAAAGGTCATCTATAAGAAGTTTAGAAGGAGATCCAAATAAAATATTTTCTTTGGAGCAATCAACACTTGTTGAAATAGAGTATGGAGGATAAATGCAGTAAGGTATATGTTTTTAAATTTTAGAAAAAAGTCATGGAAGTTAATAAGAAGCTTCCTCATAATAAGAAAATTCTTGAAAATGTATTCAAACACAGATCGTATGAAATGAATCAACTAATTATTACCACTTGAGGAGGGCTAAGTACTTTTCCACTTAGAGAGGGCTAAGTCTCTTTTGAATGCACAATCAAAAATAAATATGAATGATGATCAAATAATAATCAACCTACTTCTATTTATATTATTAAATCAATGAATAGATTAATAATTGGAAATATAGTCGACTTGGCTATATTGGTGTTGTAACATGGCTTCCCTCCTCGTAAATATTTGTCCTCAAAGCTAGAAATGACTCAAAAATACTTTTTTTCCCCTATAGCATCTTCGATTGGTAAGTCCTACCATTTGATTAGAAATTCTTTAATGTGGCGAGATCAAAGATGACATGATATGCTTTGCAATATTGCTTTTGGTTGAAGATTTATACGTCCTTCTTCATCAAGTACTAGAAGCTCTAACTAGGAGTGTACTCTTTGGCCAATCACCTTATTGAGATAGGAAACATAAAAAATTGGATGTATATGGGATGAGGGAGGAAGCTCCAGTTGATATGCTACTTCGTCTATGTGATGAATTATCTTGTAAGGACCATAAAACCTTGGAGCCAACTTCTGACTAGTATTGATCTTCAATGATAGCTATTTTTAAGGTTGAAGTCATAAGAAAACCATATCTCCGATACTAAATTATTGCTCTGAACGATGTGAGTCTTGTTGCTGCTTCATACGATTTTGTACCTCGAGAAAATTATCTTTAATAATGTTGAGCATTCTCTTTCGATGTTGGAACTAATCATCTACTTGAGCGACTTTGGAAGATATTAGAACACAATCAGTTATTGTTGGTGGTTTTATCCCATACAATTTTTCAAATGGGGACATCTAGAGGGAATAATGGTAAGAAGTGTTATACCACCATTTCTCTAGAGAAAGCTAGTGACTCCATTGATACTACTTATCTTGAGCAAATAAATGCAAATAGGTACCCAAATATTTATTAATAATTTTAGTTTGACCATCAGTTTGGGGATGGTATGCATATGACATATTTAATTTGGTACCACTGAGATGGAATAATTCTCACCAAAAATTGCTAGCAAATATGGGATCATAATCATTTATAATAATTTTGGGTATTTCATGTAACTTGAAAATGGATTCAATGAATACCTTGGCCGCCTTGCTTGTTGAATATGGGTGTTGTGGAGAACTGAAGTGAGAATACTTGGAAAAATGATCGACTACTACAAAAATAATTGTTTTTACTTAAGACTTGGGAAGACCGCCCTTTTGGTTCATTGAAAACTTCATCATAGTTAGCCATAATATTTTAAATATCCTTTGAGGGAATTACCGGGGAATCTTGTGCTTGCACTTCCATGCAATTGATTTGAGCTATGAATCCATAACCTCCTTTATGTAATATTTTTTCCATTTTTTGGGAACTTACTACCTTTGATGGTGGAGTTTTAATTCTTTTGAGGTGAATAGTCTTCCCATTTTCTTTCCATTCCACAAATAGTTTTCAAAAGTTAAAACTAATAGTGTCTAGTTGTTCTAACCATTCAATACCTAAAATAACATCTAAACTTCCCAAACTCATAAAAAAGAGAGTTCCTTTCCAGGTGTAACTTCCCATTTTTATTACAACTAGAGATGTTCTACCAATACATTGAGTATTTCCTCCATTTGCAATGAAACTTATCTTGATTGGAATAATTAATGTGCAAGTTCAATGCTTTAGTAGTCTTTATGTCAATAAAGTTATGAGTACTACCTGAATCAATAAACACATGTATATGTTTGTGCCTAATAAATTTTGGTACCTTGATTGTATGACGAGATGTTAACCCTATAAGATCATCCACTGAAATATCCATAGTGTCCTCTTCTTATGTTACTTCACTAGTATCTATTGAGATTTTTTCTATGGATTATTATTTTTGAATGATATCCTCTACTTCTTCATATTTATTTGCATACTCTATTTGAAAGATTTGTTGTGATATACATGCTTGATCTCTCGGATGATGATTACAACATTTAAAGTAGAAACATCTTGATAGTTGTTCATTTTTTTAGAAGGAATTGTTATGATATTGAGGATGTGTATTAGAGTCTTGTCTAGAAGATGTCCAATTGTAAAAATTCTTTTCAGCAATCTTAGCAATCCTTATAGTATCATCCAAAGTGTATGGATCATGTAAGCCCACTTCTAGTTGAATATTTTCTTTCAGACCGTGTCAAAAAGCAGAAACCACCACATAAGCTTTTACATCTTTTGTATATGCAAGAAGACTTGTGAACTATGAAACATAATCTTGGATAGAACCAATTTTTTTGAGCCCCAACAGGTGAACAATGTAGGAAGAAGAACTACCTTCATCAAATCTCTTGAGGAAAAGATTTTTAAATTCAGGCCATAAGATGGGATGATTATGTTAACGTTTCTACCAAGATAACCATTGGTAGGCTTATATAACTAATTTGGAAGAGGCATAAGAAAATTTTTTGGCTTTAGGAATATTATATAAGTGTAGGATACCCTCCATTTTAGCTAACCAACCATGTGGATCCCCACCCTCAAAGGTGGACATATTAGTACACAGAAAATTAAAACATGTAGGTCATCTCACATATTGAGAAACTTACCCTGTTTCTAGGTTAAGATCATTGTGACCTGTGGGGGAAGCTTGATCCTCAATATCATTTTGTCTATGGGAATTATTTGGAGAGGAAGAAGATTCGAGTTTCTATTTATTTAATAGTTTTTTGAGAACGATTGACATACTATTCATATTAGTAGTTATTTTAGACATACACTCTTGTAATTCTTGGTTGCATGTAGTAGGGATTACTATTTTCTCATGTGTGAGATTTTCTTGGGAAGATTTGGATGAGTTGGAAGGAGCACTGGGGTTAGTAGCAAGATGGTTGGGGTTAAAATTTTTAATGCACAAAGGAGAATTATACTGCATATATTTATTTAATGAGAGCCTTCTTGGTTATTTTAATGGTCCTTATATTGGATTATCTACAGTAAATAATCTTTCGTTCGGTCCTCTATTCCACCTATCACTCATGCACTTGACTTATCTCCAAAAAAATAGTTTATTATTTACCGTAAAAATTATTGGGTTACTTGAAAAAAATTGTTGTCCAAATTTGGTTGACGGATTAATTCACTTCCCCACTATGAATTTTTAAATTTTTGCACTACAAGTTTTGCTATGGCTATTTTTGACATTGTACATGTGACAACATCTAATTTTGATGTTGGACACAAGAACAATGACTAGTTTTGACGCTGGACATGCAACAACTATTAGTTTTGATGTTAGACATGAGATTATGGCTAGTTTTGATGTTGGACATATAACAATGACTAATTTTGATGTGTACACAAGAACAATGGCTACAATGGCTAATTTTTATGCTATACATGATAAAAATGGCTAGTTTTGATGTTGGACATGTGAAAACAACTAGTTTTGATGTAGACACAAGAACAACGACTATTTTTTATGCTAGACACATGGAGGCTTGATACGACAACACTTGACATGACAACTAAATACTTGGAAGGTATGGTTTTGATGCTTGGACACACATGAGACTAATTTATGGTGTAACATGATAAAAATTGGTATTGACAGGTGTGGCTATGTGTTAATATGGAGGAGGCCGACTTGAAAAACAATGGTTGGTGAGTATTAATGCATAAATTGCTAAATTTATTTTCCTATCGCACTTGCACTTAAGTGATGTTGGATAATATCCCCTTAGCATGTACAATTTTAAAGGTAAATATTAATAACCTAATAATAAATTTCAAATGAGGTCTGAGGTGTAGACCAATTGATTTAACCAAAACCCATAAGGGGTGTGGAGATGCAAGGTTTAAATGTTGAGCCTTGCCAAACTGAATGCTTGTTACCTTCTTGGTGCTTTTAATGGTATAGAATGTTTAAAATTATTGTGGCATGGTGGTTATAGGGGTGGACTGCATAAAGATCTATGTGGTAGCTTTTGGGACGAATAGTGCAGAATACTATGGTGGCCATAAAAGCTAGATAGCCTACTCGGATTCATGGTGGCTATCGATTCCACCATGTAAATAAAAAAAACAATAAATTGTAAATGAAATGTGTATTTGACACTTGGTGATATTTGGTTGGATGGCTTTCTTAGTTTAAATAATTTGCACCAAAGTATAGGAACATAATATTAATTGTAGGGTATACTATCTTAAGATTCTATGAAATTTGTTGATGGAGAATACACAAATTTCATGGCGAACCACATCCTCCTTTGCCTATGAATGACGAAAAAAATTTCCCACTTAAAACTCCATGACCCGAAACACACTTGGATCTATATTAATGTATCGTAAAACTATAAAATTAACTCTAATATCTATGAAGCTTCATCTATGCGAGAAAAATATATGGTGGTTTTCTTCCCTGAGACACTGTTCTTGGATTGATAAGCTAGAGGTGAATAGCAATTTGCACAAATGATCCCCTCGACACTTTTCTTATTGCAAAAATGCAAATAGTGGTGTGTGCTATAACGACTGGATTACCACCTGATAAATGATAAATTTTCCCTGTGAGGTTTGGTTTATAACCGTGCGAACGATGAAACTATTGACTAAATAATTTTAAAATCTACACTAGAATATAATTTTTATTTCCTAGTAAATGCCATGATTCTTGATAGGATTTGGAAGCAAGTTCTACACATGAATGAGGATCTGATACCATATAATAAGAAACTTCCTAAAAATGTATTCAAACATAGATCGTATAAAATGAATCAACTAATTCTTGCCACTTGAGGAGGGCTAAGTCTTTTTCCACTTAGAGAGGGCTAAGTCTCTTGCGAATGCACAATTAGAAATAAAGATGAATGATGATCAAATGATAATCAACCCACTTCTATTTATATTATTAAATTGATGAATAGATTAATAATTAGAAATATAGACAAATTGGTTATATTGGTGTTGTAATAGAATTTGGGTGAATTTTGATGGCTCCATGATGTGTGTCTTGGAAATAGCTTTCTAACACTTTTTGAATCGCTCGAAATAAACAATCGAGACCAAAGTTATGGTCAAATTACTAAACCACAAAGTTACATAATGTATGGGTCAATGTGGTCAAAACTGTTTGTAACTTCCAGAATTCAATGAATGGATTTTAAATATCAACACTCATTTAATAAAATAGGTTGTATTTAAATATCAACAATTATTTAATAAAATGGATTGTATTTAAATATCAACACCCATATAATAAAATGGGTTGGTTTTAAATACCAACACCCATTTAATAAAATACGCTATACACATTTAGATTTTCACAACACATGGTGGCATATTTTTGCACAACACATTGTGGTAGATTTGTTTTGCACAATACCTTGTGGTAAATTTTTGCACAACACATTGTGGCAGATTTGTTTTGCACAACACATTGTGGCAGATTTGTTTTGCACAACACATTGCGGCCAACTGGTTTTGCACAAAATATTGTGGCATAGTTTTGTACAACACATTGTGGCATATTTATTTTGTACAACACATTGTGGTATATTTGTTTTGCACAACATATTGTGGCATATTTTTACACAACATATCATGTCTAAGTTTTGCACAACACATGGTGGCAGATTTTTACACAACACATGGTGACAAATGTTTGGCACAACATACAGTGATAGATTATTGGCACAAAAAATGATGATAGATTTTTGTAGAAAACACATTTTGATACTTTAATTGCCACATATATAGTGGTATAACTAAGAGAAAAGAGTAGATATTAGGGAAAAAATTTGAAGAAAATAACCAGCTAAAATCAGTAAGGATTTGTATCAGTTTTTAATTCCAATAACAATCTATCATATTTATTTGGGTCATGGTTTTACCATTTTGGATTCCACTTAAAAATATTGTGTTCTCTTGTAGTTTATTTTTGTGTGTGTGATTTATTTTTTGTAATATCTAAATATTAATTTCAATTTGATAAGTAGATTAGATATCACATACAATATAAAGCACACAATATAAGCATGGATATATTTTACTAGCTGAAGCTGAAATATTAAGCAAAATCTATGATCTATTTGAGAAAAGATTCAAGTTTTGGCTCTTTACAGATCAAGTTTGGCATCAGAGCATATTTTTCTAAAGAAATGTGTATGTAAGGTAAAATATCTGAAGGAAATGACTAAAATCCATACAATCCAAATATTGTGAGAAGAAGGATCAAATTTGTGAAAATGGTAAATCAATCAGAACCTAACTCTCCAATAATGTCCAACATGTTATTTAAGAGAATATTTCTTGAAATGGAAAATACTCTCCAAAACTTGATAGGGATGGTTCTTTCTCAAGAAGAAAGGAAAAAAAGTAAGGGAAAGAAGAAATTAGGTTTAGAATCTAATATTGAGTCTAGTGCTTCCAATGGTGAGAAAATAGAGGTTGAAGTATCCCACTCCAAACAACCTAAGAATGTCTCATCACAATCCTTAATTGCAAATCCATTTAAAATGGATGTTAGAATTGATATTCCATCCTATGAAGGGGCATTAGATCCTAAAAATTTAATGGGTGCCTAAATAATTTGGAATTTTACTTGAGTACTAAGTCTTATATAGAGGTACAATAGATCAACTTTGCTAGATTGAAATTGGATGGCCATGCTCTCACATGGTGGGAAGCATACTCAACTGGATTGATAAAAAATCAACAGCCAACTACAAAGACATGGGAAAAATTTGTGAAGGCTATAAGATCTCAGTTTTATCCTATTGACTATCAGGAGAATATGGAGGAGAGATGGCTATTTTTGATAAATATATGGGGTCAATCAGTCCAAGAATACACCATGGAATTTAGAAAACAAACCATGTTAATGGATGTTAATCTCTGAGATCCTTAATTTTTTAAGAAATATAAGTATGACTTATCTTATCAAATGAGGATAGAACTAGTATTATTTTATGCCAAGGACATTTATGAGGTATGTATTAAATCCACATACCTAGAAATGAGGGTCATAAATATAATAAAATATAATAAGGTATTAACTTCATATAAAATCTCTAGGCCTATAGAGAAAACCAAGGGTTTTAGCAGTAAAAGTAGGAAGAAATTAGGTGCTACAAACACCAAATCACAAAAGGGTGAAAAACATTGCAAGGAGTGTAATTTTGACACTCATTCAAGTGAGGACTATTGGAAGCTACACCCTGAAAAGAGGCCAAAATGGTGGAACAAGGGAAAGAATAAATCTACTAATTCTGCCAATAAGGTTGAGAAGGAGGAAGAGGGATGTTTTGAAAAATATGATGAAGGAAAGGAAATGTGTTCTACCAAAATTAAGCCTTTAAGGTAGTATCATACCTCTAAGAAGGAGGAACAAGCTTAAGAGGCCAAGAAAAAGGAATTATTTTGGGTCTACATACAAGTGCAGAGGATGAAAATTACAACTTTGTTTGATAGTGGATACCAATGGAATTTAATTTATGAGGATCTAGTGAAGCACTTTGGATTGAATACTATGGATCATCCATAATCATATCCATTGGTATGGGTGCAAAAGGATGTGGATTTACAGGTTACCAAACAACGCACTTTACAATTTTCTATCAAAAATAAATTCCATGATGTAATTACTTGTGATGTAGTACCTCTTGATACTTGGCAAGTATTTTTGGTAGCCCATATTTATGGGAAATATATGCTTTGTTTAAGTGGAGGCACAATATTTTGAAGTTGAAGAAATGTGGAATCACATATGTGATTAATCCCAGTAGGTTGGAAAGTAAAATTTATCTTGTGACAGCATAGCAGGCCAAACATTTGGTGAATTTAAGTAAGAGATTCATATTTTTGATGATAAGGAGCATGGATAGTAATGTGCAGTTCATTAAGGAGGTGTAAGCAACCAATTGTACTCCCCCAAAAAAGAAGAAATTGGAGTTTTTTATTTTAAAAAGTACAAGGGGCAGTATGAAGAAGATGTTAAAATTGGGGATAAGTACAAGGAGTTGAAAAATGGAGTGCAAGGAAAATACAATGAGCTTTTTCAATTGGAAAAGGACTTACTCTTCAAAGAGGAAAATATTTGTGCACCCAAGGGATACAAACACTTACATCTAATAAGGGAAGCTCACACATCACTAGTTGTTGGTCATTTTGGTGTGCACAAAATAGTAGCTAACCTACAACAATATGTCTACTTGCCCAATATGTAGAATTATGTGTCTAAATTTATTTAGAAAATGTGGATAACACACCAAGGATAGGAAGCGTTATGGCTGGTATGTCCTAACGAAAAATGATAAGCAAGGTAAAGTGGATCTCCAAGAAGTAAGTAGAGAAACAATATCCACATCTGAATAAATATAATTTTTGAAGGACCAAAATCCTCCAATGAGGGAGATATTTATTAGGATACCAATTAAAATATCATCTACAGGAGTTGTGGAAGGATATTTGAATAAAATCCTCGCTTTGGAACAATTAACACTTGTTAGAACAGAGTACGAAGGATAAATGTAGTAAGATCTACATTTTTAAATTTTAGAAGAATTTCATGGAATTTGGGTGAATTTGTATGGCTCCATAATGTGCATCTTGTAAAGATATTTCTAAAACTTTTTGAATCGCTCAAAATGGACAACCGAGTCCAATGTTATAGTCAAAATACTGAACCATAAATTTCTAGAATGTGTGGATCAATGTGGTCAAAATTGGTTGTAACTTCTAGAATTCAATGAGTGGGTTTTAAATATCAACACTCATTTAATAAAATGGGTTGTATTTAAATATCAACACTCATTTAATAAAATGGGCTAGTTTTAAATACCAACACCCATTTAATAAAAGAGGTTATACACATTTAATTTTTCACAACACATGGTGGTAGATTTTTGCACAACACATTGTGGCAGAGTTTTTGGCACAACATATTGTGGTAGCTTGGTTTTTCACAACACATTGTGGTAGAGTTTTTCATAACACATTGTGGTAGATTTGTTTTTCACAACACATTGTGGTAGCATATTGGTTTTGCCAAAAGCATTGTGGCAGATTGGTTTTGCACAAAATATTATGGTAGAGTTTTACACAACACATTATGGAATATTTGTTTTGCACAACACATTATGGCATATTTGTTTTGCACAACACATTATGGCAGAGTTTTGCACAAAATATGGTGGTAGAGTTTTGCACAACACATTGTGGTATATTTTTACACAACACATTATGGCAAAGTTTTGCACAACACATTATGGCTAAGTTTTGCACAACACGTGGTGGAAGATTTTTGCACAACACATGGTGATATATTTTTGGCACAACACATGGTGACAAATTTTTGGTACAACACATGGTGATATATTTTTGTAGAAAACACATTGTGAGGGTTTGATTTCCACATCTACAGTGGGAGAACTGAGAGGTAAGAGTAGAGATTGGAGAAAACAAGCTGAAGAAAATATCTAGCTAAAATTAGTAAGGATTTGTATTAGATTTTAATTCCAATAACAATCTATCCAATTTATTTGGGTTCTGGTTTTACCATTTTGTGTTCCACATAAAAATATTGTGTTATCTTATAGTTTATTTTTGTGTGTGTGATTTCTTTTCTGTAATATCTAAATATTAATTTCAATTTTATAAATAGATTAGATATCACATACAATATAAAGCACATAGTCTAAGCATGGATATATTTTACTAACTAAAGTTGAAATCTTAAGCATAATCTGTGATCTATTTGAGGAAAGAGTCAAGTTTTGGCTCTTTAAGGATCATAACTAGTGATGTTTACTAATTTATAGAGATCTAGACATTGCATGGTTTTACTTAATAATGTTTAAGTTTTTGTTATAAAAAATTAGTTCTCAGAAGTTTAGAAGCTTCCTACAATAGATAGAGAATAATTTCATATTTGATTACCTGAAATTCTATGTGCTTTCCTAATGCAGGGATTAGTTCTTTATTTCAGAAAAAGTAGACATTAAATATTGAGGATAACCAAGAAGAAAGTCTCCATAGAAACTTGAAGATTGAAGATTGAGGAGACTTAAGAATAAGGTTCCCATAGAATATTGAATACTGGAGATTGCATATTGAAGAAATTAGAAAGCATATCTAGAAGGAGGAGACCCAAGAAAGAGGTCCGATTGAAGAACTTATAGATTTAGAAGATAGAATATTGAAGATAGAGAAGGATAGGAAAAGTCCTATTGAATATTTTAGAAGCTGCAAGATTGACATGTTTAGGGTAGCAAATCACAAGGAGTTGAAGTTGCAAAATTGATAAGGTTGAGGCAAAAATTGAGTATAAATAAGAGCTGCAAAGTTTATAGACTCAAGGCACCAAATTACATAGAATACTAGCTACAAAAATGAGGTGGATAGGTATGCAATATTGGTGATATAAAAGTTCATTATTTGAACATTCACATTAGTCTATTATAATTTTTTTAAGCATCATATTAAAGTTAATAAAGTTAGCATAAAGGATTTTAAGTTAAAGGTCTTTAAGTCAAGAAAGGAGGTAGCATTATCATATTGAAACTTGCAAAATACATCAACACAAGATTGAGTTAAAAGTTGCTTGAAAGGAGAAATAAGAAGAAGTAGATAATGCTTAATGCATGTTATTTTTGAAATCTATCAAAGTGAAATATTATTAAGCAAGGGGAGAACATATAGTGCACAAGAACAAGGCTGAGTTAGAGTGTCCAAAGACACCATTAAGCACAAGTAAAAGTTGTAGTAAGTCTTAGTGAAGAGAAGCCACCAAAGGAGTAGTAAAACCACCAAGAGAAAGAGGAGGTGCCACCATATTAAAATGAAGAAGGGCCATTGGATAAATTCAAGAAGGTAAGCTACAAAAGGAGACTTAAAAGATCTCAAAATTTTGGTGCAATAAAGGTATTTTATCTAAGTTTAAAAAAAATTATTTCTAGTTTATAAAAGCACCATATTTATCTTTTCTAAAGTAGCAAAATAAAGACAAGATTTGAAGTGTCTAAAGACACCAAAGAGGCACTATGGATATTTTTATATCACTACCAATGTGCACTTCAATGAGAGAGTACAAAAGGGTTACAATATAGCAATATAAAAAAAAAGGATCAGGCACTATGAGATAAAATGTTACAGCCTCAACAAAATGGCTAAGTATGAAGAGTGTTAGAAGATTTGTACCTGACTGAAAGTTGGTGGGGGACCAAATATTTGCCCCACTACTATAGGTTTTGATGAGCAAAAAATTACTAAAGTATAGAGGTAGCTGAAAGAATTTCACCCTACCAAATACTTCTAAGGTGCCAAATCCCTACCTAGAGGTCTATAACTAACAAGAGTAAAATGATAAAAATGGCTAAGGTTAGAGGGCATCAAAATATTTACACATGGCTAGGGCTCAATGGGATACCAAATATTTGGCCCACTATTGAAAGATACCAGATTGCAAAAACCTATAAATATAGAGGCCACTGGAATATTTGTACTTGATCAAAGCCTAATATAGTATCGAATCCTCAACCTGCTCATGAGAGAGAGCTAAGTCCTAGTCACCAAAGGAATTGCACCCAATCAGAGCCTAGTGGAATCCCAAATATCTGACATACGTAGGAATTAAGAGGGGAAATTGGTTAAGTTTGAGAGGTGCTAGAAAATTTGTACCTGATCGAAGCCTAGTAGGGTACCAAATATTTGGTCTACTTTTGAAAGTTTATACATTGGCCAAATGTAGAAGGCATAAAAAAATTCACACCTGATTTATGCCTAGCATAGGTCAGATTCCCCATCCAAGGGATCAAAAAATGGAAAGAATAAAATAGAATAGGTTCCCATACTTTTGAAGGTTTTATACCTGGTCTAAGTCTACCAGGGTCCCAAATACCCAACATAAAGATATTGTAGTGTATAAGTTAAGCCACTGGCTCGATCAAAATCTAGCACCAACCTACCCACACAAGAATTATCATCATCTCATCACACGTGTTGGATAAGATCACCTATCAAGGTAATCTCAATAATGTGGTTATGCTTAGGGAAATTATGCAGGTTACAATGTGGTTAAACTAAAAATAATCAGTGAAAAGCAATGAACCAGATGCAAGTAGTAGGTTCAACATGACTCAACATGACATAGATTTTTACCAAATCAGCAATTCACAATTAGACATTTGGAGCAGCCATACTCCCAAGTAGTCTAATCAATGGGCACTCCAAACATAACAAAAATATATTTTTGAAATAATGATGTTTTGACAACTGTAAGATTGTAAAAGTATACAAATAATAATATTTAGAATGAAAATAGGTCAACTTTTAGGCTTTTATGATTCATAGTAATATTGGAAAACTTGCATCTTAATACAAAGCAATTGTTGTTTTGCCTCTGGTTCAATTCATTTGCAGAACATGTATGTATGGATGATTACTTCTTTCTAATTTTAACTTGTTGAATGTTCATGGTGTTTACTTTAAATTCTAAATTTATGCTATGTTCATTCACTTGTTCTAGAATTATTAGTTTGATAAGCTACATTATATTAGAACTAAATATTCTATGGTTGATAGTAAAACTAGTTGGTTTGTTAGGTAATTGGTTGTTTATTGCCATAGTATTTTATTGTGCATGTGTCTCAATGTTTCTTAATATACATAAATATAAGTTATAGCTTCAAATCCATTTGTTTCTTTCAGCACCCTTTTCTCTAGTAATTTAGGAATAGTTAGCTTGAATTTCAAAGGAACTAGCCTCCTCCAAAGATTGACTATTGAAGGCCCACTGCTCCCTAGTCATTCAATGTTAGTCAAGGTGGGACCCAATAGTTTTTGGCATGCTTGGTGGGACCCAATTCCAAATAAATTTTCAATCACAAATATTTCCATCTATCATAAGGGATTAAGCTACCTCCACTAGTAAGCCTCTAGAAAAGCCTAATGTCATATACATCAATCAAGAGGAAGGGCCCTCTTCCTCAAGATTTGAGTCTAACTATTGGTGCTCAACATGCAATGACCCACATGGTGAGAGTTCATGTATGATGTATAAATATTATATTCATAGAATTACTATTGGAAAGGAAAATAAGGCACAAAAGAGGTAGGGAAATATGATGAGGGAAGCATAGGATTACAATTGCATGATGCCATCTATGGAATAAGTGGTGGTCCTTACAAGGTTAAAAATAAGCCTTTTTGATGAAAGTTCCATAGGATAGGTGTGAAAAATAAAAGAAGCATACCATGGCAAGAGTGGGAGCAGGAGTAAGAGCAAGAGCAGGAGCAGGAGAGGGAGTAGGACTGGGGTCAGGTTCAGAGATTGGTGCAGGTTTTTGGGCGGGATCGAGATCGGGATCGGGATCGGGCACGTCAGGGCCCGGGCCCGGGCCAGCAGGGCCCTCGGCGGGCCCAGAGGATGGCTCTGCGCCTGAGCTGAATGGTGGCCAGGGTGGGGACGACATCTTGGGCCCGGGCCCCCAGCCCAGCCTCGATGCGAGCGCAGGCCTCGGGAAAAAGCCTCCTGATCCTGGGTAGGGTTCTGTCCCTGGCAGGCCCAAACCCTCCTATCAGCAGATCTTGGTGGGCTCCAGGGCCCCTTCTCGGGCCCTGGGTCTAGGACTTTCCCTCGAGGGCACCCACATTTCTATCCAGGAGGAGGTCTACTCCTCCTTGGTCGCTGGATCCTCTGCCTCCCTGGTAGGAAAATTCCTGGGAGGGCGTCCAGACATGGAAACCGTCCGTAGATGGGCGGCTTCCAAATGGAAGGTTTCTGGGCATATTCAGCTGGTTGCCCTTACCAAGGGCTTCTTCATCATCAAACTAAATAACAGTGAGGACGCCAAAAAGATCCTGTCGGGCGGGCCCTAGTTTCTGGGATGCAAAAGCCTCTTCCTCAGGCGTTATGGAGCTGACTTCCACCCCAGCACCCAAAGCATCAACTTCGCCCTAGTCTGGGTCCGTCTCCCAGACCTTCCCTTCCACCTGTGGCACGAAGACGTCCTAAGACTCATTGCTCAGTCGGTCGGGGACCTGGTGGCCTTCGACCCCGCTACCAAGGCAGGATCCCGAATGGTGCATGCCAGATTTTGTGTCAACGCAAATCTCGAATCTGAACTCCCCTCTTCGGTGACCATCTCTTCTGGGTCCTTCTTTTGGTGCCAGTCCCTGATCTACGAAAACAAACCTGCTTTCTGTCCCACCTGCTGCACTCAGGGTCACCTCTCCCACCAATGCCCGGTATCCAGAAAGGTTGATGGCCCTATCCCCAAACTCCCTTCCCGATCAGGTCGGGCCCCGTCTCGAGGGCCCCCTCATGATGGCCACAGATCCTAGGCCTGGACCAACAAGGAGGCCCCCCCTTCTACCCCAAAGGACTCTCATGTGGACCCTGGTCTGGAGGTCGGTCTTCCTCAGGTTTCCCCTTTCGTTGCTCCCTCCCCTGGGTCATCTTTCGGGGCCCCGATCCCAGGTTCTCCCTCCCCCCCCATTTTGAATCCCTCCCTGCAGGCCCCTGGCTTGTGCCCCCAGGCCTGCGAGCCACCTAGGCTCCTTTCCCCATCGGCTCCCACCTCTGTCGGGGTCCCCTTCTCCCCCCTCACTCCCGCTATCCCCCCCTCGACCCCCTCCCGCCCCTCCCGGTGGCCCCTACTGGGCTTCCCCCCTTGGAGTGCGGATCCGAGAGGTCAGATGAAGAGGTTGAAGGTAGTTCTCCATCCGGGCCCGATGAAGTCAGCCCCAAGATGACCCGAAGTAGGACTTTTGCCACAGACTTTGGTAGCAAACTCAAAAGAGGGCGGCCCACCCTGGGCGACCAGCGGACAAGGATCACTGAAGATGACATAGCCAATGGCTCCCAGGCAACTCTCTCTGACGTTGGCACGAGTTTCTCCAAGACGGATGCCCTCCGACCCAAACCCCTCGCTCAGGCCGGGAAGGGGGGCAAGCGACCCCACAAGGGTGTCAAATGAAGCTCATCACCTAGAATATCAAGGGGCTCAATGGGGCCCCCAAGAAAAGGATCCTCAGCCAACTCCATAGGGATCACCGCTCATCCTTCCTCCTTCTCCAGGAGACCAAAATAGATGATGTTGTTGCCCGACGCGTAGCCCAAGCTACCTGGCGCAATTGTGAGTCCCTGTCCACCCCTGTGGCTGGCTCAGCGAGGGTTTGCTATGCATGTGGGATCCTCGGTATTTCGAGGGGAGACTCATATCTTCGTCTCCCAGAATAATCAACATTCTGGTCCATTGCGTGAAGTCAAGGTGCTCGTGGATTCTGTCCAACGTCTACGCTCCTAACAGCCCCATCGAGAAAGCGGCCTTATGGAAGGAAATCAGCTCGATGAGAGAAGCCTTTGCCCCCCTACCCTGGATCCTGGTAGGGGACTTCAATAGTCCCCTGTTCCTCTCTGACAAAAGTGGGGGCTCAACGGTTTCGAGAAAAAGCATGGAGGACTTTGGAGCCTTCACCGCCCTCAACGAGCTCATGGACGTCAGCCTGAAAGGAGCCAGGTTCACTTGGTCTAACAGAAGAGTGGGAGCAAGCCATATCCAGGTCAGGTTGGATAGAGTTTTCTTGTCCAAGGAAGCCCTTCCCATGTTTGTCGATGCCACCTTGTTGGCCCTCCCCAAAATTGGGTCTGATCACAGCCCCCTCCTCGAAACCGATCATCACCCCTCCCCCAAGTGGCCCTTTCGGTTTGAGTCCATGTGGCTGCATCATCCCGACTTTCGGGCCCAGGTTGGCCACTAGTGGGCTCCCCCAGTCCCTGGATGCCCCGCTGAACAAGTCTTCCACAAGCTTAGATGCCTCAAAGAGCAACTCAAGGTATGGAATAAAGAGGTGTTCGATAACATCTTTGAAAGCAAAGTGACAGTTAAGGAAAAACTTGAAGTCCTTGAATCCAGATTTCAAGCAGGCTCCCAAGACCCGGGGCTCAGGGAAGAGGAACGCCTTGCTCTCAGCGAGTACCATAACATCCTGGCCAGGGAAGAAACCTTTTGGAGGTAGAAGTCGAGAGCCCTATGGCTCCAAGAGGGCGATGCAAACACAAAGTTCTTCCATACATCGACGCTCAGGAATAGGGGGTCCAACAGAATTGTTGAGCTGGTGGGCAGCGATGGCAGAATTATCAAGGAAGAAGAGGACATTCGGGCTGAAGCCACCCACTTCTTCCAGGAGCTCCTAGGCGATAGCCCCCCATGTCCTCAGAAGTGGCAGAATCCCTTCTGGAACATATCCCTTCTTCTATCTCGGCCATGGCAAATGAGATGCTTGTGCAGCCCTTGTCTGACTCTGAAATCCATGCTGCCACCTTTTCCATGAAGGCTGAGGCGGCCCCGGGCCCGGACAGGTTTCCCCCTAATTTTTCCAATCCTTCTGGGACATCATCGGGCAAGAAGTGTGTGCTGCCATCCGGGACCTTCAGACTGCCAGCTCCATCCCCAGAGGTATCAACTCCACCTTCATAGCCCTGATCCCCAAGACCCAGGCAGCCAGATCCCTCTCGGATTTCTGCCCCATCAGCTTGTGCAATGTCCTGTACAAAATCTTGACCAAATCCATGGCCTCCCGCCTCAAGGATATCCTTCCCTGCATGATTATGATCTTAGACAAATGGCATCATAATCATGCACGAGGCCATCCACTCGGTCGTCCTCTCCAAAAAGGCCTCCTTTCTGCTCAAGCTGGATATGAACAAGGCCTTTGACAGAGTTGACTAGGATTTCCTTTCCAAGGTCCTCCTTAAGTTTGGGTTCCACCCCTCCTGGGTCAGGCTCATCAGCAACTGCGTGTCCTCCCCCTGGTTCTCTATCCTCATCAATGGATCCCCTGCTGGGTTCTTCCCCAGTTCCAGAGGCCTCCGCCAAGGTGACCCCCTATCCTCGATCCTCTTCATTATCCTGGCTGAGGCCCTAGGGCGTACCATCTCGAGCATTGTTTCCCATGGTCTCATTTTGGGCATCAGGCCTACGTCGGGCCTACCCCCCATGTCCCATCAGTAGTTCATGGATGACACCATCCTCGCCACCTCAGCCTCGATCCCTCAAGCCAAGGCCCTCAAGCATATCTTGACCCTGTACGAGGAGGCGGCCGGGCAGAAAATCAACCTCCAAAAAAGCAAGATTTTCTTCATCCATACTCCCTTGGCTAGGCAAATCAGAATCGGGCGGATCTTGGGCTGCACCCTTGGCTCCCTTCCCTCCTCCTACCTCGGGCTTCCCCTGTTCATAGGTGCATCCTCCAAGGCCCTCTGGGGCGGGATGATTGAGCGGATCCAGAGGAAGCTGGCCCCCTGGAAAGGTCACCTCCTCTCGCAGGCTGGCAGAGCCACCCTCTTGGCGGCAGTCCTGCAAAGCATTTCGATATATTTCATGTCGGTCTTCAGAATCCTGGCCTCCATTGCAGCTCACATCGAACAAATTTAGAAATGCTTTCTCTGGTCGGGCAGCGAAGATAAGAAGAGGATTCCCCTAGTCTCTTGGTCCCTGGTCTGCCACCCCAAAGGTGAGGGAGGGATCGGGCTCAGGCGGGTGACCCTCATGAACAAGGCCCTCTTGTCCAAACATGCTTGGAAGGTGTTCACCAATACCCCTGATGAGTGGGTCAGCATCGTGCATAGGAAATACTGTCATCATCACCCCTTCCTCAGTGAATCTCAGCCCCGAGATGGATCAGCCTTTTGGAAGTCCCTGATCTCCACCAAAGACATTATCCGAAAAGGGACCAGATGGATCCTCGGGGATGGAGCCATGATCGACTTCTAGGAAGACAGATGGATTCACGATGAGGCCCTGACTGCTGATAGAGATCTCCTCATCCTCAAACCAGGGCTGGCGGATAGAGGGCCCAGAGTGTCGGCCTATCTTTCCCAAAACCAGGGGTGGGCTACCTGGAAACCCATCCTGAATCCCAGGCACCCGCTCCAAGCTGCCAGGCTCCAACGCCTCCTCAAGGTGACTGTTATCCCGTCCTCCGGAGGAATCGACAGATGCATTTGGCATGGTACTCCCAGTGGCATATTTTCTATCAAATCTGCCTACAACCTTCAAAGAGTCCCTGATGAGGCCCCCTTTCCAACCCGATAGGTGTGGGCCAAGAAGCTGATCCCCAAAATCAGCCACTTCGTATGGGCGGCCGTCCAAAACAAGATCCTGACGATCGAGAATCTGATCAGGAGAGGCTTTCAGATCCTGAACAGATGCTTCCTTTGCTGTGCTGCCTGGGAGTCCACTAATCACCTCTTTATCAGTTGTCCCTTCTCTTCTGAAGTCCTGGGCCTCATCCTTTCCCAATTCTCTATCCAGTGGGTGACCCCCAACTCCATCTCTGACCTCCTGTCATAGTGGCCCAACCCCTTTGCCCATCCTTTCATCCACTTCCTCTAGGGATCCTACCTTCCTCATATGCTTTGGCAACTCTGGCTCGAGCGCAACAGCAGAGCCTTCTCCTCCCCGACCCGTTCCCCCTAGTGGATAGCGACCAAGGCGGTGACCTTCGCCCTTGAGAATTCTTGCTCCATCCCCTTGATCGAGGTGCCCCGATGGTTGGGCGAGGTCACCCTCCTATCCTCCCTCGGAGTTCTGCTTCCCCCTTAGTCCCCCCCTGCCCCCTCCCATCGATCATTGACAAGGTGGACTGCCCCCTCGGATGGGTCAAGCTTAACTTCGACGGTGCTTCTAAAGGAAATCTCGGGCCCTCTAGTGTAGGCGAGGTCATCCGAGACTACCACGGGGCCCTGATCATGGCGTATGCTGCCCCGCTCGGCAACCAGACTAACAATTTTATCGAAGCAGCAGCTCTGCTCAACGGGCTGACCGCCCTCAGGGAGTCACCCTCAAAAGTCATCATCGAGGGTGATTCCCAAGTTATTATCAAAGCCGCCCATAGCCCGAGAAACTACTCTTGGCGCATTCATAACACCATCCGGGAAGCCCTCTCCATTCTCCAGGGTCTCCCCGACCATGCCTTTCGGCATGTGTACAGAGAAGGTAACAGGGCGGCTGATTTCATGGCAAACCAAGCCATCTCAGCTGAAGACTTCACCACCTAGACAACGAACTTTCCTGAAGCTCTGATCCAAATTACTTCGCAAGATTATTCCAGCAACGATGAGGACCCTGGTGCATAGCATGCCCCGAGTCGGGGCCCCAAAGTTTCATCGTCATGGCTTCCAGTGGCCAGGGGATTCCCCCCTCTATGTCGCCACGTCGACTGGACCCTATCCTTCTCCTACCCGTGAGTTGGTCATCCCGATCCCCCTCACGGTGCCAAGTGTCATCGGCCACGTCAGACGATCGGCTCATCCCGGCCTAGTTTTGCGTTGCTCCATTGGCAGTTCTGGTAGTTCCAAGATGGTGTGCACGTTGGCCCTCTCTGACCTTCTCGCCTTGGATGTCGCACCATCGGATCCCCATGCTGCATCAGTTCGCCCGTGGCTCTATCCCATGAGGTACCCTCAAGGTGATCCCCCGCTCAGTTTGTGCCACCTGGAGCACTGGCAGTGGCCCTCCTCCTTCGCCCCATGTGGCAGCCATCAGCCATGCCCCCTCAGCCCCTCCCCCTCGTGTCGTACCCAGCCCCTAGCGCTCATTCCCGATGTCGGTGGCTTCCCTCCCTCGTGGCCCCCTTTTTAAATCTGTGCATGTGCTGAGTTCTCCCGCACTCTTGTCTGCTTCCCCCTTCCCCTGTCCCCGCATCTCTGGTCAGGTATCCCCTATTTCCCCTATCCCTGGGCTATCAGTTCGACCCTCATGGCTGCCAAAACTATCTTCCTCGAGCCTTCCATGCTCGAATTGAGTGAGTCGGCCAGGATTTTTTCCAATGCCAAAAAATTTACCCCTTTCTTCAACAAATTTGTAGGAGCCGACGATGAAATTACCCAAAGCTTTCTGGATTCTTGGAATGATGGCGAGGTCATGGTGAAGGGTCTCCACTTCAAAGTGACCAAAGAGTTCTTGATGGAAGTTACAGGCCTGCATCATGAGGAGAAAGGCAGAGTCATCAGACGGGATAAGCACAATTGGGAGGAGGAGTTGTCCCGCTTCCCGGAGCAGCAGTGGGACAAGGCTAATCTATTTCGCTCCAACCTCCCGGCCCCCTTCGATGAGGCCATCATCCCGGTGATGCAGTACATCACCTACGATGATCCGGACCAGCGGCTATTCAGTTTTCACCTCAGCTACTTCAACCACCTTCGGGGGGCCACGTTGGTCAGCACCCCTCGATTCCTACTGTACTCCCTGGGCCTTTCCATCGACCGTGCTCATAGAAGCCACTCCCGGCCCTCCCACCAAGGCCTCATGGCCATCCTGTATAGGCATGCCCTTGCTAATCAGCCGTAGCTCCACCACATCCCTCCCCTGTCCTCTGTCCCCCCCTAAAGCGGCTAACTCTCCCGGTGCCTCCCCTGTAGTTTCTAATTCCAAGGAGACCCCCTCCCCAGAAGGCTCCCCTACCCCGAAGCGGCGCAGACCCACTCGAAAGTGCAGGACTCCGGCCCAGGGCCCAGGCGGGGCCCCGACTCCTGGTGCCACTCGCAAAGGCCCATTCCCTGGCAGCAGCAGGGCTGTTGGCAGCACCAAAAAGGCCAAGGTGGAGGCCCCGAAGCCCACTGAAGTCAGTTCCGACTCTGACAGTAGGCTACAGAATTTGGCTATGAGGGCCCTTCTCGACACGGCAATTGGATCCCTGACTGCGTCTGCCCAAGCGGCCTCCTCTGTAGCCAATGCCCTGGCCGAGCTCCAGTGCAGGCTGGGCGATGGCCCCGATAGGGAGTAAAGCTGACCTGATAGGTTGGGCCCCGTTCAGGCCAGGCCCGACCGTAGGGCCCACCGGAGCAATGGCGTGCAGTTTCTACGATTTTGACGGTTGGCGTGTTTCGGATTTTACTGGTTATGGTGGCCTCAGGCCAAGTTTTGATGTTATGTTTCCTAGTCGGTCCTTTTTGTAGGCACCAGGGCCCCGGGCCCCGGATCATTGCCCATGGGCGCAGCCCCGATTTTTATTCGTATTTTCAGCCTCGAATTTTTATGTAACTAAGGTTTTGGGATCCTTCTCTAAAAAACCCGTTGTAAATATATCGTTACTTATAAAAAAAATAAGCCTTTTTTATTGATCCTAAAATCTTGGACCCTTTCAAAGTACCTTATGAATCAAATGGTAGCCCAAAAAAGGATTTGCCTCTACCTAACCCAGTTCAAAATACAACACAATAATAGCAAAAAGAAACTAAGGAAAATGAGAGGAAGGAAAAACGAAGAAAAAACATAAGATATCCTTCCATGACTAAATGATAGAGTATTGAAGCTACCCAATATTAAAAAAACAAATATGATGAACCTATAAAAGAATATGAAACAACTATACTCTTCCACTTTCAACATTATGGAAGAATTGAAGAAGACCCCATCAAAATTTTGAAGAACACAAGCTTATACTAATAGGGGGGTGAATAGTATAAGACCAATTTTTAATTTTCTTATCACAATCAATATTATGCAATATATCAATGGCAATATCAATAGAAAAAATGAAAGTAGTGCACAAAACATCACACACACATGAGAAACCAATTTTACATGGTTCACCCAATGTGGGCTACTCCATGGAGAAAATATTGCACTAAAATTTTCTCAATTAATATCTTGGGAATTCTTCATTATTATAATATTTATGGACCTCTATCCAAAGGAGACACCAATACCCTAAATCAAGTTTATGAATCTCTATTCATAGGATAACTCCTTCTCCTCTGCTCTAGCTGGTGATCCTCTAGAAGACTACTGCCTCCACTGCACTCGGCTTGTGGATCTCTCTCCACTGAAGACTCTTGTCCCCACTCAGAAGACCTATCCTCACTACCCTAACTAATGGATCTCTATCCACTGGAGACTACTATCCTCTATGCTCTGTCACCTCCAAAGCTCTATCTCAAATCTGCACTAAACACAGTTCTTTGGTCTAGCACAAATCTTCTTAATATCTATCTCTAGTCTGGTATAAACTTATCCTCAAATCTATGTCAAAATATGCTCTCAAATCTACACTAAACATAGTACTTCGGTCTAGCACAAATCTATACTCAATATCTATCCTCAAGCCTTATCTCAAGGCTTCTCTCAACTCTTCTAGATCTGCCCTAAAACTTATCTCAAGGTTTGAACAAATAAATCAACTCTGCTCTCAAGTCTTCTCAAAGACTTGTCTCAAATATGCCTTGCAAGCTTCCATAAACAATCACACTAATCTGTCCACAACTCCTCTCTAGAACTTGCTCAAATTTGCTCTACAATTCCTCTCTAGAACTTTCTCAAATATGCTCAACAAGTCCACTTAGAACTTGCTTAAATTTGCTCAAAAATTCCATTTAGAACTTGCTCAAATATCCTCAACAAGTCCACTGAGAACTTGCTCAAATCTGCTCAACAAGTCCACTCAAAACTTGCTTAAATCTGCTCAACAAGTCCACTCAGAACTTGCTCAAATCTGCTCAATAAGTCCACTTTGAACTTGCTCAAATCTGCTCAACAAGTCCATATAGAACTTGTTCAATTTCATAGAAATATAAATAGAATTTTTAGAGACTCAATATGTTCTACACTTATTACAGTTCTCAATTAATTTCAATCACTCTCTTAGAAACATTAGGAGAATTGTTAGAGACTCAATACGCTTCAAATTCAACTCAATGCTTAATCAATTTCTCAACTCAATTCAGGATATAGAATAGTTTGTTTTAATGAACTTGAAAAATCACTTCACATATCTACTTGACTAGGCTCAACCAACTCTGCTCAACCAATCACTTAATGAAACACTCCTTTCTCACAAACCCTAGTCCAAGCATATAAACACAAACTCAAAATAATTTCCAACAATTCTCAATCACAAATCTCACATAACAATGATACTCATGTTCTTTTCAAACCATAGTTCAAGTTATTTTCTCAACGACTCACTTCAACAACAATTATTATAAAACAAATCTCACATAACAATGATACTCAAACCCTAGTTCAAGTTCTTCACTCAACCAATGGCTTCAACAACAATGCTTATAAAACAAGGTTTTAACAACTCATTATTCTAGAAAACCTTGAAGCATTAACTCAACACACTCAATATGAAACCCTAATCAAGTCCTTTTCACTCCAAAATTATTTTCCAGAAAACCAATCAATCAACTTAAATATGGAAGAATGTGCTCATACCTTTTTATTTATGATTAAGGGATCTCATAAATCTGCCACAATCAAAATAATTTCTATGCCAAACTCAAAGAGGTTAGAAGATAAATATTTCCCACAATGTAATGCAAAAAATCAATCACACCTTATCACTCCATATTTAAAAACAACCATCAACATACATAAAATATTTTGTAAATAACACCTTATAATATCCTAATTAAAATAAATTTAACATCCACCAAAATTTAACTCAAAAACCTTTTTAATTAAATTTTAATATGAAGAACTTTGGCAAAAATCAAATCCACTTTTCTTATAACTCCTATAACATAAATCAATTTCCAAACAAACAACTTTTCATTCTACCCTTATAACTCCCTTTTACCTTAGGAAATACTTTAGGCAAATAAAAATTTATTTAAAAAAAAATTACCTTTGCCACTTATGAGATTCAAACCCTCAATCTCTACCTCTTGGGGTGCCCTATCCATGGGATAGACCACCACGTGCGCTAGACGTATGCTTGGAACCCAAAGAGCACCTTGTGCTCTTTCTTCCAACCTTGGTGCTCAAAACAAGCGCATTCAAAACATTTTCCTCTGTAGCGCTCAAGACCAACATGCAAACAACCTCCACACGAATTGATCGTGGATACTTCCACTCCCAACGCCCTCACAAAAAACATGCTACCAATGGACCACAACATCCATTGGGAGTGAGGCTTAAGCCCTCCCTTTTTCATCTTTTCCCTGACACTAAAAGACAACTTGAATTTGTCTTCTTCCTCAATGATTGCATGAATTATTCTCTCATTTGGTCGCATGAAATTTAATCGATGAAGGGTAAGTTTAATGCCCCTTTGCCATTGCTTTTATATATGAATTTCATCTTTTTTCATGGACGTCGGTGCTCATTAAATCGGTGATGTTGGTGCCTTCTTAAGACCTTTATAATTTATAAATTATTTAAATTATAAAATAATTTAAATTTTATAAATTATTTTATAAACCTTTGACTTTAATAAAAATTAAAGCCTTCTTGAGATAAACTTTAAACATTTCTTTGTACTCCATGGGTTTGATGTAAATTATTCTGCCACCATGGTTTTAATAAAAACCTTAATTCTGCCATCACAAAGCTTAAGGAAGCCTTTATATCCTCATAATGATTTTAATAAAATCATTTAATTTTCCACCATGGTTTTAACACAAACCCTTATAAAACAATATTTTGACACCTTTTATTCAACTCTTCGCATTTTTCTTGGTGGCAGTAATTATGTAATCCATGGTTTTAATGATAGCTTCATATTTTCACCTTGGCATCAATGACAACTTCTCATATTGGCATCAATGACAACTAAATGAGCTCAAAATTTCCAACAATCTCCCCCTTTGTCATTGATGGCAACATAAATTATTTTAACTGAAAAATTGACCATTCCTTTGTTCTGCTCCCCCTGGGACATTGCTCCCCCTGGCTCATTGCTCTCTCAAGTACCAAATATCTCCCCCTTACTCAAATATCTCCCCCTTTGACATCAATGGCAAAGGGTCACCTTTGGGTATCGGGTCTAAGAATGAGCCTCTTAGCTTAGCCCCTCCTCCACCTCCTCTAAATGTGGTTAATTCTAGGGTGGGAGTATTTCTACTCCCAAAAAGCATTATTCTTTACCTTTATCCTCTTTTCTTCTTATCTGATCTATATGATTCCTCTGACTATTTCTTTTCATATCCATGTTCCTGTCCATGTCTACATTCATATCCATGTTCCTATTCCTATTCATATTCTTGTTCTTGTTCTTGTTCTTGTTCCTGTTCCTATTCCTATTCATATCAATGTTCTTATTCCTATTCATGTTCCTGTTTGTATTCATGTTCTTGTTCATGTTCCTATTCTTGTTTATATTCATACTTGTTTCTGGAATTTCTGCTCTACACCACTTTGTTGTGTGACCATCATTATTGCACTTATAAAACTTAATGTTATTATCCCTTGGAGGTACAAATATCTTAGGATTTCTCCTAGTGAAGCCATATCCTCTTCTTTCATGAACTCTATAATTCATTTCCTTGAGACCAAATTGATTACATGAGTAGCAATTGAAGAACACAAGCTTATACTCAGATGGGGGGTGAACAGTATAAGACCACTTTTTACTTTTTCTTTCAATTCAATATTATGAAGTGTATAGATAGCAATATCAATAGTAGTAATCAAAGCAATGCACAAAACACCATACACAATAGAGACACCACAATTTACGTGGTTCACCCAATGTGGGCTACTCCATGGAGAAAATATTTTACTAAAATTTTCTCAATCAATCTCTTTTGGGAATCCTTCCCTATTACAATGTTTATGGACCTTTGTCCAAAGGAGATGTTGATCCCCTAATCTCAAGTTCATGGATCTCTTCCATAGGAGAACTCTTTCCCCTTCTGCTCTGGCTAGTGATCTTCTAGAAGACTCTATCTCTCTATTGCACTGACTGGTGGATCTCTCTCCACTTGAAGACTCCTCACTCAGATCTGTCTTCAATTGTCCTGGCTGCTGGATCTCTATCCACTGAGACTCTATCCTCTATACTCTGTCACCTCCAAAGCTCTATCTCAATACTATACTAAACACAGTCTAATCGGTCTAGCACAACTCTGCTCAATCTCTTGCACTAAACACAGTACATTCGGTCTAGTACAATTCTACTCAATAGGTCCACACAAAACCTACTCAAATATGCTCAATAGGTCCACACAAAACCTACTCAAATCTGCTCAATAGGTCCACACAGAACTTGTCCAAATTTTCTCAACAATCTCACTCAAAACTTGTCCAAATTTGCTCAACAAGTTCACTCAGAACTTGTCCAAATTTGCTCAACAAGCTCACTCAGAACTTGTCCAAATCTACTCAACAAGCTCACTCAGAACTTGTCCAAATATACTCAACAAGTCCTCTCTAGGACTTGCTCAAATCTGCATAGCAAGCTTCCACAAAAGCTTACTCAAAATTAGTCCACAAGCCTTCTCAAAGACTTGTCTCAAATCTGCTTAACAAGCTCACACATAACTTGTCCAATCTCATAGAATCATAAAGAGAATTTTTAGAGACTCAATATGTTCTATACTCAATGCTTAATCAATATCTCAATTCAATCTCATAGAAGCATAAAGAGAATTGTTAGAGACTCAATATGTTCTATACTCAAATCCCAATCTCAACTCAAATCAATCTCATAGAAGCATAAAGAGAATTGTTAGAGACTCAATATGTTCTATGCTCAAATCCCAATCTCAACTCAAATAAATATCATAGAAGCATAAAGAGAATTGTTAGAGACTCAATATGTTCTATTCTCAAATCTCAATCTCAACTCAAATCCAGAATATAGAATAGTTTGTTTCATGGAACTTGAACAACCACATGCATCCACTTGACTAGGCTCAATCAACTCTACTCAACCAATCACCTCAATGAACAACCCTTTCTCACAAACCCTAGTCCAAGCATGTATCAACCAACTCAAAATGTTTCCAACAATGCTCAACCACAAATCTCACATAACAATGATACTCATGTTCTTTTCTAACTCAAGTTCAAGTTCTTTGCACAACCAATGGGCTTCAACAACAATGCTTATAAAACAAGGTTTAATAACAACTCTCAATCCAGAAAACCTTGAAGCATTTAACCAATCACTTTCGAAAAGGAAACCACAATCAATCCTTTTCTCTCCAATGATATTTCATAAATCAATCACCCAATCAAGTCAATGGAGAATATTGCCCATACCTTTTTGATGATGAAGAATATCTCTCAATTGTGTCAAGATCATAACCACTTCTTTGCCAAACTAGAGAGGGTTAGTGGAAAAATAATATTTCACAATTTTTCACAATAATATTCCCTTGAAATATCTCAACAATACTTTATTTTATTCTTCCACTCAACAATACAAAGCATGTTCCACATACACCTTATCAACTCCAATCTCAAGAAAGAAGCTCATCAACACATGAAAGAAATAACCACCTCTCAAGAAGAAATTACCACCATAGCATTTAGAAACACTTTAAAATAATATCAAGGTAACTTAGGGCATCCTCCATTAACATTTGCACAACTTTGATTTAATGCAAAAATAATATATGACATATACTCCCTTATTACTCCATTGCCAAATTTAATCAAAAAAACCTTTATTAAAATATTAAAACTTGCTCAACCTTATATCTCCCACAAAAATTATAATCAAACCTTAGCAAGAAAATATTTTAATTAAAATATTGACCCCCACAAATATCGGAGTCGGAGTGCATACCTCAAAGGAGCCCTCGAAGAGCTTTGGCATTTCGAACCTCTACCCACCATGTTGCCAAGCGGCAGCTAAGCCGCATGAGCTAAGACTGCCCATGTGAGTGCCTTGGGCACTCTCTTCCTTAAGCCGCATGTGCTTTCCTCACAAGGCACCAAACTTGACCACCCATGACTTGACTGCCCACGTCACACTCCATGAAATTCGCTGCACAATATTCGGATGCAAAATACTTTGGGTTTTCGAAAATCATGCGACTGGACTTGGTGTATTAAATGAAAAACCTTTGGCTTATTTATATAAGCCATCCTTCAATGTGAATACATCGGCCCTTTTAAAATTTCCCTCATGACATCGGCGGCGCCAATAAGAAAGGAGGGAAAAACCTTTTAAAAGGTTTTAAATTTAAATTTAAATTTTAATAAAATTAAAATTTAAACCTAAATTTCAAACTTTAATAACTTTATCACCGGAGGTCCTTTTTTGATGAAACGAAAAGCCAACTTGGGTTTTAAGAAAAACCCATTTCAAATATTCCATCCATGGTTTTAAATAAAACCTTTCCTTGCCTTTTCATAAAAACATTTTGCTAAGCTTTCCTTGAAGCTCCTTTTGGAACCAAATTCCATGCATCCCTTCTTGAACCTTTGATCAAAACCTTTGCTTCTCATGAAGCTCTTTGTGGAGCAAAATCATAGTGCTTACTTACATAGGTCCTTTTGACATCAATGACAACTTTTAGCTTAGGGACTCAAAATGTCCAAAAATCTCCCCCTTTGTCATTGATGGCAACCCATATTCATTTTACTGAAACCTGACCTTCTTTTCTGCTCCCCATGGGTCTTTTCTCCCCCTGGCTCAATGCTCTCTCAAATATCAAATCTCTCCTTATACAAAATCTCTCCCCAATACACAAATATCTCCCCCTTTGACATCAATGGCAAAGGGTCACCTTTGGGTCTTGGGGCTAAGAATGAGCCTCTTAGCTTAGCCCCTCCCCCACCTCCACATGAGGTGGTTAATTCTGGGGTGGGAGTATTTCTACTCCCCGAAAGCATAGATCTGTGCCTTTATATTTCTCTCTTCTTCTGTGAGTCTTTTGAATCCTCTCACTATTTCTTTCCAAGTTATCATCCTTGTTCCTATCATCACTTATGTTCTTGTTCCCGTTCTTGTTCTCATCTATGTTCTTGTTTTTATTCATGTTCTCTTTATTTTTTGAGTCTATTCTTTTCTGAGTCTATATTACTATTCATCTTCTTGCTTCTCTTCATATTCTTATTTCTATTCATATTCCTATTCCTGTTCATAGATGTTTTTGGAATATTTTCTCTACACCATCTTGCTATGTGACCATCATTATTGCACTTATAACACTTAATGTTATTATTCCTTGGATGTGCAACTGTCTTAGGACTTCTCCTTGTGAAGCCATATCCTCTTCTATCATGAACCCTGCAATTCATTGCTTTGTGACCAAAGCCATTGCATGAGTAGCAATATCCTTGGAAAAGTTGTTCTTTTCCATATACCTGTCTTTCATGAGTCCTGCACTGTGAAGCCATGTGCCCAAACCTGTGACATGAATAGTATCTTCCATTGAAGCCTCCTTATCTTGACCTCATTGGTCTCCTATTATGATTGTTGTTCCATCTATATCTTCTTTGTGCATTATTCCTCTCTTTGTTGAACTCTTGGTTTTCCAACTCATCCTTTGATGTCCCACTTACACTTAAACTATCTTATTCTGATGTATCTTCTTCTAAAGTTTCTTCTTCATAAATATTTGAAGTAGATTCTTTTTCTTGTTTCTTTTGAGCATTTCCAAAGCCAAGACCTGTTGAACATGATGTTCATTGTTGTCCACAGATGAACTTATCCAAGTTCTTAGAGCTATTTGTGAAACTCTTCATCTTGATCTTGGAGTCCTTTAAATCTTCTTTTAGAGTAGCCACTTCTTGTGCTAACTTCTCACATTCCAAAATATTTTCTTCTAACTTATCCTTGAACTTGCTTGCCTTAGCCTTTGACTTTTCTAAATCCTCTATGAGCAATAATATTTCTTCATCACATTCTTGAAACTAATTTTCAAGCTTAGAGTGTTACTTTCTAACCTTCTTTACTGTGTCAAGGGCATAGATAAGTTCTCCCTTGAGATCATAGCCATTCTCTATTGAATATTCCTCTATTTATTTACCTTTGTTCATATCATTACTTCCTTTTGGTTTGTCTTCTATAGGATCATATTCTTTATCTTTCAAAGCCATTAGAATATTTCTCATTTGGTATTTCAAGTGAATCTTCAAAATCATCTTCACTGAAACTATAACCATTCCTAGTGCAATCATCTTCAAGATGTCCAAATTTACCACATCTAAAATACTTGAGAATAACTGGAGTCCTTTTCTTAACTAGATATTTCTCTTTAACCATAAATAGGACTTCATCTCTATCATTGTATGAAAAACTAGCATCACTATCAATTGAGTACTTACTTGCATTTTTCACATAGTAGCTTCTATTTTTTCTCTGGAAGAACTTCTTTCCTTGTTTGCCTTGTCCATCCTTGCTTTTCTTCTGGTACCTATGTCTTTCCGATTCCTTGTACCTGTGATCTAGTTTTTCTTCATCATTATTGTTTTTTGGCTATTTGCATTCTATTGCATAGTGTCCATACCTTACACAATTGAAACATTTGATATATCTTATATTTATGGTTCTTCTAGAATCTCTATCTCTTCTACCATAATTTGCTTCTTCATCACTGGATGATTCACTGCTTTATTATATCTTGTTTCCCATTTTATTTTTGTCTACTTTGAAAGAAGCTTATTTTGGAGGAATAGGATATTTTTTTCTTATCTCAAAAGTAGTAAGCATGCCAAGCAAATAATTCCTTGTCAAATAATCACTATCAATGTATATTTCTATAGCAGAAATATTTTCATTGTACCTTTTTGGAAGAGTTCTCAAGATCTTATCACAAGCATTAGATTCATCAATATTCATTCCCAAACCTTTCATCTCATGTACAAGTTCATCAATATTACTAAGATAGTCATGAATGTTTTCATCATCCTTCATTATTAAGTTCTCAAATTCTCTTTTGGTAATCCTTCCCTATTACAATGTTTATGGACCTTTGTCCAAAGGAGATGTTGATCCCCTAATCTCAATTTCATGGATCTATTCCATAGGAGAACTCTTTCCCCTTATACTCTAGCTATTTATCTTCTAGAAGACTTTGTCTCTCTATTGCACTGACTGGTGGATCTCTCTCCACTTGAAGACTCCTCATTCAGATTTGTATTCAATTATCCTAGTTGTTGGATATCTATACACTGAGACTCTATCCTCTGTACTCTATCACCTCCAAAGCTCTATCTCAATACTGTACTAAACATAGTATAGTCGATCTATCATATCTCTACTCAATCTCTTGCACTAAACACAGTACATTCAGTCTAGTACAATTTTTCTCAATAGGTCCACACAGAACCTACTCAAATATTCTCAATAGGTCCACACAGAACCTACTCAATTTTGCTCAATAAGCTCACTTAGAACTTGTCCAAATATGTTCAACAAGCTCTCTCTGAAATTTTCCAAATTTTCTCAACAAGCTCACTCAGAACTTGTCCAAATCTACTCAACAAGATCACTCAGAACTTGTCCAAATCTACTCAACAAGCTCACTCAGAACTTTTCCAAATATTCTCAACAAGCTCACTCAGAACTTGTCCAAATCTACTCAATAAGTCCTCTCTAGGACTTTCTCAAATATGCATAGCAAGCTTCCATAAAAGCTTATTCAAAATCAGTCCACAAGCCTTCTCAAATACTTATCTCAAATATGCTTAACAAGCTCACATAGAACTTGTCCAATATCATAGAATCATAAAGAGAATTTTTAGAGAATCAATATTTTCTATACTTAATGCTTAATCAATATCTCAATTCAATATCATAGAAGCATAAAGAGAATTATTAGAGACTCAATATGTTCTATTCTCAAATCCCAATCTCAATTCAAATCAATCTCATAGAAGCATAAAGAGAATTTTTAGAGACTCAATATGTTCTATTCTCAAATCCCAATCTCAATTCAAATCAATCTCATAGAAGCATAAAGAGAATTTTTAGAGACTCAATATGTTCTATACTCAAATCCCAATCTCAACTCAAATCAATATCATAGAAGCATAAAGAGAATTTTTAAAGACTCAATATGTTCTATTCTCAAATATCAATCTCAACTCAAATCCATAATATAGAATAGTTTGTTTCATGGAACTTGAACAACCACATGCATCCACTTGACTAGGCTCAATCAACTCTACTCAACCAATCACCTCAATGAACAACCCTTTCTCACAAACCCTAGTCCAAGCATGTATCAAACAACTCAAAATTTGTCCAACAATGCTCAACCACAAATCTCACATAACAGTGATACTCATGTTCTTTTCTAACTCATGTTCACATTATTTGCACAACCAATGGGTTTCAACAACAATGCTTATAAAACAAGGATTAATAACAACTCTCGATATAGAAAAAATTTAAGCATTTAACCAATCACTTTCAAAAAGGAAACCACAATAAATCCTTTTCTCTGCAATGATATTTCAGAAATCAATCACCCAATCAAGTCAATGGAGAATATTGCCCATACCTTTTTGATGATGAAGAAGATCTCTCAATTCTGTCAAGATCATAACCACTTCTTTGCCAAACTAGAGATGGTTAGTGGACAAAGAATATTGCATAAATTTTTACAATAATATTCCCTTGAAATATATCAAAAATACTTTAATTTATTCTTCCACTCAGCAATATAAATCATGTTCCACATACACCTTATCAACTCCAATCTCAAGAAAGAAGCTCATCAACATATGAAAGCAATGATCACCTCTCAAGAAGAAATTACCACCATAGCATTTAGAAACACTTTAAAATAATATCAAGGTAATTTAGGGCATCCTCCATTAACATTTGCACAACTTTGATTTAATGCAAAAATATAATATAAAATATACTCCCTTATTACTCCATTGCCAAATTTAATCAAAAAAACTTTATTAAAATATTAAAACTTGCTCAACCTTATATCTCCCACAAAAATTATAATCAATCATTAGCAAGCAAATATTTTAATTAAAATATTGACCCCCACAAATATCGGAGTCAGAGCGCATACCTCAAAGGAGTCCTTGAAGAGCTTTGGCATTTTGAACCTCTACCCATCGTGCTGCCAAGCGACAACTAAGTTGTGTGAGCTAAGACTGCCCACATGAGTGCCTTGGGCACTCTCTTCCTTAAGTTGCATGTGCTTTCCTCACAAGGTGCCAAACAAGACCACCCATGATTTGACTGCCCATGTCACACTCCATGAAATTCGTTGCATAATATTCAGATGCAAAATACTTTTGGTTTTCTAAAATCATGGATTGGACTTCATGTATGAAATGAAAAATCTTTGGCTTATTTATATAAGCCATCCTTCAATGTGAATACATCAGTCCTTTTAAAATTTCCCTCATGATTTCGGTGGCGCCAATAAGTAAGGAGGGAAAAACCTTTTAAAATGTTTTAAATTTTAATTTTAATTTTAATAAAATTAAAATTTAAACCTAAATTTCAAACTTTAATAAATTTATCACCGGAGGTCATTTTTTGATGAAACAAAAAGCCAACTTGGATTTTAAGAAAAAATCATTTCAAATATGCCATCCATGGTTTCAAATAAAACCTTTCCTTACCTTTTTATAAAACCATTTTGCTAAGATTTCCTTTAAGCTCCTTTTGGAACCAAATGCCATGCATCCCTTCTTGAACCTTTGATCAAAACCTTTGCTTCTCATGAAGCTCTTTATGGATCAAAATCATAGTGCTTACTTACATAGGTCCTTTTGACATCAGTGACAACTTTTATCTTAGGGACTCAAAATGTCCAACAACAATACCCATGGAAAAGTTGTATGTTCCCATATTCCTATATTTCATATGTCCTGCACTATGAAACCATATGTCCAAACCTATGACATGAAAAACATCTTCCATTGAAGTTTCCTTGTCTTGACCTTATTGTTCTCTTAGTCTCTCTTGACCTATTCTGATTGTTGTTCCATTTGTATCTTCTTTGTGCATTGTTCATGTTCTTGTTGAACTCTCTATTGTCCAACCCATCCTCAGATTTCTCACTCTCTTTTACACCATATTCTTCTGAAATATCTTCATCTAAATTTTATTCTCCTCAAAAACTTGAGGTTGACTCTCCTTCCCATTTATTTTGAACCTGTTCAAATCCAAGGCCTGTTTTGCTTGATGTTGTCTTTTGTGTCTTGATGAACTTATCCAAGTTCTTTGAGTTGTTTTTGAACTTTTTTAGTTTGACCTTGGAGTCTTCTAAATATTCTCTTAGTAGTGCCACTTATTGTGTTAATTTTTCACAATCTAAGATATTTGCTTCTAACTTATCCTTGAACCTTTTTGCCTTAGCCTTTGATTTTTTTATATCCTCTTAAGCAATCTTCTCTCTTCATCACATTATTGAAACTGAATTTCAAGTTTAGAATATTGCTTTCTTACCTTCTTTACCGTGCCAAGGGCATAAATAAGTTCTTCCTTGAGATCATATCCATCCTTTTCTAAATATTGCTCTATTTTTTTACCTTTGTCCACATATTTATTATCTGTTGGCTTATCTTCTATAGTATCACCTTCTCCTTCTTCTAGTGCTATTATAATATTCTCTTACGGTCCTTCAAGTGTATCTTCATATTCATCATCACTAAAACTATAACCATCCCTTTTATAATCATCTTCAAGATGTCCAAACTTACCACATATAAAACACTTGAGAATTACTAGAGTCATTTTCTTAACTTGTTATTTTTCTTCAATCATAAAGAGGACTTCATCTCTATCATTGTCTGAAAAACTAGCATAACTATCACTCTAGTACTTAATTGCCTTATCCACATAGTAGCTCCTCTTTTACCTTTGGAAGAACTTTTTTCCTTGTCTACTTTGTCCATCCTTGCTTTTCTTTTGGTGCCTACATCTTTCTAATTCCCTGTTCCTGTGATCCTATTTTTCTTCACCATTGTTACCCTTAGCTTCGTGAAAATATATTGAAAAATATCCATACTTTTCATAATTGAAACATTTAATAGATCTTAGATCTTTGGATATTCTATAGTCCTTATCTCTTCTACCATAATTGCCTTCTTCATGACTGGATGACTCATTGCTTGATTTTTACTTCTTGCCCTTTGTCTTATTGATTGCTTTGAAGGTTGCTTCCTTTTGAAGAATAGGATATTTTGTTCTTATCTTAAATTATGTAAGCATACCAATCAACATATCTCTTTTCAAAGTATCACCATCTATTGACACTTCTATAGCAGAATTATTTTCATTGAATATTTTTGGAAGAGTTCTTAAGAATTTATCACAAACATTTGATTCATCAATCTTCATTCCAATTATTTTCATATCATTAACAACCTCATCAATTCAAAGTAGATAAGTACTAATATTTTCCTCATCCTTCATTCTTAATGCTTCAAATTATCCTTTGAGATTTTGTATCTTTGCTTTCTTGACACTTTTATCTCCTTCATATATATTTTGCAGTTTATCCCATATTTCTTTTGCAGTTTGACAATGCATAACTTTCATAGAATTTGTTCTATGCAAACCTCTCAAAAGTGAATTCATTGCTTTTGAATTGTAATGTTATAGGAGCTTACCTTCCTTATCTGTATGAGGATTAATTAAAGGATCATATCCAAATTCAACTTCTTCCTAGATTTTATTGCCAAGTTCCATCAGGTAAATCTTCATCATAATACTCCAAAATATATAGTCACTTCCATCAAATAACAGTGCTAAATTATCTGAGGACACATTCTTAGAATCCATTGTGTTCTTGTTAGCTTTTCCTTCAAGTTTTTAAACTCTTCTGAAGGAACCCTCTCTGATACCAATTGAAGAACACAAGCTTATACAAAGAGGGGGGTGAATAGTATAAGACCACTTTTTACTTTTCTTATCACAATCAATATTATGCAATATATCAATGGCAATATCAATAGAAAAAACCAAATTAGTGCATAAAACATCACACACACATGAGACACCAATTTTACGTGGTTCACCCAATGTGGGCTACTCCACGGAGAAAATATTTCACTAAAATTTTCTCAGTTAAGCTCTTGGGAATCCTTCCCTATTACAATTTTTATGGACCTTTGTCCAAAAGAGACACCAATCCCCTAAATTAATTTTTTGAATCTCTATCCACATTAGAACTCCTCCTCCGTTGTGGTTGGTGATCCTATAGAATAATACTGCCTCCACTACACTGGCTTGTGGATCTATCTCCACTAAAGACTCTTATCCCCAATCAGAATACTTGTCCTCACTACCCTAGATAATGGATATCTATCCACTAGAGAATACTATCCTTATTGCTTTGTCACCTCCGAAGCTTTATCTCAAATTTACACTAAACATAGTCCTTCAGTATAACACAAATATTCTCAATATCTATATCTGTTCTGGCATAAACTTATCCTCAAATCTACACCAAACTCTAATATCAAATCTACACTAAACACAGTCCTTCGGTATAGCACAAATTTGTCTTTGATATTTGTTCTCAAGCCTTATCTCAAAGCTTGCATCAACTCTGCTAGATCTACCCTAAAACCTATATCAAGGTTTGAATAAATCAATCAAATCTGCTCTCAAGTCTTCTGAAAGACTTATCTCAAATCTGCCTTGTAAGCTTCCACAAAATCTCACACTAAGCTGTCCACAAGTCCTCTCTAGAACTTGCTCAAATCTTCTCTACAAGTCCTCTCTAGAAATTTCTCAAATCTGCTCAACAAGTCCACTCAGAACTTGCTCAATTCTACTCAATAAGTCCACTCATAACTTGCTCAAATTTTCTCAACAAGTCCACTCATAACTTGCTCAAATTTGGTCAACAAGTCAACTCAGAACTTGCTCAAATCTTCTCAACAAGTCCACTCTGAACTTGCTCAAATTTGCTCAACAGGTCCACATAGAACTTGTCCAATATCGTAAAAACATAAATAGAATTGTTAGAGACACAGTATGTTCTACACTTATTACAATGCACAATTACTTTCAATCACTCTCTTAGAAACATAAGGAGAATTGTTAGAGACTCAATATGCTTCAAATTCAAATCAATGCTCAATCACTTTCTCAACTAAATTCAAAATATAGAATAGTTTATTTTAATAAACTTGAACAATCACTTGACACATCCACTTGACTAGGCTCAACCAACTCTACTCAACCAATCACTTAATGAAACACTCCTTTATCACAAAACCTAGTCCAAGCATATAAACACCAACTCAAAATTTTTCTAACAATGCTCAATCACAAATTTGACATAACAATGATACTCATGTTCTTTTCAAACCCTAGTTCAAGTTCTTTCCTCAACAACTCACTTCAACAACAATGCTTATAAAATAACTCTCACATAACAATGATACTCAAACCCTAGTTCAAGTTCTTCACTCAACCAATGGCTTCAACAAAAATGCTTATAAAATAAGGTTTTAACAACTCATTATTCCAAAAAATATTGAAGCATTAACTCAACACACTCAATAGGAAACCCTAATCAAGTCCTTTTCACTCCAAACTTATTTTCTAGAAAAACAATAAATCAACTTAAATATGGAAGAATGTGTTCATACCATTTTCTTTATGATTAAGGGATCTTATAAATCTACCACAATCAAAACAATTTCTATGCCAAACTCAATCACACCTTATCACTCCATCTTTAAAAATAGCCATCAACATACATAAAATATTTTCCAAATAGCACCTTATAATCTCCCAAATAAAATAAATTTAACATCCACCAAAATTTAACTCAAAAACCTCTTTAATTAAATTCTAATAGCAAGAAGAACTTTGGCAAAAATAAAATCCACTTTTATTATAACTCCTATAACATAAATAAATTTCTAAACAAACAACTTTTCATTCTACCCTTATAACTCCCTTTTAACTTAGGAAATACTTTAGGAAAATAAAAATTTATTTAAAAAAAAATTACCTTTGCCACTTATGAGATTTGAACCCCCAATCTCTGCCTCCTCGTGCCCCCTAGCTACGGGATAGACCATTGTGTGTGCTAGAAGTACGCTTGTAACCCAAAGACCACCTTGTGCTCTTTCTTCCAACCTTGGCTCTCAAAATGAGTGCATTCAAAATGTTTTCCTCCGTAGCACTCAAGACCAACACGCAAACAACCTCCACACAAATAGATTGTGGATACTTGCACTCCCAACACCCTTGTAAAATTCACGCTACCAATGGACCACCGCATCCAATGGGAGTGAGGCTTAAGCCCTATATTTTTCATCTTTTCCTTGGTGCTAAAAGATAACTCAAATTTATCTTCTTCCACAATGATTGCATGATTTATTCTCTCACTTGGTCGCATGAAATTTAATCAATGAAGGGTAATTTTAATGCCCCTTTGGCATTGATTTTATATATGAATTTCATCTTTTGTCATGGACGTCAGTGCTCCTTAAATCAATGACATCGATGCCTTCTTAAGACCTTTAAAATTTATAAATTATTTTATAAACCTGTTGTGGCTGATCCACAACATACCCCAAAATTAGGGACCCACATTTTTTGCATGTGTTTCAAGAAGACTGAAGTGGCCCCTAGGCTAAAGATCAAGGAAAAAGGCAAAATACCACAAGGAGAAAAAGTGTCGCGATATCGTGACATGTTGCACCATCGCGGAAAAAATAGAAAAAGTGTCGTGATATCGCGACATGTTGCTCCGTCGCGGCTAGAAATGAAAAGTTGTCGCGATATCGCGACATGTTGCTCCGTCACGGCTAGAAATGAAAAGTTGTCGCGATATCGCGACATGTTGCTCCGTCGTGGCTCAGAAAAAGAAAAGTGTCGCGATATCGCGACATGTCACGTTTTCGCGGCTCAGACAAGCGAAGTACAATGGAATGAAAAAGTGTCACGATTTCGTGACATGTCGCATTTTCACGGCCAAGAGCAAAAAAATGCAGCAAGATGAGAAAATGTCACGATTTCGCGACGTGCTATGAAATCGCGGTCAAAGTGGTCAAATAGAACAAGATGCCAAAAATGTCACGATATCGCGACATGTCTCATTTTCACGATGCAGGACAAAGAATTAAGTTGAAGACTCAAAGTTGTCGCGATATCGCGACATGTGTTTTCACGATGTTTGATGGGTAAAACAGCCAAGTACAGAAATTGTCGCGATTTCGCGACATGTCATGTTTTCGCGACTTGTCATGAAATCGCGGTTAAAGTAGGTAGGAAGAAGTGTTGACCGAAAATGTCACGATATCGGGACATGTCATGAAATCACGGTTCATAGAGGAGAGAGAAGATAATGCGCCAGAATTATCGCGATATCGCGACATGTCATGAAATTGTGATCAAAGCAGTCAAAACAGGTCGACGAGAAAAAATGTCACGATTTCACGATAGGTTGCATCTGCACAGCCCGAAAGAGAAAAATGTCACGATTTCACGACAGGTTGCATCTGCATGGCTCGAAAGAGAAAAATTTTGCAATTTCGTGACAGGTTGAATCTGCATAGCCCGAAAGAGAAAAATATTGTGATTTTGCAACAGGTCGCATCTGCACAGCCCGAAAGAGAAAAACATCATGATTTCACGATAGGTTGCATCTGCACAGCCCGAAAGAGAAAATGTCATGATATCATGACATGTCTCATTTTCGCGATGCATGAGGACAAACAAAGCTGCTGACAAAAAAATGTCATGATATCGCGACATGTCTCATTTTTACGATACAGGTAGAGGAGCAAAGCTGCATACAGAAAAATGTCACGATATCGCGACATGTCTCATTTTCGTGATACAGGTAGAGGAGCAAAGCTGCATACATAAAAACGTCGTGATATCACGACATGCTATTTTTTGTCATGATTTATAGGGGGCCATTACAGAACATGTAGGGAAGCACTGAACACGTGGCACAGAGGCGTAGAGGCTATGATAACGCTTCAGGATCGACGGTTACAGTTAGCAGAGTAGACCAAGCGTTTCACACCCGAGCAAGAAGCCAAAACAACAAAGAAGCGATTTGGGGAGATGAAACGACTGGACCTAGGAAATGAAATGAAGCATCGCAGAGTGAAATAGAGGGCCATACCAAAAAGCTTAAAAGTAGAAGCCAATGACAGATACAGGGGTCAGAAACCGCTACGAGCAGAGTTGCAGAGCTGAAGGTGATAGGCCATTTTGGGCCTGCTTTGGAGCATTTTCCTTCATTTGTTCTGGTTTTGATAAACTGGAAGCTTCTGTTGTTGTAAACTGATATATTTTTAATACAAAAATTACAGAGAGTTGCATCTCATTGGCAAGAAAGAAGGAGTTATTCTCTGCATGCAAGATTGAATGTTTATCTTTCCCCTTTCCGATTTTAGGCTTATAGATGGAGTTTAATGCAAGTTGTCTTGGTTGCTTCATGCGAATGTCTAAATCTGAAAACCATAGTTAAAACCCTAGAAACCAGCACTTAGCTTATCTAGATTGTGCATGTTTGCAGGTTCAATAGGTTAGGTTGTATGCAGAAAACCTCATATCTTCGGTTTTGTCGAATAGGATTGCCGCATTCTGAATGTATTTTAGTTCCATTCTCTTTGCATTTTATTTTCACTTCTTTATTTTTCTGCATTTTTATTTCATAGGAAATTTTATTTTATTTTAATTGCAGTCATTCCAAATAAACAATTGAAAATCTACCAAAATCTGAAAACAAAATAGTTTTATCATTAATATTGATTCACATCGAATTCATTTAGATCAAATAAGCAATCATTGAAGTGTCTAATAAAATAAACCAACATTGCCCATTGTTTACAGTTACTTGCAATCACTAAGGTATTCCAAGCATTCAAATTGAACAAAATTATATGTGCAAAATGCTAACATAGCGGAGACCTTGGAGAAGTTACTTGTTTAATTTCTTTGCAAGAGGGGATTTGGAACCCAAATCCTAAAGGAGAGTTGTACTTTCACAACTGGGTGAAAATACCACTCAACAGATTGGCGCTAGAAGGAGGGCCTGAATTGGTTTACTTTATTTTGATTTTCATACAAAAATAATGTGTTTTTGATTCGATTTTGAAATTATTTCTTAAATCTCATTAACGGCTAAACCGCAACATTTTTTTTTTGTGTTGCAGGTTTTCTTGGAGATATCGAGAGTTTCGTCAGGCAAGCTGGACCCACCGTGCCGTATCATGACTAGGTCCCAAACAACTAGGGAAACCATATTCCATGACCTTACACTCACTTGTACTCCAAAAAATAAAACCAAGCAAGTTGTGAACCTACCAGATAGCCTTGTCACAAAAGATCTTTCTGCTTCAAGAACACCGAGCGGACCTACACCGGTGGTATCAATTGCCACTAGCGTACCTATCATCAGTACCATTTCCACCGCTCTTGTAGGGTTGTCCTCATCAATTCTGAGTCAAATGGCCCAACCTCCAGCAGCTCCTTGGTACGGAGCTAATAATATCCCTTTGAATATTGTAGGGGATATCCATGAAATCCCTAAGAACATAGAAATATTCTTGCCCAAATATAAACCAGATGGCCCAAGGACTGCAGAGGAGCATATCCAAGCCTATAGGGATGTTTTGATAAGGTTGCAAGTCCAACATGAAGATGTGGCTTGCAAACTTTTTCCCATGAGCCTAGATCCAGTAGCCTATGAATGGTATATATGCTTGCCTACTGGTTCAATCACTTCATGGACGCAAATGGAGAATGCCTTTGTCAATCATTTTAGGTCACCGTTGGATCCCGCAACCATCTATAATCAATTTATTACATGCAAAAGGGGCCAGGGTGAACCAATCAGAACCTTTAATCAGAGATTCCAAAAATGTTATAATAGAGCAGTTCGACATTTTGCCATAGACCCCGTAGTAGCTTTACAAATCTATTTTGGGGCATTGGATCCGATGACAACGATGTTTTCCAGGTGAAATCCTCAAGTCACCACGCTCGCCTTAGCTTACAACGAAGCTATGACCATCGAGCAACAAATGACACCACAGGGCTATGGGTTTCCCCAGATGCCTATGATGGGACAATATGCTCCATATGGTCAAGCTCCCATGGTAAATCAGATCATGGCACCACAAATGCCAAACATGAATGCTTTCCCATATCAACAACCATATCCACCAGCACCTGCCTATGCACCCATTTCGATCCAACCGATCACATCCATTCCACCCATTCTCGCATTTTTGCAAAATAGTCAATCGACTATGCAAGGAACCAGCCAAGTTAATTCTCAGGCTATAGTTCCTTTCCCAAATCCAACTCCGATCCAAAGTGTAAATCCATATATGAATCAAATTCCTCAAAATATGACTCAAATGTTAAATCAAGATCCCACGAATTATGCAAACCCAATGGGAACTAACAATAATGTAGCTCCACCGAAAGAGATTTATTCGGATGTTGAAGAGCTCAAGAAGATAGTTCATAAACTGAGTAATGACATGGTTCAAAAATAGAAGTATGAGTCCCATGCCCCTCACTCAAATCAAAATTTTAACAATAGAGGGAGACATTGGAACACAAATCCAAACAATGGAGGAGTACCTGCCCCTATTGCCAATCAACTAGATACTTCTGCAGGACCCAGTCAATCCAGTTCCCTTTTGAATCTTTCTGATTTTGCATGGGAAAAGGGGTGCAGATTGCACAATACAAAAGAGCACAATGAGAGGAATTGTCCTGAAATCGCTAGATACACTCATTGTCTCCAAGCCCAAGTAGATGACCTGGAACTTGTGCCAAATGAGGATCCACCCCAACATCAAGATGATAATATTATGGTGGTGGAAACTTTATACCATCAAGAAGGTGAGAGTGAGGAAGAAGAAGATGAAATTTTGGAACAGGAGGTGCAAGATTTTCGAGAGTTTAGAAAGGGGAATCATGGATATCATTTGAGAAGTAAATCTAAAGCCCCTAAAACATCATCAACACCACCAAATAACTCTATCCTTCCTCCGGATACTAAGGCAGATAATAATCCTCCTCCTCCACTTAGAAGAGAAACGTCTAATGACACACAGAAGATAGTCAAACTTGAAAAATCAAACTATGACATAGTGGAGGATCTAAAGAAGTCCAAATCAAGCCTTTCGTTCTTAGAAGCGGCTAGGTTGCCTAGCCAAAAAGAAGCATTGATAAAGGCTCTGAACTCACCTAATCAAGTATGGAAGGGAAAGGAAGTTGAGTCTCATTTGATTTTACGAAAGGAGAGACGGGATGTCCCGCCATTCTTATTGACTCTAGAATTGTCTGGTAAGAATTTGCATAATTTTTTGGTGGACACGGGTGCCACGAGCAATCTCATGCCTTCAGAGATATGTCAAATGCTAGGTCTACAACCTGTTTCATCCAAATGCAAGGTTTTGCAATTGGACCGATCTCGAGGTAAATGTGGTAGGGACCCTATATGATGTCAATATTCAACTAAATTCTAAACCCGGGGTCCAACAAGTGGTCGAAATTCTGGTTGTTAATATCCCAAGTAGATATGGAATGCTACTTGCAAGGGATTGGATGAAAACTTTGAACGACTATTTTTCAACCGATTGCTCACATATGTGGTTACCCTGGAAAGGAATCACAAATCAAATCAGAGTAGAAAATGAACCGAGGCTTAAAGAAATCATAACAGAATTTAATAAGCCAAATGAAGTTCAGTTTTCTGAACCAGAGTTGGGGGTTTATGCATTTGATGTTGAAGAAGCTACCGAAGAGCCTAAAAGGGAAACATTTCATGGTAGCTCTCTTGAGGGAAATAATTTCATATGGTTGCTTAGGTTTGATGGATCCAAATCCAAACAGGGAGCAGGAGCCGGAGTCGAGCTCACTTTCCCAAGAAGTAAACCATTATTGGCTGCTTATAGACTGCAATTTCCTTGCACGAACAACATGGCAGAATATGAAGCACTGATTTTTGGTTTACAACTGGCGTTGAGCAAAAAGGTTAAATGCTTGAAAGTATTGGGAGATTCTGAATTGGTAGTCAAACAGATTAAAGGACAATATACATGCCACGATAAGAGACTGAGCCTTTATAGAACTAGGGTAATGGACCTCATTGAGGAATTTGACGCTTTCAATATAGTCCTTATTTCTAGAAAAGGAAATCGCATAGCAGATTCTCTTGCAGTCGCCATAGGCATGTTAAATCCAATTGATATAAAAAGGTGTAAAAAGTTCTCCATCGAATTAGTTCCTTGTCCATCGATACCTGATAATGTCAAGAATTTCCAAGTTTTTGAAAACGATAGACACATATTCAAATTTGTCACGAACTCAGGTATTTTTGAAAACCAGGTGATTGATGAGGAGCAAAGATGGCAAGAAGAAGCAAAAAACGAAAGTGAAACTACATGTCAATCCAACAAAATACCTAAAGACATAGTTTCATTGGAGAAAATGTTCGATATGGGATACAAGGCCAGAAAAAGAAAAAAGGTTCCACTCCCCAAAGATGCATGTGATCTAATTAATCTAGGGAGTGCAGACAATCCATGGGAAGTGTACATCGCAAAGGCATGTACAATCGAAGAAAGAGAAAATATAATACATGCACTAAAACACTACGTGGATTGCATTGCTTGGAATTATAATGAATTGAAAACATACAACCAAAATGTCATTACACATACCATCCCTCTAAAGCCGGACTCCAAGCCTTTCAGACAAAGACAACGAGTTGTTAACCCGCTATTGGAGCCCTTAATAGAAAAGGAGGTCAAGAGATTATTGGAAGCAAAGATTATTTTTCTTGTTAGGCACTCAACCTGGGTTGCTAACCTCGTTCCAGTAAGAAAGAAGAGTGGAGAGATTAGGCTATGTATAGATTTTTGAAATCTTAACAAGGCCTCTCAAAAGGATAACTATCCATTGCCATCCATTGATGAAATTTTACAAACAGTGAATGGATCTGAAATGATGTCTTTTCTTGATGGATATTTTGGATATAACCAAATTCTTATTCATCCCAATGACAGGATGAAAACAGCCTTCACAACCAAATGGGGGACATTTGCCTACAGAAGAATGTCGTTTGGACTGTTAAATGCTGGTGCAACATTTCAACGCGCCATGGACTATGCATTCAAAGGGCTTATAGGCAAGTGTATCATTGTGTATGTGGATGATATTCCAATATTTTCAAAGAAAAGAGAAGACCATGTCAAGGATTTGAAAAAGGTTCTTCAAAGATGCAGAGAGCATGGAATTTCTTTAAATCCCAAAAAATGCATCTTTGGAGTAACAGAAGGAAGACTACTTGGTCACATCATTTCAAAAGAAGGTATATCCATTGACCCAGAAAGGATAGAAGCTATCCAAAACTTGCCTCTCCTGGGTAGTAAAAAGGAGTTGAGATCTTTCTTCGGGAAAATTAATTTTGTGAGGAAGTTTATTTCAAGCTTCGCTGAGATAGCCAAACCGTTGAACAAGATGCTCAAGAAGGATGTAGATGTCAGATGGAATGAGGAAAGTAGGGTGGCCTTTCAAAACATTAAGGATGCCATTTCCAGAGCCCCTGCCCTCATAAGTCCAAACTATGCTAAACCTTTCTATATTTATGCTTTCGCATCGGAACACTCTTTTGCGAGTGTCTTGACCCAGAAAGGTGAGGATAGCACAGAAAATCCCATAGCATTTTTAAGTGCTCCTTTAAAAGATGCTCAATTGAGGTATTCTATCCTCGATAAGCAGATGTACGCACTCTTTAAAACGGTAAAAAAATTTCGACATTACATTGTGCACAGTAGAGTTTTTGCCATTGTGCCTAACCCTGCTATCAAAACTATGTTTTTACAGAATGAGCTAGGTGAGAAAAGAGGTAAATGGATTTCTACTATCCAAGAATTTGATCTTGAAATCCAACCCATGAAACTAGTTCGAGGACAGGGACTTGTGAAGACGATTGCAGAGAATAATCCGCAAACGACATGCCAATATTCAAATGCAGAATACATTTCTAAAGATGACTGGTATGTTGACATTGTACATTTTCTATTAAATGGTAAGTGCCCATCCAATTTGAATTCCACTCAAAGAAGGGCTTTAAGACTTAAATCTATTAATTATCTGATTAGATCTGGTGTTCTTTATAGAAAAAACCATGAGGGGATTTACTTGAGATGCCTGAATAAAGAAGAAGCTGCCAAGGTGCTACAGGAATTTCATGGGAAATATGGAACTGGCCATGGTGCGGCAAATGCTACAGTGCATCAAATCCTGAGAGCAGGATACTATTGGCCTCACATTTTTAAAGATGCACACGCTCATGTACGATCTTGCCACATTTGTCAAGTAGCTGCCAACAGAGAAAGAAACGCAACCATGCCATTACAACCTGTAGTTCAGATGAGACCATTCGCACAATGGGGATTAGATTTCATTGGGGTTATTAACCCAAATTCTTTAGATTCCCATAAATTCATACTAATAGCTACAGATTATTGTACAAGGTGGACAGAAGCAGTTCCTACAAAACATGCCACTACAGACGTTGTAATAAAATTCCTTGAGGATCACATCATAACAAGATTCGGAATGCCCGATTCTATCGTTAGTGATAATGGTAAAGCTTTTGTTTCCACGCAATTTGCAGATTGGGCATACGACAATAAAGTGAGTTTAAAATTTGCATCTAATTATTACCCTCAAGGAAATGGTTTGGCCGAATCCTCAAACAAAAATTTGTTGAATATCATTAAGAAATTACCGGAAAGGAACCCTCGAGATTGGCACATCCCAGTTAAAGTTTGCTCTTTGGGCAGATAGGACCAGAATAAAAGACTCAATAGGAAACACACCCTATCATTTGGTCTATGGACAAGACCCAATATTTCCTGCAAACTTGAAGCTGCAAACCCTACATTTCATGCAAGAATACCTAGGAACAGATAACCACACTGAAGCTAGATTAAGTCATTTACTGCAACTCGATGAAAAAAGGGAGGAAGCCATGATTCACATGAGTAAACACCAAGAGGTTGTTAAAATATGGTTTGACAGAAGAGCTAAAATTAAGTCCTTCAGAATTTCAGATTTGGTCTTACTGTGGGATAAAAGACATGAAGAAAAGGGGAATCATCAAAAATTTGATTGTCTTTGGTTAGGCCCTTATCAGATTTCGGAAATTCTAGGGAAAAATACCTTCAGGTTAAGAACTTTAGAAGGGAAGGATCTGACGTTACCAGTTAATGGGCATGTTTTAAAGCACTATTTTAGCCCTTAAGTCGTAGGAGATTGATATTATATTTTTCGGTTTTGGTATGGATTTTCAAATTTTGTTTTGTTTGTTTTAAGATTACTAGTTTAGTTAGGATTTAAGTTGAGTGTCTGATTTCATTTGACATGTTTGGTTTGTTTATAAATAAAAAAAAAATAAAAAAATGATGAAAAAATTGTTTTTGAGATGTTAACTTATGTTTTAGACTTGGAGAATATGAAACATTGGAATTGTATTGTAGAAAGCTCCATGAATATTGCAAACACATTAAAGAATATCGTTTGGAACTTGTGATGCATGAAGTTGTCAGTTTTTCATATTATGGTAAAGTAGGTGATATATATACTCCATCCGCATTTCAAAAGGAGCAATGCATTCATATCTCATATTACATTCCGCATTGCATATACATTTCATCTCAGTTGCATCTTCATTTCATGTGCAATCATTGAAAAGGTGTCGAATCCTCTTAGGGTTATTACATAACATATATTAAAAGGATCCTAAGGTTGGGAACTGATGCCCGAACTATCTTGAACCAAGCACGTTCTACGCATATTAAAGAGAATCTTGAGCAAAATGGTCAAAACCATACTTGGAAGAAAAGGTGAGGCGAAAGGAATATTTCGTGTCTGTCCCATCATGCAACATAATCCTTAAAACAGTGGTTTTTACCACTCCCATAATGCTTAAAGCCTAAAATCAGAGTAGTAAGGATAGGGTTAAATCCTCATCTCACTTAGGTTGAGGATCCGATTCCCCAAAGCTCTGATTTGACCTTCATGGAGTAGTAAGGATAGGGTCTAATCCTCATCTCACTTAGGTTGAGGATTCGATTCCCTAAAGCTCTGATTTGACCTTCATGGAGTAGTAAGGATAGGGTCTAAATTCTCATCTCGCTTAGGTTGAGAATTTGATTCCCCAAAGCTTCTATTTGGCTCATTCAAGAATCTAAAATCCCAAAGCAAATATTTTTCATTTCTTTATTAATTTTGGATTGGAAGGATCGTACTACATGTCCCTTGCAAGGATGGGTAGTCATCCCCAAGGTCCAAGAAATCAAAAGTAGAGCCAAATCATGGATTATGAGGTTAATCTCCACCGGGGCTATAGACGCCTGGATGGTAGTGGAGTATGCCCATGCGTGGCAACATGTCTTGTCTAAAAACAAGACCACTGACTGCTCAAACGGACAGGCTAGCTTGACAGTTTCATCCATAACAGGTTAAATCATTTTGTTCAAGATGAGGTAATGAACTCCAAATTAGAATAGTAAGGATAGGGTTAAATTCCCATCTCGCTTAGGTTGGGAATCCTATTCCCCAAAGTTCTGATTTCACTTACACTTGCACATGGGTTCAAGATGGTAGTGACACATAACCAACTTTGGGATCTAGTAAATTAATTTCGTATACATATATTTGGTCCTAAGAGGGTTTGACAGTTTTTGATATGTTTGTTCATGATACTAGAAGGTTTGAGCCTTTGCAAAGTAGGTTGTTATATCTCTAGCATCTTCATCATACATCAAATCCTGCACAAATCATTCATAGCCTTGCATACGAATCATAAGTGAAACTGACAATGGAATGTTGATCAATTTCAAATGATAGGGAATGAAACACATTGCACACACCGAGCTGATGCTTAATAATTCTAACATTTCATGTATTTCTCATCTATTGGCATTCTTGGTATATTTCTTATGCAACGCTTGTATTTGAGTTTGTGTGTTTTCAAGTTGGGTTCTCACCAAAATGCTCGAGAGCATTTCCCAACAGAGTCGCCATTTGTTGTGGCTGCTCCACAACACACCCAAAAATTGGGGACCCACATTTTTTGCATGCTTTCCAAGAAGACTGCAGTGGCCCATAGGCTAAAGATCAAGGAAAAAGCAAAATACCACAAGGAGAAGAAGTGTCACGATATCACGACATGTTGCTCCGTCGTGGCTAGAAATGAAAAGTTGTCACGATATCGCGACATGTTGCTCCGTCATGGCTAGAAATGAAAAGTTGTCGCGATATCGTGACATGTTGCTCTCGTCACAGCTCAGAAAAAGAAAAGTGTCACGATATCGTGACATGTCATGTTTTCGTGGCTCAGACAAGCGAAGTATAGTGGAACGAAAAGTGTCACGATTTTGTGACATGTCACATTTTCATGACCAAGAGTAACAAAATGCAGCAGGATGAGAAAATGTCATGATTTCGCGACGTGCTATGAAATCATGGTCAAAGCGGTCAAACAAAACAAGATGCCAAAAATGTCACGATATCGCGACATGTCTCATTTTCATGATGCAGGACAAAGAATTAAGTTGAAGACTCAAAGTTGTCGCGATATCGCGACATGTGTTTTCACGATGTTTGATGGGTAAAACAGCCAAGTACAAAAATTGTCGTGATTTCGTGACATGTCATGTTTTCATGACTTGTCATGAAATCACGGTTAAAGCAGGCAGGAAGAAGTGTTGACCAAAAATGTCACGATATCGCGACATGTCATGAAATCATGGTTCATAGAGGAGAGAGAAGATAAGGCACTAGAATTGTCGCGATATCGTGACATGTCATGAAATCATGGTCAAAGCAGTCAAAACAGGGCAAGGAGAAAAAATGTCACGATTTCGTGACAAGTTGCATCTGCATAGCCCGAAAGAGAAAAACATCATGATTTCATGACAAGTTGCATCTGCATGGCCCGAAAGAGAAAAACATCACGATTTCATGACAAGTTGCATCTACACAGCTCGAAAGAGAAAAACATCATGATTTCATGATAGGTTGCATCTGCACAGCCCGAAAGAGAAAAATGTCACGATATCGCGACATGTCTCATTTTTGCGATGCATGAGGACGAACAAGGCTGCTGATAGAAAAATGTCACGATATCGTGACATGTCTCATTTTCATGATGTAGGTAGAGGAGCAAAGCTGCATACAAAAAAATGTCACGATATCGCGACATGTCTCATTTTCACGATACAGGTAGAGGAGCAAAGCTGCATACATAAAAACGTCGCGATATCGCGACATGCTATTTTTTGTCATGATTTATAGGGGGTCATTACAGAACATGTAGGGAAGCGCTGAACACATGGCACAGAGGCATAGAGGCTATGATAATGCTTCAGGATCGACGGTTACAGTTAGCAGAGTAGACCAAGCATTTCACACCCGAGCAAGAAGCCAAAACAACAAAGAAGCGATTTGGGGGGACGAAACAACTGGACCTAGGAAATGAAATGAAGCATCGTAGAGTGAAATAGAGGGCCATACTAGAAAGCTTAAAAGTAGAAGCCAATGACAGATACAGGAGGGGAAACCACTGTGAGCAAAGTTGTAGAGCTGAAGGTGATAGGCCATTCTGGGCCTGCTTTGGAGCATTTTCCTTCATTTGTTCTGGTTTTGATAAACTAGAAACTTTTGTTGTTGTAAACTGACATATTTTTAATACAGAAATTACAGAGAGTTGCATCTCATTGGCAAGAAAGAAGGAGTCATTCTCTGCATGCAAGATTGAATGTTTATCTTTCCCCTTTTCGATTTTAGGCTTATAGATGGAGTTTAATGCAAGTTGTCTTGGTTGCTTCATGCGAATGTCTAAATCTGGAAACCGTAGTTAAAACCCTAGAAACCAGCACTTAGCTTATCTGTATTGTGCATGTTTGCAGGTTCAATAGGTTAGGTTGTATGTAGAAAACCTCATATCTTCGGTTTTGTCGAATAGGATTGCCGCATTTTGAATGTATTTTAGTTCCATTCTCTTTGCATTTTATTTTCACTTCTTTATTTTTCTGCATTTTTATTTCACAGCAAATTTAATTTTATTTTAATTGCAGTCATTCAAATAAACAATTGAAAATCTACCAAAATCTGAAAACAAAATAGTTTTATCATTAATATTGATTCACATCGAATTCATTCGGATCAAACAAGCAATCATTGAAGTGTCTAATAAAATAAACCAGTTGTGCCCCTTGTTTACAGTTACTTGCAATCACTAAGGTATTCCAAGCATTCAAATTGAACAAAATTATTTGTGCAAAATGCTAACATAGCGGAGACCTTGGAGAAGTTACTTGTTTAATTTCTTTGCAAGAGGGGATTTGGAACCCAAATCCTATTGGAGAGTGTGTTTTCACAATTAGGTGAAAATACCACTCAACAAAACCTTTGACTTTAATAAAAATTAAAGCCTTATTGAGATAAAATTTAAACCTTTATTTGTACTCCATGTGTTTGATGTAAATTATTATGCCACCATGGTTTTAATAAAAACTTTAATTCTACCATAACAATGTTTAAGGAAGCCTTTATATCCTCATAATTATTTTAATAAAACCATTTAATTTTCCACCATGGTTTTAACACAAACCCTTATAAAATAATATTTTGACACATTTTCTTCAACTCTTTGCATTGTTCCTAGTGGCAGTAATGATGTACTCCATGGTGTTAATGATAGCTTCATGTGTTCACCTTGGAATCAATGAAAACTTCTCATCTTGACATCAATGAAAACTAAATTATCTCAAAATGGCCAACAATATCCCCCTTTCTAATTGATGGTAACCCAAATTCTTTTTACTAAAAACTTGACATTTCTTTTGTTCTACTCCCCCTAGATCATTGCTCTCTCAAGTATAAAATATCCCCCCTTACTCAAATATCTCCCCCTTTGATATCAATGTCAAAGGGTTACCTTTGGGGCTCGGGGCTAAGGATGAACCTCTTAGCTTAGCGCCTCCCCCACCTCCTCTAAATGTGGCTAATTCCATGGTGGGAGTATTTCTACTCCTAGAAAGCATTATTCTTTACCTTTATCCTCTTTTATTATTATCTGATCCATCTGATTCCTTTGACCATTTCTTTCCATATCCATGTTCCTGTTCATGTCTACATTCCTATTCATGTTCCTATTCATGTTCCTATTCTTGGTCATGTTCCTGTTCATATCCATGTTCCTGTTCCTATTCCTGTTCCTGTTCATATTCATGTTCATGTTCATATTCATGTTCCTGTTCCTGTTCATACTTATTTCTAGAATTTTTGCTCTACACCACTTTGTTGTGTGACCATAATTATTGCACTTATAACACTTAATATTATTATTCCTTGGAGGTGCAAATATCTTAGTATTTCTCCTAGTTAAGCCATATCCTCTTCTGTCATATACTCTACAATTCATTGCCTTGTGACCAAATTGATTACATGAGTAGCAATACCCATGGAAAAGTTATCTATTCCCATACTCATATCTTTCATGTGTCCTACACTGTGAAGCCATATGTCCAAAGCTGTGACATGAAAAACATATTCCATTGAAGTTTCCTTTTCTTGACCTCATTGGTCTCTTAGTCTCTCTTGACCTATTATGATTGTTGTTCCATCTGTATCTTCTTTGTGCATTTTTCATGTTCTTGTTGAACTCTATTTTATCCAACTCATCATAATATGTCTCACTTTATTTTAAACTATCTTCTTCTGAAATATATTCATATGAAGTTTCTTCTCCTCCAAAACTTGAGGTTGAATCTCCTTCCCATTTCTTTTAAACCTATTCAAATCCAAGACCTGTTTTGCTTGATGTAGTATTTTATGTATTGATGAAATTATCAAAGTTCTTTGAGTTGTTTTTGAACCATTTTAATTTGACCTTGGAGTCTTCTAAATATTATTTTAGTAGTGCCACTTCTTGTGTTAATTTTTCACATTCTAAGATCTTTGCTTCTAACTTATCCTTGAACCTTTTTGCCTTAGCCTTTGATTTTTCTAAATTCTCTATAAGCAATCTTCTCTCTTCATCACATTCTTGGAACTTAATTTCAAGTTTAGAATATTGCTTTCTTACCTTATTTACTGTGTCAAGGGCATAAATAAGTTCTCCCTTGAGATCATATCCATCATTTTCTGAATATTGCTCTATTTTTTACCTTTGTCCACATCTTTATTATCTTTAGACTTGTCTTCTATAGGATCACCTTATCCTTCTTATAGTGCCATTAGAATATTATCTTCTGGTCCTTCAAGTGTATCTTCATATTCATCATCACTAAAACTATAACCATCCCTTGTACAATCATCTTCAAGATGTCCAAAATTACCACATATAAAACACTTGAGAAATACCAGAGTCCTTTTCTTAACTTATTCTTTTTCTTAAATCATAAAGAGGACTTCATCTCTATAATTATCTAAAAAACTAGCATCACTATCACTTAAGTACTTACTTGCCTTATCTACATAGTAGCTCCTCTTTTGCCTTTGGAAAAACTTATTTCCTTGTCTGCTTTGTCCATCCTTGCTTTTCTTCTAGTGCCTATATATTTCTGATTCCCTGTTCCTATGATCCTATTTTTCTTCACCATTATTATTCTTAGCTTATTGAAAATATATTGTAAAATGTCCATACTTTACACAATTGAAACATTTAATAGATCTTAGATCTCTGGATCTTCTATAGTCCTTATCTCTTCTACCATAATTGGTTTCTTCATCACTGGATGACTCATTGTTTTATTCTGACTTCTTACCCTTTGTATTCTTTATTTCTTTAAATGTTGCTTCCTTCTGGGAAATAAGATATTTTGTTCTTATCCCAAATGATGTAAGCATACCAAACAACATATCTCTTGTCAAATTATCACCATCTATTGACAGTTCTATAGCAAAAACATTTTCACTGAATATTTTTGGAAGAGTTTTTAAGAATTTATCACAAACATCTAATTCATAAATCTTCATTCCAAGTCCTTTCATATCATTAACAACCTCATAAATTTGAAGTAGATAAGTACTAATATTTTCCTCATCCTTAATTCTTAATGCTTCAAATTGTCCTTTGATATTTCGTATCTTTGATTTCTTGACACTTTTATCTCCTTCATATATATTTTGCAGTTTATCCCACATTTCTTTTACAGTTTGATAATGCAAAACTTTCATAGACCCTATTCTATGCAAAACTCTCAAAAGTGCATTCATTGCTTTTGAATTTTAATATTGTAGGAGCTTACCTTCCTTATTTGTAGGAGGATTAATTAAAGGATCGTATCCAAATGAAAATGCTTTCCAAATTTCATTGTCAAGTGCCATCAGGTAAATATTCATCATCATAATCTGAAATATATAGTCACTTCAATCAAATAATGGTGTTGAATTATCTGAGGACACATTTTTAGAATCCATTGTGTTCTTGTTAGCTTTTCCTTCAAGCTATTAAAATCTTCTAAAGGAACCTACTCTAATACCAATTTAAGAACACAATATTATACATAGAGGGGGTGTGAATAGTATAAGACCACTTTTTACTTTTCTTCTCAAAATCAATATTATGCAATATATAAATGGCAATATCAATAGAAAAAACCAAAGCAGTGCACAAATCATTACACACACATGAGACACCAAATTTACGTGGTTCACCTAATGTGGGATACTCCATGAAGAAAATATTTCACTAAATTTTTCTCAATTAATCTCTTGGTAATCCTTCCCTATTACAATGTTTATGGACCTCTATCCAAAGGAGACACCAATCCCCTAAATCGAGTTTGTGAATCTCTACCTACAGAAGAAATCCTTCTCCTTTGCTCTGGTTGGTGATCCTCTAGAAGACTACTGCCTCCGTTGCACTAGCTTTTGGATCTCTCTCCACTGAAAACTCTTGTCCCCACTCAAAAGACCTATCCTCACTACCCTGGCTAATGGATATTTATCCACTGAAGACTATTGTCATATTTTCTTTGTCACCTCCAAAGCTCTATCTCAAATATACACTAAACATAGTCCTTTTTTCTAGCACAAATCTGCTCAATCTCTATCTCTGGTCTGGCACAAAATTATCCTCAAATATGCACGAAACTCTATTCTCAAGTCTATACAAAACACAATCCTTCGGTCTAGCACAAATATATCCTCAAGCACAGTCCTCAAGCATAATATCAAGGCTTGTCTCAAATCTATTGGATCTACCCTAAAACTTATCTCAAGGTCTGAATAAATCAATCAACTCTGCTCTCAAGTCTTCTCAAAGACTTATCTCAAATATTCCTTGTAAGATTCCATAAAATCTCACACTAATATGTCCACAAGTCCTCTCTAGAACTTGCTCAAATCTACTCTACAAGTCCTCTCTAGAACTTGCTCAAATTTGCTCTACAAGTCCACTTAGAACTTGCTCAAATCTTCTCAACAAGTCCACTCAGAACATTCTCAAATTTTCTCAACAAGTCCACTCATAACTTGCTCAAATCTACTCAACAAGTCCACTCAAAACTTGCTCAAATATGCTCAACAAGTATACTTAGAACTTGTTCAAATCTACTCAACAAGTCCACTCATAACTTGCTCAAATCTACTCAACAAGTCCACACAAAACTTGTCCAATATCATAGAAACATAAATAGAATTGTTAGAGACTCAATATGTTCTACACTTATTACAATGCTCAATTACTTTCAATCACTCTCTTAGAAACATAAGGAGAATTGTTAGAGACTCAATATGCTTCAAATTCAACTCAATGCTCAATCACTTTCTCAACTCAATTCAGAATATAGAATAGTTTATTGTAATGAACTTGAAAAATCACTTCACAAATCCACTTGACTAGGCCCAACCATCTCTACTCAACCAATCACTTAATGAAATACTCCTTTCTCACAAACCCTAGTCCAAGCATGTAAACACCAACTCAAAATGTTTCCAATAATGCTCAATCACAAATATCAATGATACACATGTTCTTTTAAAACCCTAGTTCAAGTTATTTTCTCAACAACTCACTTCAACAACAATGCTTATAAAACAACTCTCACATAACAATTATACTCAAACCCTAGTTCAATTTCTTCACTCAACCAATGGCTTCAACAACAATGCTTATAAAATAAGGTTTTAACAACAACTCATTATTCCAAAAAACCTTGAAGCATTAACTTAACACACTCAATAGGAAATCCTAATCAAGTCCTTTTCACTCCAAAATTATTTTCCAAAAATCTAATCAATCAACTTAAGTATAGAAGAATGTGCTTATACCTTTTTCTTGAAGATTAAGGGATCTCATAAATCTGCCACAATAAAAACAATTTCTATGCCAAACTCAAAGAGGTTAGAAGATAAATCTTTTCCACAATGTAATGCAAAAAATCAATCACACCTTATCACTCCATCTTTAAAAAAACCATCAACATACATAAAATATTTTCCAAATAACACCTTATAATCTCCCAATTAAAATAAATTTAACATCCACCAAAATTTAACTCAAAAACCTCTTTAATTAAATTTTAATAGCAAGAAGAACTTTGGCAAAAATCAAATACACTTTCATTATAACTCATATAAAATAAATCAATTTCCAAACAAATAACTTTTCATTCTACCCTTATAACTCCCTTTTACCTTAGGAAAGACTTTAGGAAAATAAAAATTTATTTAACAAAAAATTACCTTTGCCACTTATGAGATTCGAACCCCCAATATTTGTCTCCTCATGCGCCTTAGTCACGGACCATCGCATGTGTTAGATGTATGCTTGGAACCCAAAGAGCACCTAGTGCTCTTTCTTCCAACCTTGGTACTCAAAATGAGCGCATTCAAAATATTATTTCTCCACAGTGCTCAAGACCAACACTCAAACAACCTCCACATGAATTGATCATGGATACTTCCACTCCCAAAGCCCTCACAAAACATGCACTGCCAATGGACCACCACATCCAATGGGAGTGAGGCTTAAGCCCTCCATTTTTTGTCTTTTCCCTAGTGCTAAAAGATAACTCGAATTTGTCTTCTTCCTCAACGATTGCATGAATTATTATCTCACTTGGTCGCATGAAATTTAATCGATGAAGGGTAAGTTTAATGCCCCTTTGGCATTGCTTTTATATGTGAATTTCACATTTTTTCATGGACGTCGGTGCTCCATTAAATCAATGATGTCAGCTCCTTCTTAAGACCTTTATAATTTATAAATTTATTTAAATTCTAAAAGAATTTAAATTTTATAAATTATTATATAAGCCTTTGACTTTAATAAAAATTAAAGCCTTCTTGAGATAAAATTTAAACCTTTCTTTGTACTCCATGGGTTTGATGTAAATTATTCTGCCACCATGGTTTTTATAAAAACCTTAATTCTACCATCACAATGTTTAAGGAAGCCTTTATATCCTTATAATGATTTTAATAAAACCATTTAATTTTCCACCATGGTTTTAACACAAACCCTTATAAAACAATATTTTGACACCTTTTCTTCAACTCTTCGCATTGTTCCTAGTGGCAGTAATGATGTACTCCATGGTGTTAATGATAGCTTCATGTGTTCACCTTGGCATCAATGACAACTTATCATATTGACATCAATGACAACTAAATGAGCTCAAAATGTCCAACAAAGTTAGCATGCATGATGCACTCCTCATTTTGAGACAAATCGATCTTCTATAGGCCTCTCTCAAATTAATAAATAGTAAAGGGCAACAAAAGGTAGAGTTGAATCTTACCCAAGGATATCCTACTTCAATAACCAAAATAACAGACCATCTTCATTTTACTTGTCCTTACGAATGGAAGGATGGATGGTACATAATTGTATGATTGAATCTGAAGTAGCTACCATTGTCATACCCAAAACAGTCTATGAGATAATGGGCATGGAATATACAAGAAATAGTCCTAGAGTACTGCAATTGGATGAAACACCTATGAAGATAGCTGAAGTAATTGAATATGTCCCCATGAAGTTGCATAGGATACCTCAAATAACTATCATTCTAGAAATTGTAGTGGTTGATTTAGAACCCTATTTTAGGATGTGCTTGTCAAGAGAATTTACTGCTAAGTTGGGTGGTTATTTATCTATTGATTACTCCTATATAAAGGTTCCATTCACAGAAAAAATATTCAAGATCTTATTTGGAGAAACCTGCTCATTCCATATAGAGAAGTTGGAGGAAGAACAATAAGTTGATACCATCAATATAACCACTTAAGAAATAGATCTAATGAAAGAAGTGTTGGAGGACCTCCAGATAGAAGATCAGTTTTTCATAAAAAATTTTAATATCATGATTGAGATAGGGATAGGTACCTATTCAATCATGAATCCAAAGAAGACAAAACTTACATCTTCAATAGAAAAGGTTCCCAAGAAATACTAGATGTGGAAGTTGTTCTTTGATGGCACTAGAAGCAATAATGGTTCCAGAGCAGACATAGTGCTAGTATCATTGACCAAAATGGAAAGGAATTTATCATACTGGCTAACATAGAGCTACAAAAAAAATGTAGCATAATATAAAGCACTATGTTTGGTATTGAGGAAAGCTAAAAAAATGGTAATCGAGCAACTAAAATTATTTTATGATTTTGAATTTGTACTAAATCAAGTCACATAAAAATGTAGCAGTAAAAAACACTACCTCAAGGCTTATAAAAACATGGTGTGGGACTTGTTAGAGTATTTTGAAGCCTTAAACATCAAAGCCATTCCTAGAGAAAACAACACTCATGCTGACATCTTAGCTTCTATTGGAGTAAAATTCTATCTAGTATCCAACGACATTCATAAATCTAAGACAGTAAGGCTTATTTATAGACCATTTGTACTAAATATAAACATCTTTTGGTGCGTATATTAGAATGATGAACAAATATTTAATTTTCTAATCCAAGAAATGAATTGCATAAGTGTTCAACTACTGGAAGAAGATGAAGAAAATGAAATGATTCAGCTAAAGAATAATCACATCCTCAAAGGACTGATAACTTTGGAAAGCCTATTTGATAATAGTGATAGATCGGCTACCCATAGAATTGAAGTTAATAATAAAATCTATAAAGGGATCCAGATTGAACCCATAAAGGATATCAACATTGGTGTACAATGTTCAAAGGAAGAAATCTATCAGATTGTGGATTGTATAATGAGTTTAATTACATCACAACTTAGACATATGAGGATCTCAAGGTATATTACAAAGACACTATTCAACATACTATTGAGCTTATGCTAGATGTAATGCCCTTCTAGTAGAAGTAATAGCCCATAAACCCTAATATAGAGGCACTGATGAAACAAAAACTACTAAAGCTATTGACTACCAAAATCATATACCCCATTGAGCACTCTACATGGGTTGCCAATTTGGTTTTGGTTAGGAAGAAAAATGGAGACATATGTCTGTGTGGAATTCCAAAATTTGAACTAAACCTCCTTAAAGGATAATTATATCCTTGATAAGGAACACACAATTAAAAACAGACAACCAAATATTTACAAAAATAAAAATTGTAGTGTATTACCATAAGATGCCTATAAATAGGCATTACAAAGCATAAGTTATGAATAATATTGTATTAATAATGGTACAACCTTAACCATTACAACAACTAACAACTTATTAAAAATAAAATATGGTAAGAAATTGTTACTCTTGTTACAAATAAGACCAAAATGAATAACATTTCTACTCTTGTTACAAAGAATACCAAAATTAATAAAGTGAGTAGGTCTTCAGAAAACCAAAAATAGATGTTAACATTGAATCATGCTCAAAAAATGCACCCCAATGATTGTAAAAATTGCTATACTGGCAGACAACTAGATGGGTCCCTCAATTTGGTAGAAGAAAGTAGCAATTGATGTTGTTGGATGAAGATGCCTCAAAATATGTACCAAAGATGCCAATTGGAAATTGTGGATGCATTAAATTTTGGTTTTAATTGTGGGCCATGAACATTAAGGAAATGTGTGCATGAATGAAGGTAACTATTTAATGTGCATTAATGAAGGTGATGGACATTAATGAATGCAATGGCATGGAATTAAATTTAATTAAATCAATAGCTTGGAAATGCATTAATATTTTGTTTTTTATTGAACAGTGGTGGGAAAAAATTAAATTAAATTAAAATAAATTTAATTTAATTTATTGTTAAATTTGCATTTAATGGTGAGTCACACGCGAAACAAAAATAAAAGCATGTGCATTAAAAGGAAAACACACATTAGGTGGTGGGCATGGTTTAATGATGGACACAGAGATTGATTATGGCATGGATTTAATGACAGCGACAACGATGAAAAAGTAAAAATTAAAAATAAAAAAAATTAATTTAATTTATTGTTGGAAATGGAGGAAATGGGTATGTAAAAATTAAATTAAATTAAAAATTAATTTAATTTAATTTATTGAATGGTGGAGGCCATGGTAGATCTCGGGTATGTGGAATCGAGCGGTGGGAATGAAAATGGCATGAGAGGTGGTGGCCATGGAGGCACACGAGGGAGATCAACCAAATGATGGAAGTGGCGATGATGATGTTTATAATATAGAAAATGACCAAAAAATATGGAAGGTCACTTGAAATGGATAAGTGTCATCGATAATTTATAGAACGAGATAAATATATGTAGATCTACACTGGAAGAAGTGGAAAAGTGGTAGAAAATAGCAAAGCGATGCCCGTAGATGTAAATCGCACTGTATTTGCACAAAAGTGTATATTTTTATTGAAAAAAAATCGAGGTGTCCCATAAACGGTAGAGTAGCCCATGAAATGTATAGATCCATGGTGTAGGCAAGCCTAGAGGCATTAGGTAGTTCAAAAATAGATCAACACTCAAAAATAAGAGATCAAAACTCCAAGGCTATGAAGATGCTAGATCAAGGCATGAAATGCATGGAAATACTGGAAATGTATGTGATAGTGGATGAAAATAGGAAACTAGCATCCGAGAGAAGAACTACTGATCGATAAAATTACAGTATAGAGGTTATGGATAAACTTGTAGGCCATGAAATATAATAAGCACAGGAACAATGGTAGAGTGAGAAACATCTTCTATCAAAGAATCAGGAGCTTCAAATGAGCTTAGATCAATAAGAGAAACATATTCAATATCAACATGAGCTACATCATCTAGTGGTAAGACACTGGGTATGTCGCCCAGAGACCTTAGATTGATTCCAAGTGTTGCTACAGATTCTTCAATATCTGGAACTAATTTGAGATTAGCTTCTTCATCAGTGAGATATTCATCAATAGTGGTAATGAATTCGAATTGCATCTACGAAATCATTTCTATGTGGATTTTTTTAAGTTTCACGGAGAGGTCGATAAGTCTATCAAATACCTCATAGAGTAAAATGATCGAACTCGACATCATACTTTCAGATACAAAAATGGATGGTGGTCACGAACAAAAATGGTTCAATTGCACCATATCATGAGTTGAGTGAGCATGAAATAAAAATTATAACATGGATTTTTCAAATATAACAATGTGTAAACCAAGATAAAAGCTTCCAAATGTCTGTAACAATGTGTAAAAGTGTTCACAAGGTAGATGAAACCACCAAACCAATATCCATTGGAGGTTTTCTCATTCCTTTTTTGAACCAAAAATGACCTAGAGGAAGAGGATACTTTCCTACCCAGTGCTCAGCTCTAATACTAATGGTAAGGAACACACAATTACAAACATACAACCAAAGGTTTGCATGAATGAAAATTGCATTGTATTACCATAATATACCTATAAATAGGTATTACAAAGCATAAGTTATGGATAAGGTTGTATTAATGATGGTACAACCTTAACCATTACAACAACTAATAACTTATTAAAAATAAATGATGGTAATACATGATTCTCTATCATTAATGATAAGGAACACACAATTACAAATAGACAACCAAAGGTTTGCACAAATGAAAACTGCATTGTATTACCATAAGATGCCTATAAATAGGCATTACAAAGCATAAGTTATGGATAAGGCTATATTAATGATGGTACAACCTTAACCATTACAATAGATAACAAATTATTAAAAATAAATGATGGTAATACATGATTCCCTATCACCCCTCCCACAAATTGATTAGATCTTACATATTATAGCTGAATCCAAGAGGTTTTCTCTTTTGGATCGATTTTCTTGTTTTAATCAGATTTGGGTGAAGGATGAAAATCAAAATAAGATAACTTTCACCACAAAATGGGGTATGTTTACATATCAACGAATGCCTTTTGGGCTATCAAATTTAGGTGCCACGTTTCAAAGGGTGATGGATTTAGCATTTGATGAGTTGATGAATAAGGTAATCCTGATATACCTAAATTACATGATTGTATTATCTCATGACAAGAGCAAACATATTGAGCATCTCCAAATGGTGTTTGAAAAATGTAGAGAATTCAGGGTGTCTTTGAATCCAAAGAAATCCATATTTGTAGTACATGAGGGAAAACTATTAGGGCATGTGATATCAAAGACAGGGTTGGCAATTAACCCATATAGAGTAAAATCCATCTGGTATCTCTACCTCCCATTGAAAAAAAAGGTACTCTAGTCATTATTTGGACAAATCAATTTTATTCACAAATTCATCTCAGATTTTGCTCAAATTGTAAAACTAATGACTGATATATTGAAAGAGGGAGTAGAATTCAAATGGATAGATACCCGAAAGAAGACCTTCAAGGAGATAAAGGAGGCAATATCTCAAGCTCTGGTTCTCATTAATCTAGACTACTCCAAGGACTTTATTCTCTATGCATTTAGAGCAGAAGGGAGCTATGCAATTGTCCTAGCTAAAAAAAGGAAGCAATATAGTGAAATACCAATAGTTTTTTTGAGTTAGATATTTCAAGACCATAAAGAAAAGTACAATTTCATCAAAAAACAAGTCTATGCTATCATGAAATATTTGAAGAAATTTAGGTATTTTGTTTCTTAGAGTAAGACCCTGATATATGTAGTACATTCGGATATCTAAAATTTTGTGCTTCAAAGGGAACTTGGTGACAAGAGAGTCGGTTGGGTGACTAAAATTTAGGAGTACAACATTTAGATCAAACCAAAAAAAAATGATAAGGTGTAGAGTCCTATGCTAGAATTTACCAGATTCTACATCTTAAAATGCTAATATGTCAAATCAAGCTGATGATAATATTGGAAAAAGAATAGAAACAAGGTAGTCAAATAACTGGATGGAACAATTGCATCATTATTTTGCTTTAGGTAGATGTTCATATGGCTTGACTGCATCTCAAAGATAAATATTTAGGTTGTAGTCTAGAAAATATATGCTTATTGAAGACATTCTATATTAGAGAAACTTTGATGGGATACTGCTAAGATGCTTATCGTTGAAAGAAACCAGAGGAGTGATTGAAGAGTTTCATAGAGGTTTCTCAATAGGCCACTACTCTAAATAGACTACTGCAACAAAGATTCTAAGGACTAGATATTATTGGCCATCCATTTTTGCTGATGTATTCAAGTGGGTAAAAGCTTGTGAAAATTATCAAAAGTTTGTAGGCATAAGTGAACATCTGACAATGTCATTACAACTGATAGTCATGAAAGAGCCTTTTCAGCAATTGGGTTTGGATTTTATTAGGGTGATCAACCCAAATTTATCCATTAAACACAAATAAATTTTGATGGTGATAGATTATTTCATAAAATAGACTAAGGCATAAGCTACAAAACATGTTGATTAGGACACCATGATTGAATTTATGGAAAGGTTAATCACCAGATTCAAAATTCCAGCAACCATCATATTAGATAATGTTGAGTCTTACATAGGAGCTAAAACTATCGAATTTGCAAGGAAATATGGGATATATTGGAATGCTTCATCAAACTATTACCCATAGGGGAATGGCCTTGCAGATTCCACCAACAAAAACCTACTAAAAATAATTAGGAGGATTCAATATAACCCCAAAATTTGGCACTTATTACTAGATCAAGCACTTTGGGCTGATCGGATCATAGTAAAAAGAGCCCTAAAACTTCTCCTTACAGTCTATTTTATGGCAAGGAAGTTGTGCTACCAATTAAATTGGAGTTTCTGGTATTAAAGTTCATTAAAGAAAATTATTCGAATGACCTGCAACCGGCAGAGTGAAGAATGGCTAAGCTAGTCCAACTAGAAGAAAAATAGAAATAGGTATATAACAATTTTTATTTCCATAAAACAACTATCAAATTCTAGTTCAATAGAAAATCCATGACAAATACATTTGAATAAGGTGAATTAGTGCTTAAATGGGATGTGAATAGAGCAAAAACTAGCTTGCATGAAAATTTCAATTCAAGGTGATTCGATCCATACATCATCAAATATAAGGACCTAAATGCATTTGAATTAAGACACCTAGATGGTCGTCTACTACCAATTCTAGTAAATGGTCAACATCTAAAGCATTATGCTTAGGACAGGTGGTGCCCATCTTGTACATATGTAAATATGACATGTGTAGATTTCTTGTAAATAGTTTTTTTTATCTTTTTTGAAAAAGGTGGCACTTGCTAAAACTAATGTCCAAAAGTAGGTATATTATCTACCAACCTAGCCCCTTGAGCTGCACAACCCCTTGCCACATATTGATTGAGCCACTAATCAAGATATTCAAAAATTGATTGGCATTACATGACACGTTTCACAAGGTGGTGGTTAGGTTAATGGTTTTTGAGATTTGTAGGCCTCTCACAACTAAACAAATATAGCAAGGTCATTGGCTAGATTAACTACTAAATATAGTGTGCAACATTAAATATGCAATGGTTGGAGATCCCGATGAGATATTGAAATTATAGGTCCACAAAATTATGCAAGTACAACTATGCCCATCAAGAGTAGTTATGATGATTTGCATTCTAAGATGATATATTATCGGTTCTTAGAAACTGCAATAGAATATTACAAGCTAATGATGGTCCTTATAATCATATGTGTCAAAATTTAGAAATGGGAAAAAATTCCCTCAATAGATATTTCTCAGTATGTGCAAATCCATTACACAAAGTCATTAACATATTTGAGCGGTAAAAGTGTCACTTCAAACATTATAAATTGACTACATCTCTCCAAGAATTTTTAATTTTGCTATTTTTATAAGCACGAGTACAAAAAAGATACCTAAGGATATCAAGGAGAACCAATGGTCAATGATAGAAGTAGATTCAAATAAATAGGTGGAGCAAAGAAGAGCATCACATGGTAGAATACCATGAGCAAGTTGATAGATGAACTGGCTAGAATCCATGATCCAATGCTCATAATTTAGTACAAGTTATGGATATATCAACTTGGATATGAATAGAAAGGGAAGAATTTATCTAAAACCCATAAGATAGGTGTTGTGTATTGCTCAAACCTTAGCAAATTCATACCCGAAGTATTGCACCCATACCCAAAACTCATCCATGCAATGGTGAAGTTGTATTATGCCAGAACAACTACTATTTGTAATTCTTGGTATGAGCCATTATTCATTATAAGTAGGGAACTATTGATGCAAGCATTCACAATAAAATAACTCCTAGGCATTGGTCTAAAGGAAATTGTTTTCGAGGACCAAATATTATACTTGAAGAATAAGCTGGTTCAATATTGGCTTGTTGAAGTAGGTGGGAAGTTGTTGGATAGATTCATGATGAAGAATAAAAAACTTGTGAAATTTAGCAATAAAGTGTAGCTTGTATTCTCTATGTTGGTTATAATATTTGGGATGATAATGGATGCAATAGTATACCCTTATCATATGGGTATAGCAAATTTAGTTATGTCAACCTTCACATACATCACCCTAGATTGGGATGAGCTTTTGGCTCATAGCATACATGAAAAGTTAAAGGCTATAAAGAACAAGAAATGTGATGTATTCACATACCCTTATTATATGGCTTGGATTTTTATTTTTTACATGAATTCTATAAATAAACATAGCATTAAACTACAAAAGATAGATGATCAAGGTATGGACCATTCAGTATTGGACTGGATGCATGTGTTATGGGATAGTGGTTTGTATCTATAATTCAACAAGCAGTTCTACAAAAATATCTGTTAATTTCCCCCACATTTAATTAATATCTAAATATATTTTGAGAGTAAAATCATGGAAACAAGGGTATTGGGGGGAAGGCACCATTGTTATATTATTCTGTTTCTCCAAATTACCTTACTATTATGTGATTGATTGGATGTTTGGATTGGAGTACTGCAGGTAGATATACACTATAGAATAGATACTTGGTCAAGGAGCCAAAAAGACCTTACTATTTAGGTTCCTTATCAAATTTGAGTACATCACAATATCCAAAAGAGGCTCCCTGCAGTTGAAAAATTTGGAGGTCAAAATTTCTACCTTGAAACTACCAATAGTGATGCATATGTAGCATTATGACCCATATGGTATCCTAGCTAAAAATTTGAAATAAAATATTTAAAAGTACCTGGGTTCAAGCATCTAACATAGCTAGAGATTGGAATATATAGGAACCTGGATAAAGATCAGGTGGCACCACAAAAATATATGGAGATGCAAAAAATATCACCATAGAGAAGTTACTATAAGTATGAGTGGGTTTATAACCAAAAAACAAATACATATCAGTTGCTTTATCCTATCCTCGTTGACATAGTCAGTGATAGTATAGGCTGGGAGGACTACAAAATTGAATAATGGTGGGTAATACATTGTGAATGCAATATGAACAAAATTTCAAAGTACAATAATAATACTAACACATTATTCAATGATAAGTTTGATGCTCAGTATATTAGCTAGAAACATAGGCATGAAAATGAGATCTTCTCAAAAATATTAAGGGTGAAAATGATCGAAGATATAATATACTAGGAAGAGGAAGGGTCAGAAAAAGATGTCAAGGTAGAAGAAGAATCATTTCCTCAAAATTGACCAATGGTTGATAGCAGAAGATTGAATCCATCTAAAGCAATCAAATCAGCCTAATAAATTTATCCTGAATCTTCTGGTCACAACTCTAAATCTAGTAAAAAGCAAAAATATTGCTCAAGTTTTAGGATTTCTAAAAAAAGGTCATGAGGAAGAAAAGGCTAGGGAAAGAAAAGGAAAAAAGAAGATACAAAAATTGCAAGAACTGTAACAAGAAGTACTAAGTGAAGAACACAAGCTTATACTGAGAGGGGGATGAATAGTATAAGAACACTTTTTACTTTTATTTTCAAATTAACATTATGCAGTGTATAGATAGCAGTATCAATATAGGTAATCAAAGCAATGTACAAAACATCATACATAATAGAGAAACAAATTTTAATGTGGTTCACCCAATGTGGGCTACCCCCACAAAGAAAATATTTCTTATAAATATTTCTCAAATAATATTTTAGGAATCCTTCCCAATTACAATGTTTATGGACCTCTTTCCAAATTAGATGTTGATCCCCTTAATATCAAGTTTGTGGATCTCTTCCATAAGAGAACCCTTTCCCCTTCAGCTCCAGCTAGTGATCTTCTAGAAGACTTTGTCTCTCTATTGCACTGATTGGTGGATCTCTCTCCACTTGAAGACTCCTCACTCAAAATATTTGTCTTCAATTTTCCTAGCTATTGGATCTCTATCCACTAATACTCTGCTCTCTATACTCTATCACCTCCAAAGCTCTGTCAATAGGTTCACTCAAAACCTTATCAAATATTCTCAACAATTCCACTCAAAACCTGCTCAAATATACTCAACAAGTCCACTCAAAACCTGCTCAAATCTACTCAATAGGTCCACTCAGAACCTGCTCAAATCTACTCAATAGGTCCATACAAAACCTGATCAAATCTGCTTAACAGGTCCACTCAAAACTTGCTCAAATCTATTCAACAGGGCCACTCAGAACCTGCTCAAATATTTTCAACAAGATCACTCAGAACTTATCCAAATTTGCTCAACAAGATCACTCAGAACTTGTCCAAATATGCTCAACAAGCTCACTCAAAAATTTTCCAAATATTCTCAACAAGCTCACTCAGAACTTGTCCAAATCTCCTCAACAAGCTCACTCAGAACTTGTCCAAATCTGCTCAAAAATCTCACTCAGAACTTGTTGAAATCTACTCAACAAGCTCACTTAGAATTTGTCCAAATCTGCTCAACAAGCTCACTCAAAACTTGTCCAAATATTCTCAACAAGCTCACTTAGAACTTGTCCAAATATCCTCAACAAGCTCACTTAGAACTTGTCCAAATCTGCTCAAAAAGCTCACTCAGAACTTGTCCAAATCTACTCAACAAGATCACTCAGAACTTGTCCAAATCTTCTCAACAAGCTCACTTAGAACTTGTCCAATTATTCTCAACAAGTCCTCCCTAGGACTTGCTCAAATATGCATTACAAACTTCCACAAAGATTACACAAAATCAGTCCACAAGCCTTCTCAAAGACTTGCCTCAAATTAGCTTAACAAGTCCACACAGAACTTGTTCAATCTCATATTATCATAAAGAGAATTGTTAGAGACTCAATATGTTCTACACTCAATGCTTAATCACTTTCTCAACTCAATCTCATAGAAGCATAAAGAGAATTTTTAGAGACTCAATATGTTCTATTATCAAAGCTCAATCTCAACTCAAATCAATCTCATAGAAGCATAAAGATAATTGTTAGAGACTCAATATGTTCTATTCTCAAAGCTCAATCTCAACTCAAATAAATCTCATAGAAGCATAAAAATAATTGTTAGAGACTCAATATGTTCTATTCTCAAAACTCAATCTCAACTCAATCAGAATATAGAATAGTTTGTTTCATAGAACTTGAACAACCACATGCATCCACTTGACTAGTCTTAATCAACTCTACTCAACCAATCACCTCAAGGAACAACCCTTTCTCATAAACCCTAGTCCAAGCATGTATCAACCAACTAAAAATGTTTCCAACAATGCTCAACCACAAATATCACATAACAATGATACTCATGTTCTTTTCTAACTCAAGTTCAAGTTCTTTGCATAACCAATTGGCTTCAACAACAATGCTTATAAAATAAATTTTAATCACAAATCTCAATCCAGAAAACCTTGATGCATTAAACCAACCACTTTCAAAAAGGAAACCACAATCAATCCTTTTCTCTCCAATGATATTTTCAGAAATAAATCACCCAATCAAGTCAATGGAGAATATTGCCCATACCTTTTTGATGCCAAGGAGTTGTCCACAAAATCTGTCAAACTCAACACACTTTCAAATATTTCCTTTTTAATCACAAAGAGGTTAGAGGAATTGAATAATATCACAAAAATACAAATAATATCCCAATAACACCTTTGAAAAGGATTGAAAATCCAACTAAGTGTTCTATTATTTACAAATCAATATATAGGCACTAATGGCCCAAAATACATAACCAACCCATGAAATCATGGATTTGATTCAATACGCTTAACCAAAAGCTACAAAGGTGCAAAGGAGAATGCACGTAAACTTCTAAGTTAAGATTGCTAACTAGAAGATCCATTTTAGCTATCTTGAAGTACACACTTCCTACTTTGAGTTCACACTTGCTAACTAACACTCTAAATGACAACTAGAAGACAACTAGTGCCCACAAGTGCATGTGAGAAGGAGACTCACTTACAATATGAATTTGCTAGAAATAAACTATGCAAACCTAGCTAGGAACTACTAGAGGGGTCATATGAAAGATCTAACATCAATCCTCATCATGCCTCCCCACAATAGAAGCATTGGACTCCAATGCTTTCAAAAGAATAGGAAAGTCACGGGACATCTGATGAAAAGAAATCCAACGAGCCTGATGCGGCAGCTGTCCTCGTCGAGCCACAAGATATGAGGTGGTAGACCCCCGGCGAGTCTCGTCGAGTCTTCGTGTCATAGATCTGATCTGCATCCAATGGTAACCGAGCTTCAGGAACCACGTCCACAGGATGACTGATAGCTGGTGCAGTCTCCAATGTAGAGTCAAAGTACAACTTCAAAAGATCTACATTGACGACGTCATGAATTCCCAAGTGTGCGGGAAGATCAAGGCGGAAAGCATTCTCGGACACCTGCTGAAGAATAGTATAAGGCCCATAGCGAATTGGTTTGATTTTGCTATGAGTCTTATCAATGAAACGCCGCTTGTCAAGATGCAACCAAACTTTATCACCAACCTGAAATGGATGAGGAATTCGATGTCGATCCATGGCCTTTTTCTCGTCATCGTTGTGTCTTTTGCAAAATCTCAACCACCTTTGATTGAATATTGTGCAAGTGTTGAACAAATGAGTGTGCCTTGTCTTGCTCCTTCTGAAGATGTGAAGTGACAGGAGAAGGCAAAGACAAAGGTAACTCATAAGGTGCCAAGGGCTGAAATCCCATACAAACTTCAAAGGGTGAATGACCCGTAGAAGAATGTAGGGCCCTATTATAGGCATGTTCAATATGCGTGAGACTCAAGTCCCACTTTTCTGGTGAAGCGTGATGATAGATTCGCAAACTTTGCACAAGTGTACGGTTTACCACTTCAGTCTGCCCATCGGACTGCGGATGATAGGCGATAGAAAAGTTAAGGGAAACTCCCAAAATCTTCCACAAAGAATGCCAAAAGTGACCCACAAAGCGTGAATCACGATCCGAGATAATGCTGGTAGGTAGACCAAAGGAACGCCAAATGCTGTCAAAGAAAAATTGAGCTAAGTCTGATGCAGAACTTGTCTTGCGGCATGGAATAAACTTAGCCATTTTGCTGAATCTGTCAACCACCACGAACACACAATCATGTTGGCGCACTGTCATAGGAAAACCACTAACCAAGTCCATGGAAATGCTTTCCCAAGGACGGGAAGGAATGGGCAAAGGCATGCCTAAGCCAAACTTCCTATTAGCTGGTTTTGAGCGACAACAAACTGCACACTGTTTGAGAAATCTCAACACATCCCTCTCGCATTTTTGGCCAATAGAAAAATCGTTGCAAATGATGAAGTGTTTTATGCTTCCCAAAGTGACCACCATAAAGTGTAGAATGAGCTTCCTTAAGAAGTGACACTCTAGGCTCACAAGGAACACAAACCTTGTCCAATTTGTAAAGAAGTCCTTCTTTGATGTAGAAATCTTGGAAAGGACGCAAATTGGAAGAAGAAGGCTTACTCACTTGCTCAAATATTTTTCCAAAATCAGGATCCCGAGAATACTGATTAGGCCAAGTCTGAAATCCCAAGTGTGAAGTGGACATAACTCGTTAAGGCAAGAGCGGCTGGAGGCCTACTCAAACAATCAGCAACAAGTATTACTCTTCCCCTTTTTGTACTTGATCACCAAGTGAAATTGTTGGAGGTAAGAGGCCCACTTCATATGTCTTGATTCTTCAATTTTACTTTGAGATTGTAAAAACTTGAGAGGCATATGATCAGTGTGTACTACTGTATCTTTTCCCAAAAGATAGTGTCTCCAATACTTAATAGCTTGAACTAAAGCATACAACTCCTTGTCATATGTAGAATAGTTCAACTTAGCAGCAGAAAAAGTTTTTGAATGATAAGCAACTGGATGACCATTCTGTTTGAGCACAGCTCCTAAGGCAACTTTAGAGGCATCTGTTTCAATCTCAAAAGGTTGAGAAAGGTCAGGTAAAGTTAACACAGGTGTTGTACACAATTTCTTTTTGAGTTTCTCAAAGGCAACTTCTTGGCTTTTCTCCCAATGAAATGGAGTTTTGGACTTAGTGAGATAATGCAATGGAGCTGCAAGGGTGGAATATTGAGGAATGAACTTGCGATAAAAATTCGCAAGTCCTAGGAAACTCCTTAACTCAGTGAGAGTTGTAGGAGGGGACCACTTAAGTAAAACATCAACTTTTATGGGATCTACCTGAATTCCACTCTCACTAATCACATAGCCAAGGTAAGAAACTCGAAGTATTGCCAAAAGAACACTTGGAAGAATTGGCATATAATTGATTCTTCGCAAGAAGATCAAGGGTTTGTTGGATATGCCTAAGGTGTTCCTCCCAAGTTTTTGAGAAAATCAATATATCATCAAGATATATAATGACAAATTTGTCAAGGACTTCACGAAATACATCATTCATCAACCTCATGAAGGTTGCAGGAGCATTAGTAAGACCGAAGGGCATGACCAACCATTCAAAGAGGCCCATCTTCGTCTTGAAAGTTGTCTTCCATGTATCCTCACCTTGGATACGCACTTGATGATATCCACTTTTGAGATCTATTTTTGAAAAGAACTTAGCTCCTTGAAGCTGATCTAATAAATCATCAATGCGGGGTAAGGGATATCTATTCTTCACAGAAATTCTGTTCAAAGCACGAAAATCAATGCATAATCTCCAAGTGCCATCTTTCTTAAGAACTAACAAAATAGGTGAGGCACAAGCGGAAGTACTTTCCTTAATGAAACCCTTAGACAAAAAATCTTCTATTTGCTTTTTTATTTCTTCATTTTGCAAAATAGATTGTCTATACATGGGAGCATTAGGAAGAGAAGAACCTGGAATTATTTCAATGTCGTGATTAATTGTGCGAATTGGAGGAAGAGACTTTGGCTCCTGAAATATGTGTGAATAACTTTGCAATATTTTATCCATTGAAGAGTGTTGCTTTGTAATGGATGTAGATGTAGAAGTGTTTTGAGAGCGAATGAAAATTAGAGCAACATCACCACCTTTCTTAATTACTCTTTTCGTTTGCTTGGAACTTAGAATGATATTAGGAGTGTTGGTGCTTTTAATGAGAAAGACCTTACCATATTTTTGAAGTGTGTAGGTTCTTTTAAAAGCATCATAAACAGATCTCCTATCATACTGAAAAGGTTGTCCAAGCAAAATCCCACAACAATCCATAGGAGTCACATCACAAGTGACTTGATCTATGAACTGTGGGCCAAGTGCAAATTTTAATGTGCAAGTGTGAGTGATTTCTGAGCCTCTTCCACTATCCTTCCAACCCAAAGAATAAGGTTGAGGATGAGGCTCCATAGGTAACTTCAAACGCTCGACAATGGACCTCGCAATTAGATTTTTCTGCGAGCCATTATCCACTATACAATCAGTTGCAAAGTTGTGAAGTAAGTGGGCTCGAGTGATGAACAAAGCATCACGAGCCCCTTCTGAAGAACTTACATTTACTAAGGTAACTTCATTAAGCTTACCTCGTAATTTCGTATATACTCTACTCTCTCCTACAGACTCAAGGGGACCCTTGGAAGCATCCTCCTCTTGAGTAGTAATTACTAAACTCTTCTTTTTGAGCTTAAAGCAATCAGCTTTCTCATGCCCTTTCTTCTTACAATAATTGCAGAATTTCTTAGAAGAAGAAGATGAAGATTTAGAAGAAGAAGAAGAAGGAGTAGAAGTGGAAGGGGAAGGAGAAGAAGGAGATGGAGAAGACACATTCTTCTTTTGAGCAAAATTCTTCTTTTGTGAGAAAGAATTATTCCCTTTTGATGAGTTTGCAACCACTTGAGTAACAGGTGTGCGGAATGCCTGCGATTGCGCCTTAAACTTGTCCTCCGCAAGCTGCGCCTGGTTGAAAACTTGATCCAAAGTTTCCATAGAAACAAACATTAGTTCCCTGTACAAATGTTCTAACAAGCCACTTTGAAACTTGAGAATCAAACCTGGAACATCATCCTCCACATTCACAAGTATTCTGAACCTGTTAAATTGGAAAATATATTCTTGTACAGACATATTAGTACCTTGGCGAAAATGAAACCATTTAATAACCAATTCCCTAGAATAATTTGAAGGATAGAAATTGGTCTTAAGACATTGTACAAGCTCATCCCATGTAGTGAGTTCTTGTCCTCGTTTTCGTTCCACAAGTACTTTGGCTAAGCCAGAAAGTTTTAGCTTAGCATAAGGCACTACATCATCTTCTGAAAGTTGAGAGAAAGCAAACCAAGAACTCATGTCAAGAATCCAACTATTCAAGACATCAGGGTTCCTGGATCCATCATACAATGGAACTTCACAACGAACTCTCAAACGAGAATCATGAGCAGAAGTTGAGGCATTATGCAAAGAAATGTCATTTACCTTCATGGCAAGATTGCCAAGGACTTCTGCCATGGTAGTGTCATTAGCCTTATCTCGCCAAAGTGTTTACAACATGGGCCAATTCTCGCCACTTGGGCAGCCAAGTCGAAGCCATGTGTTCCCGGGTATAAGCCGAGGAGTAAAGATAAGAAAGCACTAAATCAAGGAAATACAATGCAAATTTCCTTGTTACAATGGAGTGCTGCTTAAAATGGAAAATTTACTCCTAAGGCTATAAATTTTTAAATTTTTAAACTAATGTAAGGTGCAACTTAACATTTATTAATTTAAAAATAACTTAATTAAAAAAATTAAATTTCATTAAATCAAAGATTAATGAATTTTAATTAAGTTATTAAAAATTAAATTAATAAAATAAAATTTTTAACATGCAACTTTAAATAGTAAAAAAATTTAAAATTTTACAATAAAATTTACCCTTCCAAATTCTGCTGTTGCAACTAGACTTTAACTGTGCATGAAAATTTTACATGCACCTAAATCTTCCACTGCACGCTTCCCGAGGCCCAGGTACAGTGGTGCAGTTTCTGAGGTTCCAAACCTGCAAATATTCTGGACCCGACAGAGGGGAAAACCCTGGTGCGAGCTCCCAAGCCGCGCACCCATGCGGCTGCCTTCAAGCGCAACCATCGGCAACTGCCGAATGACAGTGTAGCCAGGCCTCCTGCCTGGCTACAATGCTGTCACGCCTGACAGTCGGGTCAGGCCGCGCTGACCTTGGCAGCGAACAGCGCTGTCAGGCCATGCTGAACCTGGCAGTGAACAGTGTTGTCAGGCCGCACTGACCCTGGCTGTCAGGAGGCAGACCTGTCGCTGCCAGCAGACAGCACGGGTGGAAGGCCGAAGCGTTGTCGGCTATGACAGCATGCGCTGTCAGCTGACGCACGGGCTGGATGCCGCAGCGCACTGTTGCTGGACATCCACGGCCACAGCCTGACGCTGTCGTGCCGGACAGTGCTGAAAATGACAGTCGAAGGCTGTCGGCTGTCGACGGCCCCCTGCCGCAAATGCGCGTGTCGGGTGGTGCCGCAACTTGCTGGCCGATCGCCTGCCGAACGCAGCCGAGGTCTGCCGAGGCTGCCGAATGCAGCCGAGGCTGGGCCGAATGCTGCAAATTTTAAAATAAAATGCTTTTTTTTTTTTTTACAATAAATTCAGCAACCAGCAAATATATTATTAAAATAATATATTGAAGAAATTTAAAGCTTTTCTAAAACAAAATGAAAAAAATTATAAATTAACCAGGGGGGTTAATCTAAAATTTGAAAAGCTTTAAATTGTGAAAATGTGAGCAACCAGCTCCCACCAGTAGCTCTCCTTTCAAGATCCGGTCGACACACGACCAGCGTTTGAAAGGCACCCAGATCTAAGTCGACACACGACCTAGCTTTGGAAGTCCTCCTGGAGCTCTTCAATACTCAAAAATGGGGGGGCAGCAGGGTCAAATGGCTCCCTAATCCTAATTGGACCGTAGCTACGATCCAATCCCTTCCAAGGATCAGTATACGAAGAACTCTGGGGCAAACTTTTCCTATACCTCTTAAGCATAAGCAAAAAGTTGGAACGAGGGGTTTGTCGGCGAAGGAACTTCCTTCTCCGAATGGTTTTCAAGCTCCCTTTGGGCTTAAACCGAGTCCTCAATGAGAAAATGTTTCTCATAATAATTCTATCTCCTATCCTCTCACCTCACAAGCCCTAGTGCAAACATGAACTAGGCTCTGATACCAATGAAAAGGATTGAAAATCCAACTAAGTGTTCTATTATTTACAAATCAATATATAGGCACTAATGGCCCAAAATACATAACCAACCCATGAAATCATGGATTTGATTCAATACGCTTAACCAAAAGCTACAAAGGTGCAAAGGAGAATGCACGTAAACTTCTAAGTTAAGATTGCTAACTAGAAGATCCATTTTAGCTATCTTGAAGTACACACTTCCTACTTTGAGTTCACACTTACTAACTAACACTCTAAATGACAACTAGAAGACAACTAGTGCCCACAAGTGCATGTGAGAAGGAGACTCACTTACAATATGAATTTGCTAGAAATAAACTATGCAAACCTAGCTAGGAACTACTAGAGGGGTCATATGAAAGATCTAACATCAATCCTCATCAACCTTATTACTCCTACTCAATAAAATTCATCATGTCCTCTCATGAAAGAAATAATCCCCTTTGAAAAATAATAAATCAAACTCACATTTGAACCCCTTTACAAAATAGAAATATCTCTTTATACACACCTTATTTCTCCTTATAAGGAAGTTAATCAAATGGCCCTTGAAAATTTCTTTCCAATGATATATAATATGCTACCCTTCCAAAAATAAAACCATCAAAAATCTCTCAATTTTCTAGGGCATAACATAACCCTTATTTCTCCCTTAAGGCTATTAAAAATTAAAATACAAAAATTAACTTGCATTTCCTTTTGGAGGGATTCGATCCCCTGACGTCCTCCATCACAATGCCTTAACCATGGCCAAGCCTCCATTGGGCCACACACACACAATTGCCTAAAAATGCATGAACTGTATCAACAACTTCATGAATTGGTGCCTTTCAAAATAATCAAAATGCGCTTCGAGCACTTTGACCTTGCAAGCAACCTCCAATTGAATCAAACATGGGACCTCCTCTGTCTTGCCAAGCCAACACACCACTAGGCCAAGCTGGCCTATGTGCTCCAAAACCCTAAACGTTCCTTGCTTCAACCTTTTCTTAAATCATCAAGCCTTTTAAAACATGAGCCTTAATTTGCATGCACTCCAAATGAATTAGCAAGGATAATTTTCATTAATGCCTTTTGGGGCATTATATATAATGCCTTTGTCTTCCATGCAATCACGTCGGCGCATCGATTTAATTCGATGTCGGCGTGGTTGATTAATTTATAATATATTTAAATTTAAATTTAAATTTAAATATTATAAATTAAATTAGACCAACCTTAGGTTTTAGATTAATTAAACCTTGGAGCCTTGTCTTAATGCACAACCTTGGTGTAACGAATATTATTTATAAAATTTAAATTCCTTATGAATTTAAATAATTTATAAATAATTATTAAACCTCATTTTTAACCTTTGCAATAACCCATCTTGGGTTTTTATGAACCAATCACTTAACTTGTGCTCCCAATAATATTAAAATATTATGGAGCCTTTTTCCTTTCACTTTTGCATTGTTGAAGCTTTTTCTTGGATGATAGTGACAACCTTGGATGACTTTATTTCTTTTCGAATTCCTTGATATGAGTGATAACTCTATCAGGTGACATCAATGACAACTTTGACTTAGAGGACTCAAAATGTCCAACAATCTCCCCCTTTGTCATTGATGGCAACCCATATCCTTTTACTGAAACCTGACCTTCTTTTTGCTCCCCCTGGGACTTTGCTCCCCCTGGCTCAATGCTCTCTCAAATATCAAATCTCTCCCCATATCAAATCTCTTCCCCAATATACACAAATCTCTCCCCCTTTGAAATCAATGGCAAAGGGTCACCTTTGGGGCTCGGGGCTAAGAATGAGCCTCTTAGCTTAGCCCCTCCCCCACCTCCACATGAGGTGGTTAATTATGGGGTGGGAGTATTTCTACTCCCCGAAAGCATTGTTCTTTACCTTTATCTTTCTCTCTTATTTTCTGAGTTTTCTGAATCCTCTAACTATTTCTTTCCAAGTCATCATCCATGTTCCTGTCATCACTTTTGTTCCTATTTTTGTTCTTGTTCTCATCCATGTTCCTATTCCTGTTCCTATTCTCATCCTTGTTCATTCCTATTCTTGTTCTCATCCTTGTTCCTATTCCTATTCGCCTGTTCCTATTCATATTCCTATTCTTGTTCATGCCTGATTTTGGAATATTTTCTCTACACCATCTTGCTATGTGACCATCATTATTGCACTTATAACACTTAATGTTATTATTCCTTGGAGGTGCAACTGTCTTAGGACTTCTCCTAGTGAAGCCATATCCTCTTTTGTCATGAATTTTGCAATTCATTGCCTTGTGACCAAACTCATTACATGAGTAGCAATACCCTTGGAAAAGTTATCCTTTTCCATATTCTTGTCTTTCATGTGTCCTACACTGTGAAGCCATGTGCCCAAACCTGTGACATGAAAAACATCTTCCATTGAAGCTTCCTTGTCTTGACCTCATTGGTCTCCTATTCTGATTGTTGTTCCATATGTATCTTCTCTGTGCATTGTTCCTATCTTTGTTGAACTCTTTGATGTCCAACTCATCCTTTGATGTCTCACTCCCACTTACACTGTCTTCTTCTGAAGTTTCTTCTTCTTCAAGACTTGAAGTAGACTCTTCTTCCCTTTTCTTTTGAACTTGTTTAGAACCAAGACCTATCTTGTTTGTTGCTCTTCTTTGTATCTTGACTATTTTATCCACACTCTTTGCACTGTTCACATACTTGTATAGCTTATTCTTGGAATCCTCTAAATATTTCTTTAGTAGTGCCACTTCTTGTGTTAACTTTTCACATTCCAGAATCTTTGCTTCTAACTTATCTTTGAACTTGCTTGCCTTAGCCTTTGACTTTTCTAAATCCTCTATGAGCAATAATATTTCTTCATCACATTCTTGAAACTGAATTTCAAGCTTAGAGTGTTGCTTTCTTACCTTATTTACTGTGTCAAGGGCATAGATAAGTTCTCCCTTGAGATCATAGCCATTCTCTACTGAATAATCCTCTATTTTTTTACCTTTGTCCATATCATTTCTTTCTTTTGGCTTGTCTTCTATAGGATCACTCACTTCATCTTCTAATGCCATTAGAAGATTTTCATCTGGTCTATCAAGTGCATCTTCAAAATCATCATCACTGAAACTATAACCATCCCTTGTGCAATCATCTTCAAGATGTCCAAATCTACCACATCTAAAACACTTGAGAATAATCAGAGTCTTTCTCTTAACTGGTTCTTTCTCTTCAACCATAAATAGGACTTCATCTCTATCATTGTCTGAAAAACTAGCATCACTATCAATTGAGTACTTACTTGCATTATCTGCATAGTAGCTTCTCTTTTGCCTTTGGAAGAACTTCTTCCCTTGTCTATTTTGTCCATCCTTGCTTTTCTTTTGGTACCTGTGTCTTTCTGATTCCTTGTACCTGTGATCCTATTTTTCTTCATCATTGTTGCTCTTGGGTTCTTTGCACTCTGTTGCATAATGTCCATACTTTCCACAATTGAAACACTTAATAGATCTTAGATCTATAGGTCTTCTGGAACCTTTATCTCTTCTACCATAATTTGCTTCTTCATCACTAGATGACTCACTGCTTGATTCTATCTTCTTACCCTTTTTATTTTTGTCCACTTTGAATGCAACTTCTTTCAGAGGAATAGGATCTTTTGTTCTTATCTCAAAAGTAGTAAGCATGCCAAGCAAAGAATTCCTTGTCAAAGAATCACTATCAATTGATGTTTCTATAGTAGAAACCTTTTCACTATACCTTTTTGGAAGAGTTCTCAAGATCTTATCACAAGCATCAGACTCATCAACCTTCATTCCAAGACCTCTCATCTCATGTACAAGTTCATCAATCTTATTGAGATAGTCACGAATGTTTTCATCATCTCGCATTCTTAAATTTTCAAACTCTCCTTTGAGATTTCTGATTTTAGATTTTCTGACACCTTTATCTCCTTCATATATGGTATGCAATAGTTCCCACATATCTTTTGCTGTTTTACAATCCATAACCTTCATAGATTCTGATCTACGCAACCCTTTTATAATTGCATTCATAGCTCTTGAATTTGCATGCATTAGAAGCTTACCTTCCTTATCTGTAGGAGGATTGGCTGCTGAATCATATCCAAATTCCACTGCATCCCAAACTTCATTGCCAAGTGCCATCAGGTGAAATCTCATCAGCACACACCAATACAAGAAGTCACTTCCATCAAATACTGGTACTGCATTATTGACGGACCATCCTTTTGATCCTTTTGATCCATTGTGTTCTTAGACCACTTTTCCTTCAAGTTGTCAAACTCTTCTGAAGGAACCCACTCTGATACCAATTGAAGAACACAAGCTTATACTGAGAGGGGGGTGAACAGTATAAGACCACTTTTTACTTTTCTTTTCAAATCAATATTATGCAGTGTATAGATAGCAGTATCAATAGCAGTAATCAAAGCAATGCACAAAACACCATACATAATAGAGACACATATTTTAACATGGTTCACCCAATGTGGGCTACCTCCACAGAGAAAATATTTCTTCTAAATATTTCTCAAATAATATTTTGGGAATCCTTCCTAATTACAATGTTTATGGACCTCTATCCAAAGGAGATGTTGATCCCCTAAATCTCAAGTTCGTGGATCTCTTCCATAGGAGAACTCTTTCCCCTTCAGCTCCAGCTAGTGATCTTCTAGAAGACTTTGTCTCTCTGTTGCACTAACTGGTGGATCTCTCTCCACTTGAAGACTCCTCACTCAGAAGATCTGTCTTCAATTGTCCTGGCTACTGGATATCTATCCACTGAGACTCTATCCTCTATACTCTATCACCTCCAAAGCTCTATCAATAGGTTCACTCAAAACCTTCTCAAATCTACTCAACAAGTCCACTTAGAACCTGCTCAAATTCTCAACAGGTCCACTCAGAACCTTCTCAAATCTGCTCAATAGGTCCACTCAGAACCTGCTCAAATATGCTCAATAGGTCCACTCAGAACCTGCTCAAATCTGCTCAATAGGTCCACTCAGAACCTGCTCAAATCTTCTCAATAGGTCCCTCAGAACTTGTCTCAAATCTCTCACCCCTCAACTTGTCCAAATCTGCTCAACAAGTTCACTCAAAACTTGTCCAAATCTGCTCAACAAGCTCACTCAGAACTTGTCCAAATCTTCTCAACAAGCTCACTCAGAACTTGTCCAAATCTGCTCAACAAGTCCTCTCTAGGACTTGCTCAAATCTGCATTGCAAGCTTCCACAAAGCTTACACAAAATCAGTCCACAAGCCTTCTCAAAGACTTGCCTCAAATCAGCTTAACAAGTCCACACAGAACTTGTTCAATCTCATAGAATCATAAAGAGAATTGTTAGAGACTCAATATGTTCTACACTCAATGCTTAATCACTTTCTCAACTCAATCTCATAGAAGCATAAAAGAATATTAGAGACCAAATATTCTATCTCAAACAACAACAAATCAATCTCATAGAAGCATAAAGAGAATTGTTAGAGACTCAATATGTTCTATTCTCAAAGCTCAATCTCAACTCAAATCAATCTCATAGAAGCATAAAGAGAATTGTTAGAGACTCAATATGTTCTATTCTCAAAGCTCAATCTCAACTCAAATCAGAATATAGAATAGTTTGTTTCATGGAACTTGAACAACCACATGCATCCACTTGACTAGGCTTAATCAACTCTACTCAACCAATCACCTCAAGGAACAACCCTTTCTCACAAACCCTAGTCCAAGCATGTATCAACCAACTCAAAATATTTCCAACAATGCTCAACCACAAATCTCACATAACAATGATACTCATGTTCTTTTCTAACTCAAGTTCAAGTTCTTTGCATAACCAATTGGCTTCAACAACAATGCTTATAAAACAAAGTTTAATCACAACTCTCAATCCATAAAACCTTGAAGCATTAAACCAACCACTTTCGAAAAGGAAACCACAATCAATCCTTTTCTCTCCAATGATATTTTTAGAAATCAATCACCCAATCAAGTCAATGGAGAATATTGCCCATACCTTTTTGATGCCAAGGAGTTGTCCACAAAATCTGTCAAACTCAACACACTTTCAAATATTTCCTTTTCAATCACAAAGAGGTTAGAGGACTTGAGTAATATCACAACAATAAAAATAATATCCCAATAACACCTTATTACTCCTACTCAATAAAATTCACCATGTCCTCTCATGAAAGAAATAATCCCCTTTGAAAAAGAATAAATCAAACTCACTTTTGAACCCCTTTACAAAAACAAAAATATCTCTTTACACACACCTTATTTCTCCTTCTAAGCAAGTTAATCAAATAGCCCTTGAAAAATTCTTTCCAACGATATATAATATGCTACCCTTCCAAAAATAAAACCATCAAAAATCTCTCAATTTTCTAGGGCATAGCATAACCCTTATTTCTCCCTTAAGGCTATTTTAATAAAAATTAAAATATAAAAATTAACTTGCCTTTCCTCTCGGAGGGATTCGATCCCCCGACGTCCTCCTTCCCAATGCCTTAACCATGGCCAAGCCACTATTGGGCCACGCGCCCACACGTGCCTAAGAAGGCATGAACTGCATCAACAACCTCACGAAACGGCACCTTTCAAAATAATCAAAATGTGCTTCGAGCGCTTTGACCTTGCAAGCAACCTCCAAGCGAATCGAACATGGGACCTCCTCTATCTCGCCAAGCCAATGCACCACTAGGCCAAGCTGGCCTATGTGCTCCAAAACCTCGAACGTTCCCTGCTTCAACCTTTTCTTAAATCGTCAAGTCTTTTAAAACATGAGCCTTAATTCGCATGCACTCCAAATGAATTAGCAAGGATAAATTTGATTAATGCCTTTTGGGGCATTATATATAATGCCTTTGTCTTCCATGCAATCACGTCGGTGCATCGATTTAATTCGACGTCGGCGTGGTTGATTAATTTATAATATATTTAAATTTAAATTTAAATTTAAATATTATAAATTAAATTAGACCAACCTTAGGTTTTAGATTAATTAAACCTTGGAGCCTTGTCTTAATGCACAACCTTGGTGTAACGAATATTATTTATAAAATTTAAATTCCTTGTGAATTTAAATAATTTATAAATAATTATTAAACCTCCTTTTTAACCTTTGCAATAACCCATCTTGGGTTTTTATGAACCAATCACTTAACTTGTGCTCCCAATAATATTAAAATATTATGGAGCCTTTTTCCTTTCACTTTTGCACTGTTGAAGCTTTTTCTTGGATGATAGTGACAACCTTGGATGACTTTATTTCTTGTTGAATTCCTTGATATGAGTGATAACTCTATCAGGTGACATCAATGACAACTTTGACTTAGAGGACTCAAAATGTCCAACACTATGGTGTGAGGTAGCAATTGCACAAGCAAAAGCTGAGGAAGCATGAAGGACTAAAATAAAAGCAAAATTAGCACAAGCCATGCAAACAGAGGAGTCAAAGTTTGAAGCACAATATATAGTTATATCCCCTAAACTGTATTATCCCTTGAGTCCTTCATCACTTGAAATTATAACCTCCCCACCTTGTCCATATCGAAATCCTTCAAAAATTATTCCTATAATTGTTGAAATTGAAGCAAAGAAATCCCTTCTCCCAGTCTGTCTACCACTTCACAAGCCATAGTTACTCAATGATCCCCATCACATTCATGAAGTCCATATTGTTGTCTCAACAATACACCTTGAATTACTTACCCATATAACATCCATTCTCCACTCCTCCACCTACAACCCAAAATGATAAAAGTATGTAGGGAAGTAGTCTCCCTACAAAATCCATATTTTCCTATCCTCTTACCCCATTATCAAACTTTTTGGCTATTCTGGTCCTCCCAGTTGCTATCCAAGAGTCACTACCTAAATTTTTCTCTACCATTCAACTAGCAGAAGAGAACAAATGAATATAGAGGGAGGAGGAGGAGCAATTTGAATAGTTGTAGGGAAAATAAGAAGAAAATATCACCATGGGCTATGATACAGTGGATCCCATCAGTGAAGAAATGATTAAGGTGGTAGCCAAACCAAAAGTGAAAAAACTTATATCTCATATGATACTAGAATGTTGGGAGATAGAATAATATAGAAGGGATATATCCATGATATCAAAGATGAAAACCATCTGGTAATTCCATGTAGACACAGAAACATTGCTTGTGCAATCAAGAAAAATGGACAAGAGTTTGGAAAATAAAAAAAATAAAATTTATACCCTTGAATCCAAGCTCACTAAGGAAAGGTTGAACAATACTTCCATGAAGAATGATGTCTTCAAATTGAAGTGCATCATTGATAAGTACCCCTTTGATAAGGATTAATAGTTGATAATTAAATAGATCAAACATTTGGAGATTAAGTTGAGGAGGGTACAAGAAGAGAAGGACCAGCAAACTTTAGTGCTAACCAAGGTGAAGAAAAAATTGGCACAACAAGAGGAAGCTTTATATATTTTTATAAATGAGTTGCAGTAGGAAAGATACAGGCCACACAATTCAACAATCTCTAAGAACTAGCTTAGATATATTTGAGACTTTTACTAGGGAAAAATAAAATAAATTATTCGACTGATTTTTCCTCCCTTCTATACAAATTTCAAATAGATCGATGATGCTACTAGGCCAGCTAGAAAGGATATAGAAATGGCAAAAAATGTTTTGACATCCAAGTTTTATGAGGCACAAAAGTTTAGAAAAATTCTAAGATATCTTAATAGTTTACCTACCTTGAAAGCATAGCCCAACAAGGATGTCGAACACTGATGACTTCTGGAATAGTAGATCTACCAAGAAAATGAGCTTATTGATTTGGCATGGGAGATTTTTGCCATTATTAGAATAGATACCAATGAAATGAGAACCATTGCATAGGATCTCAAGACCCTGGGTGCACCAAGCTTCTAGGATGACAACTCAGTTTGGCACAAGCAAGAAGCACTCACTAATTGTTTGAAATGTGAATGAAATATTAAAGTGAGATTAAATCACTACTTAAACCACTAGATGTAGAGAAGGTCTGTGTACTATTATATAAACTTTCTCATCTCCTAGAAAAAGTAGAACACTTGGCTATAAAATTTAGTGACCCTCTTGTGGGTGAAATTTTGTACCTCTTCACCCACTCTCCTTTTCTTGAGGATGATGATGTATTAGATCCAGCTAATTTTGAAGTATTGATGGAAGAGATATATTTTTGAAGCCAAGTGGATGAGTAACTAAATAAATCTCCAAGAATTAGGATCTAATACAAGAATGGGTAGGGGTATGCTCAAAGGAAGACTTAAAATCCCTACCCTAACCAATGGACGGAAGAATTAGACTATAACATAGTGATTGCAAGTCCCAAGTTACCATCCTCAAATTTGGACAAAACTTTGGGAAAGAAACATCGAAAGTGCAAGATGGATCTTCCATAAAAAAATATAATAAGCGAAATGCTGAGGAGATGACGTATCCATAACAAAATCTAATGTCAAAAGGAAGGAAGGATCAAGCGAGGCCATTAATAATAACATCTGCCCCAAAAAAACCTAACAAAGAGCAGTTGAAAGTATGTGAAGTCTATAGAAGATCAACTAGACTTCCAGCTACTCTAAAGGATAAAGTAGATGAAATTTGTTGGTCAAACATATTTGGTAGGAGTGATCAAGGGCCTATATCCATGCAAAAATACATGGCTTCCTTCGATCAATCATCATTCTTCTAAGGAAGTAGAACATCAATAGATTTTCCAATCATTTCAACATGATTCTTCTTGCTTAATTACAATGCTTGAATTTGAATTCATTGTAAAATCTATTATAAATAGCAGAATATTTGGCATTCCAAAGGGTAGCTTTGTAGCCTTTACTATTCATATGTAATCCTCTATTTCCTGTAAATAATAGAAACTCGTTGTTTGGTCTCTAAATATGTATTTCATTCTTTTTTACCTTTGTGTGAATGTTTATTTCTACTATGGTTGTCTGAGTTGGTCTACTTAATTCTACTATTTAGATTTTTTGGGTTTTATTGGGTGGTTTTGGAATTCTCATTCGTCATTGGGCATCGAGGTTTATTTTTGGTAAAGCCAATCTGGTGGGGGCATTCTAATTCTACTGCCTGGATTTCATGCACCCTCTCGCTAGTTCTATAATTTACCCCTGTACATTGAGCTAAAAGATAAGTGATAGATGGGGTAGGATGATCTATTAGGTGGTCTACTATTGTTTCCATCAAAAACATTGGAAGAGTGTGTCTTGATGCCATCATATTTCATCCTTGTCAGTTTCAGCTATGATATTATTTGTTTTCTTTCTCATTCAATTTTCCTAATTTTTCCCTTTGCAGTGTAGGTATTTGGAATCTCATAAGCTATCCTTCTATGGATATCGACCGAATCTGCCCCTTCCAGGGCTGGGTGACTATTCAATGTTGGTCAGAAACCTCCAAGCATACCTCTTGCTTGTTTGGTTTTGGTTTTTGTACCAACAATTTTTGGCAACTCCACTAAGAATTATTTGAGTTTCTATGTTTAAGAAAACCAAATTCTAGCGACTCTCTAGTTTACCCAAATCTTGGAAAATCACCTAACGACTTTGACTAAGCAGCATATCCACATCATGAGATTAGTTTCCTTTTTGTGCTAATATTTTCTATTCCTCAAATGACCTAGGTTATATGAGAAGCCCTAGATTTATTTGTAGAGAAAGTATGCTCATATGGTGACTCAAACCTGGTGGTGTAGTCCAAAGGTTCTAAGAGATCAGTGCTCTGATGGCCTAGTCAATTTGCCCTAGTTGGAATGATTAAGGTCCTCTTTGCCTTCCCCATTTGCATGATAACCCTAAATATACACTTGAATTTTCACCAAGTTATGATTGCATCAATGGATGTGTAAAGGAAAACCTATAAAATATGGCTTCTCTAGCCACCCTTCAACATATTACACACAAATATGTGATGATCAAGATACTGGTCGCTTCTCTTTAGGGTAGAGCATGGATCTAGTATAAAACCTTGCAACCTAGGAGTATCTTTGGGTAGATTTAGTTGAATATCTCTTCGATGTGTTTGGGGAACTTAAGGAAACCTTCAAAATATTGAATCGGTTCACATTTATCAAGAGGAACCCTCTTGAAAATGTGGTCGACTTCAACATCCAATTCAATAGCAGTTGGGGGAATATTCCAAGCCTACTCCTTCTGTCCTTAGTCCAAGTGTACTTGTTCTACATCCAAGCCTTCAGCCCTTGTATGAATCTTCTCTTGTGTCAATATAGGGAAAAATATATCCCCAAGTATATGAGGAGGCCATAAAAGTTGAATAGATATTAGCAAGAAAATAGTAGCCATCACAACCCTACATGAGTTTCTCCTCTTCAAAACTTGTACCATATCAGCAAATAGAACCACTACCAAAAGAGGAATTGTTAGTGGGACTGATGTAGTCGATCAGTATTGAAAACCTATCCTCTGATAGGGCACCACCCAAAAGGTGGAATAAGGTGGTAGAATTAATTGCCACCTTAATTTTTGGGGGCCTAAGCACTAAAGAGCACAAACAAAACAAGATGAATTGTGATTTCATCACAATTTTGAGCCTAAATACACAATGCCCATATAAGCAAAGGCTCAAATTTGATGTAATTTGGTCTGGCCATTCCATATTATGAGGATGAATGACACCGATAACCTAGGCTCAAGTGTGCATGGTACACCATTTTTTTATGATAAGTAAATAAAACTATGTCCTATGCATAAATGCTTGTGAGGTGTCACCATCTTTGGGAATTACAAAAAAAATTCCTCAGGAAAAATGGCCCCTAGAATTTGTCTAAAAAATGTAACATTATTCCTTTGTCCCCATGTTGTCCTCCTAGTTTTCATTTCTTCCACGTGTTGTTATCATGATTATAAATAGCACCCTTGGGTAGATGTAGATGATACCAAGTATAGGCTAGAAAGCGTGGTTGAAATAGAATGACCTCTTGGTGGATAATGGTTAGTAAAATAGGGTCATTGCTTGATTGCATAAATAAGGTGTGGGATGGAAAATATAAGAAACAATGGCAATCTATCTGCTCTTGGAATATCATAGATCTTCGGTGCACTATGGTTAATGGAATTCAATCTGAAATACTGCCTAGTGGAGACAGGTTGACACCCTATAAATTTCACTTGATTGAGTTTAGGTTACTTTTCCCTTTGTGTCTCTCCATTTCTCCATCTTATCATCTTCTTCACTTTTCCTTTCTCTTTGTTACCTGCATCTCTTCAGGTTGAAGGTAAATGTTTATTTGTCTTAACTATTTTTTGGCCTTCCTTTCTCCCTTCTATGTGTTTGCGTGTTGTTTCCACTACTTGTCTTCCTGCTGCTCTTATCCATTGTAGTTGCTTTTGTGTTTGCTATCTCTATCTTGCATACTTTTCTTTCCTTCCCATGGTTTCCCTATTTTTTTCTCCCTCTATTTTAGTTGTTATATCTCCTCCTTCTTCTAGGCTACTTTTTTTCACAAGTTAAAAAACCCTTGTAAGTCGCCAAGAGTGTGGGTGAAATTTTGTGCCTCTTCACCCACTCTTATTTTCTTGAGGATGATGATGCTTAGATCCAACCAATTTTGAAGTATTAATGGAATAGGTATATTTCCTAAGCCAAGCAGATAAGCAACAAAATAAATCTCTAAGAACTTGGATCATACAGAATAATGGGTAGGGTCATGCTTAAAGGAAGACCCAAAATCCATACCCTAACCAATGGATGGAAGAATAAGACTACAACATAGTGATTGCAAGTCCTAGGTTCTCATACTCAAAGTTGGATGGAACTTTGGGAAAGCAACATCGAAAGTCCAATCTAGATCTTCCATCCCAAAAACATGATAAGAAGAAGACTGAGATGGCACGTCCATAATTAAATATGATGTCAAAAGGAAGGAAGGATCAAGCAAGGCCATTAAAAATTACATTTTTCCTAGCATGAGCTAACAAAGAGTAGTTGAAAGTACATGAAGCTCGCAGAAGATTAACCAAACTTTGAGCTACTCAAAAGGGTAAATTAGATGGAATATTTTTCTCAAACATATCCAGTAAGAGTGATCGAGGGCCCAGATCCATGCAAAATTACCTGAATTCCTTTGGATAGACATCATTCTTCTAAGGAATTATAACATTAGTAGATATTCCAATCATTCTAGCATGATTCTTCCCGCTTAATTCCATTAATTCTTGAATTTGAATTCATTGTAAAATCTATTACAAATAGCAGAATGTTTAGCATTCCAAAGGGTGGCTCTATGGCCTTTCATATGTAATACTTTATTACCTATAAATAATAGTAACTCGCTGTTTGGTCTCTCAATCTATCTTTCATTATTTTTTTTACTTTGTGTTAATATTTATTTCTCCTATGGCCATCTGAGTTGATTCGCTAAATTCTTCTATCTGGATTTCTTGGGTTTGACTAGGTGGTTTTGGAATTTGTATTCATCACTAGGCATCGAGGTTTATTTTTTCTAAAACCAATCATGTGGGAGTGCTCTAATTCTACTTCTTGGATTTCATGCACCCTCCCACTAGTTCTAGAATTCACCCCTACACGTCAAGCCAAAGTAGAAGTGATAAATGGTATGGGATGATCTATTAGGTGGTCTGCTATTGTTTATAACCACATTCCATCCTTATAATTTCTAGCTATGGCCTTATTTATTTTCTTTCTTGTTTTATTTTTCCCATTTTCCCCTTTGTGGTGTAGGTAGCTAGAACCTCAAGAGCTGACCTTCTCTAGAGATCGATCAATGCTACCCCTTCTAGGTTTGTGTGATCATTCAATTTTGGTTAGGAATATTCAAGTGCACCTCCCGCTCGTCCGATGCTAGTTTTTACACCAACACCTCCTTATTACCACATTGGTAGGCTAAATGGAGTTATATTATAAACAAGAGGAATTGTAGACCCCCCTTTGGATGTCTAGGAAAATATGTGCCAACAACTCCAAATAGTCATTCCATCTAAGGTTGTTTCACAACATGGGTAATCATAAGGAGCAACTAAAAATAGGGAGCCTCCATAAGAAGAAAGGTCACAATAACTTACATCACTAGGGTTTAATTAGAGAAGTATGAAGAATAACACCTCCTTGTACTATATTGGTTTTTCTTGTACAACTGTACCATAAAGTATTTTATAAATTATGACTCCAAAGCCCAATGGAACAACTTTAAAGAAGATTGAAAGGTAGCTATCAAATTCGTACCTAACACAACTAACAATGGGAAACAATAATAATTACCATTTTATCATTAGTATGAAATATTGAATGCACATCAATGCTTGCATTATTGCAAATCTGATCGATGGTATTTGTAGGATCTGCCTAAGTCACTAATAATGATGAAATGACCATTTGCACAAAATAGCTTAGGGTATACACCTATTTTAGGCCACATTTGAATAAGCATCCTTCAATATTAAGAGAAAACAGAATGAGGAAGAGCTAAAAGAATTAGAGGCTAGCAGATGATGTAATAAAGGGCTTCTTACTAGGCTAGGTCAAGAAAAAATGAGAGGATATGAAGCACAAAAAGTGAAAGAATGGTGATTTCTTAAATTACCTAGTTTGGGTTTGAAATGACCTTTAGTTGCAACCAAATTTACTCATGAAGTTCCATTTTTGTGGGTGCATCTCATGTTTTAGGTATTCCCTATTTTATTTTTTGCTTCTCTTTTTCTATTTTTGTATATACTTTCACCTTTAGTTTTATTTCCATAGTTTATCCTGTGAATCCTAGTTTGGATATCTTGGAAATATCCCATCCTCCAAGTATCCCCATGCACAATTTTTGTTTTATCACCTTCATCCTACTATCACCTACCACCTATAAAGTTTATGATAAAATCCACTATCCAATCCATCATCACAATTTATTTGTTCCTTCCTCCAAGTTGTATATTTGGTTAAGTGTATCCTATCTATAGAAGGATTCAACAATATGTATCCTATATTAGCCCTATTTTATCAAATATTATTAGTCTGGAGTATATAAATATGCCAGTCTAAGTTCTATTTCCAAAATATGAAAAGTCTTGGTGAGTTACAAAGAATGTGGGTATTTTTAGATCACTACTCACCTGTACTTTAGTGAGAGAGTACAAAAGGGGTACAATAAAATAAAATCGAAAAGGGACCATGCACTATGAGATAAAATATTACAGCCTCAAAAAAATGACTAAGTCTAAAAAGAACTGAAATATTTATACCTAATCAAAATTTGGTGGGGGACCAAATCTCTACCCCAGTACTATAGGTTTTGATGAGAAAAAAATGACTAAAGTATAGGGGTAACCATAAGAATTGCAATTGATCGAAGACCACTAGAATTCCAACTCCTCACCTAGATGTTGGAGGTTAACAAGAGTAAAATGATAAAAATGGCTAAGGTTGGAGGGCATTGGAAGATTTGCACCTAGTTGGGGAACCATAAATCTGACCCACTATTGGAAGATATTGGATTACAAAAGCCTCTAATTATAGAAGCTATCAAAATATTTGTACCTAATTGAAGCTCGATAGGGTACCAAATCCCAACCTACTCACAAGAGAGATATAAGTACTGGTTTCTAGAAGAATTGCACCTGACTAGATCCTAGGAAAATTCCAAAGGACTAGCATATGTAGGAAGAAAGAGGGAAAAATGGTTAAGTTTGAGAGGTTCCAAAATATTTATACTTGATCGAAGCTCGATAGGGTACCAAATATTTGGTCTGCTTTTGAAAGTTCAAACTCTAGCTAAATGTAGAAGGTGTCAAAATATTCACACCCAACTAATGTCGACATAGCTTGGAGTCCTTGTCCAAGAGACTAGAATATGGCAAGAATAAAATAGAATAGATACCCATACTTTCAGAATATTTATACCCAACTGAAGTCTACTAGGGTTCCAAATATGCAACACAAAAAAATTGCAACATATAAGTTAAGCATAAAACTAGATCAAAGTTTAACACCAACCTAATTACACGAGGATTATCACCATCTCATGACACATATAGGATCAGATCACCTATTAGGAGAATCTAAATAATATGGTTATACTCAGGGCCATCATGTAGGTTACGATGTGGCTCAACTAAAAATTATCAATGAAAAGCAACAAACTAGATGCAAGTAGTAGGTTCAACACAACTCAACATGATACATATTTTGACTAGATTAGTAAGTCATGATTAGGTATATGGAGTAACCATACTCCCAAGTAGTCTAGTCAACTAGCACTCCTTATGACATAACAACAAATAATTTTTGATACAATGATGTTTTGTCAACTATAAGATTGTAAAACTTATATAAATACTAAGATGTAGAATGAAAACAGGTTGGCTCTTAGACTTTTACAATTAATATGTAATAATGGAAGAATTGCATCTTAATAAAAATTAATTATTGTTTGGCCTTTGGTTTAATTCATTTGCATAACATATATGTATGGATGATTACTTCTTTCTAATTTTAGCCTATTGAATATCCATGGTGTTCACTTTGAATTATGAATTTATGCTATGTTCATTTGCTTGTTCTGGAATTAGTAGTCTGATAAGCTACATTATATTAAAACTAATTTTTTTTGTGGTTGATAGTAAAACTAGTTGGTCTATTAGGTAATTGTTTGTTTTTTTGCAGTCTTTTATTGCACATGTATCTTGATGTTTCTTAATCTGCACCAACATAAGTTCTAGCTTCATCTCCATTTGCTTCTTTTAGAACCCTTTTCCCTAGAAATTTAGGAATAGTTAGCTTGAAATTCAAAGGAACTAGCCTCCTTCATAGATTGACCACCAAAGCCTAACTGCTCCCTGGTCATTCAATGTTGGTCAAGGTTTATGGGTACACAACCTTTCCATTAGATAAATTATCATACCAACATTCACAAAAAGGTTGTAGCCATTAGTGGTAGAATCACCAAGTGAAAAAGGAGAATCCACAGAGTGAAGAAGAAAGAGTTGAATAAGGTCTCAAAGCTAACATATTAAATGTGTCTAAAGACACCAAATAAGGCACTAAAAATCCAAGAAGGCAACACCTACATTGGATCAAAACTTGTAGCAAAGAGAAAGAAGACAAATATAAAATAAGGATAGAGCTCAAGCAAGGATAAAAAGGTGCAAATATTAAGCAAGTAATAAGGTTTTACCCAAGAAAAATGAGCTTGAATATATGGTAGAAAAATGGTGAAATAGTTAGAATAATATTCCATTCTTTGGGATATTTACCCTTTTACTCCACTAGGTAAAATAGTAGTATACTGCATTATACTAGCTAGATTATTACATTTACTTTTTACCACTTACCATGTAGATATTTATTGTTTCAAATATCTAATGGTTACCTAGGTTAATACCTAAATATCCTAGGTTAGTTGGTTAGGTTTAGCGCTATCTTCTCATAGCGTGTTTGTTAGCAATTAGTTAGGGGGATATTATTTTATAATTATCCTAAAGTCTATTTTGTAATCTATTTAAAGACCTACTTTCTAATGCTAATTGGAATGTTTTTAGTTAGCACTTTATTTATTTTTATGTAACTTTACCTTACATTGGTATGAGAGCAACTGAAGCGCAGGGCAATGCGGGAGTCAATTTCGTTCCACACAGGGCAAGGCAAGAAACTTCTCATTCCGTTGGACAAGGCGAAATATAGGAGGAAGCACCATTTGAATTATTTATTTGATTTATTTAGGTTATTTTTTTTTTCCTAACTCCTAAGTTTTAATTTTTTTTTTAGGACCTAAAGCCCACAAGAAGGTTTTGGAATCCGCACCCCCCCTCTAAGAAGAGGAATGCATGAACTTATAAGTGGACCGACGATCGGCCCAACACGGTCCCTGCAAGCAAGGGCCTGAGAGCCCTCTGCTGGTGATAGAAGATTTTTATTCTCTCTAGCTCGATCGCGGGACTCGTGGGCAACCCCTAGGTAGGCCACTAGAACATATACTCTAGTGATCAGCCTCAAGGGTCATGCTGATCATCCCGATAGGAGGGTAGGTGCGCCCTCCTAGGCGGTTGACCCCTCCATGAGGGCAAGAGCACCCTCGAGATTCCGATAATCGAAGATACTCTCTGACGGTGGAGGACCAGCCAACTGGAAAGATATTGGTTGACCACTCCATGAGGGTAGGAGGGCCCTCGGGAGGGCGACCATAGTGTCTAGGAAGGAGCACCCCAATACTGATCAACACAAAAACCTAGAAGATCGGATAGAACCTGACACGACTTCCTAGAACTTTTCCTAACAAACGACCTGAGGATAGTTCTAATAAGTGAACAACTAACATGGTTGGAATGACTCCCAAGGTAGGATCTAATGTGGCAATAGGTGAACAACTAACTCACTAACACATGACACATGGACTGACCAGAGTGGACACCTAACTGAAATATGGACCGATTGAACTGGACGCCTGACTGGGCCTGATGAGACTATGACATGGTGACTTTTGAGTGCATACATGTGGCATGTTCTAATTGGGTCTGACGTGGATAGTGGGTGCAAGGGGATTAGTAGTTTCATGCAGAAAAACCTCTTCATTGACGACCCGATTGCCTAATGGTAATCAAATGTTAACAAAGGCTCCTTTGTTTTTATATATCCCCATGATCCAAAATTGTATGCATGTGGGATAATTGATTTAAAATCCCACATGCGCGCCAGGAGGGATATAAGGAAGCTTTGCTTCCTTTGGTTTCATCACCACACAAGAGCGTCATGGCAAGAGCGCTCCTTCATGACTGCGAGGTCTTGATTTCTACCCCGCACATGTCCAATTTGGCTATATGAAATTTTTTGTGCATGAACTTTATTAAATTTAATTTTTATGCTTTTTTTTAATTATTTTTAGTTATATTTTATTAATAATTGAATTTTCATTATAAAGAAATCATTTTTTTTTAAATTAAGATTATTTTTAGCAATGTTATTTTTATTATTAATAAAATAATTCTAATATTAATTACAAACCTTGCATTTAAAATTGAAATTTAAAGGCTTTTTTAGACAAATTTTGCAATATCAAATCAAAAGGAGCTTTTGCTTTCTCCAATTGGAGATATAAGACATAGAAGAGAACCTATTTTTTTTTGTAAATTAGAAAGCCCTAAAACTCTTCTCAACCTTGTTAGTTTTGTAAAATTCAAGAGGGATAACATCAAAGAAATTTGATTCTTTATTGCAAAATTAGAAAACAAGGAGACACAATTTTGTAAATTCCAAGGCAAAGGTGTGCAATTGTTTTTTCTCCAAGTGAGGATATAATACATGTATTGCACATTTTATTATTTTTTACAAAAATTGAGAAGAAATTGTGACATTGGGTCCACTACAACCAAGTCGTGTGTCGACTAGTTTTGGAAGCCTTTCAAACATGGGTCGTGTGTCGACTTATCTTGAAAGGAGTGTTAGTTTTGTTAATTTTGCAAATTAAGGGGGGAAGACAAGAAATTGATCTTCTTTGCAAAATTGTAACACAAAAGTGAGGAGCACTTTAAAACAAAAACAAACTTGTTAAATTTGCAAAACAAAAAGAAAAGGCAATTGTTTCATGCCCCATTCTTTGCAAATTTAAAAACAAGAGGAGATAAAATATATCAAGTTTTTTGCACAACATAATTCCAAATATTATTGCAAAAATTAAAAGGTGCATTTTCAATTTTACTCGACACCTTCATTGGAAAATTAGGTGCATTTTCGGTTGCATCCAACACCTAGGTGATAAGAATTTTGTGGGCATTCTTGTTTGATTATTGCATTATTTCTTTGCAATTATAAGTCATAGAATCAAGAACACTCCATACCCCAAAATTTCACTAATAATTTGTGTAAATCCTTGCACATATTTAAAGCCAATTACACTTGATATTCTCTCCTAAAAACAAAAACCCCTAATTCGCTCTTATTTGTTTGGCTTAATTTCCTCAAACTGATTATTCCTCTTCAAGATTATTTTTAGGAAAGCGCCATTAAATATCACTTAAGAGTGAAAGAAAAATCATCTTAGGGCAAATTATAGGACCTTCATCATGGCAACTATCAACAAATACTATATACAATTGCTTAATGGTCCTAATTATTCAGCATGGAAAACTAAGATGAAAGCCATCCTGACTGTATACAATTGCTTGTGGGATTTAGTTGATGGAACCGAATCAAGACCTACATCAGCAGGAGTAGGTAAAAAATTATGGGATAAAAAGAACAATTGTCTTCTCATGTTGATACTCCTAGAAACTACTGATGAGATCCAACCTCACATAAGTGAAGCTAAAACTGGTAAAGATGCATGTGATGCACTTTGTACCATTTTTGAAGGCAAGAATCAATCAACTATTATAAACCTTCAAACAACTTCATACACTCCATATGAATTCAGGTGAATCAGTAGAACTCTTCCTCTGTAGAGTTTCAGAACTGAAGTCTAAGCTCAATGCTTTAGGAGCTAAAGTAGAAGACACCATTTTGACTTTAGTAATATTGAGAGCTCTTCCCGAATCCTATAAAATGTTGATTACATTAATGTATGACAAATATTAGTCACCTTTGTGGAGTTAGTCAATTTTCTTCAAATAGAGGAAGCAAATAAACTCCAAAGCGATGAAGTTTCGAACAATGCACTTTACGCAAACAATCAGGGTGACAAGAATAAAGGACGCTTTCAAAAGGGAGGATCATATTCAAAAGGTAAGGGAAAGAAAACTCAAAAGAGATTTTTATCGTATTGTAAAAAGGATAACCATGACACCAATCGGTGTTGGTTTAAAAACAAGAAAAATAAGAAAGGCAAAGGCACATCACAAAAGCAAAACAAAGACAATATTGCTAGTGAAGTGTCTAGTTTTGATTCTAATTCTGGTTTAGAAAAAGCACACAGAGTGCTCATGGCTAAGACAATATTGTAGAGGGAAAACAAATTTGTCACCTTCAGCAAGCACCATTTCCTCTCTCTTTTTTTAGGCTTCATAAATATCATAAGTTTTTATTTTAAGTACTAGAACTAAAGGGGTGATTATACCTCTTTTAGGCTTCATAAATAGCAAACTCTCATTGTTTGAAGTACTTGTAACAAAATGAGGGAATTTTTTGGTGAAAAATTTGCCTAAGAGGTAATATTTGTACAATCCTTCACAAATATTATTAAGTTGGGGATAAACATTTTTTTCTTCACATAATTTTTTGTAAAAAGGGAAGTGTTGTCATTTTTGCCACATTGAATTTTTTTATAAAATTTTGCCTAAGTATGGAGCTTTAAAGCGGCAAAGAGCATGAAGAGGTGTTGGTATTTTTGTGGTACCTAAATGGAGATGATAAAGTGGATGAAATGAGCTTTGGATATTTCATTATTGCAGATCTTTTGACAAGCTCTCCAATGATATATTACAATAGACAATCGGGTGAACGGATCAAAAGTTATGGCTCCAAGAAGTTTTACCACCAAAAAAAAAAATATTTGGGGCAGACAATCAATTTCGGGGCAAAAAATCAATTCGGGGAAGTCAAAGGTTGATTCGCTGGGGAGAAAGTGGGAAAATTTCCGAAAATGGCATTTCGCCCCAAAAATGGAAATTTTCCGAAAAGGGAAAGTGCATGAAAAAAAAAATATCCAAAAAAGGAAACTTTCTCGAAAAGGAAACTTTCCAAAAAAGGCATTTCAAAACCCAAAAAAGGTATTTTGGAGCCCAAAATGGGCATTTTGGAACCCGAAATGGAAACTTTTCAAAAATGGAAATTTTCCAAAAATGGAAAGTTTTTAAAAAAGGAAAATTGCCGAAAATGGAAAGTTGCCCGAAATGGAAAAATTTAATGACGGAATTTAATGGTTGTGGCAAACCAGAAGATATTTCCTTTGATTTTTGTCATTTCCAAGGTGTTATCCTAACAGTTTCGCTCCCTCTCCAAGATAAATTTAATGTGGAGTAAATTGTTGGAGCAATGGTCAATTTTCAAAGCGCGAAGGTGGTTAGAATTCAATGCATTTGTACCGGATCATGGTTGCCAAAGGAAGATTTCCAAGGAGTAATTAATTCATCATGTCCCTCATCAATGGGCATTTTGCCTCCACATGTATTAAATGAAAGAGGTGAAAACCTCTATAAATACTAATCAAATTTCCATTGTAAAGAAGGAGAGACATTTTGCAAGAAAACTTATCAAGTTCTCTGCATAAATAAGAGATATTTGGATTCTGATTTTGCAAGTGACTTTATGTGTGATTTTCTTCTATTTTATGCATTTCTCTTTTATGCTCGTATTTCTTATCTACTAGTTAAATTTAAATTCGGCATCTGAGTTTAAATATTGCTGGTGAGGAAGTGAGTTTTGGAATGCAATCTTGGAGGTTATCTGTGCAAGGTTGTAAGTAAATTATGTTGCTCTCTTTTATTATATGCTATTCATGTGCTTGAGGTAAATTCCTGCTGTTAATATTTCCCCAATCTTACATTTTTGGCCTATGGCCATATTTCCCATCTCTTTCGGTTATTTCCAATTTCTTTCCCACAACTTTAGTCTTCAACAGTGTAGGATTTAGTAAGGGAACCAACCCTCTCTCTGGAGATTGGTTCGGAGGACATCTCTTTCTGTAGACACCAAAACAGCACCAATCCGATTATGTGGCTACAAGCACTGACCGAATTGGCATACATACCCCCTAGGGCAGTCTCCAGAGGTTAAACAATGGTCCTAACCACTTCCAAATTAGTTTTTGAAGATAAGAGGTCAATTTGGCACCTTTTAAGCACTTTGCTCCCTATTCGTCCCACCCCGGGATGATTAGAATCCTATTCGTCCCACCCAGGGACGATTAGCAGCAATCATTCTAGGGTGGGACGAGTAGCAAGTTTGACTGGAAAAAATTCAAGCCTTGAAAAATACGCCACCCAAATTCACCTTCAAGGCATGCAATTGCAAGGAATGGTTTCAAATTAGAGAGAGGGACTCCAAACAGGCATGCCCTGATCATGGAGGCTCTAAATCATGGAGGAATCTTCTCTCCCTCCAAAAGGCATGGCAATCCAAGTGGCACCCTCGCATGCGCATTCAAAGGAGACCCCTGAGGTCTATAAAATGGTGAGCTTCCTCACCCCCAAAAAAGAAGAGAGCAGGAGCATTGGGAGCAATGGAGCGCTGCCAAATTGTACCCCCATTCTCCCTTGGTGCTTCCTACATCCCTAATTTCTCTTTTTGGAAGAGAGGTTATTGGGTGAACACTAGGAACACAAATCTAGACCCAAAACCCAAGCAATTAGCCACAATCCCACACCAAATTCACTGACACAACCCCCTAGGATGTTTTGGACCCATCCCACTTGGATTGGTGCCCAAACTAGGCCCCAAACAGTGGGCGTCCTGCCCCCGGGCACCCCCCGCACTACTGCAGTCCTAATCGCCCCACCCCAAAGTGATTAGAAATCCATGCTTAATTTCTCTACTATTATTTTTGCATTATGTTGTATTTGATTCACTTATGCTGTTGTTCAAGTTTCATGTTATTCTGACTTGATTTGACTATGTTTTTATCATTTTATGCATTTACTAACATATAGGGAGCACTTTCAGATACAAGACAATTTGGGTAGAATCTACCAAATATGACATTTTGGGTCGTCCCAAAATGCCTCTTTTAGCCTAACCCCAAGTTTGCAGTAGTTTTGGAGGCCTCTGGGTAGGACATTTGCAAGGTCGCTCTTACATGTTTTATGACAATCCTAATCATCCCACCCCAGAGCGATTAGAAATCCCTGCATGATTTTCTGAATATTTTTTTGTAATGGGTCCCTGATGATTTTTGGATGCTTCTGTCAAAATTTGGGTTCATTATGACATGTTTTGACCATCATTTCATTTTTTTTTTACATTAACCGATCGGAGGCTTTGGGGATTGCATGTTTTCCCAATATTCGCATATGCTATTAACATTTTGTTGTTTCTATGAGTGCAGGATCTCACCACCAAGAACACTAAAGGGGCAAAAAAGAACCACAAACACATAGATGCAAGCGACGACAATGTTTTGCCCGCCCATTTCAAATGTGGGCATGCAGAGGACACTCGAAGCGTACATTCCATTGATGTAACGAACTGTATCAAACTCTAAGCCCTAGATGGGGGGAGGGAGATGTATTGTAATCGAATTGAAAGCAACATTAATAAAATAGGCCCCATTTTTTCTTTCTTACATCTAGTTTTATTTATGCTTTGTTTCCCGCATGCATTTGTTTCTCACATTCGTGGGGCTTAGCATCTGCACCATTTGTATCAAATTTCGTTTGCATAATAATCTGGCATGCTATCACCACGCATTCCTATTTCAGTGGTGATCACGGTGGGACCTTGTCTCCTGCATGTTAAGATCAGGTTTTTGATCCATGTTTTGTGGTTTTCCTTGCAGGTGTTACTCATTCAGGCGCTGGACTGCTACTCGTGCCACCCTATGATGAATACAGACTTGGAATTCGTGCCACCCCGGGACGAATACGTATTTGTCCCACCCTATGACGAATATAGACCTGCTATTCATCCCACCCCGAGATGATTAGAGCTCTATACAATTTTTGAGCAGAAACTCAGAGGCATCTAGTTTGGACAGAGAGGAGGTAGGTTTTCTGAACATCCTCTGTGTTTTCCTATTTTCTGTTTCTGCAGATTTCTGTTTTCTTTGCTTTTTTGCAATAGAAAAAAAAGAAAAACATAGAGTAACTTAAATAAAAGGAACTTGTTTAAGAATCCATTCTTTGCTGGTTTTATTGCATGATACTTGCACCAATGACAAGTCCTCATCATAGGTTTCAGTTCTAGGTAGAGTTTGAGATTTCTTTTTTTTGCTACTAATTGTTTCTGAAAGATAAAACGTACGTTAAAGCATTGCATTAGTGAAAATCATCTTTTGCTATATTTTTTATTTCTTTACATGATTAAAAGGAACCCCACACACACCACCTAATAAAATTAACATCAAGGACTTGGTATTAATACCCCAACACTTGATCAAGACCAACGGTGGATTTCATCACCACCTTGGCTTGGATTTTACATACATTTACCCTGATCGCAACTGTTGCTAGATGTAAATCCTGATGAAAGATGACCAAGTGTAACAAGGGTGATTCCCCGTGCATGAGGATAAGTCTTCTATGGTAGGTGTCAAAAATAGAGTGATTCCCCTTCCGTACCACCTATGTTCCACGTATCGTTCTACTCTCGCATACCAATAGTTTCCCTCATGTAAGTGTGGGTATATTGAGAGGTTCGGTATAACATCCTGGCAATGGTATATTGAAGGGGCGACCATTTTGGAGATACAAGAGCCCTCATTTTGCATGTATAACAAAGTTTATTTTATGAGATCCACACAACAAAAATCAAACACATTAAACCAGATCTAGGACACACATTTAATCTGTAAACAAGATAATCATTTCTTTATTTGTGTGGTCCCCTTTTGTTTGGTGTAGCATAAAAAATAGTAAAGGAGATAAAAATATATGTATCTTTTTAGAAAACCACCACCATGGTGTTTACCTGTAGCCAAGCCCAATCATGGGCAGAAGCTGCAAAAATTATACAAGGGGGCACAAGTCACCTCCGTTACAGCCCCAAGGGCTTGGTTATACCACCTTGGTAGCCTGACCCACAACGTAGTCCACACTATGCTACAACAAAAAAGGACTATAGAGGCACCCCTTTGAGGGGCACTCCCATTCAACACAGACCCTCTCAGGAGGAGTACACACATGGGAAGGCCCCCTTAGACACTCATTATGAGTGATCGTTGCACAATGAAGTGCTAGAGAAGCATAGGGTTCATAAGGAGGGACCATATGATTATATCATCCCTCCGCCACCCCTCATTACTGTTAGAACTAATAGGCCAAATCTAGAGCACAAGGCTCTTCAGATAGGGCGATCCAACTCCACCCATCCCTTTCACATGTATGAAAGAGAGCACAAGGAAAACCAGTATATTCCTTAAGAGAAATACATCGCATGGGAGCAATGCACCTCTACACCTGCTAATTATCAAGATCACCTATTGAGGCTAGAGCCTCAAGTGAATGCTGCTAACCTCGATAGAGGAAAGCGGCCCATAGAGATCTTGGATCACCATGACTGAGGTAAATGTGTAGGGGAGGCATCTAGACCTCCTAGACCTAGGACGATAGAACAAATTGACTTGGACTTTGCCAAACATACCACCCGCCCAGCATAAATCACATAGCTTAGGCAAGATCAGCAGTAGTTAGAGCAACTGTATCATCTTAACAAAGAGCGCATTTAGTGCCAGATAGATGAGTTGCTCCAGAATACTATGCCTGAGAGGATTCCAACCCCTTGCATGCATAGGATAGAAATTCATGAGAGGCACAACCCCTTAGTACGGGACAGGTCTCTGTGACCTTATCAGGCATTGCCTCCAAGACCTCCTAGATCTAAGTGGGAGGCCACCCCTAGAACCAATGATGGACGCCTTCCTTAGGAACCCGTCCATGTTTATAGGTCATTCCCAAAAACTCCTCAATATGCCTATGAGGAATTTGAGCAAGAAGAAGAGCGGGCTGAAATGACCTACCAAGGCAGGGGGCGCTACCCGACTACCCCTCCATAGGCCTCAAGTTCCTCGTAATTCACAATGGGAACAAACCAAAGAAGAGGAAATCAAATCCTCTGATGCATACAAAGCATTGTTAGAACACTTAGAGTCTATGGAGACCAAGACTTCAAGGCCCCAAAAGCCTACCTTACACCAGCTCCACAATCATCTTGTGCATCCTTCAGTTCCAGCATCCCCATACCCCGACCACTTCAAAATGCCTTAATTGGTAATTTTTAGAGGGGATGAGGATGCCCAAGATCATGTAACAAGGTTCCTGATTCAATGCTTTGGCATTCAAGACAATGATGCATTGCTTTTGAGAACGTTTATAACCACGTTTGTAGGCCCTACCTTGAATTGGTTTACCTAGTTGCCGAATCATAGCATAAATAATTTAGACCAGCTAGTGGATGCGTTCCTTGAGCATTTTGCCTTCAACACCAATAATAAGGTATCCTTAAGTGACCTAGCTAGCCTTAAGCAGTATGATGATGAAACCATAGCTACTTATGGGAATTGGTGGAGGAAACTGCTTTCAAAGCTTCCTTACCTCCCTCCCATGGTTGACATGACTCAAATGTTTTCAAAGAGTTACATAAGGTCGATCTCCGTGCTATTGCAGCTGCAAAAATATGCCACCCTTGAAGAATCCCTGGTGCAAGCCAGGATAATTGAGGAGATCAAAATTCAAGACGGCGAGATTGCCAATCCGTGCAAGAAAGAGTGGAGCAAGAATTCCAAAATTGGGCCCATGCAACCGAAACCCACTATGGTCAATCAGGTTGCCATAACTGTACCACACCCTGCACAAATGACACAGCCCCCAAAGGCTAATTATCAGGCAGTTCCTCTTGCTAACTATGAAAAGGAAAATTACAAACAAGAACAAAATCAGCAGCATCGCCCTAAGTGACAATTCACACAATTCATGAAGTCTAGAGACTCCTTGTTTGACCGCTTGTTCATAGAAAACCTGATAAACTTGCCAAAAATTTGACCCATAGACCCCAATGCACCAAAACCCAAAGGCTATAGGGAAGATTTATATTGTAGATTCCATCGGTAGAAAGGACATGACATCTTCAGTTGTTGGAAATTCAAAAACTTGGTACAAGACTTGATAGACAACAAAACACTCACGATGGATAATCCCATAGAACTGAGCAACCAATAGATGGAAGTATTCAAAGACCCCCTGCCTGCCCATGACGCACAGGCAAAGACTTTACAAGTAAATGAGGTAACACAAAACTGCCCCATGCAAGGGTACGTGGGATGATAAGCATCGTAACACGAAACAAAAAATACCCAAACATGGCTGCACCCACTACAGCTATAGGAGATGTTCCATCAACATCACAACATCCACAACACCCTACACAACCCCCCCACCTAGACCAGTGGCCATGATTCAGACTAAGATTACTCAAAGTTTAAGGACCACGTCGACTAGGCCCTCCATTTATGAGCTCATCCAAAAATCACCACCCCATCAGGAGGCTCTAATGAAGATACTCAAAGACATTGAGCTACAGCACCAAGAACCTAATTCTTTCAACAACTTTGTGGGACATGTGAGATAATGCACAGAACTGGTCATAACCTTCAGGGAAGATAAACTAAAATTGGTGACTGGTGATATGGTGGATCCACCCCTGCACGTCATCACGCGGGTCAATGGGATTCCATTCAAGAGGGTATTGGTGGACATGGGCTCATCCAACAACATAATCATGACAATGAAATTAAAACACCTTAAGCTACCAGTATCTCACATTATGGCATCCACTTACACTCTTCGAGCATTCGACGACGCGCTATGCTCGACGGTTGGCACAATTTTCTTGCCCATCCAAGTAGGACAAAAGACCATTCCTACATTGTGTCACATCCTGGAGGGTGATATGGTCTACAATATCTTGTTAGGTTGGCCTTGGATCAGGGACATGAAGTGTGTCCCTTCGATAGCCCATCAATTCCTCAAGTACACATATGAAGGGAAAGTACATGTAGTTCCAACAGACTTAGAGCCCTTTAAGTTTTGCAATGTGGTGCAACTGATGCCACAATCGACCCTCCCATAGACACATTTGGACTTTCAACTGAATCTATCCACTCAGGGTCCGATTCTGCCTATATCCCCACTGTTGAGTCCTTCAACTCACCAACTTGGCCCATCTTCGTCATCTGTTCCTTCACAAACAATGCCACCTATGGTGGCCACACCGAAGGACAATGTGAAGAAGCCCCTAGAGGAGGCACCACCATTAGTATTAAATATCTCTACCAAGGAGGTACCCAACCGAATGGAAGTCGAGACACTTGATTCACCAAACATGGAGTGGACTTAGGGAGAACTCCCATTCCCTCCTCCTTAACCACTGATTATTACCATTGAAATGGCCAATACGGTCCTGGGGGAGTACCTAGTGCAGAACATTGTGGCAACACCCATGCTGAAATCCATGCAAGACATGGGGAGATCCTGTCTACCCATTGGTACTATCGTTCCTTTAGGCTACTCGCCAAATCAGAACAACTTTGTATATGGGGACCTTGAGAATGGCATTGAACCCTACCTACAAGAGGAAGAGGACGAAGAGCCATTTAATGAGAATGTTGATTATCTGTCCAACCCCGAATTTGCCTTGAAATACCTAGGCCAATGTAATTGGAATGGATATGGATTGGGCAGATACGAACAAGGAATGCACACTCTTTGTTAACCAAGATGCCAGATGCCATATGACAAATCAGGAGTAGGGTTCAACCACCCTTTGCCCCTCGACATCTTGGTAGAAACCATGCAAGGCTTAGGTCTAGGCAAAAAGGATGGGTTGGCACAAGATCCATATGCCAATCCCAACACTACATACACATTGGGGAATTATTTCCCATTGTTAACAACAAACCTTGATAACCTCAACAACCCCTCCCCATTGATCGAGGAAGGAGAAAGTTCAAGAAGCAACCTCCAAAGGGGATATGAACAAGATCATGAGGGGTCTTCTGAAGATGAGTCATATTATGAGGTAGCACCTTGGGACCCATTTGAGTTCGATAGAAATCACTCGCAGGTGACACACATTGACGACTATCAAGAGGACTTCATGGAAATGTTCCCCTTTAATGTCCCAATCAGGCAATGGCAACCTTCAGAGAATCCAACCCTCCTATAGAGAGCAGAACAACCTAGAGGGGATCAAATCAACATGCTCGAATAAGACGAGCCTCCCACACCGGCCATGATACCAAGCGATCCATTGGAGGAAGAAGATCAAGAAATGCCTAGTGAGAGGCTACACCAGCCAGAGGAGCACACAGTTGTCGAATCCAACGAGGGCCTATGGATATTTGATAATGACTATGAGGATGAGACTGAGATGACATATCTCAACCAAATGAGGCAAAAGGATACCCCATAGACATCGATGGTATGTTTGAGCATCTAAAAATGGGGCCAAGGCATATGTGGAATTTAAACTAAGTGCAGCTAGACCAAGTGCTTCATCCACCACTTCAGGCATACAGAGAGCACCTCCCACCTAGATACCCTATAGGGACACCAGTGCCAAGGGCAGACCCCATCCTTCTATCCACACATAGGGTCGATCCTTTTGTGCTAGTACCCACAGAGCCAAATTTGGGGTACAAGGATCACCAAGAATGTTTGAGTCAACACCCACACTTTAATGGAGACCAAATTCATTCTGTCAACATGATATCTATTGATTTAACTACCCCCATCCACAACCCAACCAATCCAACACGCCCATTGTATCTAGACCTAGGTGCATTAGATTGGGATTACGCTGACTCACCATCGTCCCCATAAGAGTACTGTCCTTACGACGAGATGTTTTATTTCATCCTAGGACAGACTCAAGATATATTCCATGTTGAAGAGGAACCCAACGTTCCCAATGTAGATCTAAATTCAGAAAATGATATCCACCTGATCCCGACTCCACACCAGTTGGAGGACGGATCCCACATGTCAATCGAAGAAATGATTGACGTAGACATCGGTTTTGATCCAATGAATTTGCAAGTCATCAAGTTGGGGGTAAGTCTATCCCTCAAAGAGCAAGTCAATTACATTGCCCTTCTCAAATAGAAGAAGGAGGTTTTTGCATGGTCCTACAAAGACATGTCGAGGCTAGACCCACAGCTAGTCACGCATAATCTGACACTTGATCCGACAGTCAAGCCAGTCAAGCAAAAGCTACGTAAGATGCACCCAAAAGTGGCCTTAATGGTCAAAGATGAGCTACAAAAGCTGTTGGATGCATAGTTTGTCATCTGCATGGATTACCCACCATGGCTATCCAACATGGTATCCGTCAAAAAGCCTGATGGGAGGATTCGCATATGCACTCATTTTTGAGATTTAAACAAAGTGAGTCCCAAGGATGATTTTCCCTTGCCTAGAATCGACGCATTGGTAGACGCTATAGCAGGCCATGAAATGCTTTCCCTCATGGATGGTTTCTTGGGATACAACCAGATTTGTATCAATCCCGATGATCAACTAAAAATGGCATTCACAATGCCTTGGGGGACATTTTGTTATAAGGCCATCCCCTTTGGCCTTAAAAATGCTAGCGCCACCTACCAACGTGCTATGACATATATCTTTCACGATCACATGCATAAAAAATTGGAAGATTATATGGATGATCTGTTGGCCAAATCTCTTTTGTGCCAAAATCATCTCGATGACTTATGCAAGATCTTTGATTGCCTCATTGAACACAAGGTTAGGCTAAACCCCAAGAAGTGCATATTTGGCATCACATCTGGAAAAATCTTGGGTTTCATAGTATCAAAATGAGGCATTGAGGTAGATCCAAATAAAGTTAAGGCAATCCTTGAGATGCTTCCCCCAACCACCATTAGGTAGCTAAGAAGCTTGCAGGGTAAGGTCGCGTTGATCAAGCGCTTCATAGCATAGTTATCAGATTAGTGCCAACCCATGAATAAATTATTACACAAGGGGGTAGCATTTCATTGGGATGACGAGTGCTAGTCAGCCTTCAACAACATCAAACAATACTTGGCTTCACCACCAGTATTGGCACCACCTAGACCAGGAGTGCCATTCTACTTATACATCTCAGCTACTGAGGTGGCACTAGGCGCCATGCTAGCCCAAAAAAATGAATTACATAAAGAACAGGCTAATTATTATCTTAGCCACACCTTGGTCAGTTATGAACTTAACTATGCATACGTTGAGAAGCTATGCTTGGCAGTGGTATTTTCCACCAAAAAGCTACACCATTACATGCTGAGAAATACAATGTATGTTGTGTCTAAGGAGAATCCATTACGATACATGATGAGTCATACTTATCATAGTAGTCGCACGACAAAATGGATCATGTTGTTGATGGAGTTTGACATCGAATTCATTGGAAAAAAGTCCATCAAAGGTCAAGTCATCACCGATCAACTAGTAGAGGCTCCTCTCGAAGATGATCAACCTCTGACCATAGAGCTACCCGATGATGGGGTCTTCCATGTCTCAGAATCACTAGATTCTGATGAGCCTGAGTCACAATCCGACATAACCCTATTTTTTGATGGTTCTAAATGTGAGCAAGGGGGTGGCATGGGAATCATATTTTTCACACCACAAGGGGATCCAATGCCTTTATCATTTAAACTTGATTTCCCATGCACCAATAACAATTCTGAATATGAAGCCTTGCTCATAGGTATTTAGATAGCCATCACCATGAACATCAAACACTTGAATATATTTGGTGATTCGTTGTTAATTTTCAACCAAGTGAAAGGGGTATTCCAATGCAAATGCCTAGTTCTATAGGCCTACAAAGCCCTTGTGGATAAATTCTTGGCAAAGATTGAATGGTACGACATCGAGGCACTCCCTTGATCATCGAATCATTTTGCGGACACTATGGACTCCTTGGGGTAACTAATCCTGAAAGACCCTTCTGGTTAAATGACAACCATTCAAGTCAAAAAGTTTTCGTAATCCGTGATGGAGAGTGAAAGCTCTGAAATAACACTAGGAATCCACCTGATCTAGATTGAACCATCTCAGGATAGGTTCTCTCGAATCCATGATAGTATGAATCACACCAACTGGGGGTCTTTGTTCTCTCCAACCCCTCTTAATAGCAACACAACGCTATTTCTACAAGTTCTTTCCCGCTCAGATTTTGCTAGGGATGAACTTCAATAGGGATCAACCATTCATACCATCATGGTTTATGATCAATAGGATTGGTACACACCCATAAGAGACTATCTTTAGTTAGGTAGCCTCCCACTTGGATTGTCGCACGCCACAAAAATATCATTCAAATAGAAAGTGGCAAAACATGTCTTGCTAGGAGACATTTTGTACCATCGAAGATATGAAGGGATCCTCGTCCGTTGCTTGGACCAATAGGAGTCCACTTGGGAAATCACCTAAGTGCACGATGGTACATGTGATGGCCACTTCAGTGGTATGGCCATCGCAAAGCGCATTCTTTGCATGGGCTATTATTGGCCATCTTTAGAGTGATATTATTGTGCATATGTGTGGAAGTGCATGAAGTGTCAACACCATGCTAACTTGACACACGTACCTTCTTAGGCCTTGTAGCTGATCCAATCAGCTTGGCCATTTTTGCAGTGGGGCTTAGATCTCATCAAAAATATCTCCCCTATGTCGTTAGGTCATCACACGTTTATCATAATGGCCATAGAGTACTTCACTAAGTGGGTGGAAACTATTCTGCTTACCTCTATGACTAGGACCCGCATTGTGGAGTTTATTTTATATAACATCATATGTAATTTTGGTATTCCATCCAAGATCATCTTAGATAATGGGACGTCATTTAAGAACAAATATGTGCATGCTTTGACAACAAAGTATAAAATTCAATACAATTTTTTGACACCCTACTATATGTAGGCAAATGGGCAAGCAGAGGCGTCAAACAAAATGCTAGTCACCATCCTTAAAAATATGATCATAGATAATCATAAGGATTGGCACATCCAAATACCGCTTGCCCTATGGGCTTATCGCACTAGCATTCGGAGGCCCACTAGGGCAACTCTATTTTTACTAGTGTATGGCTCCGAAGCAGTCATGCCTCTCGAGTTGAAAATACCCTCCCTACATATATCAATGCAAGAGTTCATCGATGATGACATTGCACGGTAGGCCCGATTAGACCATCTTACGTTACTCGATGAATGACGCGTCAATGCTCTCGAGCATTTACGTATCTATCGAGAGTGACTTAAGAAAGTATACAACATGAAAGTTCACCTAAGGGACTTTAGGTTGGTGACCTAGTATTAAAAGAGAACCAGCAAAATTCTAACTTGTCGCCCCATTTAAGGGACAAGTTCACAAAAAATTGGTTAGGTCCTTATGTAATCGACAGTAAAATAGGACTTGGAACATATCGGCTCGCCTCTCTTGATGGAATCAAGGAACTAGAACCCTTGAACATCAGTCATTTGAGGCCATTCAACATTTAGAGAGCCATAGCCCACCCCAAAAGCCCCAAGGATTCCCACAATCGCTTGGTCAAACAAAAATCCCCAAGGATTCCCGTAATCGCTTGGTCAAACAAAAAGCCCCAAAGGTATCCATAATCCCTTTGGTCAAACCAAAAGCTCCAAGGATTCCCGCAATCGCTTGGTCACCCCAAAATGCCCCAAAGGTATCCATAATCCCTTTGGTCAAACCAAAATCCCCAAGGGTTCCCATAATCGCTTGGTCACCCAAAATGCCCCAAAGGTATCCATAATCCCTTTGGTCAAACCAAAAGCTCCATGGATTCTTGCAATCACTTGGTCAACCCCAAAATGCCCCAAAGGTATCCATAGTCCCTTAGGTCAAACCAAAAGCTCTAAGGGTTCACACAATCGCTTGGTCACCCAAAATGCCCCAAAGGTATCTATAATTCCTTTGGTCAAAACCTCCAAGGATCCGTAAGAATCACTTGGCCCCCACCCATTCGGGTTAAAACACCATAAAGAAAATTCAAAAAATAATAGATAATAAAAAATAACAAAAAAATTGCATCTCACTTTCATGCATAATCTTAAAAATCAAAACACAAAAAGCTGCATTAGGCATCACATACATCCATTGCATATTTGCTGGTCATACAGGTCAAACGCACCATAGGCTGTAATTACTCGGCAATTCCATCATTTTCCACAGTCATCCATTTTGCAAATAATCCATCAAAAAAAAAAAATAACACCATGCGCATTTTCACCATAGCATAGTCAGTTGTCTCCTAATGTCTTTAGGGTTTTCATCATTCAACTATCTTTAGATTCCTAGTCAAATACTGTACAAATTCGAACCGATTTTTACAAGGTAGATTTTACTTGGATCACGCCTTGTTACATAGCATCCCAAAACAAGCTTAAAACACATAAAAATTCCCAAGTTGTGTGAACGAAATACGAAACCTACCAAGCAGTCTAGGGTACCATAGGTGAAACGTTATCCGGCTCATCCCCCTATGTGAATGGTTCAAGAATGCTGAGAATTGACAAAAGGAAAAGCTCTTCCCCATCTAATTCCCCAAAATAAATAGTGGTTTTCACCACTATCAAAAATTCCAAACACCTTTGGTCCCCAAAGTTGTAAGGATTCATACTACACACCCCTGAGAAGGATGGGTAGTCATCCCCAAGGTCTAAAAGGATCAATTCCATTCACAAATCCCACATGTCCACCATAAAAAAAAAACACCTTTGATCCCAAAGTCATAAAGATTCGTACTACACGCCCCTGAGAAGGATGGATAGTCATCCCAAAGGCATAAAAGATCAATGCCATTCCAAAGCAAAATTCCCAACCACCTTTGATTCCCAATGTTGTAAGGATTCGTACTACACATCCCTGAAAAGGATGGGTAGTCATCCCCAAGGCCAAAAGGATCAATGCCATTCACAATCCAAAAACCCACGAGCTCAACTTTGAAATCAAAATACAAAATAAAACTCCTCAAAAGGCAAAAATAATAGTGGTTATCACCACTACTTAAACCCCTTGCTCAAGAGAAGAAGAAAAAAAACTCAAAATAAACAGTGATTTTCATCACTATATATGAGAGCAAGTACCCCAAAAAAGTGAAATGCCTGAGCTTGAATCCTTGGAATTCTCAGCATTTGAAAAACCATTTAGGTGATCCTCATTATGGGTTTGGTGGATAGCCTACCTGGAAATGGCGGTATCCTAAACGTATGACGATATATCTATCACATTAGCTTTGCATGTGTGTAGACCAATGTTTGCATGTGGATGAGCTAGCTTATGGTATCCTAGATTGCCCCGTGGATTAATCTTAATAAATACAACAAAGGATTTAGTGGAGCTAATTAGGTGATCCTCGATACAGGTTTGGTGGACATCCTACCTGGCACTGGCGATATCCTTATGAATACCACATAAATAAACTCAATCGCACACAAAAGGATGTAAAATAACTTGGTCAAACTCAAGTCAGATTTGTATCTTGTTTGAAAGTCTTGTGAGATAATGTACAGTATTTATTAGTTAGTTAAAGCATCTGAGTCTCAAAAAAACCTTAAATACATTCTAAAACAATTGGTATACATTTCATTACTTACATCACCATCAAAAAATACAAAATAAAAATTACAAATGCAAAGTTATTCCATAAAGCAATCACTTAGTACAGAAAGCTAGTAAATCCTATACAGTCTATGGTGCCACTTCCTGCATACCAACAAATCATTCCATCCATTCCATATGCATACATCTATATCATCTAGCTAACATCATCCGTAGTCATAATAGCACATGCATACATCAACATAAATAAATGTGCATAAAATAAACAATAAACAATGACAAGGATATAATCAAAACCAAAAAATGAGTCATGTATATATATCGAGTCAAAATGCCCTCAGGCTACAATAAGAAGGTCCTCTGACCTCACAAAAAACCAAAAATTCAAAATCCCCAAGCCTAGGGAGTCGGCCACCATGATCATACAGGATCGGTGTGACTAGTACTACCCCTAATAGTATGGGTCCCATGGGACCTCTCAGGACAGCTGCTGCCAGCCTGTGCACCATGCCCAACAATGCTACCCTCATCCAGCCGCCTACGATGAGAGGATGCAGACTGCTTAGTCTCATTGCTTCTCGTACGGTGTGATGAACCACCTCCATTGAGATCAGGAAATTGCCCATTGATGCGAACAACCTCTATCTCTAACTCCACCCGGTATCGCCCCAACTCCACATCCTGTTGGTGATACACATCCAATGTGTTGTCCTGCTATTCCAACTGTGCTCGTAGGAGATCCATCTCCTCATCCCATATCTGTAAGAGATCCTCCAATCATGCTATATCAGCACAAAAACCAGCCTTCTCACCCACCGATATAGCCTGAGGCATGGGCACCTTTGGGATGACCTGCTGCTCTGGCACCCACTACTTCGGGACATCTTGTGCATCTGGCTACTCTAAAACTGCTGCATCATCTCCATCACCAGTGAAGTCATTGACCTCCACCATGTCTGCATCATACAGTGGAGCCCCCCAACCATCCATTGATGCCTCTACACCCCCACCTCCTTCTGATGCCACATCCACGCCTCCCAAAGGCCCCTCATCCCGCCATCATCGGTCATACTTTGTAGTTACCCCGACATCGTCCATGTTGGGTACATCAATAACTACATCAAACCCCTCACCAAGCATCCCAATGATCAACCATACTAGGGTCCTCTCATCCCTATGTCATCGATAGATCAAGGGATCACCAGGAAATCCCATGTGCACCCCAAATTGCCATGTCACCCTGACATACAAGAAGTACTCTTGCTCTGTCCAATGATGCCTAATCAACCAACTACCCCTATGTACCCATCAAAGCCACTCTCCAGCCTTAGGCCAGGTTGGACAGTCCTGGTACGGTCACAAAAACACCTACCCAAGCATTAGACGAGAGAAGGAATCACTATAGTGATCTACGTCACTTGTCCGTCGTCGACTCTATCCATGTTCCTCTGACCACTACCATAGATTGGCTATCCAATATCTCGATCCACCATCTCACCTCAGGTGGTCCAAGGTAAACCCTATGGCCATTCCACAACTATGTGTTGCCACCCCCAACACTGTAAGATATAGCTGCACCCGATCCCCTTTCGCCTCTGACAACGGATCTCGTACAACTCATCATATAGTTGTGCCAGCAATGTCTGACCCCACCTCATGATAAGTGGAGCTGATGTAGGAAACTCCACCAAAGTGAACACCAACTCCAGCAGGTTTCAAGGGAACCTCACACCTGAACAGTCTAGAAGCAGCATATTGGAAATGAGTCCCATGAGTAAAGCATGCCTCACCCCTAATACGCCCTTCTCCAACCACCACTGCACAAGAATATTGCCTATCTGGCAGTCAGCCTCAACCCTCTCCATAGCCCTCTCCACCCCCATCTCCCCCACCTGACCAAAACATCGTGTCAGTACTATTGTCCGCTGGTCATGATGGGTCATCCGAATAGGAAGCCCATCTATTAGAATTCATAGAATTTTATATACATCCTCCAACATCATAGTCATATCCCCTATTGGGAGATTAAAAGTATTAGTGTGGGGATCCCACAGATTGATCAGGGCAGTCAGATATGCCTGATTCCCCACCACAGGCTCCAAACACATCACCTGCTTGAGCCCAAGGGCATCAAGCCACTCCCGATCCCCAACTATCAAGGCCTCTCAGGAATCAAAGAAAATAGTTGATTGGCGGTACCAACTCTTCACAACCTGAAAAAAAAAAAAGCAAACGATATTAAGTACATACTTCATATCAACAAAAACAATACAATAAAATTGCACAGAAAAACAAAGTACAACAAAGTACAAAAAAATTAACAACAAACTATACAGCAACGGTCGCCGAAATAAAAATAATTTTACACAAACAAAACCAAAATAAAATATACAAAAATTCATCCTAGGGTTTCAACCTTAGTGTGAACACAAAAACAAAATAAAACATACAAAAATTCATCCTAGGGTTTTAACCTTAAGGTGCACAAAAAAACATAACAAAAACAAATTCATCCTAGGGTTTTAACCTTAAGGTGAACAAAAGACATAACAAAAAAAAATCATCCTAGGGTTTTAACCTTAAGGTGCACAAAACAAACATAACAAAAACAAATTCATCCTAGGGTTTCAACCTTAGTATGAAAAAAAAAAAAAAAACGAAATCAAAACACAAACAAATTCATCCTAGGGTTTCAACCTTAGTGTGAACAAAAAAATAACTGTACAATAAAACAAAAAAATCATCCTAGGGTTTTAACCTTAAGGTGAACAAAAAACATAACAAAAACAAATTCATCCTAGGGTTTTAACCTTAAGGTGAACAAAAAACATAACAAAAACAAATTCATCCTAGGGTTTCAACCATAAGGTGAACAAAAAAACATAACAAAAACAAATTCATCCTAGGGTTTTAACCTTAATGTGAACAAAAAACATAACAAAAACAAATTCGCCTGAGGGTTTTAGCCTTAATGTGAACAAATAAAACAAAAACAATATAAAATATAAAAATTAATACTAGGGTTTCAACCTTAGTATTAACGCAAAATAAAAACAATTATGTGCAAGTTTTTTTTAACTTCATATAAAGCAAACAAATAACAAGCAGAAGGAAGGAACATCATACCAGTCTCACCTTGGCTCCTCCGCTTGAAGATCTAGTTCTCGCACTCATGATGTCCACAAAATTTTGACAGTGCTCCGCTACGCAAACTCGCACTCCTCCTCTTCATTGCTCCAAAACACCAAGAAAAAATTGTTGCAAATGAGCCCAAAACCTAGTTTTGGCCCTTTTATAGGCTGTTAGGCCTATAATCATCCCACCCTGGGATGAGCGCCCTAGTTAGCTCTCGTCCCACCCTAGGATGATTACCAAATTGGTATTCGTCCCACCCTGGGATTATTCCAGAGCAAGAAATAAAGCAACAAAAACAAAATCCAAAAAATACATCAAAAACAACAATAAATCTGCCGAACAAAGGTGCATTTGCACCTGACATTCATGGCATGAAAAACCACCATTAGGGTCACAAATGTGTTGTAATAACAATGACACTGAGAGGGGGGGTGAATCAGTTTGTTCTTTAAAAACTTCTAAAACAATTAGATTATAAAACCAGCAGCAGTTTAAAGCAGATAAAAGAGATACTAAATGCATCAAGAAAACATCACACATAACACAACATTTTAATGAGGTTCACCAATGTGGCTACTCCTCAAAAATACTGCTTGGACTACCATCCAAATCCAGTCAATGCAAAGCTACAAATTTACATAATCCTTTACCAGCACCAACTGGAAGGAGCACCAACCCCTTAACTTTATCTCGCTTCAACGAATGGAGCACCAACTCCTATTTTACCAAGCACCTACTGGAAAGAGGCACCAACCCCTTAATTTTCCAGCACCAACTGGACAAATTGTTTACCAGCACCAGCTGGAAAGAGGCACCAACCCCTTAATTTGCCAGCACCAACTGGACTTCAATATTGAATAAAAAATGTTTGACATATACCTTTGTTATTGCAAGACTCTAACTGGTTTACATCACCTTTGCAATATCTGTGCACTCTGCTCTCTCTTGCACAATCACTTCACACAGTTTGCTGCACTGCTACAGCCAGACTTTGCAATCAACTTTGCCCTTCACGCTTCTCTACACACTCTGCTTTCTCTGCGCACACGCTTCACACACTTTGTGTCGTTTCACATTCTGCTCTTCGCTCAACACTAACTTCACTTTCACAAACACTATGCTCACATTCGCACTTTATCTTTTCACCCCCTCGTTCAAACTCGAAGTACCCTTGCTTTTATAGAAGAAGTTTTAGGAACAAACCCTAAAAGAACGTCTGTTGAGAAACCCTAGAATTTGTCAGCTGCCAAACCCTAAAATCCGTCGGCCCAGATTTAACTTTGTCGGCCTCAAACACTTCTTCCACCTTCGTCACTTTCCTGTAGCTTATTGTCGCGAAATAGTAACATGTCGGCCCTTTTAATTTAATTTAATATTTTAATTTAAATTTTAAATAAAATAAAATTTAAACTAAATATTTAAAATTAAATATCTTCATCATCGGGGCATCTTTTTCAATGAAACGAAGAGCCAACTTGGGTTTTAAGAAAAACCCATTTCAAATCTGTTATCCATGGTTTTAAATAAAATTTTTATTTTGACTGCCTTGGTTTTCACAAAGAACCTTTAAAATTTAAACTAAATATTTAAAATTAAATATCTTCATCACCGGGGCATCTTTTTCAATGAAACGAAGAGCCAACTTGGGTTTTAAGAAAAACCCATTTCAAATATGTTATCCATGATTTTAAATAAAACTTTTTATTTTGACTGCCTTGGTTTTCACAAAAAACCTTTTCGCTTCTTGACATCTCAGGTTCTGAAGACTTCTTCTCATTCTGAATTATGTTTTCTATTTTTGTGCATCTATCATTTAAGGACTCATGATCTGACTAACTTTTGAACTTTATCCTCTACATCTGAGTGACTTCGAAACTGCCTATCCATTGCATCATTAGAACTAACTGATCGTATTGACAACAATGACAATCCTCCTGCAACACCTTGCTCAACACTGAACTCCTATCCATTGTACTTTGGCTACACCTTGCTGTTCAATAAACTCTTGTCCATTGCATCAATAAATCTGTCTGACTGTGTTGACAACAATATGGAAAACAATGACAATCCTCCTGTAACACCTTTCTCAACATTGAAATCCTATCCATTGTACTTTGGCTGCACCTTACTGTTCAATAAACTCTTGTCCAGTGCATCAATAAATCTGTCTGACTGTGTTGACAACAATGACAATACTGTTTGCAGCACTTTGCTCAACAATCTCTCCCTTTGGAATTGTTGGCAACACATGTGCAATTTTCCTGTAAATCTTCTCCCCCTTTGACAATAATACCAAAGGGCTGCTGCAAACTCCCCCTGAGTCTATGCACAACATTATTAGACACAAATTATTACAATTAGCAAATATTCCAAGCATGAACAAGAAGAAAAATAAATACACAAATGCTCCCCCTGAGTCCAAGACCACTTCATTTCACTTATTGACAACATCATGATAAGCATAATAGGCATCAATAAAATCAACAATGTGAATAGCAACACTAACCAGTGAATGACACCATCACCGTCAACTTCACCAATATAACATGTGTAAGAACATGATCGAACCATCGTCTTCTGTGCAACTACCCTCTGTTACCTTGCAAACTCAAACTTGTCCATTGTTAGTGAAGGCATACAATAATATTATATAGCCAACTTTTTGTTCTGCAATGCCAGCAACATCTGCATACAACTTCACCATTCATCTTGGATATATTCTCAACAAGCTTGAACCCAATGACAGCTGTTTGTCTCTCTCTGCAGTGAGAATCCAGTAGGCTACCTCAATCTACTTTCAACTCTGTGCAAGTACCAAACACTATACCACAACACAACCAACATATTTTCTCAACCAATTAGGGCTTTAGCAACAATGCTTATAGACAAGGTTTAACCAACATCATTCAACTCAAGATTAACCTTGAAGCATTCAATCAATCACTACATGAAAAGGAAACTAGTAGACATCCTTTTCCTTCCAAAGGTATTTGAACAAGACAGCCACCAACATAAATCACCAAGGCAAAGAGTAACTTGCTCAAATCAAACTCAATGGAGTAAGCCCAAATCATGTATCAAGAAAAGCATTAACTTGATCAAAACAACCACTATGAAAGCAACTCAACTATTCATCACCAGGTTGGAAATCATCTGGCTGCTCATTAAAAAAAAAAAATTCTTCAATCTTCCCATTCAACATGCTGATTTCACTTTTGTCAACAGAATTGACAAGTGACTCACATCTGTACCAATTTTTGTCCAACACTGCAATTTTACTGCCAACTCTTACTTTCAACTATGCATGTCGGAAGAAGACATTTTGTCAAACACGTTATGGCCAACCGTAGTGCACCTTACTCGGCCTCAAGCTTCTTATCCTTGGACTGGCATTAAATCAATAGTTAAAACAAAACTGTCTATGAATTAAATATATTCACCAAGGTGTCATGAAATATTTGGCAATCTTCACATCAAAGAGTAAAAACAAATACATGCTGCTTGAAACACACATACACAGCTAGGGCAAGCATTATTTCGTTGAGCAAATTATCTGGACTATTATGATTCGTAATTTTGAACAGTGGTATTAAGAATCATCAACAGTACAACAATGACATATCTCAAAACTACCAATGGTGACAGCTCTCAAATTAAACACCACACTTCACGACATTTCCACAAACCACTATATAAACTGAAAAACACACTTTAACAACTATACAACATTAACCCGACTGCTTACCTTTCATCCTCAGATACCTAGACAAATACATAGGAGCATTAAAATAAAACTTTAATATTGCTCCTCCTAAGGATGTGCCACCTGGAGTTGCTTAGAGCAATGGCAGAGTAGCCTCCTTCAGTCCAAGGAGACACAATTTCCTTTCTTCTGTCTTTCTCCAAACTTTCCTGAACTTGGGCTTGGGTTTTTCAACAACATCCATATTTTGCTCTTGTTCGTGAACTTGAACATTTCTCTTGTGGGGTTGTCTCTTGTGCATTCTTGATGGATGATTATTTTCTTTTCTTTTATGCACATGATATGTTCCTTGTCGGTGTTGTCCTCTTTGTGTCTGATGAAATCTAGGGTTTTTCCTTAGATTAGATATAGAAGTGCTTGGACAGAACCTTGCTATGTTCCCTTGACCGTTGCATTTAAAACATTGCACATGTTTTATTCCCTATCTGTATTGCATTCTATGTGTATGATGAAATCTATGGTATTGCCTTAGATTGGATATAGAAGTGCTTGAACAAAACCTTGCTATGTGCCCATGGCCATTATATTTAAAACATTGCTCGGGGTTTTCACTCAAAAAAATAGATGTATTTTTAACAGCATAACTCTTTCATCTATTGTTCGATCCACAATAAATTGCCTTATGACCAAAGTGGTTGCATTTAGAACAATAGCCATAAAAAGCATTATTATTAAAAGAGTGAGAGTGAGAGAACCTCTTTTGCTGTGGTTGCTTTGTTGTAGGTCTTCTTTGATATTTTCTTCCTTTTGAGGATTCAGCTTCAGACTTTTCTTGTTTCAATCCTTCAACCGAGGACTTCTTCTTCTCTACATATTTGGAGGATGAAGGTTGTTCAACTTCATATCGAAGACCAAACTTAGCTATGGGGCTTCTTTGTTGATTTATTATTGTATCTAGCAACTCTATGCTCTTCTCAAATTTGAGATTTATATTGGCCTCTTTTAGTTGTTTCTTCAATGAAACAATCTCTTCTTCTTGTTGGCAATATACAGTCTCTTTCTCATTGATCTGAGACCTAAGAATATTTTTAATCCTTTTGTTCTGTTCTACTTGTAGCTTTAGATCAACAATAACCTTTTTATATTCCTCTTCACTTGTGTTGTATACATCATTCTTATTATCCAGGTGTGTTTTCAAGGCTTCTTCTGATTTCTTTGCCTTTTGAATTTGTAGGAAGAGATCTTCAATCTCATCCTCATATTATTCTAATTTCTTGGATAGTATTTTGTTCTTTTTCTTTTCTATTCTCCACTCTTCAAGAGCAGATATCAAATCTCCTTCAAAATCTACTTTAGCCTCAAGATTTTCATCACAAACTTTAGGATTCACTTCTTCTACCTTTTCCGGTTCAAATTTCTCTTCTATAGGAACCGAAACTGACTGGGATGCCTTTTTGGATGAGGATCTATTCTTCTTAGCCATCGTGTACAAATCCAAGATCAACCCTGACTGATTTAGCCAAAATTGGGAACTTTGCTCTGATACCAATTGTAATCACAATGACACTGAGAAGGGGGGTGAATCAGTGTGTTCTTTAAAAACTTCTAAAACAATTAGATTATAAAACTAGTAGTAGTTTAAAGCAGATAAAAGAGATACTAAATGCATCAAGAAAGCATCACACATAACAAAGCATTTTAACGAGGTTCACCAATGTGGCTACTCCTAAAAAAGACTACTTGGACTACCATCCAAATCCAGTCAATGCAAAGCTACAACTTTACATAATCCTTTACCAGCACCAACTGGAAGGAGCACCAACCCCTTAAATTTATCTCGCTTCCAACGGAATGGAGCACCAAATCCTATTTTACCAGCACCTACTGGAAAGAGGCACCAACCCCTTAATTTGCCAGCACCAACTGGACAATTTGTTTACCAGCACCAAGCTGAAAAGAGGCACCAACCCCTTAATTTGCCAGCACCAACTGGACTTCAATATTGAATAAAAAATGTTTGACATATACCTTTTTTATTGCAAGACTCTAACTGGTTTACATCACCTTTGCAATATCTCGTGCACTCTGCTCTCTCTTGCACAATCACTTCACACGAGTTTGTTGCCTTGCTACGACCGGACTTTGCAATCAACTTTGCCCTTCGTGCTTCTCTCGCACACTCTGCTTTCTCTGCGCACACGCTTCACACACTCTGTGTCGTTTCACATTCTGCTCTCTGCTCAACATGAACTTCACTTTCACAAACACTATGCTCGCATTCGCACTTTATCTTTTCACCCCCTTGTTCAAACTCGAAGTACCCTTGCTTTTATAGAAGAAGTTTTAGGAACAAACCCTAAAAGAACGTCTGTTGAGAAACCCTAGAATTTGTCAGCTGCCAAACCCTAAAATCCGTCGGCCCAGATTTAACTTTGTAAGCCTCAAACACTTCTTCCACCTTCATCACTTTCCTGTAGCTTATTGTCGCGAAATAGTAACATGTCGGCCCTTTTAATTTAATTTAATATTTTAATTTAAATTTTAAATAAAATAAAATTTAAACTAAATATTTAAAATTAAATATCTTCATCACCGGGGCATCTTTTTCAACGAAACGAAGAGCCAACTTGGGTTTTAAGAAAAACCCATTTCAAATCTGTTATCCATGGTTTTAAATAAAAATTTTATTTTGACTGCCTTGGTTTTCACAAAGAACCTTTAAAATTTAAACTAAATATTTAAAATTAAATATCTTCATCACCAGGGCATATTTTTCAATGAAAAGAAGAGCCAACTTGGGTTTTAAGAAAAACCCATTTCAAATCTGTTATCCATGATTTTAAATAAAACTTTTTATTTTGATTGCCTTGGTTTTCACAAAAAACCTTTTCGCTTCTTGACATCTCAGGTTCTGAAGACTTCTTCTCATTCTAAATTATGTTTTCTGTTTCTGTGCATCTATCATTTAAGGACTCATGATCTGACTAACTTTTGAACTTTATCCTCTACATCTGAGTGACTTCTGAATTGCCTGTCCATTGCATCATTAGAACTAACTGACTGTATTGACAACAATGACAATCCTCCTGCAACACCTTGCTCAACACTGAACTCCTATCCATTGTACTTTGGCTGCACCTTGCTATTCAATAAACTCTTGTCCATTGCATCAATAAATTTGTCTGACTGTGTTGACAACAATATGGACAACAATGCCAATCCTCCTACAACACCTTGCTCAACACTGAACTCCTATCCATTGTACTTTGGCTGCACCTTCTTTGTTCAATAAACTCTTGTCCATTGCATCAATAAATATGTCTGACTGTGTTGACAACAATGACAATACTGTTTGTAGCACTTTGCTCAACAAAATGATCACTATCCTACTCCCTAAAAATGCTAGCATAGCCAGACCACTCCATGGGAAGGAGGATTTTCAATGATTTCTACCCCAAAAGGCATCAACAAAAAGGGTAAAAAACCCACCAAAAATAGGTCCAATTGTTGGAAAATTGCATAAGCGTTCAACGAAAAACAACTGAAGGCCCCCTTAAAAATGTCATCTTGGGTCAAGCAACTCATCACTTTTCTCATTTTTGTCATTCCATCATCGATTCGTCACTTGAGGGGGTAGTCACACTTAGTCACCAAATCAACAAATACACATCCAATTAAGGAAATGGCATGCATTCAAAGAATCATTGACAAAGACAATCACACTCCTACTTGGGGCAGCAAACAAGCAATAATCACAAGCTGAACAAACACTTGGCATTCTAGAAGCATGAAGACAAGGTTCCCCAGACAAAAGGTTGCACCATTTGCCTATTCATGACTGAACAATGTCCAAGATCAAGTACACCTCACTGAAAAAGGTTACACTTGAGTTAAGCTCCTTAGCTCGTCAGAAGCAAGGATTCAAGAATGCATGCCCTTTCCATAATTGGGGTATCAAAAGTTGGTTAGGTTACTAAGAAAACCTAATCATTAAGTGATTTGGTCATCTATTTTTTCTCAACACTATGCCATGCACAACGCATCCCAAAAAAGGGCATCTATAGACAGCAAAACAACACCAATCTGATTATGTGGCTATAATAAATAACCGAATTGGCATACATACCCCCTAGGGTAGCCTCCAGAGGTTAAACAGTGGTCCTAACCACTCCCAAATCAGTTTTGGAAGGTCAGAGGCCAATTCGGCACCTTTTAAGCACTTTGCTCCCTATTCGTCCCACCTTGGGACGATTAGAATTCTATTTGTCCCACCCAGGGATGATTAGCAGTAATCATTCCAAGGTGGGACGAGTAGCAGGTTTGACTGGCAAAAATTCAAGCCTTGAAATATATGCCACCCAACTTCACCTTCAAGGCATGCAATTATGAGGAACAGTTTCAAATCGAAGAGAGGGACTCCAGTCAGGCATGCCCTGATCATGGAGGCTCTAAATAAGGGAGGAATATTCTCTCCCTATAAAAGGCATGGCAAGCCAAGTGGGAGCAATGGAGTGCTGCCAAATTGTACCCCCATTCCCCCTTTGTGCTTTCTACATCCCTAATTTCTCTTTTTGGAAGAGATATTATCAGTTGAACACTAGGAACGCAAATCTAGACCCAAAACCCAAGCAATCAACCACAATCCCACACAAAATTTGTTGACACAACCCCCTAGGAGGTTTTGGACCCATCCCACTTGGATTGGTGCCAAAACTAGGCCCCAAACGGTGGGCGTCCTGCCCCCGGCGCCCCCGCACTACTACAGTCCTAATCATCCCACCCTAGAGTGATTAGAAATCTATGCTTTATTTCTCTACTGTTATTTTTGTATTATGTTGTATTTGATTCACTCATGCTTCTGTTCAAGTTTCATGTTATTCTGACTTGATTTGATTGTGTTTTTATCAATTTATGCATTTACTAACATATAGGGAGTGCTTTCGAATATAGGACAATCTGGGTAAAATATGCCAAATATGACCTTCTAGGTCATCCCAAAATGCCCCTTTTAGCCTAACTCCAAGTTTTCAGGAGTTTTGTAGGCCTCTGGGTAGGACATTTACAAGGTCGCTCTTGCACGTTTTGTGACAGTCCTAATCATCCCACCCCAGAGTGATTAGAAATCCCTGCATTATTTTCTTACTGTTCTTTTTGTAATGGGTCCCTAATGATGTTTAGATGATTCTATCAAAATTTGGGTTCATTATGAAATGTTTTGACCATCATTTCATTTTTTTTTTATATTAACCGATCAAAGGCTTTGGGGATTGCATGTTTTCCCAATATCCGCATATGCTATTAACAGTTTGTTGTTTCTTTGAGTGTAGGATCTCACCACCAGGAACACCAAAGGGGTAAAAAAGAACCACGAACACACGGATGCAAGCGACGACAAAATTTGGTCTGCCCATTTCAAATGTGAGCACGTGGAGGACACTGGAAGCGTACCATCCGTTGATGTAATGAACTATATCAAATGCTCTGAGCCCTAGAGGGGGGAGACGTATTGTAATCGGATTGAAAGCAACATTAATAAAAGAGGCCCCACTTTGTTTTTCTTACATCTAGTTTTATTTATGCTTTGTTTCCCGCATGCATTTGTTTCTCGCATTCGTAGGGCTTAGCATCTGCACCATTTGTATCAATTTTGTTTGCATCATAATCTAGCACACCGTCACCCCGCATTCAGATTTCACTTTCCTTCAGCATTTCAATGTCGGATGAGTCTAGGGTGCACAAGTGATAATATCTTGTACTTAGGCAGATTTGTGTCCAACATGAAGAAGACTTATAAGAGTGCATTTTTGGTAGTGACCGACACCTTAGTCACACTTCTTTTAGAAATTTTATTAGAATATGTTTTGCAACAAGGGGAAAACTTATCAGGGTGCATTTTCAGCAGAGACCGACACCTTATCTACCTTAACAACACATTTTTACAACATCATATTGTAAATAGAATGAACCTCGTATGAAGTGATCTACTCTACTACACCTAGTGGTTGCAGTGGCTGGTTACCCATGCAATCTGGTTGGATAACAAAATTACAATAAGGACATTTGTTGATGTGAAGACAAAGTGAGGAATGACCCACTTTTTGCTTAGAAGCAGCCATAGCACTGTGACAAAGCAAGAACTAGCATATCAACATCTTTCATTGTATTGGGACAGTTATATACATTACCCAAATAATGTAATAAGGGGGGATGTTAGAGTAATATTCCATTCTTTGGGATATTTACCCTTTTACTCCACTAGGTAAAATAGTAGTATACAACATTATACTAGCTAGATTATTACATTTACTTTTTACCACTTACCATGTAGATATTTACTATTTCAAATATCTAATGGTTACCTAGGTTAATACCTAAATATCCTAGGTTAGTTGGTTAGGTTTAGCGCTATCTTCTCATAGCGTGTTTTTTAGCAATTAGTTAGGGGGATATTATTTTATAATTATCCTAAAGTCTATTTTGTAATCTATTTAAAGACCTACCTTCTAATGCTAATTGTAATATTTTTGTTAGCACTTAATTTATTTTTGTGTAACTTTACCTTACAACAGTCACTAATGAAAGAAGTGTTGAAGCACCACCAAAGGAAGAGGACCATCCATTAAAGGAGAAGAGCCACCACCATACGTTGGAAATAAATAAGCACTTAGTAGTTGCAAAAGCAAGACAAAAAAACTTGCAAAGAGTTGGTAAAGAATGTTAAGAAAAAGAAAGAAATTTTGAGCACTAAAGAAATGTTACATACAAGAGAAGAGTGGAGCCACCACTTGTCATGGTAGTTAAAGAGAACATGTACCACTTGGCACAAAAGATAAGATCTCGAATAGCCTTTAATAATGCCTCAAAGGAGTACTTATTAAGAAAGGAGGGAAAACGTTATCAAATAACATTTATGCTATCAAATATTGGAATAACACCTACATGTTATAAAGTAAAGCTTTCACCATCTAATATAGAATAACAACAAGAAGTAACATACAAAGTTTGTGTTGAATGCCATGTGACATGCAAGGCAAAGGATATAATCAAGTATTAACATCCCAAACCATAAGAGAGCATGAATACTAAGCATTCAAATCAGAGAATATTGAAGAAGCATAAGAAGGATAGTCAAAAGTGGAAGAGAGCACCATAAAAAGGAGGAACAATAAATGCAGTGGAAGAATATTACCAAGCCTTGAATATTGAGAAGAGAACAACATCCAAATTAGCATGCAAATTACAATCAAAGGAGAAGCCAATCAATATGTAGCACCTTACCTCCAAGAAGGTATATTAACATCCAATTATTATTTGGATTCCATTAAGTTTAAGGAGGCATAAGGTTTATCATTTCTAAGGTTAATGTAGATTAAAAATACACGCCAAACAGAAAGATAAAACCACAAGAATGGAATACAGGAAAGTTGCACAAAACAGACGATTTATATTAATCGATGGAGTTTAAAAACTCCTTTTTGAATACAACTGGGCCTGTAACCCTTTTTGTGATACAAAAATTACAAGTTATGCTAGGGTTCTCCGAAACCCTAGCTGGCACGAACGGTGGCGCTTTCGAAGAACGTATCTTCAATCCCAACAGAGTGAGTGGGCTTTGTCGTATCCCTTGCTTGGACCACTCCAGCTTAATCAGCTGCCATCAATAAACTGGATCTGTCATCAAAAACCTGCACACATTAACACTATCAAGGAGTTAGAAATTAATGAGAGGGCTCCACTGCGTGAGCCCTCAGAAACAATCTAAAACCTTATAAAAATGGAATGCAGGAAATCAATAACAGATTAAAACATAAAATACGGCTACTTGCTTTAAACTAATTTATACTGTTCTCTGTTAACGCAGCTAGACCAGGCGACACCTGGAAGTAATGTTGTTGTCAGAATAGGCTACGGAAGGCGCCCTGGTGCACTCGCCGAACGCCCGCGTGCTTCTGGATCTGGATTACAGACGTCGGTCTGAGTCTGTGGCTGTAGGTAAACGCCCGCGGGCACTTGTTAAACGCCCGTGGGCACTTGGTAAACGCCCGTGGGCACTTGGTAAACGCCCGTGGGCACTTGGTGAAGGGGTAAACGCCCGTGGGCACTTGCGACAGGAATGGGAGATTCTGCAGAATGTTGCAGAAGGAATGGCGGTGAAAGCGGCGACGGAAGCGGCGATGGATGCGGCGAAAGGGTAGCGAAAGAGAGGAGATAACGGTAGAAGAATTAGAATCAGAGATAGAAGTAGCAAAAGACCTAGGCGAAGAAGATAGATAGCAGACATAGGGTTTGAGCCATCAAAGTGACTCGATTTATAATCCACTCTTAGGGCACACTTTAGGGTTTTAACGACACTTTGAACGTGTGGCTAAGATTAAAGCGGATCCAAGGGTAGAGAATAAATCTTGGTTGTGGAATGGATTAAGATGGATGGACGGATGAGATTAAATGAAGGATGGACGGCTCAGATTAAATCACTTAAACTATTATTTAAATATATATATTAAAATATTAAAATATATATATATATATAAATATTAATTTAAATAAATTTGGGGATGAAAAATGGCGGGAAAGGTGAAATTGGGCCAAATAATGGCGGGAAAGTGTGGATGACCGACATGTGGCTGACAGGAAGGTATAGATGACTTGCAAGTGGCTGGATTTTGGTGTCTACAGATGCCCCTTTTTGAGCTGCTTTGTGTGAAGACACAATGCAGCACAAAAACTTAGGACACCTGAAAAGCTGGATCAGACGCAACTCTCTCTCAAGACTAAAGCACAACTTTGAAGACCAAAGAATAAAAGAATGTTTAAAATTTATCAGCTTACCCCCTCAATTGGCGAGCGAGAATGGTTCTCACAAGCCAATTGGAAGAAATTCGAAAGAAAATGAACCGTTTTTGCCCCAACGGTGAAAAAGGGGTTGGTGTATGAACCATCTGTTTATGTCCCAACAAGAAAAGGGGTTGGTGTACAAACCAAAAAAGAATATGATTGAAGACGATATGAGTGATGTGAAAGGTGAACCGTTTTCTGCCCCAACGGTTAGAAAGGGATTTTTGCCAAATTTTGAATTCCATGATCATGTAAGATGAATTCTACTATTAGGAAAGTTAAAAATTGATAACGGATGCCCCAACTCCTGTGGGTGAATCCATACTGTTGATGAAATTGCCTTGTTGGTGCCATTGATATGCAGAGATGCAATATGAAAGAGTCTAGAACTTCAGAGATGCTCCTAGTGACTGTATGGATAATTCCTCGGGTCGAAACCAATCAACCTAGGTAGCCTTAATCTCTAGCAAGACTCAAAATAATGATGATATTGAAGATTTGTCCACGTTTAAGGCCCCATGAACTAGGCCATCAATGACAACTGTTGAGCAAATTGATCTTGGTATGAGGTCACTTAAAAAGTAGGATACCCAGAATTGATTTCCAATTTTCAAACGGTGAAATAATTGATGATGATAAATGGTAAGTGTCCTTATGGTGGTTTAATCCTCTTACCGAATTGCATGGATGCAAATCGCTGCAATCGCCAAGGTGATAGAATATACCACTAGATACGAGGTTTACTTTAATTTAATTTGGCAAAAATATGCATGATGAAAGAAGAATGAATGAAATTAATGATAGATCAGAAGAATTGATGAATGTGGTTAATTTTGTGAAGGTTTTGAACATTTTTAACCCAATTTGTAAATCAATGATGAATGATGCGCTTTTTGAGCAAAATGACAAAATTTGTTTCCAAAACTGTTGTAACCTTCACAAAATGTTTTATTATGATAAGAAGAATGGATGGATGCAATTTGATGAAATTTAGAGGAGGTAAGCTTCAATTTTGTAAGTTTTGTTCTTTTATTCCATACTGACATCAAACGCCGGTATGCATTTGGAGGTGGCAGAAATGCCCGTCGGTGTTTGAATGCATCATGAAACGCCCCACTACGTTTCAGGGCGCCAAAACCAGCTATTTAAACAGTTTCAGCGAGAATTTCGCTCATTTGTGCGTTCAAGCTTGAGAGAAGTGCGTCTGAGGGAGTGAAATGAAGTGAAGTGAAGTGAAAGGTTGTGTAGGAGAGTGAAGCACGCGGGAGCTATGGCGGAGATGGGAGCGGACGCGCCAGTGCAGTCAGCTGAGGTATTTGTTTATTTAAGCAAGTGCTTTTATTTGTTTTTTTTTTTTTTTTTTTTTTGCAGTTTTTTTTTTTTTTGAAACAAACTTGTAACCAATTTTTGTTTTGTTGTTTTGCAGCTTAGGGTGTTAGAGGCACGACACCGATTCTCCCCTATCATTCCGGGGATGAGGAGGTCATTGTCCCAGGAAGACTGGGAGACATTGGAAGCAGTAGGGCTAGCGGAGGCAGCCCGGTTGGAGGTAGTTCGGGCAGATGAGGGGTACCTCTCGGCTTTGGCCGAGAGGTGGGATCCAGATCGGGGGACGTTCCAGCTCCCAACTGGAGAGATGACGGTGACGCTTGAGGATGTATACCGCATCCTCAAGGTGCCCGTGGAGGGGGCGCGGGTGGAGGTTGGACGAGATAGGGCCACGGAGATGGCCAAGTTGTTTGGGGATGACTGGAGGGAGATCCGGACGGAGAGCAGGGGGATTCCTTACTTGGCCATGTATACGGCCAAGGAGTTGGTAGCGGTGGAGGCTCTGATGATGTTCGTATTGGCCAACATTGTGGCCCCGAACAGCACTGGGTGCAGGTTTCCATGGAACCTGATGGGTGTAGTGAGCGAGATGCTCACTAATAGGGTAGTGTATGCCTGGGCGCCCATTTTATTGGTGCAGGTGTACCGGGAGTTGTATGAGGTTCGAAGACGGGGCCGGAAGGGCCTAGGCTGCAGTTTGGTTCTCCAGTGTTGGGGCTGGGAGCACTTCAGAGTGGCTCGACCGGAGGGGTTGCCATGTGCTTACTGGGACATGAGCCAGGCTTATGGTAGGAGATGGCTAGTGGCGGAGGAGAGACAGTCGAGCCGCCCCGTGAGATCGGGGCAATGGTATAGGAGTTTATGGGCGGACTTGACAGATGCCCAAGTCATTTGGAGGCCCTGGCGGGAGGCACGGTGGATCGGTGATGGAGAGCATCTGAGACGGGTGCGACAGGCTAGATGGGTAGTGGGTCGGGGCCACAGTGAGGCGGAGTACATACAGATGTCTCGAGTGCTCCGCCAGGTCGGATTGAGACAGGATGTCCCCGGTGAGCCAGTGCGCTATCGGAGGCACAGATCAGAGGGGGATTTGCCGTGTGTCGAGCCATGGAGAGAGGCGACAGAGGACGATGAGGACATGGAGATCCCCGACGTGGATGACATCGGGGTAACAGCTGAGTATGCAGCATGGATGGCCGCAGAGCCGAGGTGGGAGCCACCATTAGTGGCTGTTGGAGCTGGAGAGGACGAGGGAACCGCAGAGGTTCCCAAGCGCAGGGAGGGTCCCCGCATTCGAAGCTGGAAATCGAAGGCGAAAGGGGAAGATGGTGCGGCAGGCACCGGGGAGCGGAGATGATGAGGATGATGATGGCGAGGGCCTAGGAGAGGCCGCTGGAGAGACTAGAGAGGTACCCCCTAGCGGGCACGAGGATGATCTGGCACAGCTGCAGCAGTAGATAGCAGAGCGTGATGCTATGCTAGCGGTCCGGGATGAGAGGATAGCTCGGCTGGAGCAACAGGTTGCAGAGCGGGATGCCCTGATAGCTGTTCAGGAGGGGAGGATGGCCCAGATGCGAGCGGACTTGGATGGAGCGACTAGGGTGCCCCAGGATGACAGGGTGACGAGACTCCAGGCAGAGCTAGCGGAGCGAGAGCGACGACACGGGATAGACATATCTAGACTTAGGTCTAGGACTCGTTACATTGAGGCTCTGGAGGACACATTGTTTAGGCATCACATTGTGTTGCCTGATCCTCCATCCTCCTCTGTCTCTAGGCGTAGTGAGTCTAGGCACACCACTAGGTCTAGGGCTCCTACTAGGTCACAGGGGTCCTCTTTTGATGGTTAGCTTAGTGCTTAGATGCACTCTTTATGAGCCTTGGTGCTCTATTGTATTTTGTAGCCTTTTGGCATTCACTGTACGTTTTGATCTTTATACATATATATACATGGCTTTTATTTTTAGTGTTTTACTTTCTTTTGTATGAATGCCTATGTTTTTGTGATGCATGTTTTTATATGTTTTAATGCATATGTGATGGAATGGAATGCAAAGTTATAGATGATTAATGCGAGACTAAGTAAATAAAATATGCACTAAGAAGCACTCATACTTTTAGATAGTTAGATTTAGCCAACTGTTATCATAATTGTTTAATCAGGGGCACCGAACTTGGTGGCTTGTGAATGGATGACGTATGGAATGACATGAATATGGAAGAAGATATGGAGGTTGATATGGAAGAAAATATGGAGGAAGACTATTTTACAAAGACTCAAACATGCTAGTGGTATCAAACAAACTTACTAATACTGCCTAATTCAACTAGGACCAAATGTGTGTGCATGTGAGTTCATTAACCAAATCGGAAGCATGGTAGTGACTCTAGGCAATCAAAAACCTGTGTGTGTGCAAGTGTGTTCATTAACCTCATCTTGCACAAATTAGGTAACCCTGTTATGGAGAAGACCCCAAAGCTAGTTTGTCCGTATGAGCATTCAGAGGTCTCTCTTTGAGGAGAGACATGTCGCCACGCAATGAGTATACTCCACTGCCAGTCAAGCGTCTATAGCCCCGGTGAAGGTTAACTCCATAGTCCATGTTGTTTTTGACCTTTGTAAGCCTTGGGGATGACTACCTATCCGTCCGATCTGGACAAGTAGTACGATCCTTACAACTTATTTGGGATCGGTGGTGTGTGAAAAATGTTCATTTCCTTAGAGCTTTGGGGAATCGGATTCTCAACCGAAGTATGATGAGAATTTTACCCTATCCTTACTACTCTGTTTATATTTATATTTTGTGATTGCTTGTGATAGTGGTAAGAACCACTATTTTATGGACTATGTTTGCATGATAGGACAAACGAGGATTACCCTGTTCACTTCGAGGCACAACCCAAGGATGGTGTTATCTCTCTTTGACACAAGATGTTTTTAAGATGTGAAAATGTGATAGGTTCAAGACCGCTTTTGAAATCATTTCCCAATACTCAAGATTTTATTTAGTGTAATTGGTGATATGGCCCTAGAGGACTTTAACATGCATTTCGAAGTTTGCTTAAAACACTAGAAATGGCTGAGTGACTGAAAACATTTTGGCAATGTAAATATGTGCAAATGGAAAATGGGTGTACGAATGACAATTCGGTTTGATGGATTTTATGAAGGTGCCCCTGATTAAGGCAACATGACTTTTGCTTGACCAAATTTTATATCCAAAAGATAGAATGGTCTCTAACATGATATGCAACTATGGCTGAAAATGAAATGTTATGGTTTTCAATGAGATGTATGCACATGAAATGCAATGTTTTTGAATGAGATGTATGCAACTAACAATGAAATGCAAATTCTTTTTATTTTATTTGTTTTTTTTTTTTTTTACAAGCCATGTATATATGTACATATAAAATTCAAACTATGCGTAGAATGCCCTCAAGTGTATAACATTAAGTGGTTCGGGTTCTTCCTCTCCCTCTAAACTGGCAAGTCTATAAGTTCCATTACCCACTCTTTCGGTGACCATATATGGACCTAACCAATTAGCCGCGAATTTATCTCGAAGATGCGGCAATGCATTGGTGTTTTGTTGATTCTCTTTAAGGACAAGATCCCCTACTTGAAATTCTCTTAGATGAACTTTGGCATTGTAAGCACGTTTCAATCGGTCTTGATAAACTCGCAAATGCTCTAAAGCATTGATTCATTTTTCATCTATGAGTGTGAGTTGATCAAGACGTGCTTGTCTAGCGAGTATCATCATCGATAAATTCCTGCAAAGAAATTCGCAAGGAAGGGATCTCGAGCTCAAGAGGCATGATTGCTTCAGCTCCATAGACCAAAGAAAATGGCGTTGCCCCAATGGGAGTTCCGATGCTTGTTACGTAAGCCCATAATGCCAAGGGGATTTGTGTATGCCAATCTTTATGATTTTCTTTAACAAGTTTCTTAAGAATAGCAATTATGGTCTTATTGGAAGCTTCGGCTTGTCCATTGGCTTGTGGGTAGTAAGGAGTTGAGAAACTATGTTGGATATTATACTTTTCGCAAAGAGCTCGAACATCCTTATTCTTAAAAGACTTGTCGTTATCAGAAATGATTTTAGAGGGAATACCAAAACGACAAATGATATGGTGAAGTATAAACTCCACAATTCTAGGACCTGTCGTACTGGTTAGAGGAATAGCTTCAACCCACTTTGTGAAGTATTCAGTGGCTGTAATGATGAAAGTATGCTGTCCTGAAGAGGCAGGTGAAATCTTGCCAATTAAATCGAGACCCCATTGTGAGAAGGGCCAAAGGCTTTGGATGGGCTGTAAAGCTTGTGATGGTATATGGATTAAATTAGCGTGTTCTTGACACTTTTTACATTGTTTAACATATTTGCAACAATCTTGTTCCATAGTGGGCCAATAATACCCCATACGTAAAATACGCTTCGCAATGGCCATTCCACTAAAATGACCACCACAAGTACCATCATGGGCTTCAGCAATAGCTCTATGTGTTTCACCTGCTTCTAGACAGCGGAGGAGTACTCCATCATATCCACGTTTATACAACACATCCCCCAAAAGAACAAAACGAGCTGCCTTTTGCTTAAAGCGACGACGGGCAGTTCGAGACAAATCAGGTGGAAGTGTTCCAAACTTGAGGAAGGCTACTATCTCACTAGACCAAGGCTCATATGGATCCGAATGGATAAAGCAAACATCTTTTTCATCTTTAGACTCGGCACGGACAATTGCGAGACTTAGAGATTGTGGAAATGATTAGGGGCTGTACCTCTCCAAGGGAGTCCTTTGGAATCAATGATCCAAGAGAGGCCATGGCATCCGCAAATCTATTAGTCGAACGAGGCAAACTAGTGATCTCATACCAATCAAACTTAGAGAGCAACTTCATTGCTACATCATGATAAAGCTTAATGGTAGGTTCTTTGGCTTGGTATTCTCCTGTAATTTGTTTAACCACGAGTTGAGAATCCCCAAATATCCGAATACGCTTAATGCTCATAGCTATGGCTGATTGAAGACCTAAAATTAAGGCTTCATACTCTGCTGTATTATTGGTGCATTGGAAGTCTAGTTTGAATGATAAAGGGATGGGAATCCCTTGAGGTGTATGAAACACAACTCCAGCACCCTGACCTTTCGCGCACTTAGAGCCATCAAAGAATAGCGTGATGTCAACATCTTCCTCCGGAATGATGTCCTCTTCTTGTTCAGTGATAGCAAATACCGAATCATCTGGGAGCTCAATAATCAAAGGATGATCACTAGGTAGTGGAGCTTCCGCAAGTTGATCGGCTATAACTTGACCTTTAACGGATTTTTGGCTAATGAATTCAAGATCGAATTCGGTAAGCAACATTATCCATTTAGCGGTACGAGTGTTATTATAAGTGCGAGACATCATATAACGCAGAGGGTTTTCTCTAGCTATGACATATGTTGTATGGCTAAGCATATAATGACGAAGTTTCTTAGTGGCAAAAACCATTGCTAAGCACAACTTTTCCACATAAGCATATCGGGTTTCATAGCTTACCAATGTTCGACTAATATAATAGATAGCTTGCTCACGATTTTGTTCATTCTTTTGTGCAAGCATTGTCCCTAAGGCAAAGTCCGTTGCTGAGATATAAAGGTTGAAAGGGACCCCTGGACGAGGCGGAGCTAAGGCTGGCGGAGATGCTAAGTACTGCTTGATGTCATCAAAGGCTTTTTGACATTCATCTGTCCATGAAAATTGTACCCCCTTTTGTAGTAGGTGGCAAAATGGCCTACATTTATCAGAAAGTTGTGCAATAAAGCGACGGATTGAATTAATCTTTCCTTGTAAACTACGCAACTCCTTCAAATTAGTTGGGGGACACATTTCCATAATGGCTTTGACCTTGTTTGGGTCCACCTCAATACCTCGTTTAGAGATAATAAAACCTAGGAGTTTGCCTGAGGTAACACCAAAGACACATTTCTTAGGGTTTAACCTTACTTTATGCTCTAGAAGCCTATCAAAAACTTTTTCCAATACATCAAAATGCTCTTGTCGAGTTTTAGATTTTGCCAATAAATCATCCACATAATCTTCGATAATCTTATGCATATAATCGTGGAAAATATAAGTCATGGCTCGTTGATAGGTTGCACCTGCGTTCTTAAGGCCAAAGGGCATCACCATGTAACAAAAAGTTCCCCAAGGTGTGGTAAATGCTGTTTTGTGTTGATCTTCAGGGTTTATTCGAATCCGGTTGTATCCTGAAAATCCATCCATGAACGAAAGCATTTCATGACCAGCGCAGGTGTCGACAAGAGTATCAATGTTTGGAAGAGGAAAGTCATCCTTAGGACACGCTTTATTTAGATCTCGAAAATCGGTGCAAACACGTATCCCCCCGTTAGGCTTGCGAACGGGTACCATGTTAGAAAGCCACTCAGGATAATCAATCGGGACGACAAATTTAACATCCAGAAGTTTCTGAATCTCCGATTTAACTAGGAGGGCCACAGTAGGATGCATTTTCCTAAGTTTTTGTTTGACGGGTTTAGCATCTTTTTGTAAGGTGAGGTTATGGACAACCAAATTAGGGTCTAGGCCTGGCATGTCTTTGTAAGACCATGCAAATATCTCCTTCTTCCGCTTGAGTAGAGCAATCATTTGCTCTTGTTCCTCTGATGATAGACTTTTAGCCAGTTTCACAATTTGGGTGCCATCTTGGTCTGTACTAAGGTCTACATCGATAGTTTCTTCAATAGACATGTGGGAACCTTCCTCAAGTTGATGGGGAGTAGGGATCAGATTTATGTCATCTAAAATGTCATCAAGCTCCTGTGCCTTGCTCTCATCTATGTCTGCCTGGAAGACCTCTGGCTTAGAAGATGAAGGTGAATGTGGAGGTGAAGGAGGAATGTAGTTGGCGGAAGCCCTTAACAATTCCTCGGAAAGGATGAACTCTGAAATAGATGGAGGGGATGAAATCCGATCCATGTCAATCAGGCTTGGATTGATCGGGATTGGCTTATCCGGATCATATGGATTATGGAGCGAGGTGAATAAGTCTTCAAAATTCATTGTCAACTTATGAAAGAAAGAATAGGCGGAATGGAAGGGAAAACCGGTGAAGACCTCGGAAGACCTGAAGTGCAAAACAACATAGTTTTTCAGTTTTTTTTTTTTTGTTTTTTTTTATTTGTATTTTGAGTTTTTTTTTTTTTTTGTAGTGGTGAAAACCACTATTACACACATACATAAAGCAATAAAGTATTTTTTTTTTATATATTTTGATTTTTTTTTTTTTTTGGAATTTTCTAATTTTTTTTTGTTTTTGGTAGTGGTGAAAACCACTATTTTAGTATATACATATAATACAGGTTTGGATTATGGCTTATGGATGTGGCGGGGGTGGTGGTTCACCTCGTTCTTGTGGAAGAAGCAAGCGAAAGATGGCCTCTTGGAGAGGAAACAATTGGAGATAAAACTCGTCTTGTTTAGTGAGGGGAACAATGGGCGCCGACTCTTCTTCAGATTCATCAGCATTTGACATGACGTCAAATTCTTCATAGACTTCATCTTCGGATTCGTCGGGGTGGAGGATTTCTTCTTCTAAATTAAGATTAATGCTTTGAAAAGCTCGTTCAAAAGAAGAAAGGGATGGAAGTGGTTGGTAGCCCAGACCAAAACGCTCAGTGGGTCTATGGTATGGCATATCGATGCGTTCAGTTACCCCTTGCTCGTATCGACCTAGGCCAAATTGCTGCCAATTATGTATGTGGAAATAGCGAGAGGGAAAACCCTCCATCCTTTCGATATTGGCAGGGACTGGATGCTTGGGTTCTAGTATGGTGGTAGGACTAGAAGATGACTCTATTCCCCCATATACAAAATTAATGGAATTTGGCATAGAACCCATGTTATAAACCGATCCAATGGATAAATGTTGGTCATGTGGACGACCAAAATCTTTAACTTTTTGCACATTGAACGGTGTGATGTGGACATCTTGAATGGCATACTCACCAATACCGACATCAGTGAGATGGACCTTGACTTGGGAGGGAGATGGACTTGATGATGGAATAGAAGAATGTGGGATAGAAGAATTGGAAGGATTTGGTTGGGTTGATGCTTCACTGACTTGTGAAACATCAGCTGGTGATGGTTGGGAAGATGGAGGAATAATAGGTGATGTTGAAGAAGGTGTAGAAGAAGGGGGTAATGATGTGGAAAGAGATGATTGGTCATGGCCACATGTGCATGTGGTCACTGATGAAGAAGAAGGAAGATTAGTTGATGAAGAAAGTGGTGAATGAGATGGAATAGCGGAAGAGGAAGATGGTTGCGATATGATGGGTGGCTCCTCGGGAATGGGAGCTTTAGAAGAAGATGGTATAGAAGAAATAGATGGGGTCAAGAAAAGATGAGTGGATGGCAACACAATCTCATAAGGATTTGAGACATAGTTGCAATGTTTGAAGGGTTACGTGTCAGCGGGTACACAATGAACTCTGTCCCTCATATACATACTTGAGACATTGATGCAGTATAGAAGGGACACATCTCATCTCCCTAAGCCAAGGCCGTCCAAGCAATACATTGTATGCCATGGTCCCTTCCAAGATGTGAAACAAGGTATGCAAAGTTCGGGCCCCTACCTCAATGGGCAAGATAACTGTGCCAACCGTGGAAGATAAAGCATCATTGAATGCTTTAAGAGTAAAAGTCGACTTTGTGATAAGGGATGGCGACAGATTTAGATGACTCAACGCCGATGTTGTAATGATATTGATTGAGGAACCGGTGTCAATTAAGACTCTCTTGAATGGCTTGTTATCGATCTTGGCCATGATATGTAGTGGAGGATCTATACTTTATGTTGACATAGGTTTGATTTCAAAATCATAGAAAGTGATGGAGGGCTCCATGCATGTTTGAATACTCCCCACAAAGTTGTTGAAGGCATTAGTATCTTGAGTTTGAAGCTCGATTGATTTTAAGATTTCCATTAATGCCTCTCTATGCGGGGGAGATTGTTGAATGAGGTCATAGATCGATAACTTGGCAGAAGCCATTTTTAAAGCTGGTAGTTAACTGGCTACTCAATGACATGATGGGTCGTTGGCGTTGAGTAGAATGATTTAGCGGTTGTTGAGAAGTACTAGCACGTCGTTGGGTCATCTGTTACCTGAGGTGGATGGGGGTTTGTACGGGTGGTCGTGGTTCGGCCTGATTTGGTTGGTTCGCCCTTTGACCCCGGGTTACTACGTTAATAGTACCCACAAAACCTTGGTATTGTTGTACATGGTTGACTTGATTAGGAGGAGTTACATGAGTTACTCCCCCTGAAGTTGTTGGAGCTTCCTCCCGATGTGGAAGGGGTGTTTGAAATATACCAAGATTTTGATTTTGTTGGGCTAAGGGGCTATCCAATTTAATGGCTCCAATCTCAATAAGATCTTGGATCACATGTTTGAAAGTTGTACAATTATTGATATCGTGCCCATTTTGCCTATGATAAGGACAAAATAGGTACTCCTTGTAATACTTCCCCCTTCTAGATGGGTCTAAGGGTTTAAACTCAGGTAAAGTTAACTGATTTGTGCTATATAACTTGTTGAATATGACCGCATATGGTTCATCTAAAGGTGTGAACTGTCGCTTGGGACGATTGTTTTGCCAAGGTCGAGTTTCCATGGTTGGCCCAGTATTGGGAGCTGGTTGAGTAGGGGCGGGTACCGCATGATAAGCAATTGGTTGCGGTTGACTTTGCATTACTTGTTGTTGTTGAGCCATTACGGGCTGGCTCGCCACCACTTGATTAACTTGGTTAACATTTGAGGTCTGTACTAGCTTTGTGCTTGTTTGTTTTGGCCATAATTATTATTTCGTTGTTGGCCCTTTTGTTGCCATTCTTTTCTACGGGGTTTTAAAACACCCTCTTGGACTTTAATGTCTTCTATGATACTTGCTTGGGCCAAAGCCTCTTCAAAAGTCCTGTATTGTTGTAATTGGAGTAACCAAGAGATAGGTTTTAGACAACTGCGGGTAAACATTTTGGTTAACTCCTCCATTGGTAGGGAGAATGGCGAATTTATTAATGATAGCCCTCCAACGGTTTCCAAAGTCATAAACAGTCTCATCGTCATGTTGCTTGAGCTTGTATAAGTCAGACAATGAGACTCTCTTTTGTACATTTAAGGAGAATCGTTCTAAAAACAGATTAATCAATTGCTCGTAAGCATAAATGCTATGGTGAGCTAAATGATTATACCATTGTACAACATCTCCTCCTAATGTCTGAGGAAAAGTTCTGAGCATAAGAGCATCATTATTTTGGATTCTAAAGCAAGCATGCATGAATGAGCTCACATGTTCATGAGGATCCTCAGTTCCTCAAAATTTGTCAAACTTCGGTAATGTGAAATCAATCGGATATGGTGGTGAAGGTACCGAAGGATGAATTGGTTGATTGATCAATGACCTTAGCGTAGGTTTCTGACTAAATGAGCCAGGCGCGTTAAGCATAAGGTTGTCAATCTGTTGTTGCATAGCATGGAGTCGAGAATCTTCATGAAAATTCTGACTCGTTTGATGATTATGATGATGTAATGGAAGAGTGGAAAATTGATGAGATGGGATGAAATTGCCTGGATTAGGCGGTGTAGAATGGACATGTTGTTGGTATGGATGATACCGGAAAGAAGGTGATTGGTTTGAATGATGAACTGGACTAGGTTGGGAGAAAGGTGGGGTAGGAATGGACACCACCGAAGATTGGGGTACCCAGGTGGGGCCTGAGCTAATAAAAGCTGGCTGGGTAGAAATTGGTTGGGGTGTAGGTTTTACTACGACAGGTGGTTGAGCATTTTGTTGCTTGTTGTTGCAAAATCAATTTGTCGAGATACTCCTTAACCTTATTAATCTCTAACCCAAGGGAGGTGGGATGATTGGATGAAGGTGGAGGGCAGGCTGCCATGGTAGTCACAGGAGACTGCATAGCAGGGGCAATGAAGTTGGGAGGGCAGGCTGCCATGGTAGTCACAGGGGACTGCACAGCAGGAGCAATGAAGGTGGCTGAAGTAGGCGATACCTGGGAAGGAACAGTAGACTGTGTCCCAGGTAGGGTGAAACCATAAATGGTTTGGGAAGAAGAGGGTTGAAATTGGTTATGGCTAGAAGAGTTTCCACCAACTTCATAAAGAGAATTGGTGTACACCGGGTACATGGGGGAGAAGGTGGTCGGGAAGACACTACATTTGTCTCCAAAGGAGAACAATTGAGCATCCGGGAAGATGTTGGAGATGAAGCCGGCTGAACAGATACCACATTAGCCTCAAAAAAAGGGTTAGTGTAGACCTGAGTGAAACCAGCGGGTATGGTTGATGCAATATCCTGCTGAAAAATAGAATCTTGCATAGGGGAATCTTGGATTGGCTCAAGGACATAACCAGTGCCATCTCTTAAGTGAGTTTGCACTTGGGCCATATCAATGTGGGTAATATGACAGGAATTGTCTTCCTCCATGGGCATGGCCATGTGATAGACGGTAGAAGGACGTGAAAGACCTGCAGGCGAACCTGCCTGAAATTCACTAGGATAAGTGGCTATGTTGGTGGTGGGGATGTTTTGTGAATTACCCATTTGATTATTTAGATTTAACATTTTAGATTGATTCCTTGTTAAAACCATGAAGCAATAAATCTAAACAAATTCAAAAAAAGAAGAATGCAAAACTAGAATGATAAATTTACACTACAAAAATTATCAGAAAACAGTCACAACCTAGGTTTCAACCAATGTGTCTTACCTGCGGTTAATTAATTATTTTCTGATCTTAATCTGTAGTAAATTTTAAGTGTCCGGTTTATGAGTTTTGCATGTGATCTAATCTTGAATTATTCACAAAAAAAGGTAAAAACTATGGCTAGGAAAGGACAACGAGATTCTTACTTGTGATGAAATCCAGCAAGTTTGCTCGGGGGTGACCTATGGTGTCTAAGGCAGAAGTTTAATGGATGGAGATGAATTCCACCGTCACTAAACTTCAAGCAATATCTGGTGATGAAATCCAGATATCACTATTTTAAATGCAGTATGAAAATGCAATGAATTTTTTTTTTTTTTTTTTAATGTTTTAATTATCTAATGTGTACATACAAGGCTATAAATCAGAAGTTCTAATGATCTAAGCAAGAGGCTACTGAAAACATGTCATTTCCTCTGAAGAAGTGGAGTACACCGTTTAAAACCCCCTGCCTACCAATGATATCAGATATCAAAGGAGCAACCGGAAGGTTCGTCCACTTCTCTGCCTGGAATCACCCAATGGCAGGAGTACTATTGACATCCAATCAATAGTCCTACTTAGATAATTAAAACAAATAATTTATAGCTATTCTAACATGCAGCTAGGTATGCAAATTTTTTTTTTTTTTAAATGCAAGCAACAATCAATAATGCAATGCAAAGAAAAATGTAATTTAAAAATAACTGTTCTTTTCCAGATTACTTAGTTTTTGTTCATTTTAAAGTAATGATCTGAAAAAGAAACAAAATATGGCAGAAAAACCAAAAAACGTAAAAAGTACAGCACTTACTTGGAAGCCTACGCTTTTTGTAAAACTGACTTCAAACGCCCACGGGAGTCTGCACAGGCTGAAACGCACCTCTGCGTTTCGTATTGGACTTCCAGACGCCCCTCTGCGTCTGCTGCGTTTTTTGCAAGCTCAGAAACCCTAGTTCGCTGTAACAGCGAATTTCACGATTTCTGGAACCTGCAAAATGAAACAGAAAACAAGAACAGATTAGTAAAGCAAGTATTTAAAAATATGAAACCCTAGGGGGTCCCACCGTGATCGCCATTTGTAGATTAAAAATACACGCCAAACAGAAAGATAAAACCACAAGAATGGAATACAGGAAAGTTGCACAAAACAGACGATTTATATTAATCGATGGAGTTTAAAAACTCCTTTTTGAATACAACTGGGCCTGTAACCCTTTTTGTGATACAAAAATTACAAGTTATGCTAGGGTTCTCCGAAACCCTAGCTGGCACGAATGGTGGCGCTTCCGAAGAACGTATCTTCAATCCCAACAGAGTGAGTGGGCTTTGTCGTATCCCTTGCTTGGACCACTCCGACTTAATCAGTTGCCATCAATAAACTGGATCTGTCATCAAAAACCTGCACACATTAACACTATCAAGGAGTTAGAAATTAATGAGAGGGCTCCACTGCGTGAGCCCTCAGAAACAATCTAAAACCTTATAAAAATGGAATGCAGGAAATCAATAACAGATTAATACATAAAATACGGCTACTTGCTTTAAACTAATTTATACCTGTTCTCTGTTAACGCAGCTAGACCAGGCGACACCTGGAAGTAATGTTGTTGTCAGAATAGGCTGCGGAAGGCGCCCTGGTGCACTCGCCGAACGCCCGCGTGCTTCTGGATCTGGATTACAGACGCCGGTCTGAGTCTGTGGCTGAAGGTAAACGCCCGTGGGCACTTGTTAAACGCCCGTGGGCACTTGGTAAACGCCCGTGGGCACTTGGTGAAGGGGTAAACGCCCGTGGGCACTTGCGACAGGAATGGGAGATTCTGCAGAATGCTGCAGAAGGAATGGCGGCGAAAGCGGCGACGAAAGCGGCGATGGATGCGGCGAAAGGGTAGCGGAAGAGAGGAGATAACGGTAGAAGAATTAGAATCAGAGATAGAAGTAGCAAAAGACATAGGCGAAGAAGATAGATAGCAGACATAGGGTTTGAGCCATCAAAGTGACTCGATTTATAATCCACTCTTAGGGCACACTTTAGGGTTTTAACGACACTTTGAACGTGTGGCTAAGATTAAAGCGGATCCAAGGGTAGAGAATAAATCTTGGTTGTGGAATGGATTAAGATGGATGGACGGATGAGATTAAATGAAGGATGGACGGCTCGGATTAAATCACTTAAACTATTATTTAAATATATATATTAAAATATTAAAATATTAAAATATATATATAAATATTAATTTAAATAAATTTGGGGATGAAAAATGGCGGGAAAGGTGAAATTGGGCCAAATAATGGCGGGAAGGTGGATGACCGACATGTGGCTGACAGGAAGGTATAGATGACTTGCAAGTGGCTGGATTTTGGTGTCTACAGGTTAATTTTAGTTATTTTAATGCATGGAGATATAAGGAAATAAATTGATAAATTGTAAAGGAAATAAATTGGTAAATTGCAACCTTAGATGATTTATTGATTGATTAGAAAATCTATTGAAGTAAGGAGAATATAACTTGAGAGCCTTTTTGAAAATTGTATTAGTTAAAGTTCAAGTAATGAAATATTTTCAAATAATTCAACTAGGAGGAATAAGGTTTTCTACATTGAAATTGAAACATTAAATTTACAAATATCCTTTATTTTCTAAATTTCTAATTAGGGATATATAAGGAGTTCAACACCAAACTAAATATTTTAAAATTTAGAAACCTTACCATTAAAAATTGAAGCACTACATTAAGTTGGAAAACTACATTGAAATTAGTCTCTTGCTCAAATTAATGAGACATAAGGAATCCAACTCTAAAGTCTTGAAGATAGAAAATTTCATCAATTGAAAGTGCATTAAAATTATTTTTAGCTTTCACAAATAGGGAGAAATAAGGTGAAAAATAGTAGTTGAACATTAGGGAGATAAAATAAATTCAACTAAAAGGAAATCTAAGAAGGATAAACACTTTATCAAGACCATAGTATATTCAAAACTAGGGAGATATAAGGTAGTCTACAAGAGTTATTATGGAAACAAATAAATTCATACTTTCAGAATCCCAACTTCTTAAAGGACCTAATTACACTTCATGGAAAAACAAAGTGAGGTTAATACTGATAGTTGAAAAGCTTTGAAATATTGTTAAAGGAGAAAAAATTAAACCTACTACAGGGGATAGATATTTTCAAAAGTTTGAAGAATATGAAGCAACAACCCTCATGATAATAAAATTTGCAATTACCATTTATAAATGAAATACAACCATATGTTAGTTCAATAGAAAATTCTACATAAGCTTGGAAAATTTTAGCCAAGATATTTGAAGGAAGAAATGAAGCCACTATCTTGAATCTTCAAACTCAATTGCATTATCTAAAAGTTAATAGTGGTGAAAGTATATAATTGATCCTAAGGAAAGTAGAATATATAAAAGTAAAATTATTAGCCTTAGGAGAAACTATTGAAGACAAGTTTCTTGTTCAAGTAATCCTAAGAACACTTCCAAAAATCTACAAGCATCTAGTCACATATCTACAAATTCTAAGTAAAGATGCATTATTTTATGAGTTAGTAAATATCCTACAAGAATATGAGGTGGGAAATTAATTAAATGATGAAATGACTAACAATGTCTTAGTCAGAAAAGATAATCCACAAGTAAACATTACTTCATTCTCAAAAGGAAGATCAAAATAGAATAATAGATATTATCAAGTATGTAGAAAGAAAGTGCATAGTACCAATTATTATAGATTCAATCCAAGAAATTAATATCAAGGAAATCAAACAAATTTTGGAAGCCAATCGAGTAGGTCATTCCAACCAAGACAATATCAGAATCAATATAATCCACATCAACAACAATTTCAGCATCCATATACTTCTCCTAATTAATACAATCATCCTCAACTACAATATAGAGAAGGAAAACAAAAAGGACACTTAGTTCAAGAGATTCAAGAAATTTAGAAAATAGAAGAACCTATAGATGAACATGAAGTTAAAGCTCTTTCTAGATAAAATAATATTTCATGAAGATACTAATTATTTACTTGATCAGGATACAAACAAAGATTACAAAGAAGAAAGCAGAAAAGAAGAGCTCAAGTTCCAAAACTAGGATGAAGACCACATTGAAGACTAAAGTATTCAATAACCAAATAATGTAATACAGGGAGGTGTTGGAATATATTACATTATTTAGTACATGTCAATGTACCACCATGGGTACATATTTAGATTAGGAAGTTCGTCTTAGATTAGGATTTGAGTATTTACTTTATGCAATGTAATAAATGCACAAGTATTAGAATGTGCAAAGTACTTGATGATATAAATATGCATGTAGTCCACATGTACATGAGTCATAGAATAGGAATATGAAGAGTCATAGGTAGGTGAAAGGCCAAGAGGCATATCTCTTTATATATAGGCCAATGATAAAGTGATAGAAGAGAGAGTGAACATATATAATTGTAGAGAATAGATATGAGTAGAGAAAGTAGATACAATGTATAGCATGTATGAATTATAGTGTTTGATACCTCCATTATACAAATTGTACTATTTCTATGAGATTTCATTAATGGAAGTTTTATGAGTTATTACAGATGTTTCTTATTAGTTTTTCTTGTCTATTATATTACCATTATCATATAGTAAAAATTTCTTGCTCATTACCCGTGGGGGTAGGCCCGGGTGGGTGGGGGGGGGGTGTCTCTCTCTTTGAAGATCCCCCTGTGGTCTCTCCGTCGGGGTTAATATTGCTTGCTCATTCTAGTTCTTGTGGTTGCATTTCCTTTAATATATAGCACCAAAAGTTAACACTCTATCCCTTGCATGAGGTACAAGTCTTGATAAGTCTAGGATGTAGATTATTTAGAAAACCTCTAGGATTTTTACCAATGTCAACTCCTTGTTCTGATATGATATTTTAGTGCCTGTCTCTCTTTTCTATGCTAGCCTACTCTACTAGGTTTCACCAAGGAAAAGGGAAAATAGAAAAATGGGAAATAAAATAAAATGTAAATTGTAGAATACAAAGACTATCTAGTCTATCTAAGTATGGTGATGCACCAAGAGAATACAAATTCCATTTATAGCCCATTGACATGAATGAACACATGAACTAAACATGACAACAAATGTGAACACAAATTTAATCACATACACATGCATTTATATATGATCAAAAGAGGTTTTATAGCCTGTACATATCGTTGGTCCAAGGCTCAAGTCAAAAATAAGAAGAAAATAGAAAAGGAAGAGAGAACTACCATAGGTTAGATTCTAGACATAATAACACTTCCATATCTCCTTCTTCTCTACAAGGGCTGCTATTTATAATGCTTATACAAAATTCAAAATTTCATCCTAAATAGTGGAGGGAAAAGAAATGAATTAGTACATCAATTAATAAGTTTAATAGAGGGATAGAGATACAAAATATAGAGGTAGACTATGTTTGGTAGTTATAGATGTACTAATAAGAATTGTATTCAAAAATTATGTTTATATGGTCTTGTGTATTGTCCTTTGGTTTGATGATGTTTTATTTTGATGGTCTAGTTTTGTTGCTACATCATACCCGATGTCTCTCCTAAGAGGCTTAGTTAGTTTGATGAAGATTAACTATGATGTAGATTCCTTTGTCAAAAATTGGGTGTCATTACAAAATAGTTTGTAGTAAAATATTTACTATAGTTATGGTGACTTCCAAGGGACTTTTGACTAGTCATAAGTTGAAATCCAAATCCTTGTTCTATTGGGCATAAAGTCATACCTAGAGGTTTTTGGTTGTAGTGATAACTTCTTTCCATTCATCCTTCAAAGGAAATTTGGACCATAGGTAGTTCCAATAGATTTTTTATAGCTTGTATAGTCCTTCAAAGATGGTGGGCATGTGTTTTTTTTGGTCCCTATGGAGAAGGGATTCTAGGGCAATGATGGGTTTTATCACTACATTCAATTTTATTCCAAAGAAAGTTCTAGAAGAAATTTTCCCCTTCTCAATTAGATCAAGTAGGGAGTCCCCGTATAGGTCTAAAGGAGAAGGAATCCTAGAAGTAATATGCCCCTTCCATTCATTGGTTTTCTAGTCTAAAGCCTCGATTTTCTTGATATAGTTATGAGTTTCTTTTTGAAATTATATGCCCCTTCCATTCATTGGTTTTCTAGTCTAAAGCCTCGATTTTCTTGATATAGTTATGAGTTTCTTTTTGAAATTCCAAGACTACAATGACCCTTTGGAGAATAAGCTCTTTATTCACCATTCCCATAGAAGTCCATTTTTTAGGATTAGCTAAAGCTAGAATTCCCAAGATAAATTGGGCTTCCTTGAATTGAGGACCAAAAGTTTCCTTGAGTGTTAAGAGCTTCTCTTTGGTTTCTATGCTTAGAATGAGAATAGTTTATATGCAATCAAAAGCTAGGAGGAGTCCTACTTATCAAATAATACCCTCCAAAGGAATTGAACTATTTTGGTGAGTTTTTCCTATGGAGGTGGTCCTTACCTTTTGTTCATCAAGCTCAACCTCTTTTCCATCGAGCTAGTTGCAGAGGTGGGATAGTTTAGCTTTAAGGGTTTTGGCTTCAAGATGTATTTATTTTAGTAGTTGATTAGATTGCTATAATTATTTATCCTCTTTAGATAGCTTCTTTATGTTAATCGTATACTTGTGAGTTATCATTTTGATTGAATTATCAATAAACTTAGATGCTTCTTCTAGTAGAGCATCTTCAAAATCTAGTCCATAGGCTAATATTCATTAATCCTAAAAAGGAATTTTACCTAGAAACTTTGAAAATAGGGGTTTGAATCTAACCACACTCAATCCCTTTCTTTGTGGAAGTAGAGATGACCTTCTCTATGAAGTAGTTGTTCACTTATCTAACTCCTTTGATTCTTAATCCAACTATGGTTGGATACACTCTAAGTATTGTTTCTAATAGGAAATAAGATATATGATGGAAGGGATGGGATTAGGGTCAAGATATTAAAGTAATTTTATCAAGGGTAATGGTAGAGGTTTTATAAATGATAGGGGGTGGGAGGAATGACTAGAGAGATAATGATTAGAATGGTTATAATATATGTCAATGGGGTAGATATCATGGATACTAATGATATAAATAGATTTTAGGATAAATAGTAATGGGGATAGGGGATATAGAGGAATATGCAAGAGGAGGGATTCTAGAAGGTTATTCAATGACTAGGTTAATGGGTGGTGGTTGAGGGGATATATTAGAAATCATACCTTGCTCTTATTAAATGCCCTAGCAATCTTCCTTTCCTTCTGGTGGATCTTGGGGGAGGATCGAGGAGTCTTTTTCTATCAATAAGAGTCCTTCAGTGTGAGATATATTTATTTATATATCATCACTCAAGGAATACCTTCACCTTTTCTTAGACTTCTTATCCTTCCTATTTTCTTAAATTCTTTCTTGATGATGTCTTCATGTAAGTTATAGTAACCTTCATTGAATTGAATTAAATGGGATGGTTATCGAGATGTACCTCTATCTCTGAGAAAAGGACTATTGGAAAAGGGCTACCTAGCACTAAAAACTTTTGATTCTATTCTAGTTGGTTTCCTTGAGGAGCACATAATATCTGCTATATTTCTTCAAAGCCATCATCTCTTGCTATTGCATTTCCATCATTGTACAACCTGATAAAACTTTCATCTTTAAAATTTTCCTCTAGCATAGAGATTGTATCTTTTATCAATTTTTGATGGATCCACCAATATCGTATCTTAGCATCATCATAGTCTCTTTGCTTCAAACAATCTATCTTATTTTTTGAGACTTATAACTAGGATACACTATGCCTTTGGGCTTACCTAGTTTGAGAAGATCAAACTAGAGATTTGGTTGCTTAAAAAAGGTTAGAAAGTCCTCCTTCCAAAGTTGCATATGATTACCTTCTTCAAGACTCCAGTGGAGCTCCAACTTGGTCCACCTCTAGGGTTTGAACTCCTTCGCACTCATAATATTGGAAACCCATTCTTGAAAGAAACCCTCCAAACCATATGGCTAGGAATCATCCAATATTCTAGTTTGAGGCCTTTGAGTCTTACCTCTAACAAGGGGATAATACTTCTTTTCAACTAGTTGATTCCTCCCAATTGTATAAGAACTTTATAGTACCTAGTTTTTCTTATTCCTGCCCCATAGGTGGTATCCACTATGTTAAGATACCAAAATATTTCAAGGGAAAATTTCTTTTTTGGTAAAAATCATGGTGGTAAATGCATTGGCTTGGAGAAATTGGGGACATGGATGATAGTGTGTTATTAAAGCAAGAACAAATATTAGATATAGTCTTAGAATATATTCCTAGTATATTTATCTAGAATGCATCATGGTATTTCTCCCTTTAAATCCCAAAGGGTTAACATCAAAAACCCATCTACAAAAGCATAGTAAGGGGATCCTAAAAAAAGGGCTCTAGTTCAAAGGGACACTAATCACTTTTGGTTGTATTATTATATAATATTAAGCTCCAATCCCCCATAGAAATCCAAGGGTACCTAAAATACAATCTCCCATAGAAATCTCCTAGACCTTCATGAATTCACCTAGCCAGATAGGTTCTAAAGTCAAGGATTATTTCCCAATTGTGTATACCTTAGAGTGTATACAACTACCAACTCCTTAGTACCCACTTTCTTGTTCTCATATATTCTAAAGATAAACACAAACATACTTGGGGTATATTTTACATTTCCTTTAAATAAATTGAGAGGTATTGGGAGGTTCAACATGGTGCTTAATTACTTTATTTTAGGAATTTCTACATTTAGGGCTTTTAGTAGATTAGGGCATTTGCTGTAAAGAATGTTGGCAATAAAGGATCAATTTATGGTCCCTAAGGGACTCTAAACATATACCTTATATATTCAAGTGAAATTACAATATGAAAATGACCATCATCTCCTCATACTACCCCTTGCTCCAAGTCAATCCTATCTACACATGATTCAATGAACTATGCACATTGATGGACCTATGACACCATGTACTAGGTTAAATATGACATCTAGACTCTAGAAGAAATGGTTTTATGGGATTTAACTTATTTTTACCCCTAGAAATCACCCTCCCACAAATTATTAGCATTGGTAGATGTGCATATGTCTACTACCTTATCTACTTTATCTATTAGGATGATTGTTGATTCATGTCATTCAACACTTCTAAGCATCCCTTTCGTAGTATTAGACTAGGTAGTGCAAGAAAGAATCACTTATTTGTTGAATATATTGTGCTCAAACATGCTTCTTATATTAATTTAGGGAAGCTTTATAACTCTTTAGCTACTTTAGACCTCTTCTCCATTCTATGCTTGGTGATGGTGGGGAAAGAAAAACTAGAGGGTTCTCTATGCAACCAATCACCATATAATTATCTCATACATGGATTTTCCCTTTTACCTTATTGTATATAAGGGAGAAGTAACCTTATTCCATTTATTATAATTTCCTTGAATAGTGCACCACTTTCCTACAATGGGCCTAGTTAGACTTTCACTACCGAGGTGATAATGGGTCTGAGAGACAATGACTACCACATCTTTGATTACCTTTGTAAACCTGACCATTACAATTTGGTTGGATAGTAGGCTTTCATATTTTCTAATTAATTCTTCTATCTAGAAGAGGTTATGGAATAGGTGTTGATTTGGAATTTAGGCACTAGTGGATTTAATGACATACTCAATACTCTCAAGGCTTTCACTACCGCCTCATCTTTCATCTTCCTTCTCTCTCTTTTTTTTTTTTTTAATATTATTTTTATTTTAATACTTTTTTGGATGGTTTCCATTAATAGGAAGTTATGGCGGTCATCTATCTGGTTCAACTAGTTCCACAACGTTTTTTGCTTTAAATCTAGTAATGATGTAAGTTCTACTTCACATGGTATCAAACTTAGTATGTTTGCCCAATTTATTCTGGTCCTCATCCCATTTAAGTACCAAATCACCAACCTAAAATTATTGTGTAGTAGACCTTTTATTTAACCATTTTTTACCTCTTCTTGGTGTGTATTTAGGTGGGATCTAACTTCTCTTTGTTCCTATAGTCTTAATTACTCCCCAATTCTTAGGATATGGCATCATTCTCTTGAAGATCGAGTTGATGGAGTTGTTGGAGGGCCAATATTTCGATATAAATGGGTAACTAGGATACTCAATCATAGAATAGAAATAAATGGGAACACCCTATCCATTTATTATGGGTTATACTATCTTCCCACAATGCTTGGAAAATGTGTTGATGCCACAACCTTAGGTTTTTTGTCCCTATCCTCTTTAATATTCTTGATATATTTTTGTTTGAGGACTCTACTAGGCCATTACATTGTAGGTAGTAATTTGAATAATATTTCATATATATAATATTCTTAAAATAAAATTGGTTTACCTCAATATCAATTAATGTTGGTGCATTATCCATTATAATGGTATGTGGTACTCTGAAACATGTATCAATATCCTCTAAAAAAATTGACAATAACTTTTCTAGTGGCTTGCTTGAACAGGACTAATTCTATCCATATCATAAAGTAATTTGCAGCCATGAGAATCCATAAATATCCTTTTCTAGAATGTGGGTTGATCACTCCTATAAAATATTTCCTCCATTATGAGAAAGGTTCATCAATGGAAATAGGTTTTAGATGTAATGCAACATTTTGGCTCCTTTTGATGAAGAATTTATACTTTTCACATTCTTGCACCCATTGGTGTCCATCATTGAACATTATGGGCCAATAATAAATGACCCTCATTATTTTCACCACTATGGTGTGTTTCAAATTGTGTCCACCAAAGAAGCCTTTATGAAACTCTTGTAACAAGGGAGTTGTTCACTACGTTTCCTCATACCTTAGGAGGGTACCATTGAAATTCCTTTGAAACATAACTCCTCCAATGATGGCATAATGATAATTTTTTAACCTATGTATCCTCCTTTAGGAATGAATCATACTTTGTGGGTATTGGTTGCACTGCATATAGCTAATACGGTTTTGGACCTAGTCCTCACCCTATTTAGAAATAACCATTCATTCTTCCTCTACCTTTTCTTATTCTTCTACTTACTAGGCTAGCATTTGGTATAGTGCACTATCTCTAATCAAATTGGAAGATTTGATCTTGATATCATACTCTAGTACATGGTTAACCCATTAGACTCTCTTATCACTAATATCCCCATTCATGATATAGTCCTTAACACTAGAGTGGACAACATTGACAATGATTTTGTTATTGGAGATTATATTCTTAAATTTTTGTAAGCTTCAAATAAAATAATAAAATTACCTATTGATGTTTTTAGTCCTTGAGGATTTGAATAAATAAGGCAATGATATTCTTGTCACCCTGATCATTTTTTTTGGTACTATTATAATGCTAGATTCTCCCACATAAGTGTAGAGGATGAAATCCTTGTCAAAATCTAGATTGGCTAATACTAGAGCCTCTACAATTTCTTGATTGATTCTTTTAAAGACTCCTTCTATTACTAACTCCATTGGAAATAATGTCACCCATTTAACATCTTGGTGATGGGCCTAACAAAGGAGGTAAATACAGGGATAAATCTTCAAATAAAATTAATATACTCGAGAAAAAATTGGATGCCTTTCTTATGTTGAGGTAAAGAAAATCCTAAGATAGCTTTCACTTTGTCCAGATCTATGGCTATACCTCCTTTGTAAACCACAAACCCCAATATTTTTTCTTACAAGGCATACAATATACATTTCTTGGATTTAAGGTAGATACCAAATTCTTATAAATGTTTGAATACTCCTTCTAGGTGCCCCAAATGTTTTTCGATACTTTTGGAAAATATTATGAGATCATTGAGGTAGAAAAGGATTATTTGGTTGAGAATACCATGAAAAGTGATATCCATAGCCCTTTATAATTTTTTGCTAGCATTTGATAGGTTGAAAGGCATTCGATGATAAGTAAAAGTACCCCATTTTGTAGTGAATGTCATCTTATGTTGGTCTTTTTTCACTCAAACCTAATTATAGCTAGAGAAGCCATCTAAAACTAAGAATCTCTTTGATACTACTATAGTTTGTATAATTTGATCCATGGAGGGTAGTAGGTAATTATATTTAAGAAAATATTGATTAAAATATCTAAAGTTCAAACATAATTAAATCTCTCAATTATTTTTTCTAACTATGACCATATTGGATACCTAGGTGGTATGCTTTAGTGTGAAAATAAATTTTTCTTCTAAAATTTTGAAAAGAACTTGCTTCACGAGTGGCTATCTCTTGGGATTGACCATCCTTTGTTTCTTCCTTAAGTGTTTGAGTCAAGTTTTATGGTTTTCTAGATAATATCTTTATCATATCCTTTTAGGTCTTCATGGCCCCATGCCATCACCTCTATGTATTTCTAACATAAGTTAATCAAATTTTTTCTTTTATTCCATGTGACAACTTTTGCTATTCATAGAAAATTCTTGGGATTGATATCTACCTCTTGATAATCACCTTTGTCTATAGTAGCAACTTTCTTGTCTTTGTAGTGATTTTCAAGGGTGAAGAAGGAATCTAGAGTAATAAGCCCCTTGGGTATCTTGTTTCCATTGAGCAAGATAATTTTATCTTTGTAAGTTTCCTACATTTATAGGGTTTATTTATTGGTAAATTAGACCTCTTATTATATAAAATGAATGATCTGTTCATTATCTTAAAATACCTAGCATGAAGTATCAATATCCAGAATTTCTAGCTTGATTATTACTTTATTTATTTATTTTTTTTCCTATAAATCCTTGGCTTGGTTGAATTGGACCCCTATAAGTACCATATGGTTTGCATCCATATTCTAGTTTTAGGGATACAATACTATATTGAAAATGTCAAAGTATTCTAAAAATTCTAAATATGGTTCTAGTAAGACCTCATCATTCAATTTTTTGTTATGCATAGGGATCTTGCTTATCTAACAATGAGATCAGTGTCTCCAAATATATACAAATATTTAATACTTTTCTTAGAAGCTAATGAAAGGCCATGTGTTAGGGATTCATACTTTTCCGTATTGTTTGAGCATTTTAAATACAAACTCAAAGCTTGGAGGATTTTGTTTTATTATGGTGAGATGAGGTACACACTCATTTCTACCCTAGATCTTTTCCTTGACCTATGAAATTAGAGCCTCTATATTATAGTCGGTTCTTCCTTTATCATCATGATTCCAAGAAAGACCAAATTTTCATCTTAGATAAGGTAGGTACCTATTCCCATTGGTTTTATCACATTGTGTTGGTCAGGGTCCCATGGTTCAATGGGTCTATCATTCTTCAGTTGTCCCAAATTCCTTTTGTATTCTACACCTTTTATACTATGGATCTTATTTACTACTTTTATTTTCATTTCTTGGACATAGAGGCTACCTTCTTGTGATTATTTTTGTCTTCTTGGTTGTCTAGGGGTATCTTACCATTTTAAAGATTAATTTAATTTTTTATTTGCTCTGGTATAGTGAGTATATCCCATAGTGACATGGGTATGGTGTGCTTTTTCAAAAGTTTCATTGTATTTAAGGATTTAAATGGCCTCATTTTCATTCTTATACAATATAATACTAGTTTTTGTTGCTCTTGAGTCTCCTCTATTGACATCTTCTTTCTTCCTATAAGGACACCAAACTAAAATTGAGTTTGATTATATGGTGAAGCATTTGTTCATATTGGGATGGCATAGACTTCTTCCTCATCCCATAATTCTAAGGTTTGATCTAGTGCTCTAGCATCTAGTAATGAGGGAATATTCAATGGAAATTTTTAAGTGGTTGGACCCAATGCTTGGGTAGCATCATTATTATATATGGGAAGAGGAATTGGACATGTGGATTTGGGTATTAATATGACCTGTCATATGGATCTACTACATAGTTTTTCTAGGATGGTATTATATCTCTTATCAAAATTATGGAAGTTGATTGCATAGGGATTGGGACAAGGACCATATACCTCTTGGGATCTTAATATCATGATTCACCTTGGTAGGTCTAGCTATTTAAGTTGGACTTTGTATTAGTAAATGATGTTTAATGCTTAGTTTTTATGCTTTTGAATGCTGCTTGATATGATCTATTTTAGTTAGGATATGTACACCGATGCTCTCAGGTTGTAGGATTAGTACTCCGTGGATGGCAAGATAATAGCCCATGAATGAGACCTGTAAAGGAGAAATGATGATGATGACTCATTCATCAAACAACTCAGGGTAACATGGATGAATACCCTTTCATGTAGGTGAAGTATAGTTTTCTTATGCTCATGTTCATACCATTGGACTAGGAAATTTGCTTGCAACAAGTCTCCTTAACATGATTTAGTGATAGCTTAAGTCTATCTTAAATAAGGAGCCACTCACGTAAGGATAAAATGATGGTACAAAACATCGAGAGAGTGCATTGTGTTCTTGCATATTATTGATGGATTTAATTATCTCCTTGTGTATTCATGAAGAATTATTTGGTTGATAATCATTTTTATTTGCCTAAGATTGATAATTCTTCCATAATAGAAAGTCATGAATTCTTAGTTTTTGGAAATTATTTAATGCTTGTTTGTGGCCATTCATTGGGTTGTCTTAATCTTTGGAAGTGTAGCACTTAATACTCCATGCTTTAGAGTCATGGAATTTAAATGGAGCAAGCATATTTATCTATGGTCACCCTTGTATATATGAGCACATGTGGGTATAATACCCTTGTGGAAAGTGGGTGCTAATGAAAGGTGTCGTGAGCATTATGAAGAGACTCTCTATGTTGAGTGGTGCTTGGAATATCCCTGCTAGGAGGATATTGTTATAAGTTGAGGAGTAAGTCAATGCCATAAAGAGTAAGGTGAAGTGTATACACTGAGGTAGAGATAGTTAGGCAATATAAAGGGCAAACGAGGACAATTTTTAGCACCAAATGAAACCTGGTCAAGGATTATAGGTGAGGTTTGTAGCTCCTCAATGGTGTTTTTGGATTATTCCTTGTGTTTATTTTTTGCATGTCCACTATTTTATTGTTTTTCTTAGATTTACATCTAAATTATTTTTTATTCCTTCTAAGCCTGTTATAGTTTTTTGGTGTGTTGGCTCGATCCTATGCATTAGTTTGTTTATCTAGACATTGGGGATTGCATGTTAGGTTTTGCTTGCTCAAAACTGATTCTCCTTGCACAACAAAAAGAGCACAGTGAAAGGGTAGTGAGTGTTCGACTTAGCACAACATTGATTACCTACATTTTTTGACCTTCAATGTATCATTTTATTGGTGTTTCACATAAATATTGTTGATCTAAGAAGTGACTTGGTGTTTCCCTGTTCATCTAAGTTCTTGCAGATATTGCACCTCCAAAACCTTTTTCCTTTTTCTTGATTTACATAGATGTGACCTTGGGCTCTCATGGTTGGCCTTAAGGCTAGTCCTTTTGCTAGGTGGCTATTGAATTTGCTAGCCCTTCGTTAAGCTTGATGATAGGTTGCTACTAAGATAGTCTTAGGTTTTCCTTTAAGCTCTTGATAGATTTTTTAGGGTTGACCTTTGGACCTTGGATTAATTTAATGTCAAGTTATGGAATAATATTTAAATTTACTGCTAATATTATGTTAAATTATCTTGATGCAATTTTGGATTAAGCAAATGGTAGATTAGTTTGGCAATTAATCTCATGATACTTTAATTCATTTTAATATTTATATTGCAATTATTCAAATTATAGATTAGTTTGGAAATTAATCTAATGATAGATTAATTTATTTTAATATTTATATTTCAATTAATCAAATGATAGATTAGTTTGGCAATTAATATAATGATAGATCCATTCATTTTAACCTTTATATTGTAATTAATCAAATGATATATTAGTTTGACAATTAATCTAATGATAAAATAATTTTTTATGAAAAGGGTTAAAGGCTTGAACCTGTACAAGAGAGATTACAAGAAATCATAATAGGGGTCCAAGAAAAAAAAACAACCTCCACACTAGAAGTTCCAAATCCACATGGATGTCGCAAAATCGCGACAAGTTGCGCCGTTAAAATAATTCATTTTAACCTTTAGATTGCAATTAATCAAATCATAAAATAGTTTTAGCTATTTTGAATCTATGGGCTCATTGGTCTCCTTCAACTCCATGTTTTGGTTATTTGAATTTTGAATCTCACTTTAATGATTCTGTATTTTTTTGCCTCTGTCGATCGATTGAAGTTTAATTTTACCTTTATTAGGTTGTTGTGTATTTACCTCCTAATGACCTATCTCTTTTGGCTGCACTGGGAGCAGTTTGTTGCTGACATTTTTTTTTTGGTTTGGTCCTCACTAGCTCTTTTATTTGTGTGTCCTTGAGTTTAGATTTGGGTTCTATATATAAAATTTTTGGGGATGCCTTTCAAAACCTCTTTTTTCCACATAATCAAACAAATAAAATGATAGATTTGTTTGGAAATTAATATAATAATAGATTAATTCATTTAAACCTTTATATTGCAATTAATCAAATGATAAGTTAGTTTTGAAATTAATATAATGATAGATTAATTAATTTTTAATCTTTAGATTGAAATTAATCAAATGATAGATTAGTTTGGTAATTAATATAATGATATCTATTATCTGCTTGTTGTGGTGCAGTGGTAAATGCCCTAGGTGTTGGTAGAGGTTGACCCAGGTTACACTCCCCTTATCTTCATCCTACATATATATGGTATAGTTAGGAATTTCCTATGTGCTGGTAGATGCTGACAAGGCTCCATTCCTCCTATGTTCAAACTATTGAAAGTGGCACCTCGAAAGGGGTGTTTTCCACTATAAATTAGTTTTTTTCAATTTTGAGGGTAGATGCCTGAAAAACCCTAGAACGTCTCCACAAATTTTCATATCATTTTGAGCAACATAGATCCTAGTGCATCCCTATGTGTGAATGAGATATTTGGAAAGCGACTATGCAAGGGTTTCATATGGGTTGAGTGCAAGCAGCTCCAATAGTTTGTTTTTAGGGCCTTCGGGTCCTAGAGGCCAATATTTTTGTGGTTTATGCTCAATATTTTATTAGGAAATGTTGTAGGGGATCCAATATGGGTTAGAAATTTATCTTTCAATAGATCATACTATGAACTTGAGTGACAATAGCTTCCAATTTCTTGTACAAAATAAAAGTGAAAACCATACCTTTCCACGATGTCTAGGGCAAGGATTAAAGAGATCACGAAACAAATTTCAAGTAGTTGATCAAAAAATAGCTCATATCTCAAGTGAATTTGGTGCTAAGGTGCACCCACAAAATAATTCTACTGTGAAAACCCCTATCAAGGGTAAGAATTTCGAAGACTCAGTCCCAAAAATGAATTTTAGGGATGCCCTTCATGGTGGACATCCTCAGCCCAATGCTAATATCAATATTAGGGCTTCCCATAAACCTCTAAGAATGCCTAAGATTGATCCCAGGAAAATGGAGTTCAGGATATCTTAAAGTAGCTGATGGAACTCTTATTGTTAAGCTTGATATGGGTAACATTCAGACTAGTATTGAAGATTTGGAAAAAAGAGGACTAATTTGTCGATTCATGGGTTTTCGTCTGGGTCTATCTACTTTCAAAGTCTGGGCTACAAAAATCTAGAAAACTAAAAGTGAGTTACAAATCTCTATTTATCCAAATGTTTATTTTCTTGTTTTATTTGCTAATAATGAAGATAGAGAGAAAAATTTTCAAGGGGGTCCTTGGTTTTTTGGAAGGGCAAGGATTTTCATGAAGCCCTAGCATACTAAATTTAAATCCAAAGAAGAGATGCCTTCTATAGCTCCCGTGTGGGTTAGACTCTTTGGCCTCCATATTGAATTTTGGAATCCTACTATTTTTTCTTCAATTGGAAACTCTTTAGGAACTTTTATGATGACTGTTGATTGTACTCAAAATTTTGAACATATTATTTATGCTCGGATTTGTGTTTTAATGGATTTTGACAAACCCCTACCTAAAAAGATCACATTACAATTTGGGGAAGACACTTGGGAGCAAGTAGTGGACTATGAGAACATTCCTTTTTATTGTATAATTTTCCATGAATATGGTCATTTGGCCAGTGCTTGCCCAAATAAAATTCCTGATCAAAAGAAAGAAGATATAAACTCAGTGGGTTTCCAAATACCTAAGAAGAAGAACACTAAAAAAAAACTAGTTATGAAGGATCAATCAAAGTCATCTGCTAATATGTTTGAAATCCTTTCCACCAAGGATGTCCCAAGTGAGGAAGAGGAAATAATGGAAACTGAAATCTTAGAAACATAATTTAAATATGAAGGGAAGAACTCAGAGACTAACCAACAAATCAAAGGTTTTCAACGAGAAAAAAAGGGAGAAAATTTACACAAGAAAAACAATCTTTCAAATGTCAAAACTTCAAATAATGCAAGTTCCAATATAGACTGTTGAACCATCTAGTAAAATTTTGGCTGTGTACGAGCATTCTTCAATATTATAAGCCATATAAGATTCAATTGGAATAATTCAAGAAACAGAGAAAAATTTGAAGATGGATTCTAATAAAAAAGCAGGTCGCAAGACCAATCAATATCATATGATAAAAGAAGGTGAAAAGCTTGTAGAGGAAGGTAAGATTAATGCCCTTCCCAAATTTTTTAGCCCTGGTATTAATGAAGTTCATCACTTGGAATATTAGAGGACTCAAAGGGAGTCTTTCAAAACAAAATGAAATTAGAAGAATTATTTAGATTAATCATCCACATCTTGTATTCCTTCAAGAAATAAAGATGTCAATGGAGGATATGGACTCAATTGCTAGTAAAATTTGGCCAGCTGGAAAAGTGGTTTCCTCAGTTCCCAAGGGACTTCTGGTGGCATTGCTTGTCTTTGGAACCCAAAAGAGGTAGTTATTCACCATATGGTTGGAAGTTGGGGTTTGCTTGTGATAGCTATTCAAAGTAGACATTCCAACCAGATTATGCTCTACATTACTGTTTATGCTCCGACTTCTTTGGAGGAAAAAAGAAGATAGTGGAAGGATATTACTCGTATTATCTCTCATTTTACTGAATCTTGGATCTTGATCTAAGGAGATTTCAATACCATCCTCTCTCTGGATGAGAAAATGGGGGGAAATAGAAATTTGGACAAAAGCACTAACCTCATGAGCGAATATATTGCAAACCTCCATACTTGTGGATATCCAACCAGATAATGGCCTTATGACTTGGTCTAACAGAAGGCAAGGCTTAGCTTGTATAATGGAGAGATTGGATAGGTTTTTTCTCTCTAAAAATTTCTTAATCCATGTTCACATTCATAAAGTGAAGACTCTTAATAATGTTGGTTCGGATCATTGGCCAGTCATGGTGGAAATGTGGAAAACCAATGTGAGTTTCTCTCCTTTTCGTTTTCAATTAATGTGGCTTAGAGACATTTCCTTCAAACCTCATGTGCAACAATGGTGGAAGGAAGGTAAACCTAGGCATGGGACTAAGATGTTATGTTTTTCCAAAATACTGCAATACATTAAATCCAAAATCAAGACTTGGAACTAGAAAGATTTTGGGGATGTTCATAAAAAATACATGAAGTTATTGCTCATCTTGAAAATTTGAATAATAAAATCTGTTTAGATGGCCTCACAGAGAAGAGAAGTGCAGATGAAATTAAACTCACAACTCAGTTAGAGGAATGGGAAAAAAGAGAAGAAATATTATGGAAGCAAAAATCTAGAATTCAATGGCTCAAAGAAGGAGATCGAAACACAAATTTCTTCCACAAATATCTTCTAGCTTGAAGATCTCACAACTTTATTTCTTCCTTAAAATTAGATTCTGGAGATGTTGTTTATACTTGGGATGGCATGAACTCTATTGTTGTTGATTATTTTTCTAATATTTTTGCTACTACTCCTCTTGACTCAGCTTCACAACAAAATGTTCTTCAAGCAATCCCTTCTCTTATCACTTCTGAGGAGAACTCTATTTTGACTACTCTTGTTACTATCAATGAGCTTCAACAAGTAGTTTTTATAATGCAAAAAGCGAAAACCCCAGGTCCTGATGGTTTTCCCATTGAGTTCTACCAAGAGTTATGGGATATCCTTCATGTTGATTTATTAGAGGTGGTGGAAGAAGCCAGGAAATCCAAAGAAATTTTTAAGGTTATCAATAAAACTTATATTACTCTTGTTCCAAAAGCTCAAGAGGTTGATCATATCTCAACTTTTAGACCTATTGCTTTATGTAATGTTCTTCTCAAAATCATTACTAAAATAATGGTAGAAAGGTTGAAGCCTCTTTTGCATAAGATTATTTCCCTAGAGCAAGGGGGTTATGTGGAAGGACGTCAAATAGTAGATGAGATAGTTATTTCTCAGGAAGCCATCCATTCCATGGATATGCAAAAATATCCTTCCATGTTCATTCGGTTAGACTTATCCAAATCTTATGACTGAGTGGATTGGCACTTCCTTATCAAAGTTTTGAGGCAATTTGGTTTTTCTAGGGATTGGATGGATTGGATTATGGGATGTATCTCTTGTTGGCAATTTTGGGTACCTTGAGTACATTGCTTTTGCTCAAGTGTAGTTGTTGTCATTGATGTCAAGGAGTTCTTGAAGTAATTTGTTTTTATGTCAAAGAATGTGTTTTGATGAAGGTTTCAGTTTGGACAGTGAGTTTCCAAGAAGATCAGAGTAGCCCAGTTGCAAAAGATCAAGAAAAATACAAGTAAGGAAAAGTATGCAGGCGACTGGAAAAACGTCATGATTTCGTGACATGTTTTAGGAGAGAGAAAGTGCTAGAAAAATTTTCGCGATTTCGCGACATGCTGGAAGGCAGAGACGAAGCAGGAAAAACTATTGCGATTTCGTGACATATTGGCAGAGAAGCAGAGCAAGATGGAAAGTGTCACGATTTCGTGACATGTCGCATTTTCATGACTCGAAAAGTGCAGGAAGGCAGAGAAAGAAAAGTGTCACGATTTCACGACACATTGCCAGGAAAGTTGTTCGAACGAGCAAGTGTCATGATTTCGTGACATGTTGCAGAAGAGAGAGTCCGACAGGAAAAGTGTCACGATTTCACAACATAATGCAAAAGAGAGAGTCCGAAAAAAAAAAGTGTCATGATTTTGCGACATGCTGCAAAAGACAAAGTGAGGATTGTTGCAAATTCGTGACATGCTGCAAATATCAAAATAAGGACTGTCATGATTTCATGACATGCTAAAAATCTTGAAGAAGAGAACTATCGTGATTTCATGACATCCAACAAAAGGAAGAGTCTGGAACAAGAAGCGTCGTGATTTCGTGACAGGCCACAAAGAAGTTGTACAGATGCAGAAAGTGTCACGATTTCATGACAGGTTGAGATGGTAGCATTAAGTTGCAGAAAGTGTCACGAATTCACGACAGGATGAAGAGAAATCTTGCGAATGCAGAAAGTGTCACGTTTTTGCAACAGGTAGATTTGGCAACTTTTAGTTGGAGAAAGTGTCATGATTTTGTGACAGAAACTGGAAGCAGGTCTTCTATAGGAGAAGTGTCATTATTTCACGACAGAAGCAAAGAGGAAGGCTTTGTAGACAAAAGCATCGTGATTTCGTGACATGTTCCAGTTTCGTGGGCATATGGCAGAAAAGAGCTTAAGGGAGCTAAAGTGTCATGATTTCATGACATGTTTTGTTTTCGCTAGTGCAAGCAGAAAAGAAGGCCATGAAGTCATAAGTGTTGTGATTTCACGATAGAGTGAAGATGACGTCAGCAAAAGTCTGAAGTGTCATGATTTCGTGACAAGAACGTTGTCAAAGCAGACAAAGGCCAAAAGTGTCATGATTTCACGATAGTAGGCAAAAGAAGGCGTACGGCAGGCAAAGGTGTCGTGATATCGTGACATGTTGTAGTTTCATAGGGATAGCTATAGAACCAGAGGTGGTTGAAGGACAAAGTTAACTTTGAGCCGACAAAGTTAAATCTGGGCCGATGTAGCATAGGGTTTGCAGCCAACGTGGTTTAAGGGAAACAACCAACTAAGGTTGATTTTTTTGATCTTGAAATTCATTCTATAAAAGGAGGGTTGTTTTTGAGATAGAATGGGTAAGAAAAACATCAAACTTGCACAAGTGAAGCCTGTAGAGCACAGAGGCTGAGTCGAGTCGTATCGATCGAAGTGTGCGTTCGAAGTGCGACTTTCATAGATAGAGTGCGGGGAGAAGTTTGATCAAAGAAGAGCACAAGTGGATGTTTGATCTAGTGTTGTAATTGCACAGAGGTACAGTTTCGAGGACATTAGTGCAAGACCGAAGGACTGTGTTTGGTGCAGACAAGAGGACCAGCTTTGGAGGTGAAAGAGTTGAGGACAGAGGTCTCCAGCCAAAGCAAGGAATACAGGTGTCTTCTATGGATAGAGTTCCACTTGCTAAGGGTAGCAAAGACAAAGGTTTTCTAGAGGATCACCAGTGAGAGCAGAGTTAGGGGAAGGTATCTCCTTTGGGTTTGTGCCCATAAAAATTGTAATCGGGAAATATTCTCCCAAATTTTGAGTTGATAAAATTTAGTGAAAATTTTATCCGTGGAGAAGCCCGTGTTGGGTGAACCACGTAAATTGCTGTGTCTCTTTTGTGAATGGTGTTTTTGTGCATTGCTTTGTTTACTGCTAGTAATACTGCTGCATAATTTTGATCTGCAATTTGAATTGAAAGAAAAATTAAAAAGGTCTTATACTGTTCACCCCCCCCTCTCAGTATAAGCTTGTGTTCTTCAATTGGTATTAGAGCGGGTCTCTCCATAAAAATCCTAACATCTTGGAGAAGGATCTATCAGAAGAACATACAGTTTCAGAAAAGGATGAAGAGGTTAAGTTCGATCTCTAAAGTGAATTCTTTTGGGCTTTAAGGATTTCAGGGAAGAGAGTTCTGTTCTCAAGCATCATGATAGGAAGAAGAAAAAAGATCAATCTTCACCTGAAGAATGATGGATTCCATTGGTCACAAGAAGAACAATTATCCAAGGCATCAAAACAGTTACATAATACTTTCCATGGCTACTGTTTTTCTTGCAAGAAATTTGGTCACAAAGCTATACATTGCATTAAATCCATGAATAGCCATAGTAAGGAAAATGATAACTCTTTTGCACCTATTATGGATAAAAATTTCATGTGTTACAAATGCAAGAATGTTGGGCATATAGCAAGGATGTGCAGTTTGGATAGACCTAGCCTTAAGTTCACTAAAAAGAGAAATGAGATCAAGTCTAAGTCAATGATAGTTCAAACTTCTTTTCATGCTCAAGACAAAGTAGAGAAATGATATCTTGATAGTGGTTGTTCAAAACATATGACCGATGAAAAGGAAAAGTTTTTGGTCTTAAAAAACACAAACAGAGGAACAATAGTTTTGGAGATAACAGTCTGCTAAAATCTATGGTAAAGGGACTCTTAGCTTGGATGGGAAATCTAAAACTAAAAATGTGCTTTATGTAGAAGGTCTACGACATAATCTTCTAAGTGTGAGTCAACTATGTGATCAAGGACACATAGTATCTTTATTTTCAGACATATGTGAGATTCGTAAAGAAAAAAATGGAAAACTCATTGCTAGTGCTACAAGGACTCCAAACAATCTTTACATGCTAAGTGAAATAAAAAGGAAAAGTGTTTTCTAACTCAAGAAGATAGAGTTGGTTATGGAATAAAAGATTGGGGCATTTGAGCTTTGATAATCTTGTCAACATTAGTAACAAGGAAGAGTTAGAGACTTGCCCAAAATAAAAGGCCCCATAACACCATTTGCGGTCCTTGTCAACATGGAAAACAAACCAAACCAGTTTTAAATCAAAAGGGTATACTTCTTAAAAACCATTAGATCTCATTCATACATTTATGTGGCCCCACCGAACTCGAGCATTCGGGGAGAAAGCTACTTCATGTTGTTCAAGATGATTATTCTAGAATGACTTGGGTTACCTTTCTCAAAGAAAATCTAAGCTTTGAAAAATTCAAAGCTTTCAAAGAAATCATTAAAAATGAGCTGAAAAGAGAATCAAATGCTTAAGATCGACAGAGGAGGAGAGTTCACCTCTAATGAATTTGTGGAATACGTGAGCAACGGGAATTAAAAGGGAATATTCACAGAAGAACTCCTCAACAAAATGGAGTAGTTGAAAGAAAAATAGAACTATTGAAAATATGGCTAGAGCTATGTTAAATGAGTCAAAAATTTTAGATGGTTTCGGAAAGAGGCATCATTACATAGTCTACATTATCACCGGGGCCCAACTTAGAGTAAATCATCGTAAAACTCCTTATGAGTTGTGGAAAGGAAGACCAACTACAATAAAACATTTCAAAGTGTTTGGGAGTAAGTGCTTCATCGAAGGGAAGATCAAATTTGGGTAAGTTTGATCCTAGGTGTGATGAGGGAATTTTCTTGGTTATTCCAACAAAAGCAAGGCTTACAGATGCTTAAAAAAGAACGCATAGGTAGAGAGCATAAATGTAAATTGATGAAAAACAGGATAAGAGAACCTATCAAGGAAATCATGATGAAATCATCAAGAAGAATTCAGAGAGGTTTTAGATGAAGAAGAGGAAAAAAAGCAATGCTTCCCAAAACTCTCACGATATGTTCGAAACATCATCCCAAAGATTTGATCATTGGTGATCCAAATAGTAGACAAACTAGAAGAAGAGTCATTCTGTCACACGATTCTACAAATATTTCATTATTATCTCGATTGAGCAAAATATTTCATGAAGCATGTGATAATTTTGGGTAAAAGCAATGGATGAAGAGCTAAATCAAATAGAGAAAAGTGAACTTGGGATTTAGTTCCAAGACCTAAGGACAAGAATGTCATTGGCACAAAATGGATATTCAGAAATAAACTCAATGAGGATGGAAAGATTATCAAAAATAAAGCCAAGTTGGTTTGCAAAGGTTATGCTCAAGTAGAAGGTGTTGATTTCGAAGAGACGTTCACTCCTGTTGCTCGTCTCGAAGCCATAAAAATGTTTTTTGCCCTTTCAAGCTTCAAAGCATTCAAGGTGTATCACATGGATGTGAAATCAGCCTTTTTAAATGGAGTTTTGGATGAAGAAGTCTACGTAGAACAGCCAGAAGGCGTGTCTCTCTTAGATCAATCGGACTATGTGTGTAAACTAAAAAAGGCCTTGTATGGGTTAAAGCAAGCACCTAGGGCTTGGTACTCAAGACTTGAGTACCTTCATGAGCAAGGTTTCAAGAAAGGTGTGGTAGATAGCAATTTGTATATTAAGGATAAAGGTAATGATATCTGATTGTAGTTGTCCATGTTGATGTATCATTTTTGGGGGAAATAATACCTAGATGTGCAAAGATTTTGCTAACACCATGCAGAAGGAATTTGAGATGTCTATGATTGGAGAGCTGTCATTCTTTTTGGGTCTTCATATTGCTCAATCAAAAGACAATATATTTCTCTCTCAAGGAAAGTATATCAAAGAAATGTTAAAAAAAATCGGGATGATGGACAGCAAACCTGTATGTACTCCAATGACTACAGGGTGCAAGATGAGTAAAGATGATGAATCTCCATGAATCGAGGTTGTACAGATCAATGATTGGCATTTTATTATATGTTACACTACGACTAGATATCATGCACTGTTGGATTAATAGCATTTAACTCAAAGATTCTCATGTTATAGCTTAAAAGGATATTCAGATATCCAAGGGCACTATGGACTTTGGGCTTTGGTATCCCAAGGAGATGATTTCACTCTCATAGCCTATACAGATGCAGATTGGGTAGGCAAGAATGATGACAGAAAAGCACCTGATGGAGCATTCTTTCTGGGAAAGAGTTTGGTTTCTTGGTTAAGTAAGAAACAACCTTCAGTTTCCTTATCTATGGCAGAAGCTGAATACATAGCAGCAGTGGCTAGCTGTACACAAGTTCTATGGATGAAAAACACTTTGGAGGATTTCAAAGTCAAGCATGAACAACCCATCTCCATATTTTGTGATAATACTAGTGCCATAAGTATTTCCAAAAATCTGGTAGTGCACTCAAGGACAAAGCATATTTCCATCAAGTATCACTTTCTATGGGAGAAAGTGCAAGATAAGCAGGTCAAGGTAGAATATGTGTCTACTAAAGAGCATATTGCAGATATCTTCACAAAACCTCTTCCAAAAGATACGTTTGAGTATCTAAGGGAGAAATTGGGAGTTGTACTCCCACCCCAGAATTAATCACCTCATCAGGAGGTGGAGGGACTAAGCTAAGAGACTCTTTCTTAGTCCCGAGCCCCAAAGGTGACCCTTTGCCATTGATGACAAAGGGGGAGAGATATGAGTAAGGGGGAGAGCTTCAAGTGAAGAGGAAAGCTTCAAGACAAGGGGAGCATAAATTCAAAGAAATATTCTCAGTTGTCAGCTCAGATTGATTTCATTTTTGGCTCTTGAAGATGTGCTTTTAGTAAAGGTTTACCATCAATGACAAAGGGGGAGATTGTTGGCAATTTTGGGTACCTTGAGTACATTGCTTTTGCTCAAGTGTAGTTGTTGTCATTGATGTCAAGGAGTTTTTGAAGCAATTTGTTTTTATGTCAAAGAATGTGTTTTGATGAAGGTTTCAGTTTGGATAATGAGTTTCCAAGAAGATCAGAGTAGCCCAGTTGCAAAAGATCAAGAAAAAGACAAGTAAGGAAAAGTATGCAGGTGGCTAGAAAAACTGTCATGATTTCTCGACATGTTTTAGGAGAGAGAAAGTGTTGGCAAAACTGTCGTGATTTCGCGACATGCTGGAAGTCAGAGACGAAGCAGGCAAAACTGTCACGATTTCGTGACATGTTGGCAGAGAAGCAGAGAAAGATGGAAAGTGTCGCGATTTTGTGACATGTCGCATTTTCGTGACTCGAAAAGTGCAGGAAGGCAGAGAAAGAAAAGTGTCACAATTTCATGACACATTGCTAGGAAAGTTGTTCGGACGAGCAAGTGTACGATTCGTGAATGTTGTAGAGAGAGAGCCGAAAGGAAAAGGAACGTGAATAAGGAAGAGAGAGTCAAAAAATAAGTGAAAAGAATGTAAAAAGAAAAGTGAGGATGGAAGTGAATGCTAAAAATCAAAATAAGGAGAATTTAGAATGAAAAGTTGAAGAAGAGAACTATCGGTCGTGAATTAGAAAAGGAAGAGTAGAAAAGAAGCGCGGATCGCGAAAGAAAAGAAGTTGTATGGATGAAAAAGTGAAACATGGAGTTGAGATGGTAGATTAAGGGAAGTGACATTCAGAGGATGAGAGAAAGCCAGGAAAGGCAATTTGGAGGAGAGTTAATTTAGTTGGAGAAAGTGAACACGAAAAAATGGAGAGGCTATAGGAGAAGTGACATTTCACGAGAAAAAGAGGAAGGTTTGTAGAAAAAGCGAGATCAAATGCCGTATGGGCATATGAAAAGAGTTAAGGGAGCTAAAGTGCCGATCGAAGCCTAGTGAGAAAGAAGGATGAAGATAAGGAAATGTGAGTGAAGATGATGAAAAGATGAAGATATGTGAAGAAATTGAAAGTAGAAAAGGTAAAAGTGTCGATTCGTGACGGAAAAAAGGCGAGACAGAAACGGGCATGAACGTGAATGTTGTAGTTTCACAGGATAGTACGGAACGAGGTGGTTGAAGGAGTAATTTGAGCCGAAAAGAAAGCGAACGTAGGGTCACGATGTGGTTGAAGGGAAGGAAAGGTTGAGTGTTGATTTGAAAATTCTAAAAGGAGGGTGCAGATAGAACGGGTAAGAAAAAAAAAGAAGTGAAGCCGTAGAGCGTAGAGGCGAGGAGGACGATCGAAGTGTGTGTTTGAAGTGTGACTTTCACAGATAGAGTGCGAGGAGAAGTTCGATCGCAGAGGAGCACAAGTGGATGTTTGATCTAGTGCTGTAATTGCGTAGAGGTATAGTTTTGAGAACATTAGTTCCAGATCGAAGGACTATGTGGACAAGAGGATAGTTTTGAGGTGAAAGAGTGAGGAAGGTCTCCGCCGGAGCGGGGAAGACAGGTGTCTCGGATAGAGTTCCACGCTAAGGAGAGAGATAGAGGTTCTAGAGGATCACCGGAGAGCGAGTTAGGGAAGGTATCCCTTTGGGTTGGTTCCCATAAACATTGAATTGGGAAAGATTCTCCCAGACGAGTTGATAAAATAGGAAAAATCCGTGGAGTAGCCCGCGTTGGGTGAACACGTAAATTGCTATGTCTCTTTGTGAATGGTGTTTTGTGCATTGCTTGTTAGCTATTAAAGGATAATTTTGATCGAAGTTGAATTGAAGAAAAATTAAAAAGGTCTTACGTCACCCCCTCTTAGTATAAGCTTGTGTTCTTCATCTCTTCAGTTTCCTACTTAGTTCTTATCAATAGCAGGACTTCTCAGTCATTCCCAGCTTCTAGAGGTATTAGGCAATGTGACCCACTATCCCCTTATTTATTCATCATTATTGTTGAATTCTTGGGTAGGACTATAACCAAAAAGAGGGAAAACAAAACCCTTGAGGGAGTTAACATTGATCATGGAGCTAGACCTATCTCTCATATTCAATTTTTGGATGACTCTACTCTTTTAGGTAAAGCTACAGTTAAGGAAGCTTCTAATATTAAACAAATCATTAGCTATTTTTCTAAAGCTACTGGGCAGTTGATCATTGAAGATAAATCTAAAGTTATTTTCTTTCACTGCTCTACTAGACATGAATCCATGCTCTTGGATAAATTAAGATATAAGAAGACCTCCCTTCCAATCACTTATTTAGGTATTCCCATAAATATTCAAAGGCAGAAAAATAAATATTGGAATTGGTTGTTGGACAAAGTCAAGAAGAAAATTGGAAAATGGACCAACAGGTGGCTTTCTTCTAGGGGTAGAATCACCTTGGTAAAATCAGTCCTTCAAGCTATTCCTATTTATGTTTCTTTCATTTTGAATATCCCAAAGGTTGTTCTTCAAGAATTGGATCAAATCAGTCATCGTTTCCTTTGGAGTGGTACTAAGGAGAAAAGAAAATGGGCCTTGGTGAAATGGGATACTTTATGTCTTCCTAAGAGTGAAGGGGGGTTAGTATTTTGGTATTCTATTAATAAAAACAAAGTGTTAGCTGCTAAATTATATTGGAGAATGTTGCATAACCCCAATGCTCTTTGGGCCAATAATCTCCGTGCTAAATATGCTGAGAACAAAAGTCCTGAAGACCTTGTTCGCTATCAACTTCCTACCAAAGGTTCTCCCATTTTAGTAGTTCTTAAGACTGGTGAGGATTTGATAAAGAAAAAATTATTTTGGATCATTCATAATGGTCAACAAGCAAATTTTTTGATAGATTCTTGGGATGGTCACAAGCCTTTGATAACTTAGTTTCCCGATTGGAGGCCTTGGATGGAGGAGCTTCACCGAGCTAATTGGATAAAGGTGGCTAATTACTGTTGGTACCATACTGGTAATTCAAAGGTTGGTAGATATTGGATCCCTATTGAGGACTAGCCTATTCAAATCCTATAAAGGCAAAGACAAGATATCCAAGGCATCCTTCATATGAGATCCCTCTCTTGGTCCCATGAAAAAGATTGTTTTGGATGGAACACCACTACTAAGGGTGAGTATTCAGTTGCTCAAGGTTATTTGAACTTATGCCATAATAATCCCAACCATTCTTATGACATATTTTCTCGATTGTGGGCTCAAAAGCTCTGGCCTAAGGTGAGGTTCTTTAATTAGATTTTATTGCATCGTAGGGTGCTTACTGGTGAGCAACTTATGAAGCATGGTTTTCATGGCCCTTTTAGATTGGAAATGTGTGAAGAGAATGTAGAAACTCTCAACCATATTTTTATTGAGTGTACTTTAGCCTCTGAGATATGGAGGAGAATGGCAACTTTACTTGGCTTACAATGGTCCAATTTTTTTGCTTTTGAACAACTTTGGAAGGATTGGCCTAATCAAGAGGGTGTTGATCATTTTACTTAGGCAGTTAGTTTGGATGGGTTCTACCATTCTTCTTTGGAATATTTGGAATGAAAGGAACAACCAAATTTTTAATCAAGATAGGAAGGATATTCACTATATTTGGCAAAATACCATAGCCAAATTAGTTGAATCAGTCCATCAACTCCTTAATCACCCCCAAAACTCCCACCAAAGATGGGATCAAGTGATGCAAAGATTGAATATTAAATATTCTAAGGGCAACCAACTTAAAGGGAATGTGAGTATTAGTAAGATGGATAGGACTAGAAATTGGCAACCTCCTCCTAAGGATTTTGGAAAGTCAATACTGATGGAGCCTCTAGAGGGAACCCTAGAAAAGTCAGTGTGGGAGAAATTGGTAGACTTTCAGATGGCTCCCTGGTTTTTACTTTTGGTAAGAATTTGGGTATTCTTTCCAATAACCTTGTTGAGGGGTATGGTATCCTCAAAGGCCTTCAGGAGGCTACTAAGGTTGGATGGGAAAATGTGTTAGTTGAGTCTGAATCTCAACTTATGATTAATCTCTTGAAGACTCCTTCTAAGAATCATAAGGTGGATTGGAGAATAAAAATAATTATTGAGAAGATTCAATTAATCCAGATGGGTTTTTTGAAAGTTGATTACAATCATGTGGTTAGAGATCAAAACAAGAGTGTTGATGCTTTAGCTAATTGGGCTTTGGATAAAGGTGATCTTACTTGTTATGGCCACCCTCCTATATGGTGGGCTTCTCAAATTAGGGAAGCTCTTCTTTCTATCATTTCTTTGGATGGCTCCAGTTCCAAAGGTACCTAGTTTCTTCTTGTTTTTTTTTTTGCTTCTCTTTGGTTCATTCAGTTTTTTTAGTTCCCTAGCTCATTTTATTCTTTATTTTGTTTCCTCTGTTGATTCTTGCCTTATTAGTCTTCTGGTCTAGATAGGTCATTGTTATGTTCCATTTTTTTTTCTTTTTTTCTTTTTTGTTTTTTTTGTTTAGTTTTTTAAGGTGGGTGGGTTCTTTTGTTTTGTTTTGTTTTGTTTTTGTGTTCTTTGTGTTTTTTTTTGTTGTTCATGTGTTTTTGTTGTTTTGTGTTTTTTTTTATGTTTTTTGTTATTGTTCTTGTATTTTTTTTGTTCTTGTTCTTGGGCTTCTCTTTGTTTGTGTTAATTCGTATTTTTATGTGTGAGTGTTTTCTATGTTTTTTGTTTTTGTTTATTTTCTATTGTTGGTTGTTTTTTATTTTTATTTTTATTTTATTTTATTTTATTTTAATTTTTTAGGTTTTGGTTGTGTTTATTTTTCATGTTTTTTTTTTGGGTTGTCTTTGTAGTGTTCTATTGTTTTTGTCTTGTTTGTGTTTTGTTATGTGGTTCTTGTGTTTTTCTATGTGGTTTATGTTGTGGTTTCTTTTATCTTATTGTGTGTGTTTGGTTGTGCTTTTGTTTTTGACACACTCAAGGAGCATGTTTTTTATTTTATTTTATTATTTTTGTTGTTATTTACTTATTTTTAAATTGGTTTGTGTGTTTGTTTGCTCCTTGAGTATGTCAAAGGTGGTAGGCCAGGTCCAAGTCCTAGGCATTTTTTGCGGAATGGATACCCCTGCCTCCTTGGGTCTTACACGAAAGTGGCATCCCTTTTGGGATGTTTTCCACAAATTATATATATATATATATATATATATATATATATATATAAATTCATTTTTAATCTATAGATTACAATTAATCAGATGATAGATTAGTTTGGAAATTAATATAATGATAGATTAATTCATTTTAATATTTAGATTGTAATTAATCAAATGATATATTAGTTTGGCAATTAATCTAATGATATATTAATTCATTATAATCTTTAGATTGCAATTAATCAAATGATATATTAGTTTGGCAATTAATCTAATGATAGATTAATTCATTTTAATTTTTATATTGCAATTAATCAAATGATAGATTAGTTTGGCAATTAATCTAATGATAGATTAGTTTGGCAATTAATATAATGATAGATTAATTCATTTTAATCTTTAGATTGCAATTAATCAAATGATATATTAGTTTGGAAATTAATCTAATGATAGATTAATTCATTTTAATCTTTATATTGTAATTAATCAAATGATAGATTAGTTTGAAAATTAATCTAATGATAGATTAATTTATTTTAATATTTATATTGCAATTAATCAAATGATGGATTAGTTTAGAAATTAATATAATGATAAATTAATTCATTTTAATCTTTAGATTACAATTAATCAAATGATATATAAGTTTGGCAATTAATATAATGATAGATTAATGCATTATAATCTTTATATTGGTAATTAATAAAATGATAGATTAATTTATAGCAATCTTTAGATTTTCAATTAGTCAAAAGATAGATTATATTGGTATTTGATCAAATGATATATTAACCTTTAGTCTTGTTATTGAATGGCAAGAATTGCAAATGATAGATTGATTTATAACTAATAATGGTTTAATTTAGCTATGGAATAAATATTTGTGGAAAATATTTTGGAAAGAAGTATGGGATTATTTTGCTTATAGAATTGATGTATTTAGAAATGTATGGATTTGGACTTAAATATTGGTGGATAATATATGGGAAAGAAGTATGGAATTCTTTTTGCTTTTGTGTTGCTATGTTGAATTATTTTACATAGGAATGTAAGGCTTGGGATTTAAAATATTTGTTGAATTTTTTTTGGGAAATAAGTATGGGCTTCTTTTGATTGTGGTTTTTATGAAATAAATCATATATAAATGAATTCATACCTACAAATGAACTATTATGATCCCCATATTCCTATCAAACTATCATGGAGGTCAGGGAAGAAAATGTCAAATCAAGCTAGTTAATTCTTCAATTATTCTTGGATTATTGTTGAAAATCACTCTTGGTGAAAGAGGATTTATTGTAATAGAAGCAAAGACTATTATTTTGTGTAATATGAACCTTTAATTGGATGAATATATGGTTCCATGTTGATAAATGGTTTTATGATTCTTATCCATGCTAATGCTTTGATCTAAAGGTTTTATTAGATTTATTGCAAGCTTAAAATAATTAGTTTTGCTTTCATCCTAGAAAATGAATTTGTTTTAATTAATGTAGAGTGAGAGAGAGATAGTTATCCTTGGTCTTAGGGGTTTCTTTAGGAAGGGTTTTAAAGGTAACCTTTTCTAAACTCTCCTTTTTAAACTTGGGTAGTTGCAGGGTAGCAACGCCTAGTTTCTAAGTCCACGAGAACACAATCATGTGGAGAGGTTGATGCTTAGACACACATCGTGGATATGGAAGAGAAAATAATATAGTTTAAGGGATCACCATGGAGGTGTAGTTAAGCTAGAATAAGGAATTTCATCGAAGGATCCAACATAGACTGACTTATGGCTAGTGGAAGGAATTAGCATCCCCACCTCTCTAAGGATTGAGATGGGATAATCCTAATGCTAAGTCAAGAAGTTTGCATTCATGGAGAATGCCAAAAATATGGGGAGACATTTTAAAGAGCATCCTCTATACTACATAGGTATACAAGGTAAACCCTAGTATCTACGGGAGCTTGTCCTATCTTGTCCACTTTAGAGACATTTGCAACATCATAGTCTTAAAATGTGGGTATGTCTAGTCAATATATGTATTCCATAGATACTCCTATGAAACTTATTAAATTCAAAAAAGAAAATCTCTATTAGGTTTGTTAGAAGTGGGTTGTTACACTTATAAAGGACTACATTCTCTACTAGATGAAGTGGAAAATCTCTTATATCTATTATGTGGAGGTTGGTATCCCTGATTGCTTTGATGAAAATGCGGTCATAGATAGTTTTGATAGTTGAACCTATGCAAGCTTTGCTAGTAATTAAGGGATATTATATTATTATTCATGTCCCTCATAGAGTTTTGCATTATTTCTATATTTAGGGATTGTGAGGCTAGGGGAGGAGTGGTAATGGTATATGGAGATGCTAGTAAATGGGATTGACTAGAAATGGAGGCTAGTTAGAAGGTGGTTAGTTAAATAATTGGAGGGTGTTGATATGTCAACTAGATATCTAGATAAAGAGGTGTATCTGGATTAGGGTCCAACCTCTCAATCCAAATAAGATCTCTTTCAACTTGAGTGTCTATCCCATAGGCTATTTGTAATAAGATGCCTCCTTGGGTTTTCACCATCATGGTTATCTTAGAAATGATTACTTTAAGATAGTATACGAAAGCTATACCTAGTATAGGTAACATTTATTATGGAATTCTATGCTAAGACTTGAAATTTGGCATTAGAATTATCCATGGTTTCCATGGGAGCCCTCTTGATGGTTATCAATTGTTTTAATAGTGATATCCTATATATCTTCTCCCTAAAATAATCAACAAGCTAGTTTGTGAGTTGGTCATGGTCAATGATAGAGTTGGGATTGAGAGAGACATACTAGTCCTTTGATTTTAATATAAGGGAGGTGTATCCCACAATTTTTTCACACCCTTACCTTCAGTCTAAAGGATCTGTATCCAGAAGGGGGGTGAGAAAAGTATGGAACAATACCTCGGACAGAGAGGCCCTTTGAAGGTCGCGACTCTCGGGGGAAGGGTATAAAGGTGAATTTTTGATGGATGGTGGGGTTCACCAGGAAACTTTGAGTGGAATTTTCCACACCTAGGTTGGGAATGGGTTTGATTTGTTCGTTTTATGTTCAATCATTCAGATTCTTAGGTTGGCCAAAATGAAGCTAAGATATTCTATATGAAGATTCTAATTTATATGAAGACAACAGACATAAATAAATCCTAATGTGATTGAATATAGAGAATATATAAAATGGAAAAGAGTAAACCTGTTTTCTGATGTCTGATGAAGATTCTAAAGCTTTTAGGAGTCCAGATCATCCCGGATATGACAAGATCATCTGTAATTGTACATAATCATCCCAAATCACAGGAGATCATCTGAGATCACCCACGATCGTCAACGACCTGACAAATTTTTTAGACGAATTTTTTAGAAACCTGCAATCAAGAAAACAGACACCAAAAACCAAAAATACAATTGCAAGAATGATGCAAAATGATAGAAATAAGAGTATAAATGTTTGAATGATAAATACAGATATCAAATTAAATGAAATGCACTGTTTTGTAAACTTATTTTGAATTTTATCATGCAATTATGTTAAATGACGTAAACTCTAAGATGCAAGAAAAAAGTAAATTAATATAACACACCAATAAATAAGGAAAATGAGGTAGAGAATGCAAAATTCGAGCTCTGATTACCCCCAATATGAATTGTAGACCAGATAATTTGTAATCGTACAAGATCATCGCCGATCTTGACAGGATCGTCTAATATTGTAGTTGAATTACCTACGACGATCCGAACTACCTCCTGCTAAAACACGATAAAATCTTGCAACAAAACTTGAAAACACAAGTGCAAAGTGATGAGAGATCATAACAAAAACTAAAATTGCAAAAAAATAATTAGCCAGGCAGCTAGGTAGGGATTCAAGGGGATAAACTAGGAAAATCCTAGTTTATATAGGATTAGGGGAAGGTTAGGAGGTTGGGGATCATCCCAATCTGGGAAATCTCCAACATGGGAATCTCCAACTGCGCAGACACGCTTCTGCCCAAGTTGGAGAGGTTGTTGTAACATAAGGTAATTACAAAAATTTAGTTTTGGGACAAAATCGTCTGGACATTCTGTTCTAGATGAATTCGTCCGATTTGGGATGATATCGTCAAATCGATGATGATATCGTCAGATTATCGATGATATCGTCCAATGGTCACAACTTCTAAAAATGGCATGAAAAATGAGGTAAGTGGTTAACGGGCGATTTTGGGGTTAAAATTAAAATTTCTACTTTTTACTGATGGTTTAACTGTGCCAATTTTAGGGTGCTACATTTTACCCCCTCTTTAGCAAATTTTTCAAAAAAAATGCGTTAAAGACAAGTTCTACATGCTTTACGAAAAAACAAAAATTTATTCTATTTTTTAGACAACGATTATAGGTCGAATCGTATGACTATTTGCTATGGTGCCCCCTTTGATTTTTTACCCAAATTGAACGTTTGAGGTAAAAGCATGAAAAAGCAAAAAAATAAAAAAATAAAAAAAAAGTCGTTTTGAATAAAAATAAGAAAAATAGGGTAAAACCCTAATTCATTTTTACTGTTCACTTTTGCTATTTCAGATCTCTACAGGTGAAATGGTGGAAACAACACACAGATCGACAGAGGTCCGACGCGGGTTGCGGGTAAGGATCTAAACCTAGTTTACTATGTTTTTAACTTGATTTATTTGATTTTTGACTTGAATTTTAATTATTTTTGGGCGTTGCGGCCGTTTGTAGGCCGTGAACGAAATCATCTCTATATGGCCGATTTCGTCTAGGGACAAAATTAGAGAAATAGGGATGATCTCGTCCAATAAGGGGTGATCCCCAAATTAAGGACGATTTCATCCTATTAAGGATGATTTTATCTAAATTGGTACGATATCATCCAATAATGGGTGATATCAACTTTTATGGGATGATTTGATTTTAATGATTATGTACTAATTATTTTTATTATTTTATTGCTTATATTGCAAAGGGGATTTTTAAAGAGTCAGGAGTGGAAATACAGAGGTCTGAGAGATGATTTGGCTGTGCTTGATCAGGTCGAGTGAGATAGACTAGCAGAGGTAGGACTATAGCATGTGGCAAAGATGCCACAAATTCCTATAGACATGGGGCTACTGACAGCCCTAACAAAGAGATGGTATCTGGAGTCATCTTGATTTCAGCTACCGACAAGGGAGATGACTCCCACTCTAGAGGATGTATGGAGGATCTTGAGGATCCCCATACAGGGTCGATTCATGACCCCTTCGGCCAATCAGGGCCATGCCATGATGAGATTGTGTGAGGACCTAAGCTTCATCTTGGAGAAGGGTGGAGTGAACATCGAGGATTTGAGGCAGATACCTAGGGCATCTCGATTGACCTAGGTTTTGGCATGGGTGGTGGGTGGCCTTATTTTATGCCACTAGAGCAGATGCAGATTACTGTGGCTACTCTCAGATGTGTTCTATGACATGAGAGACCACAGATACAAGTTTGCTTAGGGTAGCTTTGTACTGTTCTGCTTATATAGGATCATTTATGGGGTTGTATAAAAGGGGGGTCAATGTCTAGTGTTGACATCGCTTCTATAGGTTTGGTGCTGGGAGCACATTGCGGTGCAGATGCCGATAGGGCTTCCACTGATAGGAGTTGACTGGGAGAGACCCCGGGTTTTCTATTGGTAGCTCCAGATAGGATCACAATGACGGATAGATCTGTCAATGTCCTGAAGGTTTTTGGATGACCTCACCCTAGATCGGATCACTTGGAGACCATGGAGAGATCATCCAGGGTGGGTAGAGGATGGACAGGAGTTGGCTCACATCAGGCGAGTCATATGGTTGAGGACAGAGTGAAGAGAGATAGAGCTCTACTGCTACGACCAAGTTTTGAGGTAGTTTAGTCTACAATAGGGATCCCTACTCTTAGGGATTATGAGTACTCCTAGACTATGCAGGATAATACCACACTAAGTGGGGCTCCAGACATGCAATGGTTTTGGAGTCAAGATGCTGATGATGCCCCCATTTAGCCAATGGATGGGGATGACACAGGGATGGCAGATGGATATGATTCCTGGTATGTAGGCATCTGCCCTCCTCGGATGATGAGGGCATAGGGTCTGGTGCACATTGTAGTGCAATGGATGGAGAGGCGACACCAGGTTGCCATCGATGCAATGAGGGGTCACAAAGGGAGGGATCAACGATGGGCTCCTTAGGAGAGACATTGGAGAGTACCACAAGCTTCAGAGAGACAATAATAGTCGAAGATGAGGGAGGAGAGGAGAGAGGAGAGGATAGAAAGACTCCCTCATCAGCAGAGGGATATGCCACCATCGCTCAATAGGGGCAAGGGTGTCGAGGTGGGTGAGAGCAGCAAGATGGTAGCTCTCTCAGTAGATAATGCCTACCTAGGAGCTCAGGTGCAGAATCTACAGGATGAGGCTACATAGATTAGGTCTTGAAGTGGAGGGGCGAGCATTCTAGAGCTGGCGTAGTTGATTTCTTAGACCGTGTTATATCATGGAGTGTACTACTAGCTGGTTCTAGAGGGCTAGAGGATACAGTTGCTAGTCGGAATTGCAGAGTCGATCAGGATGGGGTCATCAAGGACATCATCACGATCGACATCGAGGACCCACAATATAGGATGGGCTTCGATGGGACCATCTCCTCCACCTCAGGGTGGGAGAGAAGATGAGGCTGAGAGCTCGAGGTCTTCTCGAGACTAGATGCACATTGTAGACTATTTTTTAGATGATTGAGTATGCCAGGGTATAGATTGTGGTATACCAATTTGTTTTGATATGATGTATGTACTTCTTGATATATATATGATGTTATTTTTGTGATATGGCTTGTGCATATGTTTTCTGATGCTTTAATATTTTAATTGTTGGATTGACTATTGATGTAATTATGTCGTTGAAAATATTATAATTTTATGTCATGCTATAAAATTAAATGAAATAATCTGATGTAAACAAACTGGTTGTTGTGGTGTGTTTTGATGAAAATGAAGTGACTTCTACCAATAATTTCAAAGGACATTGTCACCGTTACATGACCATTTCATGGAGTCGTCACTCGCTAGGTCATCAAGCTAATCCCGGTATGAGATAAATATTGTTAAAAGTAAAAGGGTGCTTAAGAGACTTTCTTAAGACTTTTTGTTGTGATGATGAAAAATGATGATAGTGATGATTTGTTTTCAGATTTCCATGAAAATATTATGCATGAAATATTAAAAATATGATTTTTGCTAGGCATAAAATTCCTAAGTATGATAGAAATGTGAATAATTCCCTAGGAATTATACCATCGTTGCAAAAAATGAATGTTGATATAATGAAATGAAATAGAAAAGTTTTTGTCCTTTTTAAAGCACAATTGTGTAACATAATGATTTAAGCCATATGCTTTTATTGATTAAACAAATGGGAAATAAAATTAGAACGATGGTTTGCGCTAGGCATAGAATTTTAGGTATAGACTTATACCATCATCACGAAATCCAAAGAAGAAATTGATATAATAGTTTTATTGTATGGTTGATTTTTGATTTTGAGATAAAAAGAAAATATAAAAATGAGGACTTGCACTAGGCATAAAATTCCAATTTAGGTTTAGGAACTATACCATCATCGCGAAAGTCAAAAATATATAAATGTGACTTTATTGCTAGATTTTTAAACACGTTTTGCAAGAAAATTTTGGATTTTTGAAAAAAAAAATGTATTTAATTGATCGTACGCTAAGCAGATATTCTCAAGTAAGAAAGTCAAATTATTCCAAATGAGTGTTCGTTGACCATGATTTATATTCATGTAACCATACCAGACTACTATGTAAGTCGGGTCATCAAGAGCTAGCTGATCCATAAGTGGACATAGGTCTATACAAAAGAAGGTCGCTAATGTGACAGACATATCACCATGCTAGGAGTTACCCAATGTCAAGCAAGTTGGGCACAAATCACCTGTTATGGGGTTTACCTCACAGTTTTCAAATAATTGAGAATTCCAAGGATTCAAGTTTCACACTTCCTTCTTTCAAAAGGGGGAGGAAGGGATTTATTGCTTTTTCCTTTTTCTTTTCTTTTCTTTTTCTATATTTCTTTTTTTTCTTTTGCTTGACACTGAGATAATGCTGAAATATTGTTGAGATGGTACAAAATGATACTGAAATAATGCTTTTGAATAATTTCTCTTTTTCTCATGATTTTTCTTGATTTTATTTTTCTTTTTCTTTTTCTTCCTATACTAGGGATACTTTCTCGGATTGGCTATAGAGCAAGGGATTTTTATTCTAGGCAGGAGTGAGCTTGTCCTTTTGTCAATTCTCAAAGATTCTAGACCATGTGCATGATAGGATAGCAGGGAAAATTTTTGCTCAAGAGACCACTTCTACTGTGTAGCATCGTTTCGAATTTGCAATGAAATCATTTTAATGTGAAAATTTGTACTTGGTTCAAGTAAATAACAAGATCAATTCTCTATGCTTAAAACTTTATTTAATTCAACTATGGACTTCGATATAAGAGAGATTAATAATCATACCAAATAAGATCAAGATATTTATTCATGTGAGTGTGAAAGTGAAGGATTCCAGATAAATGCTATTTTATCCAAAATAACTAAAAATATAACTGCAATACTTCAAGAATTGATAGGTGCAAAATAGAAAATGTTTTTGAGGATTTTGATGATTTTGATTTTTTTATGTTTTGATTTTAATTTATGAATTGAGAGAATACATAATATTACTATTTTTTTTTTGAAATTTTTATATGAATTACTAATATGAGACAATATGTATAATATATACAGTGATGAAATTACCAGATTTATGCATAATAGCGCTTAAGATGCATAATGTTTATAGGTTCTTTAAGATCTTTACCATCTAAGGTATCTAATATGTATGCTCCCGATCCAAATTTAGCAGTGATAATATATGGCCCAAGACAGTTAGGATCGAATTTGCCTTTAAGGTATTTAGTTGCATTAGTTTTTTTTTTATTTTCTTTTAAGACGAGGTCGTAGATCTCAGAGGATCGATTATGAACTTTCTTGATATATTCTCGTTTGAGCTTATTCTGGTAAGCACGAAGATGCTCCAAAGCATTAATGCACTTCTCATCTAGGAGTTCCAGTTGACTAAATCTGCCAGCACGATATTCATCTCCTACTTTAGTATCTTGAAGTAGCAGATCCAAAGAAGGAACTTCTAGTTCAAAGCAAAAAATAGATTCAGCACCATAAACCAAAATAAAAGGTGAAGTGCCTATGGGAGTACGAATGCTAGTTCGATAAGCCCACAAAGCAGGATATAATTGAATGTGCCAATCACGGCCAAATTTATTGACCAGTCTATTGAGGATTTTAATTAATGTTTTATTAGATGCTTTTGCTTGGCCATTACCCTGAGGATAATAGGGAGTGGACCAACGATGTTGAATTTTATATTTTTGACATAGTTTCTTTACATATTTGTTTTTGAAACAAGTTCTATTATCCGAGATGAGATTTGCAAGAATTCTGAACCTACAAATAATTTGATTAAGAATAAACTTGGAAACTTGCATTCCAGTGCAAGAAGCTAAGGGCATAGCTTCGACCCACTTCGTAAAATACTCGGTGGCGATTATGATGAATTTGTGTCCATCAGATGACACATGATTAATTTTTTTGATGATGCCTAAGCCCCATTTTGAAAAGGGCCAAGGAGATGAAATAGCCTGCAGTTCTTGTGCAGTCACATGGATAAGTTTAGCATGTTTCTGGCACTTGTCACAATGGCACACGTAATCATGTGCATCATTCTCCATGGTAGGCCAAAAATATCCTATCCTAAGGAGCTTCTTAGCAATGGCACTACCACTAAAGTGTCCCCCAAAAGATCCATTGTCGACTTCAATAAAAGTTGATCTAGACTCTTCCAGACTCAAACATCTCAGTAGGATACCTTCAAAAGATCTCCTATACAACGTATTTCCAATTATTACGAAGCGACTTGCTTGTATATGTAATAACCGATGGTGGTTTCTATTAAAACCTTCAAGGAAGGTCCCATTTTCTAGAAAATTAAGGATGTCAATGTACCAAAGTTCAAGAATAGTTTCGTTGATTAGAAACACGTCCAAAGGTTCCAAGCATGATTTAGTTGAAGTGGGTTCCTAGAGTCGACGAATAATGATGGTAGCATATTCGTCATCTAACTCCAAGGGTAAAAGAGATGCAGCTATGACCATAGCGTCAGCCACATAATTGCTAGTTCTAGGAATAACTTCCAAGGTAACTTGATCAAATAAAGTTATTAATTGTAATACATATGCTTTATATGGGACCAATTTATCATCTTTGGTCTGATAAAAATCATTAATTTGATTTATAACAAGTTGAGAATCATCGAAAACTAATAGATTTTTAATTTTTAGTGCCAGGGTAGCTCGTAATCCAAGGATTAGAGCCTCATATTCAACATTGTTATTAGTATAGGCAAACATTAATTTAAAGGATAGAGGTATGAGATATTTCTATGGAGATATCAAAATAATACCTGCACCAACCCCACTCATGCATCGGGCTCCATCAAAGTATAGGGACCATTTCTCTAAATGATCCACCTCTAGGTTAAGGCATTCGTTAGGAAACTCAATGATGAGGGGATGGGTGGACTCTAAGGGTGCAACAACTAATTGATCTGCTATGATTTGACCCTTAACAGACTTTTGTCCTATAAAAATGAGTTCAAACTCACTTAGATCAAGAACCCACTTTGCTGTGCGACTAGATAAATAAGGTTGACTCATGAGAGATTGCAAGGGATCGGATTTAGCAATAACATATATTTTTTTATTGAGCATATAATGGCATAGTTTTTGTGTAGAAAATATGACTACTAGACATAACTTCTCTAATGCTGTGTAGCGGGTTTCATAACTAATTAATGTTTTGCTAATGTAATAATTAGCACGCTCTCTTTTCTTGTCATCAAGTTGAGCTAACATAGCTTGTAAAGCAAAATATGAAGCATAAATATACAAGATAAATGAGTGATCAGGTTTAGGTGGTGAAAGTACAGGTGGGTTAAGAAGATATTGTTTGAGGAGTTCAAATGCTTACTTACATTCATCGTCCCAATGGAAAGAGACATCCTTATTAGGAAGCTTAAGAAATGGTCCAGTTTTATCCGCCAACTTATCGATGAAGCGATGGATAGCTTGAAGCTTACCTTGTAGACTTCATAATTCAGATATATTTGTAGGTGCAGGAATATCAGTGAGAGCCGTAATCTTGAGATGGTAAATTTCTATGCCACATAAAGAAACTATAACCCCCAATAATTTACCTGACTTAACTCTAAATATACATTTGGCTGGATTCAATCGGATAAGATATTTTCTTAACCGATCAAATACTTTTCTCAAGTCATCTAAATGGTCATCTTCTTTAGTAGAACGAGCTGTAATGTCATCTACATAATCATGTAGTATATCATGCATCATATCATGAAAGATATAAGTTATGGCTCGTTGATAGGTTACACCCACATTATTCAAACTGAATGGCATCACTATCCAACAAAAAGTCCACCAAGGGGTAATAAAGGTTGTTTTAGCCTGATCTTCAGGAGTTATCCTGATCTGATTATAGCCAGAAAATCCATCCATTAAGGATATTATTCCACTCCCAATAGTAAAATCAATAATCTGATCCATATTGGGAAGGGGAAAATTTTCTTTCGGGCATGCAACATTAATATCTCTAAAGTCTATATAAAACCTAATCTTATTAGCTTATTTCTTATCCATTCAGCATAATCAATGGATTGTATAAAAATAACATTCAGGAGTTTTTCTAACTCCTCTTTGACTAGTAAGGCCACTTTAGAATGCATTTTTCTAAGCTTCTGCTTAACAGGTTTAGCATCCGGATGCACTACTAGGTGATGCATAACTACAGAAGGGTATAAACCTGGAATATCTTCATATTTCCAAGCAAAAACATCTTCATATTATTTAATAAATACAATGTATTTATCCTATTTTTCTTGACTCAATTCTGATCCAATGTTGATTATGTGAGGGTTATCGTCGGTTCCAATGTTAATTTTTATGACATTTTCTACTTCCATGTGTAGATCTCTCTCAAAATTAGGTGGGGCAAGTGAAACACCCAATTCTTGTAATTCTTCCAAGGTTAGCTTGGATAATTTGTCTTGAGGAGTCATGGCCTCAAGCTGGGCTATACTAGGTATAGAGCCATCAAAATAAAATCCATTATGTAATAATTCCTCAATGGAGACATCGTGAAAGATATCTCCCTCCCACTCATCATTGGATTCAGCGATCATCTCAGGATAAGCGATAGATAGTATATTACATGTGAATGTCTTATTTGTTAAATGCAAAGCATCACGTTCATCTAAATAATATTGGTAACATATAAGATGGTCATCATACTCAAATGGGAATGGCTGACCCTTACTAGAAAATAGGCCCACACCACATCGGGTGGACCACGCTTCTACCTCAAAAGGTTCTTTCATGCCATTCTAAAAATGTCCCACACCTTTCCATTTATATCCCAATTTAAGCATTATAGGTTTGGCTTTAATATACTCATTAGTAAAATAACATCAAGCATATCCATCATAATGAGTTATGATGTTTCTGGGTATTCTACTCCAGTCATATCCCTTATAAATAAAAGCACAACTCTTTACTTGGTAAATACTTCCCATAGGCTGTGGGAGTCCCAAGGTACGAGGAGATGGTGGCAAATTATTTAAAATAAGGGAATCTTGTATAGAAGCATTCATTTCTTTTGATATAAGAATTTTAGATAGATCGAGTAAGAGCTCATCAGTAAGAGAATAAGAGGTAGAAGGAACATTCCCTACATCTTCCAATGCAAAAAATATGAATTTGGTGGATGTAGCTGGTGTAGAGGTGTCGATAGATGGGTCTATTACAGGTATCAAAGTTATAGGAGTAGAACAAGAGACATTGTTTGTGGGATTAGGATATTTCTTAGGTCCTAATGTGGTTTGTTCAGAATATGGTTGAGCTATATGTGGAGGTGCAACTGATGGAGAAGAAGTAGATGATGTTATGGGTGTGAGTTTCACACGTTTAGATGGATAATGAGAATTAGGATGTGTGGATGATAGAGCGGGAGAAAATTGAACTCCAATAGGTTATTCCAAAGTACACATATCAAAGGGTCTTGGATCACCATGAATGGTGACCAACTGATTCTTAAATTTGAATTTAACACATTGATGTAAATTTGAGGGAACAGCCCGCATCGCGTTGATCCAAAGATGACCCAAGAGTATATTGTACGATGCAGGGCAATTTATAATAGACATAGTCATATCCAAGGTTATTGGACCAATCTGTAATGGAATGGTAATAACTCCACATGTTTCTTGTGTTTCATCATTGAAATATTTTATGATCATATTAGTTCTTTTCATTTCATCACTTCTAAACCCAAATATTTGGTAGAAGTCAAAAGTGCATATATTTAAATATGAACCATTATCAATCAAAACTCATTTTACTACTACATATCCAATTAAGGTAGTAATATACAAGGGGTTATCTTTATGTAAACTATGTTGCGGTATGTCTCTATCCTAGAAGTCAATACAATCAACTTCATGAGTTATTATAGTATCGGCCATGGCTTCAGGTTGAATGTCTTGTGGTACCATTATCTGACTTAATGTGAGCATTAATTCATCTTTATCTGTAGGAGAAGATCTTAAAAGGTCCAAGAGAGAAATTTTGGCTATAATATTTGATAATTGTTCATTAATATTATAAGGAGGTTTAGGTTGAACATTAGGTGAATGATTCCCTTTATTAGGAACCTTCAAAACAAATGGAGCTGATCCACCATTCTGAATTTGATCTTGTTGAGAATTTTTAGCCTGTTGTCTAGTAACAGCTCCGATGGTACCCACAACATTATCCTATGGATGATGAATGGGTCTTGGTGTAGCATTTATAGCTAGCTCATTATAAAGTAATCGGTGAGATGATGGTCTAGTAGTAACTCTTCTTGGGAATGTCTCTTTTGGAACCATATAACTTGTGATAGGGTGAATAGGATCTGATTCATCTTTAGAACTATTCGATTGAATTGATGCGATTTCCATATCACTCTCAGTCTCGTATTCTGTATCACTAATATCAGGTATCTGAATATTATATAGAGGCATGGTTGTAACCATGGATAAAGTTGTGTCAAATATTTCCGAGATCATGAATAGGTAAATGCCCACTAATAGTTCCTACATATCAGGCAGGAGGAGGGACATTATGATGTTCAACTTGATTAGCCACCTCCTTACCATGTTTTGGTAAGGGATGTTGAAAGATGTCCAATGACTGATTGGCATTCTGGTTCTGGTTTTACGAGGTGTTATTTTGAATATTATTAAGAGGATTTTTCTTAGGTTGAAAGGCTTGCACCTCCATCTCATTGTTATTAATCAAGTCCTATATTTTATGTTTTAATCTTTTACAAGAGTTGGTAGTGTTTCCAGGTCCTCTATGGAAGTCACAATGTAAATCTACTCTATATCTGGGTATAGTTGGATCAGGTTCCCTAATATTTTGTAATTGAATCAAACCTCATTCTAATAATTATGGTAGAATAGTTGATAAAGGTTGATTTAACCTAGTAAATTCTCGAGGAGGTCTATCAGGAGGTTTTAGTACAAACTTCTCCGCTATCTTCGCAACATTAACATTAGTAGTATTTCTGCTATCGATAACTCCATCACCCACAACTTGTTTATTCTTGTATTGATTTTTGGATGTTTTCTCATCATATCTCTTTTTAAACTGACCTCTCCTAATGAGAGCATATTCCACTCTTCGGGCTGTCTATAACCTGATTGAAGTGGTCAAGGTAGCAGTTGATAATTTGTAAGATAGTTGCTCTTGCAAATTATTAATAAAGATGTCCAAAATATCCCTATAAGGTAACACAAAGTGCAATTTTCCTATCAACTGTCTCCACCTAGCTAGGAAATTAGCAAAGCATTCATCTTTGCCCTGTTTTAAATCATACAAATATTTAATGGTCATATATATTTCGATGTAGGCACTAAATTGATGAACAAAAGACTCGATCATTTCTTCGAAATTCCTCAAATAATTAGTGGGTAATTGATAATACCACTCTAATGCCATTCCTCCCAAGATTTTTGGGAATATTTTTAGTAATAGCAAATTATCATGTGATATATCATGACATGCTATCCTAAACATACGAAGATGCTCTATGGGATCTTCGGTTCCTTTATATATGGGAAGAACATGCATAGGAAAATGTTTAGGATATGACTATGCTATGACTATAGGATCTAAAGGCTGACTACACATCTCTCGATAATTGTACGAGGGATGGTAAGGATCTATCTGGTCCATGCGGGAAACTAACTGTTTCACCACGGTTTCAAGATTGGTAGTTTTTCCACCATATTGGTTCGGTGGCACATAGGTATGGGATCTATGAGTGTATGATGGTGTGACATAAGGATTAGATGTTACCTTGCTATTATGCAATGTTTTGGTAGGAAGAGTATTATGAAGGGGATTTGTAATAGTATTATGTTGTACCTTAGATTGTTGATAATTGGTGTTCGGTTTTGTTTTAGGTTTTTGTTTATTTGAGGTATGTTGATCAAGAGCTTGGCGAAATAGAGAAGTAAATGAAGGTTTCTTTTGTGCGGGAATGATCCTAGGCTTGTTAACAGGTACTTTAGGTTGTTGGGTAACCTGTTGTTGTTGCATGCTCTAGATCGCAACTACTATATCCAAATTGGATGGTCCAGCTTGATCACTCTCTTGTTCAATAAAGGACAAGGGATTAGTGTGTGTTTGAAATACTTCTTCTAGAGTTTCTTGAGTGTCACTAATTTGATCCTTGTCCATATGGGCTGCTCTATTAAAAACACCAATATTAGTGTTAATGAACTTCCAAAATTGTTCCATGTTCTCAAAAGTGATAGCTCCTCCCAAAGACATTTTAGGGGATGAGGATCCTTCCTCTCTAAAAGTTTCTTCTTGTTAATTTCCTACAGCAAGCTCTTCTTCTTGCTGCTCTAGGGTTTCTTCTTCCTGAACTTGGTCCTCAGGAGGGACATTTTGGTCAATTAATGGTCTTCCTAACCAATCTTCATCTTCTTCGGTTTGTTTTCCATTCCTAAGTCTAGGCATTGTGCTAAACTTAGGTTTTAGAAAATATATATACTTATATATATATGCGATAGGGTTGAGAGGTATATATTTTAACTATATACCTACTATAATACTTCAAAAGGAAATGTTTTTTTGTTGTTCTTTTTTTTTTGTGTGATTTTATTATATTATTATTTTGTGAGAATAAAAGTAACAAAGAACATGCTAGTTGTAAGAAATAATAGTAAAAAGAATCACTTAGCTTTCAATGAATAGTTTATGGATATCATTGATAGGGTCAAGTTTATCAGGAGTCATAAAATGCTCCTCTTCAAATTGGAAGTTGTTTTTCAAGAAATTGACAAAGTGTGCTATGGTAATATGATCTATTTTAGACTCTGACATGTAAAAATAAAGTTCATGGTAATACTCTCGATACAACACAGCTCTAGGAATTCTATTCCATCTCTTTCTATCCGTAAGAATGACTTATTGATCCTCTACACGAGATAGAAATTTATGTACTACAACTGCATTCTCAAGGTATTCCTCAAAGGTGTATAATTCAGAAGACACAAGTGCTCTTTTATTGGCTAACCACCTATGGCAAGCTCTCTGAAGTTCATGATACAAAGTCACCTGATTAGGATCCAGGATTATATCTAGAACAAACCTCTCAATTTGCCTAAGTTCTACAGATATAGGTTCAATAATACCCAATATCCTATCAATTTCATCCCACAAAGGTTGGGCTCTATATGTTTGAGGTACTCTAAGTATAGAAGTAATATCTATGGCCATTAATTGATTTTCAAAATTTATGGAGACAGATCGTCTTCTATTATAATATACCATCTAAGTATTATATGCAAATTTAAAAATTTTCTAATGATTCTAGATGTTCTTAATAATGTGTTTTTTGGATTGTTTTCAAAATGTGTTTTTAGTTTCACATCAAATTCACCAAAATGTATCGCCCAAATTTTTCGCACCCTTACCTTCAGGCTAAAGGATCTGTACCCGGAAGGAGGGTGAGAAAAGGATGGAACAATACCTCGGATGGAGAGGCCATTTGAAGGTCACGCCTCTCGGGGGAGGGGTATAAAGGTGAATTTTTTATGGATGGTGGGGTTCACCAGGAAACTTTGAGTGGCAGTTTCCATGCCTAGGTTGGGAATGGGTTTAATTTTTTCATTTTATATTCAATCATTCAGATTCCTAGGTTGGCCAAAATGAAGCTAAGCTATTCTATATGAAGATTCTAATTTATATGAAGACAATAGACATAAATGAATCCTAATGTGATTGAATACAAAGAATATATAAAATGGAGAAGAGTACACCCGATTTCTGATGTTTGATGAAGATTTTGAAGCTTGTAGGATTCCAGATCATCCTGGATATGACAGGATCATCTGTAATTGTATAGAATCATCCCAAATCATAGGAGATCATTCGATATCACCCACGATCATCAACGACCTGACGAATTCATCAAGAAAATTCATCAGAATCTTGCAATCAAGAAAATAGACACCAAAAACCAAAAATACAATTGCAAGAATGATGCAAAATGATAGAAATAAGAGTATAAATGTTTGAATGATAAATCCAAATATCAAATTAAATGAAATGCACTATTTTGTAAACTTATTTTGAATTTTATCATGCAATTATGCTAAATGAGGTGAAAACCAAGATGCAAGACAAAAGTAAATTAATCTAATGCACCAATAAATAAGGAAAATGAGGTAGAGAAACTCCAGGCTCTGATTGCCCCCAAGATGAATTACAGACCAAATCATCCACAATCGTACAAGATCATTGCCGATCTTGACAGGATCGTCTAAGATTGTAGTTGAATCGCCTGCGATGATCCAAGCCACCTTCTAATGAAACACAGTAAAATCCTACAACAAAACCTAAAAACACAAGTGCAAAGTGATGGGAGATCACAAAAAAAACTAAAATTACAGGGAAATAATCATCCAGGCAGTCAGGTAGGGATTCGGGGGGATAAACTAGGAAAATCTGATGGGGGACGGGAATACCACACGTACTCAAACCCAACTTTTCATTCAAAAATTTGAAAACATTTACAGAAACAACCCGTAGGCTTTACAATAACCAACGCTCGGCTTGGTTTTCTTGATGGGGGATGGGAATACCGCACGTACTCAAACCCAAATTTTCATTCAGAAATCTAAAAACATTTACAAAAATAGCCCGTAGGCTTTACAATAACCAGCGCTCGGCTTGGTTTTCACTATCACACTTTGCGTGCGATCTTCCTAATCCACCACCCCTATTCTATTACAATGCTTGGGTTTTTATAGAGGCCTCGACCCTCTAAATTTTTTTTCCCAAAAATTGGATCACCAACCTGATTAATGGCTCCACTCCACACGGCCCCTGTCATCGTCGCTTCCTATCAGATCACTCTGACCGCCGCTCCCTGTCAGATTACTCTGCGTGACCCATCCTCTTCGTTTCCCACACTTTTGGGTAATCACCCGCTTTAACTACACCTTGGTGCCACGTGTCATCCTTGCTCTGCAATCGTCGCCTGACCTCTATCATTTTCTTCCTCTGTCTGTACTGTAGCAGGTGTCACGATATCGCGACATGTCACGATATCGTGACATTTTGACCTCCCTGCGCTCCTCCTTCCTTTTGGTTGCGATATCGTGACATCTTCGGCTCGCACCTTCTCTCTCTCCTCATCATGTCGCGATATCGCGACACTTTTTCTGTCGCGATATCATGATAGATTTTTCTCCTCGCCCTCTTCTCCTTTTTTTGTCGTGATTTCATGACATGTCATGAAATCACGACATTTTTCCTCCTTAGCCAACTTTTTTGAAGTGGCTCTCCCGCAACTGGATGCCTCTGCATCAGATGCCACTGGATGCTCCTGCATCAGACACCTGGGGTTGGTGGAGAAGTGATCTTCACTTCTGCACTATTTGGTTACTGCCTTCTGCAGCACCTCCAGACATTCATCTGCCTCTACAGCCTATTCCAACCCCTTCTCCTGGCCCAAACAACTTTTGTCTTCCTCTAGATAGATTCTCCCACTACTGCACACTTCCTCATCTATAGCCCGCTCATACTCCTCTTTGCTAGTTAAATTTTTGCCTTCTTCCAGGTAGATCCTGGCACTACTAAACACCTCTTTGTCTGCAACCTTCAATAGCTGCAACTTCTGATGAACTCCATATTTTCTTCTTTTCTATTTTTTCTCATGCTGTCTACGTAGCTCCCTTTGCAGGGCTTTCACTTGCCTCTGCAAATATCTTCTGAGCAGCTCCTCTTGCAGGGCTTGCACTTGCCTCTACAATGCCAAGAACTCTTCCTCCGACACCATATCCTCTTGTAGGGCCAGCACTTTCCTCTACAAAGCCATGAACTCTTTCATTGTCATCATATCTCCCATAGCTCCTAAACTCTCTTTTCTCTCTCTCAGAACCCTACCACAGATCTTGGTGTAACTGCCTCACGTCCGGTGATCTGTTACACACTCAGGAACTTTCGGCTCTGATACCACTGATGGGGGACCAGAATACCGCATGTACTCAAACCCAAATTTTCATTCAAAAATCTAAAAACATTTACAAAAACAGCCCGTAGGATTTACAATAACTAACGCTTAGCTTGGTTTTCCTGATGGGGGACGGGAATACCGCACGTACTCAAACCCAACTTTTCATTAAAAAATCTAAAAACATTTACAAAAATAGCCTACAGGCTTTACAATAACCAGTGCTCGACTTGGTTTTCACTATCACACTCTGCGTGTGATCTTCCTAATCCACCACCCCTATTCTATTACAATGCTTAGGTTTTTATAGAGGCCCCGACCCTCTGAAACATTTTTTCCAAAAATTGGATCACCAACCCGATTAATGGCTCCACTCTACATGACCCTTGTCATCGCCGCTTCCTGTTAGATCACTCTGATCTCCGCTCCCTATCAGATTACTTTGCGTGACCCATCCTCTTTGTTTCTCGTGCTTTTGGGTAATCACCCGCTTTAACTGCACCTTGGTGCCACGTGTCGTCCTTGCTCTGCAACCGTCGCCTGACCTCTATCATTTTCTTCCTTCGGCTGTACTATAGTAGGTGTCACAATATCATGACATGTCACGATATCGTGACATTTTGACCTCCCTACGCTCCTCCTCCCTTTTGGTCGTGATATCGTGACATCTTCAGCTCGCACCTTCTCTCTCTCCTCATAATGTCACGATATTGTGACACTTTTTCTGTTGTAATATCGCGATAGATTTTCCTCCTCGCCCTCTTCTCCTTTTTCTATCGTGATTTCATGACATGTCATGAAATCGTGATGTTTTTCCTCCTTAGCCAACTTTTCTGAAGTGGCTCTCCCACAACTAGATGCCTCTGCATCAGATGCCACTGGATGCTCCTGCATCAGATTTGCTTTCGCGATATCGTGACCTTACAAAAATAGCCCGTTGGCTTTACAATAACCAGTGCTCAGCTTGGTTTTCCTGATGGGGGACAGGAATACCGCACGTACTCAAACCCAACTTTTCATTTAGAAATATGAAAACATTTATAGAAACAGCCTGCAGGCTTTACAATAACCAGCGCTTAGCTTGGTTTTCACTATCACACTCTACGTGCAATCTTCCTAATCCACCACCCCTATTCTATTACAATGCTTGGGTTTTTATAGAGGCCCCGACCCTCTGAAACATTTTTCCCAAAAATCGGATCACCAACCCGATTAATGGCTCCACTCCACACGGCCCCTGTCATCACCGCTTCCTGTCAGATCACTCTGACCGCCACTCCCTATCAGATTACTCTGCGTGACCCATCCTCTTTGTTTCTTGTGCTTCTAGGTAATCACCCACTTTAACTACACCTTGGTGCCATGTGTTGTCCTTGCTCTGCAACCGCCACCTGACCTCTGTCATTTTCTTCCTCCGACTGTCTTTGTAGCAGGTGTCGCGATATCACGACATGTCATGATATCATGACATTTTGACCTCCCTGCGCTCCTCCTCCCTTTTGGTCACGATATCGCGACATCTTCGGCTCACACCTTCTCTCTCTCCTCGTCGTGTCGCGATATCACAACACTTTTTTTGTCGTGATATCGTGACAGATTTTCCTCCTCGCCCTCTTCTCCTTTTTTTGTCGTGATTTCGTGACACGTCATGAAATCACGATGTTTTTCCTCCTTAGCCAACTTTTCTGAAGTGGCTCTCCTACAACTGGATGCCTCTGCATCAGATGCCACTGGATGCTCCTACATCAAAATCCTAGTTTATATAGGATTAGGGGAAGGTTAGGAGGTTGTGTATCATCCCAATCTAGGAGATCTCCAACATGGGAATGTCCAACCATGTAGACACGCTTCTGCCCAAGTTGGAGAGGTTGTTGGAACAAAAGCTATGTACAAATATTTGGTTTTGGGATGAAATCGTCTGGACGTTCTGTTCCAGACGTATTCGTCTAATTTGGGACTATATCATCAGATCAACGATGATATCGTCAGATCATCAAAAATATCATCCAACGGTCACAACAACTTCTAAAAATGATGTGAAAAATGAGGTAAGCGGTTAACGAGACAATTTCAGGGTTAAAATTCAAATTTCTACTTTTCTTGATGGTTTAACTGTGCCAATTTTAGGGTGCTACAGGAGGTCACTAATATTTTAAGGGTGATTTATTGTTCTTGAAAACTATAAAGTGCATACAAAATAACCATGTGTTGGAGGTGCTTTGTTAAGGTGGTTGTGTCTTCTTTGATTTACTATGCTAAGGACTTAACCACAAAGGCTAGGACTTGATTCTAGGTAGTTGATGTTGTTGATAGTTGTAGGGGACCTCCATTTTCCCAATTTGGGAGTCTTATTTGATTCTAATTAGTTGGGGTTGCCATACTCTATTGTTAATTCCTCCATCGATTAATGATATTTAGAGAGGAAAGGAGCAGTTCAGGGTTTAATGTTGCTATTGATCTAATGGTATGTCTTACACTCGTGTAACTATAATTCTATCCTCAACTACTTTATCCAAGACTTTCTTAATTCCTTCTATAACAAAGTCATTAGGTGGTGATTATTCAATAGAAAGGAGGTTCCCAGTGTAACCTCATTCAAAAATAGAAAAACAAATTTGGGATTATTATTTATGAGCAGTAGATCAACTAGGTGAATTTTATAGAATCTTAGAAACATTGATGACCATGGCCTTCACTAGAACCATTGTCTAACTTATAGATCAGGGGATAGATTTTTTATAGTTTAGGTCCCACCAGGCATACACATTTGGATTTTTGGGGTATAAAATGACCCCCTTATACCCTAGGCACCATGAATACCCATTGTTGTAGTTTTCCCTTTGTCACTTTGAGTGGGTGTGTCCAATTACCTACATCTCATATGGGATGCAAGTCCTAGGAATTTTGGGGAAGCATGGAATGTAACTTCTCTAGATGATATTTGGGATTTTCACCAAGGTTGGTTCCTTGTTATGATGTTATATTTTGGCACTCATATCTATTTTCTATGATAGCCTACTCTACTAGATTTATCCAAGGAAAATGGAAAAGAGTAAAAAAAAAAAAAACATGAAATGTAAATTGTAGAAAACAAATCTTATCTAGTCTATCTAAGGATGACCATGTGTAAAGAGAATACAATATTCATTTTGTATTCCAATAGTATGAATGAAGAGTTTTGGGGTCCGCTTTATCTCCTAGCCATACACAACACTACCAAATCTAATCCTACTTAGTAACCATGGGTTACACCTTAGCATCAGGCCAATCACTTTTAAAATAAATAAAACACATAACTTATGCATAATAGAATACTTAAACACACTAGGATTTAGCCAAAACAACCATTCACCATGCAATGCTTATATCTATCCAAGGAATAAATCATTCATTCATACAATGGTTGGCTCAATTTATAGGTTTCAAAGCAAAATACATGATTTATTTTTATCAACTTGACCTTAAACCCATTAGAAATATTTGGCACATGATTCTTTACAACACAATACTCTCTTGCCACAACACACAATGCATGACCCACATTTTACAAAACCTATCTCCTAGCTAAACCAACCCAATGCCAATAAATCCCCATAACATTATCCAAAGCTTTTCTTGACATGGCTCTTTAGCACTTCATTATGCCAAGGTCCAACCTATCATTTTCCAAGAATTTCCCATGTTGGATCATAAAATACACACACATATTAGAGTCACTTGGTGTAGCTCCCTTGAAATTTCTAAACTAACAACCCACTACCATATCTTAGCCCAACACTTGGCTCAGAGTCAATGGACTACTCATATAGGATACTTCTTGTTCGGTTGGTCTAGTTGCATGCCTACACATATCATAAAATCCTTGTAGAAATAACCTCTTCATGCTAAAATAACACTAAATAGCTCATAACATAAAGGAAATATGTAGGCATAATTTGGTAGACAACTAGGTTACTCCTATCACGTTATTCTTACCTCTTGAAGTTGATTATGCCCTTGATGTTGGGCTCCTCTTGCCATCATTGTACACTAATAATGCTAGTGATTTTAGATAACTTTATAATTTCTCCTAGTCATGCCCATTCTTCCTCTTCACATTCTCCATGAGGTACTTTCTATTGAACTACCATCACCCACTATCAATACGAATAGTCCTAAATGTGTGGCCCCTTGTAGGTCCAAAATTTCATCCAAATCCTCCTCTATTTAGTAGGCTTCCCATGCAATGACCTCTTTCCTTTAGTTCTAGTTGTAGAATTAACCAATCCCACAAATGACTACCAAGTTGTCCTCATATCTTACAATCCACTCATTGATACACTTAAATATTGGATTACATATTTCTTTTCACCCTTTCCCTTACTACTAAGGTCTTGATTCAACATACTTGCCTTGCTAAAATATAAAAATCTATCAACAAATGTAATAGAACCTTAGAGGCCCTTCAGCTTATGGTTTCTAAACTCCTACTAAGACCATGACTTGAGGCTATTTTGAAACAAGAATAGCTTTTGCTTCTTTGGAAACCATTTCATCTCCACCATGAGGTCTTGGAAGGAATTGATGTATTCATGCATATTTCCTTTATCATGCCTTAATAATTGTAGCTTGGTATTACATATCATTCTACATTCTCTAGCCTAAACTAATATTTCAACACTTCATTTTCTCCAAAGAACCAACCTACCTTGTGGTTCTTCTAGCTACCATGTCCTATGCCAGTTCCTCCATTATAACTATGTTATACCCATCAGTTATCTTGCTACAATTTGCACCTCCTATATAGAATTTACCATGCCTTCTAGGCCTATCAGATACCCACCCATGTCCTAGAAATATTCTTCTAATGCATGCTCATCCCTTTCACTGTTAATGGAAAGGGCAAAAAAAAATTTACAAGTTAGTATTCAAGTATTTCAAGGAGTCGATCATAGAATGTGGGCACAACTTGATAGTCATACATAATACTGACTAAGTCTAGAGCTAACACTAAAGGAAATAGGTCATAATGTAGGAAGCCTATTGAATAGAGTAGAAATTGGATGAAATGTTGGACCTATGATAGGCTCAAACCTTTAGAAAGACTATTTGCAGTGATAGTGGGTGATGACAATTCAATAGGAAGTGCCCCATGGAAAAGGAGAAGAATAAGAAAGGGTATGGTTGTGAGCAATTAGATAACTACTTGGAATTACCAATGTTCTTGATGTGCAATAGTGGAAGTAGAAGCCCAATGTCAAGGGCATCATTGAATTCAGTAGGGGATAATATAGACAATAGGAGTAACCCAATTGTGTGCTAAACTATGCCTATGTGTTGATTTTTTGTTGTGACCTATTGAGTTTTGTGTTAGCACAAAGGTATTTTCTATGAGGATCTAGTGTCATGTGTAAGCATATGGCTAAATTGGCTAGACATGAAGTGTCTTGGGTGGGTAGGTCATTGCCTTGGAGCCATGTATTGGGTTGAGAGAGGGTAGTGAGATGTTAGGTTGGAAATTAAAAGAGAGTTATTCCAAGTGAGTCTAAGATGTGTGTTTCTTCAATGAGTTGAGCTAGGAAGTGCCTATAAAGAGATAGGTTGGTCATTGGCTTTGCAAAGCATTGATGGGTCATGTCAAGGGTGGTATTTAGACAATGTTATGAGGCTTTGCCAACACTAAGTTAGTTTTTTTGGGAGAAATATTTTATAAAGTGTGGACCACACACTATGTGTTATGGAAATGGGGCCACTATGTTGTAAAGCACCACATTCTAAAGCTTTGTAATGGGCATGAGGCCAAGTTAATAGAAATAAAACATGTGTTTTGCTTTAAAACTATGTGTTGATGTGTTTTGCTTTAAAACTATGTGTTGAGCTAACCATTATATGAATTAAATATTTATGCCTTGGATAGATGTAAGAAATGCATGGTAAATTTTGTCCTAAATACTATTGTGTTTAAGTCTTTTTTTGTGTGGAATTTGTGTGCAAGTTGTATGTTGTGTTTTTTTTGTAGGTGATAGAACCTAGTGTTAAGGCATAGTCTGTGGCTACTAAGGAGGCTTGGAATCGATGGTTTTGCATATGGATAATTGTTTCAAGGAAACGTAAAACCCATTTCTATGAAAAATTGACTACTGGCGTTCCCTTGCACTCTAAGCATCATGACACCACATGGTTGCAATTCACTCTTCATCACTTTGAGTGGGTGTGTTTGGTTCCTTAAAACTTGTGTTGATCATAAGTCTTGGGAAGTCTAGGGAAGAATGGGATGTAGCTTCTCTAGATGACCTTAGGTATTTTTACCAAGGTTGGATCCTTTTTATAATGTGATATACTAGCACTTATCTCTCTTTTATATGTTAAAATACTCTAGCAGGTTTCTCCAAGGAAAATAGGAAAGAGAAAAAATAAAAAATAGCATGAAGTATAAATTGTAAAAAATAAATCTTATCTAGCCTATCTAAGGATGGTGATGTTCCAATAGAATGCAATTTTCATTCACATTCTAGTAGGTGAATGAAAACATGAACCAAACATGAAAATGAATTTGAACATAAATTTAATCATATACACATGCATATAAATATGATCAAAAGAGGCTCGATGGTCTCTACATATAGCTAGCCCAAGGATTAATTCTAGACTGAGAAGTAAAATAGAAAAGTGAGAGAGAACTACCATAGATAAAATATTAGATACAATAACATTCTCACTCTCCTTCTTACCTATAAGGGCTACCATTTATAATGCAATACAAGATTCAAAATTAAAATTTTCCTCCTACATAGTGGAGGGGAAAGAAAAGAGTTAGTACATCAATTGATAAGTTAAACAATGGGATAAAGCTACAAAATATGAAGGTATGTTGGTTCACTAGTTACAGATGTTGTATTCACAAGCATTTCCTTAAAAAAATGTGTCATGGTGGTCTTACATTTTTCCCTTTGGTCTAATGATGTTTACCTCTGGTGACTACGTTTTGGTGCTACATCATACGCAGTGTCTCTCCTGGGAGGTCTAATTAGCCCAATGAAGATTGAATTTGATGCAACTTACTTCATCAAAATTTTGGTATCATTAACAAATATATTGTAGTAAAATATTTACATAATGATGGTAGCTTCAAAGGGACTTTTGACTTGTCAAGAATTAAAATCCAGATCCTAATATCTTTTTTGTTAGGTGTAAATTCATACCTAGAGTTTGTTTTCCACAATGACAACTTTCTTCCATTTGTCCTTTAAAGGCACTTTGAACCATATACGATGACAATAACTTTTTTTTAGCTCATATAGTCCTTCAAATATAGGAACATGTGTTCTTGTTGGATCTTTTGATGAAGGGATTTTAGGACAAGTATAGGCTTTATTGCTATATTCACACCTTTTCTTCTAGAGATAGGTTTAAAAGGATTTCATCCCCTTTCAACTAAATCAATCATTGCTTGTATTCACTTTTTGGTAGTAAATCCTCATGTTGGTCTAAAGGAGAATAAATCTTGATAGTAATGAGTGACACAATATGCTCCTTCCATTCATTGGTTTTCTAGGCTAAAACCTTGAATTGCTCGATAAAACTATGAGCTACTTGTTGGGATGGTAAGGCTATAGTGATCCTTTGGAGAATAAGGTCTTTGTTTTCCATTCTAACCAAAGTCTATTATTGAGGATCAACTCAAGCTAGAATGCCAAAGAAAAATTGAGCTTCCCTGAATTGGGGACCAAAATTTTCTATGAATGTTAGGAGCTTCTCTTTGGCTTCTATTGCTTAGAATGGAAGTAGTTTAGATACAATCAAAATCTAGGAGGATTCCTTACACTTATTGAATAATAACCATCCAAAATGCTTGAACTATTTTGATGAGTTTTTCCTATAAAGGTGGTCCTCGCTCTAGTTCCTTCATCATTGTCTTTTGTTCCTCAAGCTCAACCTCTTTTCCATTGAGCTAGTCTAATAGGTAGGATAGATCAAATTTGAAGGTTTTTGCTTCAATTTTTACATCCTTAAATAGTTTTTTAGATTACTCCAATTATTTATTATTTTTTGATAGCTTCTTTATGATAGTCATATACTTGCGAGTTATCATTTTGACAAGATCCTTAGTGAACTTGGGTGATTATTTTGGTAGAGCATCTTCAAAATCTAGTCCAAAGGTTGATATTTTATAATCCTATGGATGCATTTCATCTAGCATATTTGAAAATTAGGGTTTAAATATAACCACACTAAACCCACTCCCCTATGGATGTAGAGAGATTCTTTGTGAAGTAGCTAGTTGCTTATTTAGATCCTCCGCTTGTTGATCTAACTACGGATAATTTCCCTCTAAGTCTTACTACTACTAATAAATAAACTCCATGATGGAAGATATGGTATTGGGATTAGGGGATTGAAATTATTTTATCAAGGATAATGGAATAGGTTTTATATATGATAGAGGGGTTAGAGGATAAAATAGGGATACACCAACTAAAAAGGTTACAATATTTTTCAATGGGGTGGATACCATGGATATTGATAACATTGATAGATTTTTGTATACACTAGAAGTAGGAGGGATGGGGGATATAGGGGAAGATGTGGGAGGAGAGTTTCTAGAAGGTTATTAAATGATTGGGTTAATGGGTGGTGGATGAATATATGTGTCGAAAATCATACCTTTTCTTTGGTTGAATGTCTTGCCAATCTTCCTTTGCTTCTAGTGGATCTTGGGGAATAATTGGGGAGTCTTATTCTAGAAATAGAAGTTCCTTGGCTTCAGATTCATTTTTTATTTTCTTTTCTAATTTTACATCACTTGAGAAATACCCTCACATTTTATTTAACTTATTATCATTATTTTCCCTTGAATATCTACTCAATGATGTCTTCATTGAAGTTATAGTAACCTTACTTGAGTTAGATAAAATAGGAGGGTTATTGATATGTACCTCTATCTTTGAGGAAAGGCCTATTGGAAAAGGGTTTCTTGGCACTAAAATATTTTAACTCTATTTTTTTTGGTTTCCTTGAGGAGACTATAGCATCTACTCTATTTATTTGAAGCCATGATCACTAGCTATTGCCTTTACCTCAGTATACAACTTGTTAAAACTTTCATCCTTAGGATTTTTCTCCAACATAGAGACTATATCTTCTATTAGCTGCTTATGGATCCACAAATATCATATCTTAGTGTTTTCATAGTCTTTTTACTTAAAATAATCTATTTGTCTTTTCAATATTTTATTATTGTGATCCATTGTGACTTTGGGTTTACCTTGTTCAAGAAGATCAAACCGGTGCCTAGCAAAGTGGCAATAGCCTTATAGGAAAGGGCAATAGACACCCAAGCGAGGCACAACAAAGGGCAATTTTTTTTCCGAGACTTTATAGTAGCTATATTTGATTTGTCCCACCCCATAGGTAGTTTCCACTATGTTGAGCTACCAAAATATTTCAAGGGCGAATACTCTTTCTGGTAAAAATTATGATAGTAAATGCACTAGATTGTAGAAACTAGGGATGCAAATTATGGTATGTTCTTCAATGGAGGACCAATATCCCTTGTATTCTTAAAATATATTTCTATAATATTATTTTGGATTGTGTAGTAATATTTCTTCCTTTAAATTCCAAATGGTTGATATTATAAACCCATCTACAACATTTCAATAAAGGGATCCCTAAAGAAGGGCTATAGTCCAAAGGGACACCAATCACTTTTAGTCATATTATTTTGTCATCTTGAGCTCCAATTTATTCAAGAGTCATAGGTTTTATACTACCACTAGGTGTAATAAATATGAGGGGTATCTAAAAGCTAATATCCCACTAAAATCTCCTAGGCCTTCATGAATTTGCCTAGCTAGATAGGTGCTAAATTCAAGGATTATTTCTTGGTTGGATTATGTATTTAGAGTGTATACAATTCCTATCTCCTTTATAGCCAATATTTTATCCTCATATCTTCTAAATATGAGTGAGACCATACTCATGGTATCTTTTACAATGTCTTTGAATGAGTTGAGTGATATTGTGATGTTCTGTATGGTTCTTAGTTTCTTGTTTTTAAGAATTTATACATTTAGGGCCCTCAATAGATTAGGGTATTTTTCATAAAGAAAATTCGTGATAAAAGGATAAATTTATGGCCCCTAAGGGACCCTCAACATATCCTTTATATCTTCAAGTTAAATTATAATATAAAAATAACCATCATATCCTTGTACTACCCCTTACTCCAAGTCAAACCTGTCCACACATTCTTCCATGAAATCTACACATTGATGGACCTATGAAACCATGTATTTGGCTAAATATGATGTCCAAATTTTAGAATAAAGAGTTTAAAGGGATTTAACTTCTTGATACCTCTAAAAACCACCCTATCACAAAGCCTTCATATTGGTGGATGTGTGTGGGTCTTCTACCTTATCTACTTTATCTATCAGAATGATTGTTGATTCATGGGTTTTGACACTTTTGGGAATTCCTTTCGTGGTATTGGATTGGATAGTGAGTGAAGTGGTCACCTTATTTTTTGTCTCCATGGTGTTCATACACACTTCTTAGATTTTATTTAGGGAAAATTTCTAACTTTACAGCCACTTTAGACCTCTTCTCTATTCTATGCTTAGTGGTGGTGGAAAAATAAGATTTGGAGGGTTTTATATGCAACCAATCCATACCTAATTTTACACATGTGAATTGAACCTTTTACTTTATTGGTTGGAAGGGATAGGTGACCTCCTTATTTTTATCAAATTTGTGTTGAATAGTGTACCACTTTCTTATGATAGATCCATTTTTAATTCCTCCATCCAAATGATAGTGGGTCTAAGTGATGATGACTACCACATCTTTGGTTACCTTCATAACCCTAATAATTGTAGTTTGATCAAAAATTTGGCTTCCATATTTCCTAATTAATGCTTCGTACTAGAAGAGGACATGGGATAGGTGTTGATTTGGAAGTTAGATGCTAGTGGATTTTATGGTATGCTCAATATTCTCAAGGCTTATGCTATCAACTCATATTTCCTCTTTATTCTTTCTCTTTCTCTTGTTTTTTAAAATATGTTTTTAGATGGTTTCCATAAAATGAAAGTGGAAGTGGTTGTTTTTTTGGATCAAAAAGTGACAAAATATTTTTTGGTTTCAATCGAATGATGATATAATATCTACTCCACATGGTGTTGAAATTGATGTGTTTTTCCATTTTATTCTGGTCCTCATCTCATTTATGTACAAGATGTTGGAGAATATTATATTATTTAGTACATGCTAATGTACCCCCATGGTACCTTCATGGTACACCTTGTAAATATTAGACTAAGTTTGTGTCCTAGATTAGAGTGTGAGTAAATATTTTATGTAATGAAATAATGTGTAAGAAATGCATAAGTATCATGTAAATGAGTGAGAAAGTGTAACGTGTGTAAATATGCATGTGTCTTATATGTAAGTTTGCACAAGTGTCCTTAGATTAGAGTGTGTAATGTGAAGAGTCATATCCAAGTTTGCATATAGGATAGAGTCATGTGTATGCAAGTGTCAAGTAGATAAGCCAAGAGTCATGAGATGGCATAAGGAAAGGAATATTCAAGTAACCAAAGAGTCATACTACAATGGCTATATATTACACAATATAGGACATCGGCTACATCACCTACATAGTCTACATTGTCTATATAGTGAGCATAGAAAGAATTTATATTGTATGAGAGTTTTATGCATTTGTAAGAGAAAGAGGAGAAATAAATATTACATACATTTGAGAAACTAATATTGTAAGTTGTGCTACATGCTTTGTACATGTATGAATTAGGCTATTACATTCATATTGTTGCTTATTAATGAATGTTAATTGATATATTATAAGCCTTGATTTTACATATTAGTTAGCTCATATTGTTCTAGTTACATTATTATTTTTATATTACTATATTATGGCTATCATTATATTTGATCCTATGAATATTTATCCTATAAGTTTAAATTAATATTAAGCCTTCAAAATCCATCACCAAATCACAAATATGAAATTTTTGTGTGATAGCCCTTTTATAAAACTATTTTTTTACCTCTTCTTGATGTTTATTTAGGTGGGCTCTAGATAATTCTCTTTGTTCCTCTAGTATTAAAACTCCCTAATTCTTAGGGATATAGCATCATTCTCTTGAAGATCGAGCTAATGGAGCAAGTGGAGTAATGGTAGCTCAATGGAAATCGGTAACCAAGCTTCTCGACCATAGACTAGATATAAAGAGAAACACCCCGTTCCTTTCTTAGGGGTTATCCTATCTACCCACAATTATTGGTATATGTATTGATACCACAACCTTTAGTTGTTTGTACTTATCCTCAAGATTCTCAATATATTTTTATTTGAGGACAGTACTAGACCATTACCTTTTGGGTAGTAATTTGAAGAAGCTTTCATATAAATGCCATGCTTAAAATAAAATTTACTTACCTTGGTCCTAAACAATTTTGATGCATTATCTATTATAATGGTATGTGGTACTCAAAAATAGGTAGCAATCTGCTCTAGAAAATTGACAATAATATTTTTGGTGGCCTATTTGAGTAGGACTACCTTTGTCCATATAATAAATTAATTTGTGGTAGTAAGTTAGAGGGTCTAGCCCATTGGTCAAAGAACTCCCTTGGGAGTGTGGAGACCATATTTAAAATTCCTCATGCCTCATAGAAACGGAGGGTGTGTCATGCTAGTGTTGTTGACCATGTTAAAAATTTTACTTGATGCAACTGAAGGTTATAGTGGAAAAAAGGAGCAAGATTCGAACCCATGATGAGGTAATGAAAATTTAATGAGTTACCAATTCCTCTAGTATATGTAAAAAAATTATGGTAGTGATAATCCATCAGTGTCCTTTGTTGGAAGGAAGGTCGATCGCTCCTACAAAATCTAGCCTCCATTGCAAGAAAGGTTCATTAGTGGAAATAGGTTTGAGAGGAAATGCAACATTTTGGCTCCTTCCAATGAAGAATTTACACTTTCTACATTCCCACACCCATTGGTATACATCATTGAACATGGTGGTCCAACAATAACTAGTGCTCATTATTTTCACTATTGTGGTATGCATCAAATAGTGTCCACCAAAGAAGCCTTGATGAAACTCATAACAAGGAGGTTGTTTGTTCAGTTTCCACATACCTTAGGAGGGTACTATAAAAATTCCTTCAAAACAAAACTACTCCAATAAGTGTGTAATTCACATTTGTAACTTATATCCCTCCTTTGGGAATGGATCAAACTTGGTGGGATGTTTGTCACCCTAGTCTTTTTTGGGTTAGGACTGCTACAATGTTGGATTCTCCCCCATAAGTGTAGAGGATGAAATCCTTGTAAAAATATGGATTAGCTAATATCAGGGTCTCTATAATGGCCTACTTGATTATTTTGAAAGGTTTTTTCCCTTCCTCAATCCATTGGAAAGATTTTCATCATTTAGCATCTTAGTGGTGGGATTAACAATGGAGTTAAAGTCAAGGATAAATCATCAAAAAAAAATAATATACCTAAGAAAGTACTAGATGCCTTTATTATATTGGGATAAGGAAAATCCTAAGATAACTCTCACTCCATCAAGATCTATGGCTATCCTTTCTTTGGATACCACATGCCCTAATATTTTTTCTTGTATGGCATAAAATATACATTTCTTAGGGTTAAAGCAAGTACCAAATTCTTGATAGCACATGAATACCCTTTCCAAGTGCCCCAAATAGTCTTTCATATTTTTGGAAAATACTATGAGATCATCAAGATAGACAAGGATGATTTCATTGAGAAGATCATTAAAAGTGATATCCATAGCCCTTTGGAATGTCATATTAGCATTTTATAGGATGAAAGGAATTTGATGATAAGCAAAAGTACCTCACTTTGTAGTGAATGTCATCTTATGCTAGTCTTCTTCTTTAATCCAAACCTAATTATAGCTAGAGAAACCATCCAAAATTGAGAATATCTCTAATCCTACTACAATTTGTAGAATTTGATCCATGGAGGGTAGAAAACAATGATATTTAAGAAAATCTCAATTAAGATCTCTAAAGTTGACACAACCAAATCTCTTCATTATTTTTCCTAAATAGGACCAAATTGGATACCCAGGTGGTATGCTTTAGTGGATAAATTATTTTTTCTTATAGAAGTTTGATGAGCTACTACTTCATAAGTGGCTCTATCTTAGGATTTAATAGCCTTTGCTTCTACCTTATAGTCCTTAGGTATTTGTAGCCCCAGGCCATCACCCTTATGTATTTCTAACATAATTAAATCAAATTATTATTTTTATCCCATGTGGTAATTTTTGATATCCATAGAACTTTCTCAGTCTCAATCTCTACCTCTTGATAATCACCTTTGTCTCTAGTAACACTTTTTCTATATTTGTAGTGATTTTCAGGGGTGAAGAGGGAATCTATAGTAACAATCCCCTTGGGTATCTTGTTACCACTAAGATGGATAATTTGATCTTTGTAAGCATCCAATATTTTTAGGATTTATTTCTCAGCAAATTTGGCCTCTTGTATAAAATGAAATATGTGCTCATCATATTTGAATGCATGCCATGAAGTGTCATTATCTACAAATATCAACCTAATGATTACTTTACTGTTCTATTAATTATTCCATAAATCCTTGGTAGGGCTCAATTGGGATCCTATAAGTACCATACGATTTGCATCCATATTCTAATTCTAGGGAATCATTGTTGTATTAACAACATCAAAGTCTTATAATAGATCCTAAATTTGGTTATGATAAGACCTCATCATCCAATTTTCTATTGTGCATAGGGATATCACTTATCTAACAATGAACTTGGTGTCTCTATGTATTAAAAATATTTTAAGCATTTTCTTAGAATCTAGTGGAAGGCCATGTGTGAGGGTTTCATAATCTACCATATTGTGTGAGTATTTAAACTACAAACAAAAATCTTGAAGGATTTTATTTCCTTGTGGTGAATTGAGGTACACACCCACTCCTACCCTAGACCTTGACCTTGGCCCATCAACGTAGAGCTTCTAGAGTTTGCTCAGTTCTTAATTTGTCATCATGATTCTAGAAAAGACCAACTTTTCATCTTATATAAGGTAGGTGTCTAATCCTATTTTTTTATTATACTATGTTAGCCTTGGTCCCATGGTTCAGTGGCTTTGTCATTATTTAGTTCTCCTAGATTACTTATGGAGTCTACCTATTTCATATTATGGATCTTATTAACTAATTTCCCCTCCATTTCTTGGACATAGAGGTTTCCTTCTTATGAGGATCTTTGTCTTCTGGGTTGTATGAGGATCTCTTGCCCTTTTAGGTATTTATTTAATTTTTTTATTTCCTTTGGTATATATGGTATGCTTTTTCAAAAATTTAACTATATTAAAGGATTTTAATGGTCTTTTTTTTGTTCTTTTGCACTTGATACCAACTACTTTTGCCCTTGAGTCTCCTTTACTATCCTCTTCTTACTTCTTGTAAGCACATTGGATGAAAATTGAGTTTGGTTATTTGGTAAAGCATTCAATCATTTGGGTATGATGTAGACTTATCCCTTGTCCCATGCTACTAAGGTCTACTCTGGTGCTCTAGCATATGATAATGAGGAAATATCCAATAGAAAGTTATAAGCAATTGAACCTAGTGCTTGGGTGGCATCATTGTGATATGTGGGCAAAGGATTTGGACATTTGACTTGCTAGAGCATCTTATAGTATGGATAATAAGGATCTATTTAGTAATATGGAAAACCATACAAATATCATATAAAGTTGTTCTAGGCTAGTATTATCTCTTGCTAGATTATAGGGAATGGGATAGGGATCATTTGCCTCCCAAGATATTGAGAAGGACTAGATTCTCTACTAGATGAAGTGGGAAATATCTAATATCCATTATGTGGTTGCTAGTATCCTTGATTATTTTTATGAAGATGGGGGTATGGATAGTTTTGGTAGCCAAACCTGTAGAAGCTCTATTAGCCCTTGAGGGATATTATCTAATTGTTCATGTCTCTCATAGAATTTGTGTTCTTTCTATATTTAGGGATTGTGAGTCTATGGGAGCAGTGGTAATGGTAGACAAAGATGCTAGTGAAGGGGACTGACTAGAAATGGAGGCTAGTTTAAAGGCAATCAATTGAATAATTGGAGAGGGCTAACATAGCAACTAGATATCCAAATAAAGAGGTGTAGGTGGCCTATGGGGTCAAACTCCCAATATAATGAGATATATTTCAGCTTGAGTGGCTATTACATAGGTTGTTGAAAATGAGTTGTTTCATTGGGTTTTCACCATTATGGCTATCTCATATTTTGTTTCTTTAGGATAGTATATGAAATCCATACCTAGTATAGGTTAAATTTATTTTGGAATTCTATGCCAAGAATTTTGAAATCTATCATTAAAACTATGCATGGCATCCATGAGGGGTCTCCTGATGGTTTCCAGTTGTTCTAATAGTGATACCCTAGCTATATTCTCCCAAAAATTATCAAAAATATAGTTTGTGAGATGGTCCTAATCAATGATATAGTTAAGATTATCCCTTGATTTTTCTCTGAGGTTACCAAAAGTTTAAATGTGATATCTTGTTCTCTAAAACTATAAAATGAATATAGACTGACCATGTGTTGGTTTTTCTCTATTGATATGGTCACATATTCTTTGGTAAAGTATGATAGGGACTTCACCATAGAGGCTAGGAATTTATTTCAAGTAGCCTATAAATGGTTTTAGGGACCCTCCATTGTTCCAAGTTGAGAGACTTATTTAATTTTGGTTAAGCTAGAGTCAAGGAAGCAAGAGAAAACATAAAGGAACATCATTTAAGTTAGGTAAAATTTTCTTTACCAAACAACAAAATGATATTGTTAATTTGTAGGATGGACTAGCAGCCCCTAATGAGATATGATTACTATATCATGGAATATAAAGGGTGTTAATTTCCCCTCAAATAAAATATGTATTAGGGACCTTTTTAAAGTAATAATCCTAATATTATTTGTATACAAGAAACTAAAAGGATAAAGGAAGAAGTTTTTAAAACTATAAAAGTAGTATGGGAAAAATGTGAATGGGATGATGTGGATTCAAGAGTGACATGGGAAATTCTAACATATTGAAATCTAATTAGAAACTCCCATGAAATAATTCATAAAACTAGACATTAGATAGTCTCATTAGTCACATGGTACTTTGTAGATATTCATTCCATCCTTATCAATGTCTATGGACCTATGAATAGGATATTTTAATATCATAACCAATATAGATGATAAATTTTGTGTAATTATGAAAATAAATCAAAAAATAAGATATTTCATAGCTTTTATTCAAAATAATAATCTATTAAAGGCTGATTTTGTAGAGGATAACTGTACATGGACTGATAATAGGATAGACCAAAACCTGATAGTAAAAAAATAGATAAATACATACTCTTAAATCATTGGCTATATAAAGGGACTTGTTTTAAAATTAATACCTTGAAAGGGATTGGTTTTAATCACTGGTCAATAAGAATTAATGTGGTGATAAGTGAATTCACAAAAGGTCATATTTTAAATAGGAGCATATGTGGGAAAACAAACCTCAATTTTTTGATATGATAGCAAAAACATGAAATTATTCAGGAAATGATGGAATGCTTATAAAATAAATCAAATCAATGAAATCTATATTAAAATAATAAAAAATAATACTTTTGAAATATTTTTGAGAAAAAAGAAGAACTAAAAGAGAAAATTTCAAAATTTCAAAAAATATGAACACAATAATCCAAGCTTGGAGGAAAGGGAGTTGCTTAGTGAATATTATAATATTTTAAGGAAGAAAAAAAATGGAGACTAAAATGGAGACATAGTTAAAAGAAGGAGATAAAAACACAAAAAAAATTCATATGAAGGCAATAGTACATATATCAAAATCTAGAATTAGTAGAATTAGTAGAAGGAATTTAGATTAAAAAACATAGCAAAATTAGAAAGGTAACAAGGCCTTTTTACCAAAATATTCTAGGATCACAAGAGATTGATGTTCTTAATGATAAACTACTATAAGAAGTACCTTCAATATTAATAGATGAAGACAATAGAAAATTTATGGAACCTATTACTCTAAAAGAAGTTTATTTAGCTCTTTCCTCTTTTGATAAGGAGAAATCCCTAGGTCCAAATGGGCTCTCAACAACATTTTATCAACATAACTAGGAAACAATGAAGGATTCTTTATCACTTGTAGTGGAATAGTCTAGGGTAAAATAGTACATACCTTATAAAATAAATGCAACATATCATACCTTAGTTCCAGAAAAGAAGAATGCAAAATTGTTTGATTCATTTAGGCCCATATGCCTATGTAATATGGCATATAAGATAATCTCCAAAGTGATAAAAATTTGGTTAAGATCATTGTTAGACAAAATTATTCTAGAAGAGTAAGGAGGATTTTTGAAATGGAGGTAAATTATAGATGGGATCATAGTATCTCATGAAGTAATGTATTCAATAGCTTCTAGAAAAGAGGTGAATGATATTAAAACTTGATATGAATAAAGCTTACGATAGGGTTAAATGGGATTTCATTTTTGTAGTATTAAAAAAGTTTGGATTTTGAAAAATATGGTTCAAATGGATTAAATCTTATGTATCTATATTACCATATTCAAATTCAATCAATGGGCTAGTAACAAAATCACTTAAATCCAAGAGGGGTCTTATATAGGGAGATGCTCTATCATCATATCTATTCATTATTATCGAAAATATATTAGGAAATAACTTTAAGAAGAAATAAAAATATGGGATAATAAGCATACTTGAGGCTAGTTATAGTATTGATAACATCACTCATCAATAGTTTAGAGAAGATACAACCCATTTTGGAAGTTTAGGAAAAAAATATGCCAAATATTTGAATAACTTATTAAAGGAATATGAAAGTGTCAAGGAAAATAGTTAATAGGAAAAAATCCAAAATTTACTTCGTAAATACTCCATCTAGAATAAAAGTAAGGATTTTTAGGTTACTTCAAATGGAGGAGGCAAATTTTTCAGCAACATATCTAGGGATGCCCTTATTTAAGGGGAGAATGAGGATAGAATTGTAGAATCTAGTTATAAGTTTAGAATAAACTATCAACATGAAAAGGTAGATGGTTATAGTTAGAAGGAAGAGTGCATCTAATTAAATCAATCTTATAGGTCATTTTAACATATTATATGTCCTTGTAAATTAGGCCAAAATTGGTAGAAAAAAATTAATCTATATTATGTGGTCACGATTACATGCTAAAATAAAATTTTATTTGGTGATATGGAGAAATGTGTGTGATGAAAAATCTAGGGGAGGTCTCAATTTTAGAGTTCTTAGGGATGCAAACTTAGATCTAAGGGGAAAAGTAATTTGGAGATTGTATAAAGACAATCAAAGAAAATGGGCAAAAATTCTTCTAAGTACATTGAGCCCAAAAATTCAAACTTAATATTTACTACATTATTACTACCATATGATTCTATGTTATAGAATGGTTTTAAAAACTCAATTTATCTAGTGATGAAAGGTCTAATATGGGTGGTAGGAATTGGAATAAAAAATTATATTTGGATAGATACTTCATATGATAAAATAAAACTCAGTCTAGATCTAATTTTGAAACTATAGATGAAATTAATTCAAGATAAATATGGTCATAGTGTTTCAAACATTATGTACAAGAACCAGGAAGGAATATACAAATAATTGTTTTTTACAAGTATACTAGGCATTGTTACTATGAGATAATTGAGCAAAAAGATAACAAGGATAACCTTATTTGGGAGTTGAATAGCTCTGAAGAATACACAATATGGTGTAAATACATCTGAAATAGGTTAGAACAAGAACCTCCAATCACATAATATTGTGACAAAAAGAAACAAAGCAAAAGACAAAATTCCCAATCACACAAAAGTTACAATAGATGGAAATAATCTGATAAATGCTTTCTTTCTCATTCCTAGATTTCACCCCTTTTACAATGTGATACCAAGGGAATATATATCCCAAAATAAACCCTAAAAACAAAACCCTAAATCTTAAGCCCTAAAAATAAGAAATTATTATTTATTTTTATTTTTTCCTTAGGCTATTTCATCTTTAGTGCCAAAACCTAAATCACCCAAAAAAACTTGGATAGCCCTCAAAATTGATATACACCTTTGTATCATCTATATTAAGCCTCCTAGAAAATATCAACACCTACCCATGCATAAATAAGAAGTTATTCTAGATATGTTTTCTTCCAAATTAAAAAAAAACACTAAATCCCATTTTTGGGGCACTAGATGAAGGAATTAGAACTTGAAAAAAGCCTAAAAAAACAACTAGATGACTAGAGTTGTCTAGCCCATGGCATATCCACCTCTTTATCTAACTCCTCATAAAATTTCAAGCTGATCCAACAGTTGGATCAAAAGTTATGCCCTCTAGAATATAGGCTCCTGCATCATTCTCCTCTGGTTGAAAAGAACTCTGCTCCTACAAGTTCCTTTGATCGAACTCCTGCAACTTTTTTCTATCAATATTTTTTAGTTCTCCCTCTGAAATCCAAGTATTATCTTCTTGTTGTAAACCTTACCATTATACCAAGTATTTGCTATAGTTTCCCTGCCTGGTACTAATTGTCTTCTTATCAAGTACTTGCATAAAATTTTCTTTCTTCTGAGGTATTTGTTGCTCCCAGTTTATACCCTCTTCTTCTTCAACTTCATATTCATTCCCCTGAAAGTCATACAAATATGTAACATTAAAAACTGGTGAAATATCAAAATCATTATATAAATCCACTTTATAGGCATTATCATTCATCTTCTTAAGAATTCTACATGGTCCAATCTTCTTATACTTCAATTTGTTATATGTGCCCTTTGAAAATATCTCCTTCCTGAGGTGAACCATCACCATGTCTCTCACCTTAACATAATTTGGTATCAAAGAAAGTTGGATCTTTCTAGGGGAGAAAAGAGAAGAGAAGAAAAGAGAAAGGGAGAGGAGAGTAAAGGGTTCCAAGAAAATTGGCACTCTATGCAGTGCTTGCAAACAATTTGTCAAATCTTGAAGAAAGAAATTGGCACTCTATGCAGTGCTTGCAGGAGGTTTTTAATGTAAAATCTTGAAAGAAAGAGATTGGCACTTTGTGTAGTGCTTGCATAAGGTTTGTAAAACCTTGGAGAAAGAAATTGGCACTTTGTGTAGTGCTTGTAGGAGGTTTTTTTATGTAAAACCTTAGAGGGAGGAATTGGCACTTTGTGTAGTGCTTGCAGAAGGTTTGTAAAACCTTAGAGAAAGAAATTGGCACTCTATGTAGTTCTTGTAGGAGGTTTTTTCATGTAAAACCTTAGAGGGAGGAATTGAAAATTTTTGTAGTTCTTGCAAGAGGTTTTCTATTTTAAAACCTCGAAGGAAGAAATTGGCACTATGTGTAGTGCTTGCAGAAGGTTTGAGATATAAAACCTCGAAAAGAGATTGGTACTTTGAGGAGTACTTGCATATGTGTGGCACTCTATGGAGAGCAATTATGAGTTTGATCAGAGGAACTCACAAGAGTAGAGTTCTTTTCAACCAGAGGAGAATGATGCAGGAGCCTATCTCTATAGGTTTTTTTTAAAGAAGTTTTTAAATAATTTTTTTATTACTAAAAATGGAAATTTTTGATGAAAAAATAATTTGCCGAAAATGGTAATTATTAAAAAAGGCAATTTTTGATGAAAAAATAATTTTCCGAAAATGGTAATTACTAAAAATGACAATTTTTGACGAAAAATTAATTGCCGAAAATAGTAATTACTTAAAAAGACAATTTTTTGCTGAAAAAGAAAGTTGTCAAAAATAGTAATTTATACCAAAAGAATATGAAGAGATATTTGGGATAGCCCAAGCATTCAAAATTCAATATGTTTGTATGGCTAGTAGGTCATAGAAAATATTATCTTTGGATAACTTAATGAAAGGGGTTTCCATGCTCATCACAATGTATTTTATATAAAAAAGAGAAAGAGAGGGTAGACCATCTCATAGGACATTGCTCAATAGTCTAGGAACTATGACAATGAATTATTAATATGTTTAGTAAATGCATGGTGATTAATGGAAATTTTTAATAATGGTTAAAGCAATGATAGAGCATTTTTAAAAGTGATATGTTACAAATAATATGGAATATATTAAAAAATACAATACTTTGGACTCTATAGCTACAAAGGAATAGAAGAATATTTGAAGGAAAGGAAATCAGTTTAGAGGTAATGGAAAGGAAGATATGTTTAGTCATAGAGGAGTTTAACCCAAACCTATCTACTCACCTAACCCCTAATATTGAAATAGAGAGCGTTAATAGATGGATTCAAGTCATCAAATGGAATTATGATGTTGGATACAAGAGAAAAAAATGGAAGGCAAATAATATAAAGTGGAAACCACTAGAAGTGGAGTTGCCCAAATTGAATTTTTATGGAGCATCTAAAGGAAAATTAGTACCAATGGGAGGAGGAATAATTAGAAATAATAGCGATGAGATTTTGTCACATTACACTTTCAATAGTGGACTTAAAATAAATAATGAAGTTGAAGCTTGGGCAGTTTTTGAAGAGTTAAAAGTATACAAACAAATGAAATGGGACAAATTATGGATGGAAGGCAATTCACTAATAGTAATAAATGCAATTTTGAGGAAAACAAAGGCTCCATGGAACATACAAGTGAAGAAACACACACTTATACTGAGAGGGGGGTTGAACAGTATAAGATACAAATTTTCTTTCCAAATAATAACTACAATAATATGAATGCAATAATAAATCAATGCACAAAATCCATACATATAAGAGATAAGAGTTTTACGTGGAAACACCCTTTTGGGAGAAAACCATGACAAAATATTGCTTATATTTCTTCAATAAAATTCATGGGCACTCGTCCACAAGAGATATTAATCCCATTATACAAGTTCATGGGAACCAACCCACAGGAGACACCAATCTCCTTGTTACAAGTTCATGGGAACCAACCCATAGGAGACACCAATATCCTTGTTACAAGTTCATGGGCACCAACCCATAGGAGACACCAATATTCTTGTTACAATTTCATGGGCACCAACCCATAGGAGACACCAATATCCTTGTGCAAGTTTGTGGGCACCAACCCATAGGAGACACCAATCTCCTTGTCCAAATTTATGGGCACCAACCCATATTAGACACCAATCTCCTTGAGCAAGTTCATGGGCACCAACCCATAGGAGACACCAATATCATTGAGGAACCAACCTCAGATCTAAAATAAATCAACCTTGATAAACAAACGGAGGATGATATACTGGTATTGGAAGCTTCAAATGGCCAAAATATCCTTCAATTTCATTAAGTCTATTGCTTCCACATGTCTCACATTTATTACATTTTAAAGGTAGCCCTAGTCTAGCAAGACTTGATGACAGTAGAACAACAAACCTCCATGATGCACAATATCTCTACTTGTTTGCTCCAAAATCTAATCAAATCTTTGCTCAAGTCTGCTCCAAAATCTAATCAATTATTTGTTCAAGTCTGCTCCAAAATCTGAGAAATAATTCTTCTCTTTCACATTTACCTTTTACTTGGCTTAAAGACTTTCATTGTGGTAGCTATTCATAGTATACACCATACTCCAATTCATGGAACAAAATATTGGAAGCCAATAAAAGCCACTTTTCTTTTGTAATTGTAGACACAAAATCCTAGCCACTTGTCCACCATCACCCTTTACCGCCATTCAAATGGTCATCCCATGCCTTTCCCGCCATCCAATGGCCCACTTTAGCCCTTTACTGCCACTTTTTGACCCATATTTGACTCATTTATATTTATTTTATATTATTTATATTTAAATATAATATTTTATATTCTATTTTAATATATTTATTATAAAATGTATCTTTATAAGACAAATTAACCTCAACCATTTGATCTGATCTAATCTCAGTCATCCATCTCCCTTAATTCGTGTCACACTTAAATCTTAATATCAGCATTTGGATTTGATTTTATCCTAGCCATACGATTTGGTAAAATTCTAAAGTAAACCCTAGGTATGATAATATATAGGAGCATTCTCAATGCTCAACCCCTGAATCCTGGAAAACTTGAATGCCGGAGCTCTAATTTACTTGTGAGACTTACCCTTGTTGAGGGATTATTTCTTGTGAGTAGATTATGCCCTAGCTTATCCTTCCCCAAAATCCTAGCTTGTCCTAGGATTTTTGGATTCCAACCACCTTTGCATCCCACTTCCGTCATCGCTATTATCATTCATCCGCAAAGCCCTTTGCATCCCTATGATCTAATTTTGCAGATTTAGCCCTAATCCGTAGGAGCATCCGAGCGCCTACCTCATCCCATAGGCACAAGTGCACGCTTGCTGTATTCTACAAGAACAAACCCATACCTATTGTTTCGACAACCACAAGTTAGAAATCTACCACATAATACTGTCAAGTGTCATTAGGGCATCCTACCATCAATCTGCAATGAAGCAAAAGAACATCAAAGTAAGTATTTTTGTGCATTTATTTGTTTTTATTTGGATTCTACGTGTTTTTTTATTTAGATCTAGGATTTTAGTTAAAATTTTTGAGGGTTCACACTATGGAATCCTCATTTTGTTTACTAGCAACTTTATGTTTGATGTGTTTGCATGATTAGATATCATCCATCAAGGATTTTTGAGGAGATGCTGAAGCTAGAGTGGCCCAATTACGGATAACCAAAAGCCCACTCACCCTGTTGGAAGCAAGATACATTGAAGACACTATTTATTGTTGTAGATAGGGTTTCAGAGAACCCTAGTATCTATAATTACTATATCAAAATAATTTTGTTGAATGGATCAATTGTAACAAAGGAGTTTCTCAACTCCCCCCATCTATTGAATAAAATCATATTTATGTAATCTCTTGTTCATTGGGTTATTTTACTTTCATATTTATTTTAGTGTCATATTTTTGCTTCACAAATGGTGATCACGGTGGGACCCCATAAGGGTTCTATTTTATAATTTTATTTATTGTACTAACTTTATTCTTTTGTTTTATCTTACGAGATTTTTTGGAGCGAAAAAACCAATAAAAATCGCTAGGTAGGGTTTTTGGAAAGTCCTATGAAAATTTACAAATAGTTGCGCAAGCACTCTACGACACCTGTTGATTCCCATAGGTGTAATGTTGTGCATATACAGGCACTCTACTATTCCTACAGAGGTGCTCTTCTGCACCTAGTAGTGATTTGAAATAGATCTTAGGATTTTTGGGTTAACAAGATTCGACATCGATTCCCATCTATTCTTCCAATCCATCCTCTCCTCCTAAGTTAGTATGAATCCTATTGACTTATTCACTCCACTCCGTAATCTATACAACCCGACTAAGCCAATACCAATTGATATAATCTTTGTTGACATGGACCAAATTTCTTTCCCACCCTCCTTTTTGGAGTTCGTCCTATCCAAGGAATTGTTAAGGGCTTCTACCAACTACATTCCTCCTTACCCTCCACCTTCACCTCCATATTCTACCAAGAACCCTAAGGTATTTCAGGAAAATATAGATGATGATAAGCAAAAATAATTTAATGACATATTAGATGATATTCATATTATCCCAACACCATATCAACTTGAGGAAGGTTCACATATGTCTATTGAAGATACCACCAAAGTAAACCTTAGTTTGGATCTTGACAATCCCTAAATTATCAAGCTTAGAAAAATCCTATCATCCGATGAACAAGAGCAATTCATTACTCTCCTCAATAAGAATAAAGATGTGTTTGCATGGTCCTATAAGGATATGCCTAGTCTTGACCCTAACCTTGTGGTGCAAAACCTCACCTTACATCGTGATGCCAAGTCGGTAAAACAAAATCTTAGAAGAATGCATCCTACCATGGACCTCTTAGTCAAGGAAGAGCTTCAAAAAACTTCTAGACAAATTTCATTGTTCCTATTGACTATCTTGAGTGGATTTCAAACATGGTACATGTTCGCAAGCTTAATGGGTTGATATGCGTTTGCACTGATTTTTGAGATCTTAACAAGGCATGTCCTAAGGATGAATTTCCTATTCCAAACATTGATACTCTTGTCTAAACCTATGTTGGCTAGGAAATGCTTTCCCTCATGGATGGTTTTTTAGGATACAACCAAATTCGTATAAATCCCTATGACCAATGCAAAACAACAATCACAACACCTTGGGGGACATTTTTTACAAGGTTATACCCTTTGGTCTCAAAAATATAGGAGCTACCTATAAACAAGCCATGACTTACACCTTTCATGATTACATTCATAAGATTATCAAAGACTATGTGGATGATATCTTGGATAAATATAAAACTCAATAGGAGCACATTAGTGTATTGGAAAAGATTTGTGATCGAATTCTAGAACATAAGGTGAGGTTAAATACCAAAAAGTGTGTCTTTGGTGTTACCTCAGGTAAAATTTTAGTATTCATTGTCTCCAAAAGAGGCATTGAAGTGGACCCAAACAAAGTCAAGGCCATCATGGAAATGCCTCCCCAAACTAACATTAAGGAATTGCATAGTTTACAAGGAAATATTCAATCAATCCAATATTTTATTGTGAAAATTTCTTACAAATGCAAGCCATTCAACTACCTGCTACAAAAGGGGGTGCCATTTGTATGGATAGATGAATTTCATAAAGCCTTTGATGACATCAAGAATTACCTAGCTTATTTTTCGGTCTTAGCTCCTCCTCGTATGGGGTTCCATTTCTATCTTTATGTCTCAGCAATGGACTTTGCTTTAGGGATAATGTTGGCACAGAAAAATGAACAAAATTGAGAGCAAGTTGTATATTACATTAGTCGAATATTGGTAAGTTATGAAACTCGATATGCTTATGTAGAGAAGTTGTGCTTAGTAGTGGTCTTTGCCACTAAGAAAATTTGACATTATATGGTTAGCCATACAACTTATGTCATAGCTAGAGAAAATCCTTTGTGTTATATAATGTCTCACACTTACAATAAAACTCATACCACTAAATGGATAATGCTCCTTATAGAATTTGATCTCGAATTTATCAACCAAAAATCCATTAAAGGTCAGGTTATAACCAATCAACTTGTGGAAGCTCCACTACCTAGTGATCATCCTTTGATTATAGAGCTCCCAGATGATTCAGTATTTTTTGTCACTAGTTTGGAAGAAGATGTCATTTTGGAAGAAGATGTCGATATCACCTTATTATTTTATGGATCTAAGTGTGAAAAAGGTCAAGGTGTTGGAGTTGTATTTCATATACCTGACAGGATACCCATCCCTTTATCATTTAAGCTAGAATTTCCATGCACAAATAATACTACAAAGTACAGAGCCTTAATCTTAGGTCTTCAATCCACTATAGCTATGGGCATCAAGCATATTAGGATATTTGGGGATTCTCAACTTGTTGTTAAACAAGTAATAGGAGAATACCAATGCAAAGAACCTACCATTAAGATTTATCATGAAGTAGCAATGAAATTACTCTCAACATTCAAATGATATGAAATCAATACCTTGCCTCATTCGACTAATATATTTGCATATGCGATGGCATCCCTTGGATCATTAATTCCAAAAGATGGCCTAGGATAGGTACAACCCATAATAATATCAACAATCTCTAAAGTTGCCATTATCCGTACTAATACTAAGGATGAAAAAGACATTTGCTTTATCCATTGAGAACCATATGAGTCTTGGTCAAGCAAAATAGTGAACTTTATAAAATTTGGAATGCTCCCATATGATGTATCTCGATCTGCAAAATGCTCTTTCAAAAAAAAAGTAATCTATTTTATCCTCTTAGGGGATGTGTTTTATAAACGTGGTTATGATGGAGTGCTTCTTTGTTGTCTCAAAAAAAGTGAGGCTCATAGAGCCAGCCCATGATGGTACCTGTGGTGGTCATTTTAGTGGGATGGCCATTGCAAAGCATCTTTTACGCATGGGTTATTATTGGTCCACAATGGAACATGACTGTTGTAACTATGTCAAATATTGTAAGCAATATCAAACACACGCTAATTAACTCATGTACCATCACAATATTTACAGCCTATCCAAAGCCTTTGGCCTTTTTCATAATGGGGCCTAGATCTAATTGGAAAAATCTTGCCTCCTTCCTTGGGATAACATACATTCATCATCACGACCACTGAATAATTCAAAAAGTGGTTTGAGGCCATTCCTCTAACTAGTATGACAAGACCTTGAATTGTGGACTTCATACTCCACCATATCATCTATCATTTTGGTATTCCCTCTAAAATCATTTTTGGTAATGGTAAGTCTTTCAAGAACAAGGATTTTTGAGCACTTTGGAAGAAATATAATATTCAACATAGTTTCTTGAATCCTTATTACCCACAAGTAAATGCACAAGCCAAAGCTACCAATAAGACCTTGATTGCTATTCTCAAGAAACTTGTTAATAAAAATCATATAGACTAGCATACACAAATATCTTTGGCACTATGGGCTTATCGAATAAGCATCCAAACGCAAATAGAAGCAACACCATTTTCCTTGGTCTATGAAGCTAAAGCTATCATGCCTCTTGAGCTCGAGATTCCCTCCTTCCAAATTTCTTTGCAAGAATTCATAGATGATGACACCACTAGAAAAGCACGTCTTGACCAACTCACTCTTCTTAATGGGAGGTGAGTCAATGCACTAGAACACTTATGAGTTTATCAAGACTGCCTAAAGTGTGCCTAAAATTCCAAAGTCCATCTTTAGGAATTTTAATTAGGATATCTTGTCCTTAAATAGAACCTCTAAAACACCAATGCTTTGTCGCACCTTCGTGACAAATTCACAACTAATTGGTTAGGTCCATACATAATTTCCCAAAAAATGGGTAATGGTACATATAGAATTATCGATTTACAGGGAGTGGAGGAACCTGAACCACTTTATGTTATCCATTTGAAATCATTTTATTTTTAATATGATGTTTATATGTATATATATACATGGCTAAAAAAAACACAAAACAAACAAAAACAAATCATTCATATAGGCATATTCCAATTGCATACATCTTGCATTTACATATAGGTATATTTCCATACATTTTCACATTTATAGATATTGCATACTGTGAAGAGGAAAACACGACACTTAAAATAATAAAGAAATCAAATAACCCAAGGAAACACAAGATTGTACAAATAGATAAATTTATTCAATAAATGGGGGGGAGCTAATAAACTCCTTTTGATACAATCTATACTTAGTGAGCCTTTGATACAAAGATTTACAATATGCTAGGGTTCTTTGAAACCCTAGCTACAACAATGAAGTGTCTTCAAATAGTGTGTCCTCACTTCCAATGGAATGAGTGGGCTTCAGGTATCCGATGCCGGACCACTCCAACTTCAACAACCATTCAACAATAAATAGAATATGTAGACCTGCATGCATACAAACAAAGAAAGAGATTAATAACACCTGTGAGGGCTCCATAGTGTGAGACCCTTAGATATAAATAAACCCTAACAAAAAATAGATCAAATGGCATGCTAAATATATAGATCATATAACAAAATAAAACAAATATTGATATACCTTTCTTGTGATGATATTTTGTTTCATTATTGTAGCTCTGACAGCAGATGGTATGATGCAGTAGGCTCTGATTTGTACTTCAGTGATAACAGTAGGCTTGAATGTGCACTAGGTAGGCTATGGTGCAAGATTTGCAATCTCTAGAGAGAGCCTACAATATAGCAGGAACCTACGTGCACTTGGTAAGCTTTGTAGCGAGCTTCACAAGCTCGAGAGGGCCTCTACGGTGAGGATAAAATCTATAGAAGCAGATCGTGGAGGATGGGACGAATGCGATGTATGGGTAGAAGTTGCGATGATGACAATGGAGTAGGGTGAGATGGAAAGGATGGATATGGGGGATGGTTGGAATAGAAAAATTCCTATTGGCTAAATAGGGCTTTGGATTTTTAGGGCTCTATCTCTTTCTACTTCGCTAGGGCTTCGCTAATGGTCTCTTCAAGATGCAAATTCTAATATCAGGGTTCTAGGGTTTGAGCATTTGCAAATGCCATTATTTATAATCCAACCTAGGGTTTTCTTAGGGTTTTAGCCTTACACTTTTGATCGTGTGGCTAAGATTAAATTAGATCCTAAGGTTGAGATTAATTTTTAGATGTGGCATGGATTAATGAATATGGACGATGGGGATTAGATTGGATTAGACGGTTGTGGTTAATTGAGTTTATAAATATATATTTTATAATAAATATATTATAATATAATATTAAATATTATATTAAATATAAAATAATATTAAAATAATCTCAATTGGGTTAGGAAATGGCGGGGAAGGGCTAAAGTGGGCCTTTTGAAGGCTAGAAAGGTGGAATTGGGCCAAATAATTGGCAAGAAAGATGTATGGTGGATAAGTGGGTGGTGAAATGGTTGGGATGGAGGATTAGTGGCTATAATTTGGTGTCTACACATATATATTTCATTTGCATTCATTCTACATGCATTACACTACATTCCTTCATTTTGCAAATTGCATTCATCCCATCCCATGTTCAATGGTCTTTTATAGTAGTGATGATATGGCCAAATAACAAAAATTCAAGTTTCCACGATTGGGGGTACTTATTTTTGGGCATTTATGCAATTTTACCCAATGTCATAAGCCAAAAATCCCATTTGTCAAAAATCATAAACCCAAAGTTTTCAATCACTCAGCCACTACTAGTGTGTCTAGCAACCTCCAAAAAGATGTCCAATTTTATTTAGGACCAAAAATACTTTTTTCACATTAAGAAAATCTCAAGTCTTTTCAATTTATTCCAAAAACAATATTTCACCAACCACACTTTTTCACATCTTAAAAAAATTTTGAGTCAAAGAGAGAACACCATACTTGGGTGGCACCTTGAAGTGAAAAGGGTATTCCTCGCTTATCCTATTATGCAACATAGCCCAAAATAAAAAATAGTGGTTTTTACCACTATCACAATTGCTCTCCAAATATGAACACAAGATATAGAGTAGTAAGGATAGGGTCACAATCTTATCACACTTCAGTTGAGAATATGATTCCTCAAATCTCTACCCAAAGTTCATAATTTCTATGCACACACCACAAATCCCTAAAGCTATAAGGATCGTACTAAATTTTCCTCATAAATTTATGTAGTCATCTCCAAGGCCTAAATATTAGATCATTGGACTATGGAGTGAGTCTCCACTGGGACTATAGATGCTTGAATGGCAGTGGAGTAAGCTTATGTGGAGCGACATGTCTCTCTTCCAAAAAGGGAGACCTTTGATCGCACATATGGAAAAGCTAGCTTCTTGGTCCTCTCCATAATAGGTCATCCCTAATTTACTCATAATGGGTTAATGAACTTCACGTACACACACACTGGTTCTTGATTTCCTAGTATCGTTGTCATGCTCAAGATTTGGTAAATGAACTGCACATGCACACACATTTCTCCTAAAGAATGTTAGACAACCTTTAGTGAGTTTGGTTGATAGCACTAGTTTGTTTGAGTCTCTAAAAATACTTCAATCATCCATATCTTCTTCCATATCAACATCCATATTTTCTTCCATGTCAACATCCATGTCTTCATCATGGATCAACCAGCATAAAGCCACCAAGTTTGGTACCCTCGATTGCAAAAACAATGAGCAAAAATGGTAAATAAAAATTATGAACTTTAAATGATCATTAGAACATCATGCATTCCCCTCATATAGTCTAAATTCATTATTCATATACATGCCATTGCACTTGCATTAATCATCCATATAAACACTATGCATACATATCATGATTAGCTTACATTAATCATCCATATAAGCACTATGCATACACATCATAAGTAGCTTGCATTAACCATCCATAAAACATGCATAACACATTTTCATAAAACATGCATTGCATACACAAAAGCATTCACACAAAAGATAACACAAATATAAAAGCCATGTATATATATATGTCTCACTCGCATGTAGTCACATAAAAGCATTCACATAAAGGCATTCACACAAAAGATAGCACAAATTCTCCAAGGAGTGTGCATATGTCTCGCTCGCATGTAGTCATCGCAAGTCAATATGATGTTGATGCTCTCTCACCAAGCCCGAAGCCTCATGATCATCTCCTGATCATCGGTATCGTCTATTGGCTGCTCTACCTCCATCCAAGCTATAGTAGCTTGCAACCTAGCTATGACTCCATATCGCCCTACCAAATCCTCCCTATGAGACTCTAGTGTAGTCTCTCGCTTCTCGTAGAGCTGCTCCAACTCATCCCACAACCTAGACAACTAAAATATCTCTCCCATATCATCATCATCCTTCTCCTCATCCTCTACCACCTCCACCTCATGAGTCTAATGGGCCACTCCCCTTGATCATCTATGACTCACCGATTATTGTGACCTCATCCTCTTCAGAGTCATCCTCAACTCTGCAGCTATCGCATCCCCACCCATCACCACCTTTGGTACCCATATTGGTTGAGTACCAAACCATGCTGCATACTATGGAGTCACTCTGATATCATCTAAGTATATGACCCCTATCTTCTCATCATCCTCTATCTAAAACCACCATGGCTTTGCACACAAAGTCCCCACCTCATCCCATCGACGTTGGTACAACACCAGCTCATCTGGCATATCCTTGTTAGTCTCACAATGACACTGAGAGGGGGGGTGAATCAGTGTAGCTATTAAAAACTTAAATCTTCAACTATTAATGCCAAAACAAAGAAAACTTAAAACCCAATAAAGCAGATATAACAAGAGAGCATTCCACAACACACGATGTAACGAGGTTCACCAATTTGGCTACTCCTCAAAAATGACTGCTTGGATTCCCGTCCAAATCCAGCCTTTGCAAAATACCAATTTTACAATCACTTTACCAGCACCCACTGGAAGGAGCACCAACCCCTGGTTTATCTGCACCAATAGAAAGGAGCACCAACCCCTAATTTCTCTGCACCTACAGAAAGGAGCACCAACCCCTAATTCAAGCACCAACTTGAACTGCACTTTTGAAACTATCAGATTGACATAAGAATGCCTTCGCTTATACAAGACCCTGACTGGTCTGTTGCTAACCCAACCTCTCTCACTCTTCAAACTCTGCTTACTACACTTTTATGGCTCTCACTGCTCTGCTTAATACTCTTCTTGCAACACTCTTTCAACACCCTTCTTGCAGCACTTTCACACAATTTCAGCAGCACTTAATCCTCCGCGTAGACCACCTTTTATACCCATATTGTATTTTTGTAACTCCAGTTGTAACTCCTTTCATTTCTCATGCGCCACTTGTCAGTTGTAACGCCTTCTAACTGTAACTGCTTTTGTATATATATAGGGTAGGCTTTTCATCAAACACGATGCATGTTACGAATTTACACATATACCCCTACCATGATTTTTCATCTTCTCGGTCATGATTGTTCATACTCTTTTTTGTGCATGCATGCATATTCGATTCTATATATACGACTATTCGATTTCTCCTTCTTCGACTGTTCTTAAATTAGCTGCATGATTTTCTTTTGTAACGTCCCCTGTAACTGCTGTATAACTTTAGTTAACGGTCACATATCTTATTTCGATTAGGTTCTATTTTTAGCTTGCGCCAAAGCGACCTGTCGTGAAATCGTGACACTTCTGCCTCTTTGTCCTCTTCTTGGCTTGTACCCACGAAAACACATGTCACGATATCGTGACACTTTCACCTCCTACTCTTCCTTTTTACTTTTGTCACGATATCGCGACACTTCTGCCTTCTTACATTCTCTCTCCTCCTAGAGTCACAAAATGCGACATGTCACGATATCGTGACACTTTTTCTCCTTTGCTCTATCTCTTCCTTTGTCACAAAACCGACATGTCGCGATATCGTGACACTTTTTCTCCTTGCACTTTCTCTTACCTTCGAGTACTGAAAATGCGACATGTCGACGATATCGTGACACTTTTTCATTCTCTTCCTTCCTGCTCTCTTCAAGTCACGAAAATGCGACATGTCGCGAAATCGTGACACTTTTCTTTCTTCCTTCCTGCTCTCTTCAAGTCATGAAAATGAGACATGTCACGAAATCGTGACACTTTTTCTTTCGTACAATCTCTCTTCGCTTTGGACCACGAAAATGAAACATGTCACGAAATCGTGACACCTTTTTCTCTCTCCTCTTTCTCTTCGCTTTGGACCACGAAAATGAAACATGTCACGAAATCGTGACACCTTTTTCTCTCTCCTCTTTCTCTTCGCTTTGGACCGCAAAAATGAAACATGTCACGAAATCGTGACACCTTTTTCTCTCTCCTCTTTCTCTTCGCTTTGGACCGCAAAAATGAAACATGTCACAAAATCGTGACACCTTTTTCTCTCTCCTCTTTCTCTTCTAACATGTCACAAAATCGTGACACCTTTTTCTCTCTCCTCTTTCTCTTGCAATATGTCACGAAATCATGACACTTTTTCTACTTGTCTTTTTCTCTTCCAACATGTCACGAAATCGTGACAGTTTTTCTTTCTTGCTCTTTCTCTCCAAACATGTCGCGATATCACGACAGTTTTCTTTCTTGCTCTTTCTCTCCAAACATGTCACGATATCATGACAGTTTTCTTTCTTGCTCTTTCTCTCCAAACATGTCACGATATCATGACAATTTTCCTTTCTTGCTCAACATGTCGCGATATCGTGACAGTTTTCTTCCTTGTGATTTTCTTTTGATTTTTCTCAAATGGGCCACTTCTATCTTTTGGAAAATCACTGTACATACTCTGAAAATCCTCTTAACTCCTGTCCACTGCATCAACCGATCTGTCTGACTGTGTTGACAACAATGACAATACTGTTGCTGCACCTTGCTCATCAATCTCCCCCTTTGGAATTGTTGGCAACACACATGCACATTCCTGTAATTCTTCTCCCCCTTTGACAATAATACCAAAGGGCTACTGTAGACTCCCCCTGAGTCCATGCACAACATTCTCAAGCACACGTTATGACAGTTAGCAAAAATTACAAATATGAGCACAAAGATAATCAAATATATAAATGCTCCCCCTGAGAATGTGGTCCCGATAGCTAGTCAGTACTTGGGAAGCATGACCACTCCCAATTTATTGCGAAGGTACTCAAAAATTTCTTTGGGCAGCAGTTTTGTGAAGATATCCGCTACTTGCTCTATAGTTGGGACAAAATCCAACTTTACCTCTTCTTTCGCAACTTTCTCCTTCAGAAAGTGATATCGGATAGCAATATGTTTTGTGCGAGAATGCATAACTGGATTCTTTGAGATATTAATGGCATTGGTGTTATCACACTTAACTGAAATTGGCTCACTGAAGTTAATGCCAAGATCTTTCAGGGTTTGTTTCATCCATAAAACCTGCGTACAACACGTAGTTGCTGCAATATATTCTGCCTCTGCTATGGATAAAGAGACTGATTCTTGTTTCTTACTGTGCCATGCAACCAACTTCGTCTCCAAGATAGAATGCACCTCCACTGGTACTCTTTCTGTCATCGACACATCCTGCCCAATCTGCATCTGAATACGCAATAAGAGTGAAGTCCTTACCTTTCGGATACCATAACCCATACTCCATAGTACCCTTTAGATACCGAAGAATCCTCTTCACTGCTGTCACATGAGTCTCCTTGGGACTCGCCTGAAATCGTGCTACCATGCAAACTGCCTGCAATATATCTGGTCTGGTAGCTGTCAAATACAATAGGCTCCCAATCATAGATCTGTACATGGTTTGATCAACATCTGGAGATTTGTCATCCTTGCTCAACTTGCATCCTGTTGTCATGGGAGTGCTAACAGGCTTACAATCCTCCATTGTGAACTTTTTTAGCATCTCTTTCACATATTTAACTTGAGAAATAAATATGCCCTTCTCATTTTGATTAACTTGTAGGCCGAGAAAATATGAAAGTTCACCAATCATTGACATTTCAAATTCTTTTTGCATCTGCTTTGCTAAATCCTTACACGACTTATCATTGCTGCTGCCAAAGATGATATCATCTACATATACAACAAGGACAATGAGATGGCCATTCTCCTTTTTGACATACAAATTGCTATCTACCATACCCTTTTTGAACCCTTGTTGAGTAAGATAGTTGTCTAGCCTTGCATACCATGCTCTGGGTGCCTGTTTCAAGCCATACAATGCTTTCTTCAACTTGCAGATGAAGTTGGGATTATCACCAAGTTGGAAACCATCAAGCTGCTCAATATAGACCTCTTCTTCAAGTTTTCCATTCAGAAATGCTGATTTCACGTCCATTTGATAAACTTTGAAATTCTTGTGAACTGCTAAAGCCAGAAACATTCTGATTGCCTCTAGTCTAGCCACAGGTGCAAAGGTTTCCTCAAAGTCAATGCCTTCAACTTGTGCATAGCCTTTACAGACCAATCTTGCTTTATTCCTTACTACTTGTCCATCTTCATTCAATTTGTTTCAAAAAATCCATTTAGTACCGATTATATTTTTATTTGCAGGTCTTGGTACTAACTCCCAGGTTTTGTTTTTCTCGATCTGATCTAATTCTTCATTTATAGCCATCATCCAACTTTCATCTTTGCTTGCTTCAGCAATATTTTTGGGCTCTATGCTGGATAATAGAGAGTAGTTACTTACTACTCTTTTTCTTGTCTGAACACCAACTGTGGGGTCTCCAATTATCTGCTCTCTAGGATGATTTTTCTACTAGCTGCCTGTTTTGAAATTTTTGTTTTCTTCCTCTTCTGAATCACTACTTAAATCATCTGATTCAATTTTTTGTTTCTTTTTCATTTCTTTTTCCTCATCTCCTTCAATGACTTCTTCATAAATTGGGTAGTTTTCTTTATAGCTTATTTCTCGTTCCCTACCTTCATCAACTTTAACATCGGCACTCTCCACAATTTTCTTTAGCCTCTTGTTGTAGCATGTGTAGGCTTTGCTTTTTGTCGAATAGCCAAGAAAAATACCTTCATCAACTCTATCTTCAAACTTACCAAGATTATCTTCAGTTCTTTTGATGTAACACTTATTGCCAAAAACTTTAAAGTATCTTGTTGTTGCCTTTCTATCGAACCATAGCTCATATGGTGTTTTGCTTTCATGCGTCCTCAACATGCACCTATTTTGGATGTATACCGTAGTATGGACTGCCTCTTTCCAAAATCTGTCTGCTATTTTGCTCTCAGTCAACATAGTCCGTGCCATTTCCTGCACTGTCCTGTTCTTTCTTTCTACCACACCATTCTGCTGAGGTGTCCTTGCTGCTGAAAACTGTCTCCTAATCCCATATTTTTGATAGTACTCTGCAAACTCCTCTGAAATGAACTCTCCTCCTCTATCTGATCTCACACATTTAATCCTTTTTCCTGTTTGATTCTCAACTTGTTTTTTGAAAATCTTGAACATCTCAAAGGCATCTGATTTAAGCTTCAAAAATAGTATCCATGTCATCCTGGAATAGTCATCTATGCACAACATAAAGTATTTGTCACCATTTATGCTTTGTGTTCTCATGGGTCCACATAAATCAGTATGTATTAGTTCTAATGGTTTGCTTGTGAAGTACTCTTTTGTTTTAAATGTGGCTCTAGTTTGCTTCCCCTTTTGGCATGAAGCACAAATGCTATTTAAAGGTTTACCAATGGTGGGAATATCTCTTACTGCCCTTTTTGAGCTGATTCTTACTAGATTGTCGAAACTGATATGACCGAGCCTCTTGTGCCACAGCCAATTTTCTTCTTCCTGTCCAATCAAGCATGCTCCTTCTGAAGTCTCTGAGAGAGTATACAGGTTGCCAGATGTCCTTGATCCAGTTGCTATCAACTTTCCACGGTTTGTTGTTCTGACTTCACAACCCTGCTTCTTGAAAATAACTTCATGACCTCTGTCACAAATCTGACTTACACTTAACAAGTTATGCTTCAGACCAATCACAAACAAGACTTCTTTTGACTTGATTTTTCCATCACTGATCTTAACTGATCCTTTGCCAACTATCTTAGCTCCATCATTATTTCCAAATTTTACAGAACCACCTTCATATTTCTGTAACTTCTCAAATTTTTGTTTGTCACCTGTCATATGACTTGAGCATCCACTATCAAGTATCCATGGTGCAGATTTGTTCTGTGCTTTAAATGTTGTCTGTACGATCAAGGATTCCTTTTCTTCCTTGGGTTGCTCCTTTTCTTTCCACTCTGGTTTGATTACAGTTTTGGTCACTTGTTTTGACTTTTCTTTGTCAGTAGCCTGTGTATGTTTTTCTGGAAATTTTCTATTTTGTCTCAAACCATTTGGTTGAAACTTTCTTCCCTGATGTTTATTTGCCAAATATACTTTGACAATTTCTTGCAATGTGCCCAAAATTATGACAGTTATAACATTCTACTCGCATAATCCATCAGCGGTGAAAAAACATTTCTACTTGGTAAAGTTCCTTTGTCCTACATAATACTTGCAAATCTGAAATCTTATGACCATAACCATTGCATTTAAAACAATAACCGGAAAAGGAATGAGTGAACCTGGGTGATGGTCTTTGCCATTTTGTAGTGGGAGCCATAAATCTTCTTCTCTTTTGATGAGTGACATTGGTGAATCCATCATTGTCAATACTCCTCTCTTGCCTGGCTTTATTGCTTTCTTTAGCATGATTCATTTTTTCTTGATCAACCCTGATCTTATCTTCATTCTTTATGGGTTCTACAGTTATGGCCTTTGATCCATTTGATGATTCTCCTTCGACGAAACCTAAACCAAATTTGATGCCTGTAGTCCTTTGGTTATTTATAATCTTGTCCAGCTTCACAGAACTTCCTTCAAGTTTGTGATAACAACTCAATTTTTGATTCATCTCTTCTAGCTGTATCCTTAAACCAACAATCTCTTCTTCTAACTTGCTGCACTCATCTATTTTCATGGTTAATTGTACTTCGATATCTTCAGATATTTTCTTAAATTCATCTATCTGTACTTTCAAGTTGGATATGATTTCATTGGCATCTTCAAGCTTTCTTGAAGTTTTCTTATTCTTTTTCCTTTCTAAACTCAGCTCTTTAAGTGCAGCGACCAACTCACCTTCCAGATCTACTTCAGCCTCAGCCTCAAGGTTTTTATTGCATTCCTATTTTTCCTCTATTTTTTCTTCTTCAAATGCCATGAAAAGAGCTTCACCTTTTTCTTCTTCAGAATCCTCACCGGAGCTGTCTTCTGAAGGACTGACATTCTTGGATATGAAACTTTTCTTCTTGAAGTTTCCTTTTCTAAAATTTGGTTTCTTCTTCCAGTCACCTCTTTCTTGGTGTGAACCTTCATCACTTTTGCTTTTCTCATTAAGAGGACATTTAGCTGCAAAGTGCCCAATGCCTCCACAGTTGAAACACTTAAATGGTAGCTTTCCTCTATATTTTCCTTTTCCCCTGATTAGTTTTCGAACAAAGTTTGCTTCTGTTTCATCTGATGTCTCTTCTTCCTCGGATTCTTGTTTTGCTTTTATATTTTTATGTGCTTTAAAAGTAGCTTCTCTGTCTGTGGGTTTAGTTTTTCCTATTCTCATCTCATATGCAGTTAAAGAACCATGCATCTCATCCATACTAAAAGTATTAAGATCTTTAGCTTCTTCTATTGCAGAAACTTTGGAATCAAATCTTTGGGGAAGAGATCTTAGTACCTTTTTCACGATGACAACATCTTCCATTTCCTCGTCGAGTCCTCTAATCGCATTAATGATTCCATTAACTCTCAGCATGTATGCCTCTATGTTCTCATCCTCATTCATCTTTAATGCTTCAAACTGAGCTCGATGCGTTTGTAACTTGGCCTCCTTGATCTTGTCGTCTCCTTCATGAATGCTCCTTAGTTTGTCCCACATATCTTTTGCCATTTTACAACTCATGATCTTTATCAGTTCGCTGTCCACCAAACCGCACATGATAGCATTCTTTGCTTTAGAGTTATTCTCAAACAGTTTCTTACCGACAGCATCGGTTGGAGGAGTGGTGGGTATGGTGTATCCACTGTCTACTGATTCCCAAATGTCATATCCCAGAGAACACAAATATGTCTGCATCCTGAGTCTCCAGAATGCATAATTAGTTCCGTCAAACAATGGTGCTTTGTTTGATGAGAATCCTTCACCACCTGCCATTGTCTCACTTCCAAGATCACCTTAGCCGATTAAGCTTGTTCAGGAACTTGGCTCTGATACCAATTGTTAGTCTCACAATGACACTGAGAGGGGGGGTGAATCAGTGTAGCTATTAAAAACTTAAATCTTCAACTATTAATGCCAAAACAAAGAAAACTTAAAACCCAATAAAGCAGATATAACAAGAGAGCATTCCACAACACACGATGTAACGAGGTTCACCAATTTGGCTACTCCTCAAAAATGATTGCTTGGATTCCCATCCAAATCCAGCCTTTGCAAAATACCAATTTTACAATCACTTTACCAGCACCCACTGGAAGGAGCACCAACCCCTGGTTTATCTGCACCAATAGAAAGGAGCACCAACCCCTAATTTCTCTGCACCTACAGAAAGGAGCACCAACCCCTAATTCAAGCACCAACTTGAACTGCACTTTTGAAACTATCAGATTGACATAAGAATGCCTTCGCTTATACAAGACCTTGACTGGTCTGTTGCTAACCCAACCTCTCTCACTCTTCAAACTCTGCTTACTACTCTTTTATGGCTCTCACTGCTCTGCTTAATACTCTTCTTGCAACACTCTTTCAACACCCTTCTTGCAGCACTTTCACACAATTTCAGCAGCACTTAATCCTCCGTGCAGACCACCTTTTATACCCATATTGTATTTTTGTAACTCCAGTTGTAACTCCTTTCATTTCTCATGCGCCACTTGTCAGTTGTAACGCCTTCTAACTATAACTACTTTTGTATATATATAGGGTAGGCTTTTCATCAAACACGATGCATGTTACGAATTTACACATATACCCCTACCATGACTATTCATCTTCTCGGTCATGACTATTCGTATTATTTTCTGTGCATGCATGCATATTCGATTCTATATATACGACTATTCGATTTCTCCTTCTTCAACTGTTCTTAAATTAGTTGCATGATTTTCTTTTGTAACGTCCCCTATAACTGCTGCATAACTTTAGTTAACGGTCACATATCTTATTTCGACTAGGTTCTATTTTTAGCTTGCGCCAAAGCGACCTATCATGAAATCATGACACTTTTACCTCTTTGTCCTCTTCTTGGCTTGTACCCACAAAAACACATGTCATGATATCGTGACACTTTCACCTTCGTACTCTTCCTTTTTACTTTTGTCACGATATCGTGACACTTCTACCTTCTTACATTCTCTCTCCTCCTAGAGTCGCGAAAATGCGACATGTCACGATATCATGACACTTTTTCTCCTTTGCTCTATCTCTTGCCTTTGGTCAAACAAACATGTCGCGATATCTGACACTTTTTCTCCTTCCTTCTCTCTTCAGTCGCAAAATGCACATGTCGCGATATCGTGACACTTTTTCATTCTCTTCCTTCCTGCTCTCTTCAAGTCATGAAAATGCGACATGTCACAAAATCGTGACACTTTTCCTTCTCTCCTTCCTACTCTCTTCAAGTCACGAAAATGAGACATGTCACGAAATCGTGACACTTTTTCTTCCATACAATCTCTCTTCGCTTTGGACTGCAAAAATGAAACATGTCACGAAATCGTGACACCTTTTTCTCTCTCCTCTTTCTCTTCGCTTTGGACCGCAAAAATGAAACATGTCACGAAATCGTGACACCTTTTTCTCTCTCCTCTTTCTCTTCGCTTTGGACCGAAAATGAAACATGTCATGAAATCATGACACCTTTTTCTCTCTCCTCTTTCTCTTCGCTTTAGACTGCAAAAATGAAACATGTCACGAAATCGTGACACCTTTTTCTCTCTCCTCTTTTCTTTTCTTTGGATCACGAAAATGAAACATGTCACGAAATCGTGACACTTTTTCTCTCTCCTCTTTCTCTTCCAATATGTCACAAAATCATGACACTTTTTCTACTTGTCTTTTTCTCTTCCAACATGTCACGAAATCATGACAGTTTTTCTTTCTTGCTCTTTCTCTCCAAACATGTCGCGATATCGTGACAGTTTTGCTTTCTTGCTCTTTCTCTCCAAACATGTCACGATATCGTGACAGTTTTTCTTTCTTGCTCTTTCTCTCCAAACATGTCGCGATATCGTGACAGTTTTCCTTTCTTGCTCAACATGTCGCGATATCGCGACAGTTTTCTTCCTTGTGATTTTCTTTTGATTTTTCTCAAATGGGCCACTTCTATCTTTTGGAAAATCACTGTACATACTCTAAAGATCCTCTTAACTCCTATCCACTGCATCAACCGATCTGTCTGACTGTGTTGACAACAATGACAATACTGTTGCTGCACCTTGCTCATCAATCTTGAGGTAAGCCAAACTGCCTCAACACCTACGAGTACTAAAATTACTCCACCTCCTCATCCCTCCTCCCAAACAATGATCGGTTCTACGTCACTCACCATGGCTTCTCCTTACCATGGCCTCCATATCACCTGATCTAGATTCAACCCCGTCCACATATCCCTATACCACCAGTTCAGTTGCATCTCCTCAGCCACTGCCCATATCCTAGCATAGGGCTCATCCATATGCCACGTTTGGAAGGGTAACCCCTCTGGTCGAGCCACCCTAATGTGCTCCCATGCCCAACATTGAAGAAGAAAGATACATCCAATCCCTTTCCTCCCTCTTCGTGTAACCTCATACAACTTTCGGTATAGCTATGCTAATAACGTAGGAGCCCAGGAGTACCCCCTTGGATCGGTGAGTAGGTCATTCACAAATACCAATAGGTTCCAATGGAACTGACATCATGTGTTATTAGGGAGCACTATATTCGCTAACATGAACATAACCAAGTTTGAGAATGCATACAACTCCTTATCCCTGTACATGCTCAAGTAGCATATACCTCTATATCACATCCTCACCTCCTGCCACTACTCACCAAACATATTTATCATCTCCACCTTCTTATCATGCCCAAAAATCACCTTCTCACCCTCCAATGGCACCTTGAGGATGTGGTATACATCCTCAAGGGTGAAAATCACCTCCCCAGTTGATAGCTAAAAGGTCCCCCTATTCGAGTCCCATCTCTCTATCAATAATGAGAGATACCCATTGTCTACCATCACCACATCCAATCAAGCCACTCCCTCCAAACCACCTTCATCAAAACATCCCAATCACCCATCGTAACCCTCTTCCTCATCCCAAGAAAAATAGGAGATGACCGATGTCGAGGCTCTATATCCCGTAACTGCAACAACACATTTTTTTACATTAGTATATATTAAAAAAAAAATTCAAAATTTTTGCACAAAAGAACAAAGTGTTTTTCAACATTATCAGGAAAAATCATGCCTCCGCTCCACCAGCAGCATTCGCTCCCTCCACCGCCATAGCTCCCGCATATATTTCCACCAACTTCATTTCCCTCACCAATGCACTCCACTCCTCAAGCGCAGACTCAAACTCTCAAGCGCACAAATAAGCTACAAATTTTGCCCTGCAAGATACTTATAGTTGCAGCTAGCGCACTCAGGCATAGAGTGGCGCCTACAAGCCACAGGTGCGCATGGGCACTTGCAGGTACACCCAAGAGTAGATGGGCACCTACAAGAAACTACAGGCGTAGCCAGGCACCTGGGCCAAAATGACATAAAGACAAAAAGGATCAAAATAGTAGCTTGCCCCCTCAAAATTTCACCAAATTTCATCCATAAATCATGCAAATCATAAAATCATGTTTTGTGAAAACAAGAATCATTTTGCACACTTTGTTTTGAATACGACGCAAATTTATAAAATACACAAATCGAGTCACAAAACACATCAAACAATTCCAAATTTTTACAAAACTAACACTCATCTCATCTACTCCATATTTTTCATCATCCCACCAAATTGCACAACAATTGGAGTTGATTTGACCATGGAATCAATTGTTTCTGTCTAAAAAGGTGCAAAATCAACCACTAACAACTCTAACACTTACAAATTGACTCCAACTTTGGTGATATCATTACTTTATTTCATAAAAATTCTTCCAATCTCATAATCTACCATCATTTCTTCCAACACGTGTCAAAATTACAAGTGAATATCGTATATAGTGGTTTATTCTATATATTTGGTGATTGTAGTGATTTGCATCCATGCAATTCTATAAGATGAATGAATTACCATAAGAACACTTGGTCATCATCATCATCACTTATCTCTTTTATTCGAGATAAAAATCACATTTGGTACTTCACATTTTGAGTGAAACCTTTCCAAGAACAATTTACACAAAAGTAGTCATTGATGTCCTTTTTTGTGGGGCACGAAAACATGGATAATTAATATCATAATCACTCATTCATTTGACCATAGTCACAAAATAGCAAAAAATCGGTAGGTTGATTAGTTCCATGATGGAATTACATGGAGAATTATCCACATAAATTACCCCACCTATATGTTGACTTTGTCATCATGCATCTTCATAACTTGCATACTCAATGATGCCAATAAGGTATTTTCTTCAACAACATCGAATCACCCCAAATTTGGGAAAACTAAAATTTGATTATGATTTTCCCACGATGGGATACATCTTACACAATCATGACATCCACATTTGACACAACCCCCTTCCATCGTTGGGACAAAAATGGTATCACATTTTACATCATTCATATCATCCACATCATATCACATTTTACATCATTCATATCATCCACATCATATCATATTTTACATCATTCATATCATCCACATAATATCACATTTTACATCATTCATATCATCCACATCATATCATATTTTACATCATTCATATCCTCCACATCACATCACATTTGCACAAAGCCCTTCATCCGTTAGGGCAAACACATAGACACATCATGTCACATTTTACACCAACCCCCTTCGCACTATTGGGGCAAAAATGGTATCACATAATTCATCATTTGCATAATTTTTTTTAATTGGCTCGTACGATTCATTTGTAATCTCATTCGCCAATTGAGGGGGTAAGCTGCAAATTCCAAAATTCTTTATTTTTTTGTCTTCAACATTATTGCTCAAAAATCCAACAAGATAGAGAAGCTACTTCTACGCCCAAAGGCCCAACCAAGTGTCTCGTATTTTTGCACCATATTATGTTTTACGTAACATGGTACAAAAAGGGGCATATGTAGAGACCAAATCCTAGCCATTTATCCACCATTACCCTTTTTTGTCATTCAAATGGCCATCCCATGCCTTTCCCACCATCCAATGGCCCACTTTAGCCCTTTCGTGCCACTTTTTGATCCATGTTTGACTCATTTATATTTATTTTATATTATTTATATTTAGATATAATATTTTATATTATATTTTAATATATTTATTATAAAATATATCTTTATAAGCCAAATTAACCTCAGTCCTTCGATCCCATCTAATCTCAGCATCCATGTCAAATCACATAATTCAAAAAGTCACCATCCATACATCCTCATTATTTCAAACTCCTCCTTACTCCTTACTTTGTCTGTAGCAAAAACTGGGCGTTCAACTGCCCAACAACAAATTAACAGCACATCCAAACAATCAAATTGACTAACTGCTCATAGTCAACAACAATCGGTTGGTGCTAAGTGTCTCGAGCAGAGCGACTACTACTATGGAGTGTGCGATGCTCTTGTGATTTTATAGGACCTACAATGTATTAACTACGTGGCTCAGTGCTTCACCTCCTTAGAACAAGTAATGGATTCTAACATCTAAATTGTCCAACACTTATTCCTACCACTTTTGCATTGTGTCCACTGCATGCTTCAAGGAGGTCTGCCTACATTGGATGATGCTCTCTATCAAAATTAACCACTTAAAAAACTTGAGTAGCCCCTCATTCCATGCTAATGACAACACTTACTACAAATGCACCCCGATATTCTTATTCTTCCACGTTGATTTTGCCAAGATAAATTAATGGCAATGAGATTTATTGCGCACATCCAAAAGGATAAATGTATTGGCAGAGTTTGTTTCCTTCGATGTCTTGGTGGTAAGACTATCAAAAATACATCTACACCGCATAGGGATGTTCATTCACACCATAGTTAATTTCCTATTACCATATGTGCTCAACCTTGTGTTGGACGTCCGTAACGGTCAAATGAATTATGAATTATGAATTATGAATTATGAATGAAAATATTATTCTATTAAAATGCAATATATTAGTTTTGATATTGAAGGTTGTTGAAAACAAATATTAAATTTTAAAATATTTGTATTTATAAAAAAATTAAAAAAATCAAAACATTAAAAATAAAAAATAAAAAATTTAAACTTTTGATAAAAATATATATAAATATGTAACAATAAATATTCAATTAAAATAAAAATTAAATCTATTTAAAAATTTAAAAAAAAATTGTAATTCATCAACGTTTTTCTTTAAAAAAAAAAATCATCTGCTTACATTGCCCTCCTTTATTAACGGCCCTGAACCTCCCAAATCCAATTTTTTTTTGGGATAAATTGAAAGCTACATATGTTTAGAGATGATCCATTATCTACCAATATTATTTTGATAACGATACAAACGGTCTTGGCTACAACTTAATTAAAGGGAAACAATAAAAAAAAATGGATTACTTTTGTCAAACGAAATTTTAACATAGGAATAGTGAAACAAAATATATTATTGGAAATAAATAGTTTGCATAATAAAGATGAGAGTCCTACAATAATGTAGAAATTTTAATATGAGAATATGTTATTGGAAATAAACAGTTTGTATGATAAAAGTGAGGAGTCAAGGGTCTGTAAATCTGTTACCCCATTTACAAAAGATTTGGTAGAATGTTGAGATTCATAAATTACTCAAATCCCACAACCAAATCAATGTAAAGGAATATGTTATTGGAAATAAACAGTTTGTATAATAAAAGTGAGGAGTCCCACAAAGGTTTCTAAACCTTCCACCCCATTTACAAAAGATTTGATAAAATGTTAAAAATCCTACAACCAAATCAATCTAAAATTATTAGTAGAGATATTAAAAATGAAAATAAATTCCCCACTTGAAACTTTATCCTGCCAAATTTTTAAAGACCGAGCATATTCAAAGGATTTTCTTTGGATACGTCAACATGGATGGATTAGAGAAGGGGTATTCCTATTCCTCGTAAAACGCTGAATTCGGACAAACAACTCTTTCAGAGTCTCAATATCCATGTTAGCAAAGCAAAATCTGAACCATCCAGCCTCGTTACAGTGGCAGGACGACCCAGGAGACACATTCAAACCCATGTCTTTTAATATGACCTTCCAAAGTTTAATCTCTCCTTCATTGCCGGGCGATTCCAGCAGATGCCTCATGTCCACCCAGCAGAACGACCCTGCGTTGCTCTTCAAACATGATATGCCTGCCTCCTCTAATTCCTTCACAAATACACGATGCCTCTCTCGCAACCTCTTCCGATTCTCTTCAACATATTCTCTTACAAATGCTGTGTCGCACAGCATGGCACCAAGCAAATCCTGCGTCTGCGAAGACACCAAGCAGAAACTGGACATTCTGCGAGCAGCGGTAACCACTGTATTGTTATATGAATAGATCACTCCCACTCTGAAGCCCGGCAATCCCATGTCTTTTGAGAGACTGTAAATAATGTGAACACGGTCGGTGTCGATGTTGGCGTCTGCCACAATTTCTGCGATGCTCACGAATCTTGGCGACTCGAAGACCGAACCGCCATAGACCTCATCACAGATGAGATGGATGTTCTTCTCGCAAGCAAAGGAAAGCAAACATCTGAGAGTGTCGGCATCCATTGTGGTGCCCAATGGGTTGGAAGGATTTGTTATGAGAAGGCCCTTCACTGTTACGTTTCGAGACTGAGCTTGACGATACGCGTCTTCAAGGGCACTTACTGTCACCTGAAAATTGTTGGAGCTCCTGCACTCTACTGCAATCAGCTCTACTCCGGTACGCCACTTTAGATCTCTATCAAATCTGTACGGTAACAACACATTAATTTTAACATCGTAATGTCCAAAAATATGTTTAGTTATAATATAATTCTTTATTATTATTATTATTTTAATCTACAAGGAATTGATAACTTCTCTAGTTTCTAACACGCTGAACACAGATTCAAGGAAACTGCCTCCCATCATACAGTCAGAATTGTCATTATAATTCTGTTTAACCTCAGTAAAATGTGATTCAGAGTGAATTGTAATTATAATTCTGTTTAACCTCAGTAAAATGTGATTCAGAGTGAGAGATTTTAGCGTCTCAGAACAAAATCAAATATAACTACTACCTCAACTACTTGTTTTCAAGGTTTAAACCGCTTAATTCTCAATTCTACATTTTGCGAAAACTGGTTTGACCGCTTAAAGCTATAAAATAAAGAATGCGATAATATACCCTGGGTAATATGGCGTTGGCACAAGGAAAGCTTCTCCTGGATCGGCTAGACAGAAGGTCAACACCTCGTGGGCAGCAGTTGCTCCAGCAGCAAGAACTATTCTGTCGCTGTCGAATTTGACTTTTCTTCCCCCAATTTCTTCCATAAACGATGCAATACCCTGCAATCACCATCCACCATACTCAATAATTCTCTTCCATCCCATTGTAACACAGCTGTAATTAAATCACATTATCCGAATTTTGTTGTTATCAAGCTTTGAACGGTTGGCTTTTTTTAATAATGTTTTTCATACATATCTATCATAATGTTTTTCATACATATTTATCATGAAAAGTGAACTCTTGTTTTGAGAGAGCAAATCTAAATATAACAGTAAAATAGCATGTTATTCATAGAAAATTTGTTTACACTTGTTGGCTACACATGGAGCCATTACCTTTCTGAAAGCAGGCACCCCATGATAGTCCTGATAATTTGCAATTTCCTTAAATCTTAGGTGGCCCTCCTTCAAGCAAATTGACGCTTCTGGATGTCCTTTTATCCAAGGTTCAATCAAATCATAGGAAAGCTGTCAAAAAGATTTAAAAATAAGTATCATGATCAATTTCATTTATAAATAATATAAGAAAATACTCCAAGCTTATAATATTACTCCAAGATTTCAAATTAGCTCTGTCAATCTCATCAATTTCATTTATAAATAAGATAAGAAAATACTCCAAGCTTATCATAATACTCCAAGATTTCAAATTAGCTCTGTCAATCTGATCAATTGCATTTATAAACAAGATAAGAAAATAATCCAAGTTTATCATTATTTCTAAGTTTTTTCCATGAATTAAGTTATTTATATTTATATTTAATTATATAAATTAATGTTATTTATTTTATAGACCTTCATACATATTAATTTGTTTATTTTATATTACAAGCCGTGATATTGTATTGTAATAAGGCTTATCATAATAATTTAAAAATAAATAAAAATTAATGATAATAAATAAAAAGCTAATTTTGGAAAACACTAACAAAGGCACTGGCGGGAAAATTATCTTTTTCCTAAGGTTATTGTTTTTTGAAGGATAAAATACATAGTGATGTATCCAAAGACGCAAAGAAAATAGAACGCGTTGGGCAAAACACCATTCCCAAAAACAAATACGATTCTAATACCTGATTTTCTGCCAAACCCATTTGGATAATTCCAGATGGGTTATTTCGCCGATGGTATGGATTTCTATCATATTCCTTCCAGCCATAGAAGTATGGAGATTCTTCACCATGTGCGTTGGAGGTTGCTTTGGATGAAAGCGGTGTAATTAAGCGTGACTGCTGCATGCCTGCTTGATATTAACAGATCGAACCTTTTGTTTTCTGTTGGAAAAATATCAAGTAAGCATTTGGCGCTCGCTATGTGAGCGTAGAGATATGTGGTTGTGGGATTTTATCATATCATATGAGCAGAAAGTCAAGCCTCGTGCATTTACTTGGGATGATGGCCGTTGCCTGCTGTTATGAATACATACTGATGTTTACAACGCGGTTTCATGATTCAGCCGGTCCAATAACCTGCCAACCAAATGCTTTGCGCGTGGAAAGTTACAATGAAAATATTTTAAAAAATGAAAAGGCAAAATTTTGAAATTCCATACCGCTGTGGAATTTTGTTTACTAGCCATTTCCTTCTCCTTTCTCAGACCTCCAAAACGCTGGGCCTTTCTGTAGAGGTAATGATAGCACGTAAGCATGATTACTCAGTAGATTGGGAGTCTAAGGATTGATAAGTTTTAGTATTTATTAAAAAGAAATTTAACTCAAATTCTGTTTATAAAAATAATAGACTTTGTTGAATACACTAATGAATCCTTTAATCGAAAGAAAGAAGAAAAAAATATTACCAGGGAATTTACTTTGCTCCTTCCTACTTTTGCGAAGTCTTCTGTGACGCTATTAAAAAAAATTAGTATTTGCTGAAAATATGTAAGGATAATTTAGTTTAATAAGTCAAACATGCTATAAATTGACAATAGATTTGGCTAGAAGCCGTCCTAGGGCTCGTCGCGATCTTTCAAAATGAAAATAGATTTCCATTGTCTTTATGATTTTCCTTTGACGATTATAATATGTAATCTTGAAAATCTTTTGATATGAAATATATTATTTTTTTCAATAAAATAGTTTTTTAATAAATACACAATAAAAAATAGCTAGGTTGCCCATTGCCCATGGCCAGGGTCTGCGGCCGGCGCTCAGCCCCCGGCTGCACAGAAGGAAACTAACCGTTAAGATTTGTTAAAGCCGACTAGCATAGTTTTAAGTTTATGATTTTTTTTTTAATAGATTTAGTTAGTGTGAGAAATGCCTGTTAATTTCTTCCAGTTAAATGGAATCTTATGAGAGATTTGGTAACCTTGTCTTGATGAGTTTGTTTTACATTGTGGGGTTTTAAAATGAGTTTTAGTATTGTGAAGGTTGAATAAAATATCAATATTTTAAAAAATTTAAATAAAAATTAAAACTTTTTAATGAAAATTATGTAAATATTTAGTTATAATAACTTAATTGTAATGAAAATTGAATTTCTTTGTAAACTTTCAAGTTATAAAGAAAAGAATTGTGATTTGAGAAAGGTTTAAGACTCCAATACAATTTCTTTTCTCCAAAAAAAAAAAAAAAAAAAAAAATAAAAAAAAAAAATTTTCGATTAAGTTTATAAAAAAAAAAAAAATATAAAAAAAAAATTTTTAATTTTTTTTTTAAATATATTTGGGGGGTTATTTTTTATGGGGGGGGGCCCCTTTATATTACTACAGCCGCGGGGAAAAAAAAAAAAAAAAAAAAAAAATTTTTTTGATACGAGAGGGGGGGGGGGGGGGGGCGAGAAAAAAAAAAAATAATTCAACCCCTTACAATAAACAATTTTGATATTATATTTTCTACAGACAAAAAAAATACCATCTTTCTGGGGGGGGGGGGGGGGCCGCGGCGGCCCCGCCCCCCCCCCAACCAAAAAAAAAAAACCACATATGGGATTTTTATTTTTAAAAAAAAAAAATAACATTCCTCCCCCTTCCCCACCATCACCCCCTCCCTCCCCCTCCCCCTCCTACCCACCCCCCAACCACCTCAAACGAGTTATAATAAGATATAAAAGCATACCCTTATCCCATTTCAATTTTTTTTTTAATCAATAAAAACAAAAAACACCACGCGCGGCGGGGGGCGCGGGGGCCGCGGCGGGGGGGGGGGGGCGGGGCGGGAGGACGGGCGCGGGGGGGGGGGGGGGGGGGCGCGGCGGGGGGGGGGGGGGGGGGACACACCGGCGGCGGGCGGGGGGGGGGGGGGGGGGGGGAGCAACGGCGGGGGGGCGGCCCCCCCCGGGGGGCCGCGGGGCGGCGGGCGGGGGGGACCACGCAAACCACCCCCACCTTTACTTTTTCTTTTTAAAAAAAAGGGAAATAAAAAAAACCCAATAATTCCCAACCTCTTTTTTTTTGTAATTCCTACATTTTCCACCCCCACATATATTTTATATATATTTTTTATATTTTTTATTAACTTCCAATAATTAATTTTTTTTCCTTTCCCTTTCCTTTTTTTTTTTCTTTTTTATTTTTTTTTTTTTTTTATATATAAAATATTTATCTATATATAAAACAGCCACACAAAACCCCCCCCCCCCCCACCTATTTTTTTTTAATTTTTTTTTTATTAAAAAAACATATAATAAATAAAAAAAAATTAACTCTCCCCCCCCCCCCCCCCCCCCCACCCACTACATTATCCCCAAAACAAAAAAAAAAAAAAAAAAAAAAAAAAAAAAAAAAAAAAAAAGTCAGAGTAATGTAAATCCCCACTTCCACTTTGATCTAATTTTGAATCTTTGAAAACTCTAACCAATATCCATAGAACTTACATATTAACCATATTCCTTTAAGAACCATTGTATCATGTTTGATCATCTCATCCTTGATAATATCTTTTGATTTAACATCTGCTCCCCAAATCAAACTTACCATATATTCGTTCTTCCTCATATCTAACTTGAACATCCATAATTCCTACTAGGGCATCCTTAATTCCTATTAGGGCTTTCAAATATGAAATTCTTTCCATGCTAACTAGATTTTCCTCATACAAATCCTTTATTTTAGGAAAAAAATGTGAGGCTTGCTCCTTTACTCACACTTACTTTCTATTGGCATTCTCTCCCTACTCTTCCCCAAATATTTGAAATAAGAAATGATGAGAATAACTCCTATCTCATACTCACTCTTAACTCATAAAAATTGTAATATATATATATATACCCTCACCCAATTAATCATGACTATATAGTGGTATATAACAAATTGCTAATTATGCATATATAATTCTTGGCAAGATTCAAACCTAGATCTTATTCTTAAAGGTCAAGGAATTTAATCAATTAATTTTATGTCATTTTATTATTGATATATATGCATTTTAAAATTATATATAACTTTAAGTTTTTGAATTGGTTATATTGGATTGAAACAATCCCTAGAAGTTTTTTTTGTCGTCATATACTAGAGGAATAGGTAACTTGTTACCTTTTTTTATCACCTTGTTGTGGGTTTGAATTTTGCTCCTTGTTGCCACTGTAACCCCTAGTTGAATCAAATAAAATTTTTCGTGTAGCCAAAAACGTTGGCATGACATGCCATTTGGTTCTATGAGGCCTGAGGTATTTGAACCATGGTCTCCACTCTTCCAAGGGAGTGCTTTGACAAATGAACCAAGCCCTATGACATACAATACCCACAAGTATTACATCATCACCATGTAGTGATATTACAATAGTTTAGATATTATTCATCTATCACTTGGCAAGATTCAAACCTAGGCTCCTTGAATGTTGAGGAATCTAATCAATTTATTTAATGTCATTTGATCTATAACTTTAATTTCAATTTAAATATATATTTAATTTTATATTTGAATATGTAAAATTTTCATTAAAAACATCAATCTAATTTAAGGTTATAAGAAGTATTTATCATTACATTATGTTGAGTTATTTTCCTTTACACATTAGTTTATTATTTTATGTATTTATTTGCCTCATAAATATTAATTTAGTATTAAATTACAACAATACCAATACATCCAAGAGATTTTGGACAAATAAAATCAAATTCAAATACCAAATTAAGATCTATTTGTTCAAGAAAGTTTGTATAAGAGTGTAGGTGTGTGAAATGTGGGTAGACAGTAACTAGTATAGATCTTCAAGCATGTAGGTATTGGGGTATGAACATATAGGACATGCAAGGTGCAAGTAAAATGTGTATATGCAATGTCAAAATATACTCATATATTATTGGTATATGCAATGTGTAATGCTATGGGTCATTGTGAATATGTACAAAAAGATAACATAAGGTTAAATACATTAGATATGTTTCTTTAGAAGCATTCAATTTTTTCTATCTATTAACATAGTTGAGATTTTTATTAAAATGAATTTTCTTCAAATAATATTTAACAACCTTCTATAGTTCCTCTCGGGCTATCTGATGATAAATGCCCAATCACACTTATTAAATGTGGTCCACTCTACCGTGTCTCCATGGTGGGTTCTTATGGGTTTATTTAAGGTGGATCTACCAATGACAAAAATTTGGAATGTTTCCCTATGTATGACAGAGCCTGATCTAGGAATATGGGTGAAAATCACATGTAGACCCATATTGTTTTGGTGAACCTTGGAGGAGAATATTTTCTACCACTTGGATCGATGATTCCCAGATAAAGTGTTCTTTTGAAATCATAAGCGATGGGACTATGAGAAGGAGATCCACAAACACATTGCTCCTTTGTGGATATGGTGAAGAGAAACTCTCCTTCAAAACCTAGACCACCCAACCCTTCAAACCCTAGCCCACCCAACCCTAGGGTTGAGCTCCTCCCTTTAGATGGATCTCTGAGAATCCCACCCGAGCTTATGTCCTCTATTGTTACCCATAACTCCCTTTCTCTTGTGGGTAAATTCTTGGGGTTGCAACCTAACATGGATTTGATTCATAGGTGGGCTCTATCTACCTAGTATCCTTTAGGATATTTGGATTTGGTTGCACTCCCCAAGGGTTTCTTCCTTATATGGCTTAATAACTCTAGTGATTCAATTCGGATCCTTACAAACAAGCCTTGGTTTTTTAGAAGGAGGGGACTCTTCTTATGGAAATGGGGTTTTGACTTCAATGTAGCCATCCAAATCATCAACGGTGCACCCATATGGGTTTACCTCCTGGACATTCCTATCCAGTTTTGGTAGGAGGATATTCTTAGAGAGATTGCGTAGTATGGTCCATGTCCATATTTGTGTAAACATAAAATTGGACTCTATACTTTCTTCTTCAATAAACCTCATTTTAGAGGTTTACACTTTTTCTTAGGCCATTGAATATGAAAATAAGCCTATGTTTTGTGATCAATGTTCTAATCAAGGTCATATATGTTTGCACTACCCTAAAGTTTCCAAGGTCCATTTGGACAATGTCAAAAATGGGCACCAACAGTGTCAGATCCCTCATCCACACTCTAACTCATTCTTTTGAACTCCTGATCAAGTTCCAAACTCCCAAGGTATATTGAGGAGGTGTCATCAGCAATCGAAGTACGAGGAGGAGCTCATGTTAATTTTTTGAATCATTCCTTGATACCCAAGGCCTCCAAGGTTGTAGTTTTTTCTATTCCTCCCTAGGCACAACATGATTTATCTTCCTCTCTTAAGGTATGCCCTCTCATTCCTATTTCAAATTATTTCTCTTCTCTATTTGATGGTGACCACACCCTTGCTTCTGAGAATGCTTCCAAGAATCCCATCCTCGATCCTCCTCTGAGTTCCCCCCTTTCCCCCAAGAGCCTCCTTGGCTCTCCCACCTACAACCCTAAAACCAAAAGTCATAAATATCCCTCAAAACCCTTCTTGGAGAAGGGATTTTTTTTCCCTAATCCACAATATCTTATTAAACTATTAGAAAATTTTGGGGTAGAGAGTAATGTTGGGAGACCATCAACTAAAGCTTTGAGGAAAAAGGAGACAGAGTCAGATATCACCGATGGCTCTCAGTATTTATTGAAGATGTGTGTTGGAAATCCTTCTCAACCCTTTGCTAGGGGAAAAAGATTCAATCCCAATTTTTGTTAATGTAAATTGTTTCCTGGAGCTCTAAACAACACATGAAGTTTTTCACAAGTTTTGGGTACTGTTTACAAAATAGTTGTTGGTTTTTAGTTTAAGTTTGTACTTATTTCTTGATTCCCCTAGGTGGGTTTGCTCCATGTTAGTTTCTCTTGGTTCTTCCTTGGAAGCTTCTACTTCTTTGGTGTAAAAGGTTACAAGACCCTTTCAAAACCCCTATACCAATAATAATAATAATAATTTAGTTGAGGTTTTTCATCCAACTCCCTCTAAAATTATGTTACATACTACAACATGATTCACAAGTTATGGAATTAGTTGAAAATAATATTACTAATTTACTTTGTATTCTAAAGAATAAAATTGAGATTTTGTTTTGAAATTTTCATTCTAAAACAATATTTATGTTTAAATTATTTATATAAATAACATTTTTCATTTTATGATATTTTATAATGTTTATTAAATAATAATTTACATAATTAAATTATAGATATTGGTGGATCCTATTTTGGACCTCTCTATACATGAGCTCTCATTATTGAGAATTGAATAAATAAAATTGAGAAACTATTTATCCAATTGAAAGAAAAGCATGATCCTTACGATTTTTATAGGAATTCTCTTATTATAGATAAGACTTTATATCCTTCAATCTATACTTGTTTTTATAAAGATAAGACAAGGCTTAGGGCCTTGATATTACCTTCACATGCAATATAACTAAAATTCCATTTCTTGTTTTCAATTTTCTTCATATAAAATGCTTACTAACATCTATATTTGTAATAGTAACTTACTTTTAAACAAGAAATTATAGTTATTAGTTAATATAGAGATCCCGTGTAAGAGGGAATTATCGTGAAGGATATGAAATAACCTCCTCACCCTTGTTTATCTAGTGGGAGGATTTTTGTGTTCTTGATGGTAGTGTTGGGAACCTAGATATTATAGCTATATTAAGGTGCTTGGTGCACAAGAGACCCTAGTTAAAATATCTCATATTCCCCTTTTGATTCTTTGCTTTAACTAGTATTTCAATTGTATGATGTGGAAACCAACTTGTATTCTAGTTAAAAGGTAAGTATTATATGGAAGATTTTAATTTGTGTATATTGCATAATGACAAACATGTGAAAATAATATGATAGGTCTCATCCAATCATTGTATGACAAGTACCAAAATTTATTTTTCTACAATGTTTATGGTTTGTGAAGATTTTATTTTTTCTTAAAGGATTAATATTCCCAATTTTTTGAATGCCAAAATTTTACACCAAGCATTTTGGGTATATTTTTTCAAATAGCATAATTTTTTGAGTTCTTAGTACTAGTGATATTGGTTCAAGGATCTATTTTAGTCTTTAGGGTAATTTTAGGTAAGATGGATCCTTTGAATTAAATGTTACTATCTTGAATAATATACTTGGTCAAACAAAATGATGACTTTATTGAGAAGTAATAACCTTTGGTGCATCTTTAAGGATGAAATATATATATATATATATATATATAAAAAAATAATATATATATATATATATAAGTCAGACTTAACATTCTTCTTCCATGTTGAATATAATAGCTATCTCACTAATATGTGGACTAATTTGAAAGAATCATTTGGAAATATTAATTTCATGGAGGTTAGTTGGTTGGAGTTGGAGCTCTTGTTTGTTGAGATGACATTTTAATAGCATTGAGGATTTTATTTTGTGATTCAAGAATTTAAGGCTAGATATTGCATATTTTGGATACAATGAAAAGGAGTGCCAAATCATGTTATTCTTATGTATTTAAAGGATCACATAACTTTAACCTTTCTAATATTTTTTCCTCATTTTAGACTTTATACTACTAATTTATGTTATTCCTATGTATGTAAAGGAGCACATAACTTTAAAATTTGATTCTCTTTTATCTTCTCATTCACTTTGAAGTGGCTATATGAAATTTTGGTGTCTCTTCCGAGGTAAGGGCTCATGCAAAAAAATAAATTAGAAAATATTGAGTTTCAATAGCTTAAGGGCAAGTCAAAATAATCAACAAAGTTTTAAATATTGTATATATTATAAAAATAAAAGGACATCTAATTAAAAATTGCTGATTTAATCTAAAAAATAATGAAGCAAATTTTAGGAAGGTAAGAGGTAGTCTTCAATATGATGAGGTAAATTCAATTGCTCATATTCATAACACAGTAAATAAACCCATTAGAGCTTACACTAATGGTTAAAATATATTATTTCATTAATATATTATTTCTAAGATCCCTTATTGCATATTAAGGGGTGTTGAAAGTTCATAATCTAACCTTACTTAAGACAATATTGTATGATGTAATCATATGTAAGTCTATAGACAATGAATGTATATTATTTAATATGGGTTTATGTACTTTTTCTAAATGGAAACATAATAGGGTAACTCACACACCCACCATGTGGTTTTAACTTGGGTCTCTTTGATGAGGACCCATAGACATACCAATTTGGTGTTCTAGTAGGGATATTTATATATTTAGCCTATGGGCCCATGGTTTAACCTTATGATGACTAATCTGACCATACACTTGCGTTATTGTTATGTTGATCAAGGGTACACTTCATATATTGTGTGTCATCACCCTTTCCTTGAAAACTCTAATATGTGGTTACATGATTTGAGTTGATAAATTACGTCTATTTGTTTTGACAAAGTATTGTATTATCCAAAATAATTAGTCCTAATCATTCTAGAAAATAAATTTAATTTATATTATAACAAGGATATTAAGGGTTTCAATTATATATAATTCATGATATATTGAGTTCTGGTAATCCTATTTTCTTATATGAATTTTAATGTCATTTGTTATCTAAACTCTAATTTTTTGTTATAATAAATGTTTAAGCCAAAATGTTCTTAGTATTAACTTGAATTAAATTAGTTCTATTGGACACACTTTATAGAACTAAATGATATATTATTATTATTTTTCTCCTATTAGCATCTAATATTTGTTCCCATATTTTTTTATATGTTTAAGCTGAAAGAATGGAATTTATCATTATTTTAGATATTGTTTACATATATAATGGTTTGTGTGTATTCAATCATTTGATAAATTAATTTAATTCTTAAGCATGGACTTTCCTTTTTGGAGTTGAAGTATTTTTTTTCAATATTTTACTATTTTAGGGTTGCACTTCATTTTCTTGTAAATTGGAAAAGACTTCAAAAATAACAAAGCTTTATCAACACTATATTTACTTATTTGGGATTTTGTTCCTAAAACTAACATCTTAAACATTGAAGGCTAATATTTAGGTAGATTTATAGTTGTTACTATCATTAATATTATATTCAAATGAATTAAAGAATAATGATTAGCATATATAAATTATTTATTCTCTAATTAGAAACTAACATATAAAATTTTAAAATATTTACTTATTATATAAATATTGTAAATGATCTATGAAATGCTAATATTTATTAAAAATACAATTAACCAATTCATTCTTGTGAATCTATATCACCTTGGTACTAAATGATTGAACTTACCCAAGATAATATTGATTTAATATACCTTTCACTATGAGACACACATACACACATATTTAATCAAACAATATAATTAACATTTTAATCATAATCATGCATATATTAATTTTTGTGAGACAATGGAAAAATATCCATTGGTGCTAAGTGATTTGAAAGGGTAATTAAAAAATGAATAGGGGACAACAATATCACTCTATAGTAATTTTAATGTGGTCATATACATATGGGTATTAAAATATGACATAAAAACTTAATAGGATAATATAAAACTATTATCGGCTATTGGAAATGTGATATTGAGAAAAACTTGTAGCTATGCATATTCTATATCATGATAGTAAGGTAGTGGAATTTGTAACTAAAGGGAATTAAAACCTATAGCTATGTGTATTTGTTGTTATGTTATTTATGTAGTGGAAATTGTATCTAAAGAGAAGTAAAAACTATAGCTATACATTTTTTCTATCATGTCAATCAGGTAGTGAAATTTGTAACTAAAGGAAAGTAAAAATTGCATTTGTACATATTCTTTGTCATGTTAGTTAGGTAGTGGAATTTGTAATTTGAGGGAAATAAAAACTATAGTTGTGCATATTATCTCAAAAAATATTATAATTATTACAACATATGTGTGTACTTGGTTTAAAAAAACATTATGCTATGTAAAAGAGAAATTTTTGGCCCCCCCCCCCCTTTTTTTCCCCCCCCCCCCCCCCGGCCCCCCTCCCCCCCCCCCCCCCCTCTTTTTTTTTCCCCCCCCAACTCTTTTTTTTTTCTTTTTTCCTCCTCCCCCCCCCCCCCCCCCCCCCCCTCCCTCTCCCCCCCCCCCCCCCCCCCCCCCCCTTCCCCCTCTCCCCCCCCCCCCACCGGGGGGGGGGGGGGGGCCCCCCCCCCCTCCCCCGGGGGGGGGGGGGGGGGGGGGGGGCGGGCCCTTGGGGCGGGCCTTTTTAAAACCCCCCCCCCCCCCCCCGGCGCCCCCCCGCGGGGCGGCCCCCCCGGGGGGGCCCCCCCCCCCCCCCCCCCCCCCCCCCTTTTCCCGGCCCCCCCCCCGGCGGGGGGGGGCCCCCCCCCCCCCCTCCCCCCCCCCCCCCCCGGGGGGGGGGGGCCCCCCCCCCCCCCCGGGGGGGGGGGGGGGGGGGGGGGCCGGGGGCCCCCCCCCCCCCCCTCTCCCCCCCCCCCCCCTCCCCCCCGCTTTCCCCCTCCTCCCCCTTTTGATTTCATATTTGATACGAGATCCATTGATAGTATTGGGTTGGAGTGAGCTTGAGTACCTCATATTTCTAACCATTGATCATAGTAAACAATAAATCCCATCCTATTCCATAGTTTAGTGGGTAATATTATGACTACTAGAGAATTAATTTGAGGATATTATTAGCTAGGAAAGATCTTTGGGATATTTTTGAGCATGGATATGATGATATAATATATTGGTCTATTATCTCACATGATGAAAAACAAGCAAAGGATAACAAGAAGAAGAATTCTTTGGTATTGTATAATATTCAGTTAGCTCTAGATAAGAGCTTGTTTCTAAGGATTGCAAATACAAAATCAGCCAAGGATGCTTGGAAGGATCTAAAAGAGACTTACCAAGATAGTGACCAAGTGTAAGTGGTCATGTTTTATACCTTGAAGAGAGAGTTTTAGAACATGAAGATGCAATAATGTAAAAGTGTAAGTGAATATTGTGTTAGAATGAAAGATGTAGTTAATAAAATGGTCACTCTTGGAGAAATAATGGATAATGAATTTATTATGAATAAAATGCTAAAAATTGTAACACCAAGAAGGAACCATGTTTATATCATTGTTTAAGAGAGTAAGAATTTGAAAATATTGGATTTTTATCACCTTGTTGGTTCTCTTATGTCACATGCAAAATTACTAAGAGACACCTTTTGTGAAGGTGAAGAAAAGGATTTTGCCTCAAAGGTAAGAGTCTCAAAGAGTTATGGTGACAACCAAGAACAAGGACAAGGATAAGGTAGAGGAAAAAGGTATAATTTTACAATAGAAAGAGGAGGAAGAAGGGGTGGACCTACTACTAGAGATAGAGGAAGACTTTACAAGAGAAATATCCAATACTACCACTACAAAAGGTATGGATATTTTGAGAATGAATGTAGATTAAAATCTATAAAAGAAAGAAAAAGAGAAAATTATACAAATTATTTTGAAGAAGTTTCAAGCAACTTGTTCTTATCCTATGACAAGGATGAAAAAGACTCTTCAATAGAATTGGTATGTTAATTATAGCTATTCCAACTACATAATGAACCACAAGGAGTTTTTTGCTACTATGGATGAGAAATTCAAGATCAAGATCATTGGTGATAACAATTTTTAAATATGGAAACAAAAATTATAATAGACATAAATACCAAGGAAGGTAAAAAGCAAATTTATGATCTTTATTACACTCCTAATCCTAAGAATAATTTGTTGAGCACAAGACAAATTTATGAAAATATTTACAAGGTTATTTTTATGATAAGAACCATGAGAACAAAGTTGTAATTATTGTTTCCATGTTAAGCAATAGAATATATTTTTTATTTTACATGGTGGAATTGGTATCCACCATGAATCCGAGCAAGCTATCTAGATTTTATGGCCGCCATAGTATTCTGTGATGTTTGCATCGAATTTTGCCACATATTTCTTCATGTAGTCCACCCCTATAACCACCATACCACAATCATTTAAAACATTTTATGTCACTAAAATCACTAGGAAAGAGACAAGCATTCAGTCCAATGAGACCAAAGATTTGAACCTTGGATCTCCACCCACCTTATGATATTTGGTCAAACCAATTGGTCTAAACCCTAGACCTATTAAGTAATAAAATGTTTCATTTGAAGTTTGAAGGCAATATCAACAACTTCTCAAACATTGCTATTGAACATAACAGCTAGTTGTGGAATTTTAGGTGTGTCCATTTAAAATTTTCTAATTTAGAAGTTATTGAATTTTCAAGAGTTGGTTTTTGGTTTTACCAAAGATGAAGAAAAAATAGAATTTATGAGGGATGTACCAAAGGCAAGAATGCTAAAGAAATATTTCCAAGTGAAAAGCATGGAGGGACCAAAATCCACTCTAATTAGTCCATTCTTATATTTGTGGCCCAATGTAAATCAAATGCTTGTGTAAGTCATCTTATTTTATTTATTTATTGATTATTTTTCTATAAAGTGTTGGGTATAATTTTTGAAGAATAAATATTAGGCTTTAGATATTTTCAAGAGCTTTAAAGCCTTTGTAGAAAATGAAAGTGGATATAGAATTAAATGTCTAAGGAGTGATCCACTGGTGAGTATTTTTAATGCTTGTTCATAAAATTTTATTTTAAGAATGAAATTAAGAGGCAGCTCACAACTACCTACACTCCTAAACAAAATTGAATGGATAAAAGAAAGAACTAGACTATAGTTGAAATGGCATAAAGTATACTTCAAACTAAATGGATGAGAAATTCTATTCGGGTTAATGTGGTTGCTACAACATTATGCATTATTAATAGGAGCCCCCCATGTTCTCTTGATAATATGACTCCTTATGAAGCATGGTATGAGAAGAAACATAATGTTTTTTCTTTAATTTATATGGTGGAATCGGTATCCACCACAAATCTAGGTAGGCTATCTGGATTTTTATGGCCTCCATAGTATTCTTTGATATCTACAAAGAAACATAATATTAATAATTTTAAAGTTTCTTTTTATTTAGCCTATGTCCATTTTGATGATGAGAAAAGGGATAAGCTTTATCCAAAAATTTAGCCTTGCATTTGTTTTGGATATTGTGAAAATAACAGTTTATAGGCTTTATAATCTAAAGACTAAAAAGTGGTGGCTTCTAGAGATATGATTTTTATTGAAGAGGGAGTATATGTTCATCAAAGAGGCTAATATTGTAATACCATCCATGTTCATTATGGTAGTGTTAGTGGTGAACAAGTCACTAGTGTGCCTACTCCTCTATTAAGTTTTCCAAGTAGTCCTTCAAGTGGTTCTTTAAGTCATCCTAAGGAGAGTTCGTCAACTTCTTCAAGTAACTCATCACCTATTATTGATCTTATAAATAATAATAAGGGTAAGAGAAGTCATAAATATCATCAACCAATTCAAATTATTTATAGGAATTTTGAAAAAATATTTAAAAGAGGTCAAGTTCAAGAAATTGTTCAAGTTACTTAAAGATTGGAAATGTTGCACATATATGGATATGATAAAGAATATACTAAAGGTGAGTTGTTTGATTATTCTATGATGTCTCAAGGTGTATTTGAACCTTGTTGTTTTGATAATGCTTGTACTAATGATGTGTGGGTGCAATCAATGCAATAAGAGATCAATTCCATTCAAAATAATGATACTTGGGAGTTTATGAGTCTTCTCAATGATATGAAATATTTAGGTTCCAGTGGGTCTACAATACCAAGTATAATATTTATGGACTTATTGTAGTATTGAAATACATAAGGCTAGATTTATTGCTAAATTATTCACACAAAGGTATGGAATTGATTATGAATAAATGTTTGCATCTATAGTAATTCATGAAATAGTAAAAAGGTCATTTCTATGCAATATCAAAAGCGATAGAGTGTGCATCACTTGGGTGTGAAAAATGCCTTCTTTAAGAAGATGAAGTGTATGTACAAAAAACACAAAGTTTTGAGGTTAAAGGTAAATAATCCTATGTATACAAGTTGAATAATTCATTGTATGGCCTAAAGCAAGTACCAAGGGATTGGTATGCCTAGATAGATGGATAATTTAAAAAATGTGACATCAAAAGGAGAAAGAATGATCCTAACCTCTACTCCAAGAAAGAAGATAATGATATTATTCTTAAATGTTTTCATGTAGATTATTTGATTTATATGGGTATTAGATAAAAAATAAAATATGAATTCAAAAATGCTATTATGAATGTGTTTGTAAAGAAACATTTGGTGTTGATGCATTACTTCCTTAGAATGGAGTTTTATCAAAATGATGCTAAATTTTGTATTTGCCAAACCAAGAATTTTAAATATATGTTAAATAATTTTTGTATGAAAAAATATAAATCGATTCCCCCTCTCATTGCTCATGGAGTAGTTTTGTGCAAGGATGATAGAGTTGAGGATGTAAATATGACATGTTATAGGAACATTGTGGAAATTTTGATGTTTCTCACTAACATTAGACTAGACATTGCTTATGTTATTTATCTTATTTAAAGGTGCATGAATGAACCATCTCAAGTTTATTTTAGGGTTTCCAAGAGAACCTTGAGGTATATGAAATGTAGTATTGATTTTTTCATTCATTATTATGTAACTACGTAAATGAAGCTTATTGGTGTTAGTGATTATGATTATGGCAACAACTTAGATGAAAAAAATTCTACTTCTAAAATAACTTTTTTCTTGGTTTTGTAATGATCACATGGAGATAAAATAATTAGGGATTATATAATCCTTCCTTCATAAAATTTGAGCATATGGTAGTGGTTTCAACTAGTGCACAAGCTTTGTGGCATAGGAAAGTATTGGAGGAGATTGATGATAAGAAATATCATTCTACAATATTGTTTTGTGATAATATGAATACAATTCAATGGGAAAATAATTTCATCCATCATAACAATTCTAAACACTTTGAATTGAAGTATCATTTTATTAAGGATATGGTCAAAAATTAAAGAATAAATTTAAAGTATTGTAGCACTCAAGAGCAACGGGAGTTTCCAAAGCCTATTTTTTAAAACTTAAGGATAGTCTTGTGAGATATCTTAGCATTAAGAGGAATAATGTTGAAAATGTGATGTTGAGTAAAAATTATAGTTGTACATATTCTCTATCATGTTAGCCAAATAGTGGAATTTGTAACTGAAGGGAAGTAAATACTATAGTTGTGCATATTATTTGTCATGTAATTTGTATCTAAAGGGAAGTAAAACTATAAATATACATATTTTTTGTCATGTTAGTTAAGTAGTGGAATTTATAATTAAAGGCAAGTGAAAATTTTTGTTGTGAATATTCTCTATCATGTCAATTAGGTAGTGGAATTTTAAACTAAAGGGAGGTAAAAACTATGGTCATCTATGTTATCTGTCATGTTAGCTAGGTAGTGGAATTTGTAACTAAAGGGAATTAAAAAAGTTGTAGTTGTACATATTCTCTCAAAATGATTTTAATAATTGTAGCATATGTGTGTGTTTGGATTAACAAACAAAAATTGCTATGTTAAAGAGCCAATTTCACATAGGCAATACTATGGATTGATGAGAGATTTGGTATTAATATTATATGTAAAAAATGTGAACTTCACATATCTCTAAAAAACTATTCTAAGGAACATTATGGGATATATAGGAACATCAAGTAACATCATAACATGAACTATTTTTTAAATTATTTAGAATTGCACATTTTAGTTTTAAATAGTTTGCAAGGTTGAACCTTGATTTTAAAGCAAATATATTAATTTAATTTCATCCTTGTCACCATAATTAGACATTATTTAAAACCTTTAAACCATTGAAAATTATCAAATCTAACTAATAAAATCCAAATTCATTTAAAAGGGATAATTTTATTCATCACATAGTTGGGAGGTTTTGAGGACAATTTCAAGAACTTGTTATGCAAGAATAGTCCCTAAAATAACTTATAAAATAATGCTACTATGGTTCAATATGTATTATGGACATATAAATTTATAAATATGAGATCAAAATATATGATATGCCACTCATAGTGATCACATTTAGCTTTGAATGTTGTTTTCTAGATAATTGATTGATCCAACTAAATTGTATGATACTAAATGTCTAATGCAATTCTACTAAAGTATTTTGATTACTTAATTTAGTATATGAAATAATCAATGTTAAGAGGTGGATAACAAATTTGTAAAATTATAATATTCAATATTCTATAATCTTTACAAAATATCATTTCAATTTATTTTTATTAAATATAATAATGTATGAATGGTGACAATGACAATGAGAAGTGTTATGATGGATCTTATAGTTTTGTATAAGGTTTTAAAATATATTTATAATTTCCTAACAATAGTATAGTATAATATTATATAAAATAATAGAGTAATGAACCTAAAAATAAATCAATGTTACCGTATATATTCCTAAGGTAATTCTCTAGGCATTTTAAATAAATCATTCTATACATCAATTGGTAATTGAACACTTGAAAGAGGAACATTGTCCAAAATAGTTTACTTATTGTATAACACACATCATTGTACTCATTGAAATTGATTTTCCTCACTACTTGTTTCTAAAAAGTAAACAAGAATTATACATAAAATAATAAGATGGAGATATGAAATCTTATCAAAATTTTCTAGTGTCTTACTTCCATAATAAGTTCCATATTGGCTATACTCTTAAGTATTACAAATAATTGATTGAGAATAATCAATTATAGTTATCACATTGAAATATACAACCACTAAATAGTCTAATTAAATGGATCACTACATTATATTCATATTGATGTAAGAATCCTAGCAATTTTAGCATACCCAAAGGTAAGGATTATTTAAATACATATGCATATTTAAAACTAAATTTGAAGTTGTTAGTCTCTTTACTACCACTATGACTAATACAAAGTACTAGATGTTTGAAAATAACTTAATAAAATATAGGGTTATTTCTAACAAGTCATTGATATGAATTTGAAGGTCTCAAAATGAGGTCCAATCAATTCATTTGTAATGAAAACTTACGGAATGTTAGGTATTGGAACATAAATTTTAGTTGTCTAATTTTATTATAATTACATGTTTATATATTTATATTTATATCAATTTTTATGTTAACAAGGTCATTGACTCAACTATGGGGACCTCACATGGATTAAATCATATCAATCTACAATGGTATTTTTAGATAGATAGCTATTTAAAATTTATATTATAAACATATAAATTTTAGTTACTCCATTTATAGTTACATGTGTTTAATTTATTGATTATTTAAGATATAATTGAAAGCAAAAAAAAAAAAAATAATAATAATAATAAAATATATCCTTTCCCTAGATATATTGTCTAGTTTTATTATTTATAAAAATTTATTGATGTTTGGAGCACCAATTTAGTATAAATATGTGGTAGGGGCCCAATGTTTAGTTAGACAACCCCTCTCCTATTGGGAATTTATAACTTTAGGATCCATCGATGTTCCATTGGCCATATTACAACCATGTTCCAAGGTCCATTGCATAAAGGTATAAGAGACTTCTAGCAACTACCTTTTGTACAAGATCCTAGTTGCTTCTACTCAAGCACATGCATACCCAACATTCCAATGAATCTATTATAGGTATGGGTGTTCTTACTATAGAATTTTCTATTGATATTGATCCCTACAGAAGAGGAATTGTCTTTCTACTTAAATGGATCATGATATTTCCATTCATTAAATTAATATTTTGATATTTGAAGACATGGATCCAAGTAGTTTGATAAGTAAAATATATTGCATCATACAACTACACCATATTTCTAATAATTGTCTTGTCACGTTAGTAGCTTCTATATTAGGCATGCATGCTCATCATTGGATTATATGGGAACTCAAGTATCATGGTCATCATAATTCATGGCTATACTTCAAGAAGACATTCCCACTAAATTTTGATATGGATCCCTCACCTATTATATTTTTTGTTTGATACAAAATAAACAAACATGCATAATAGAAGAATAATACATTGAGTTTATGAGACTCCTTACATATACCTATAATTTGTATCTGATGATGGGGGTATAATGCTTTCATCATGGTCTTAAGGATGATATTAGACAAGAGGTAGAAATGCATGATTTTTATACTCTCCATGATGTTGATCATTTGGTTCATACAACTAAAAAGAAGATCTATTTGCCTTATCCCCAACCACAACATGATTTCAATCCTAAAAAACCATATTTTAATAATTATAATGATGATAAACCACCAATATTATTTTGCTACATATTTCTATCATGCAATTCTTAGCATCAAGCTTATGAGGAGTGATGTAAATTCCAATTAGAAGAAGAGGATGAAACAATCTTATATTTTAAAGAGCTTATCCCTTCTTAGTAGAAGTCACTAGACTAAAAAAAATATCATGATAAATACAAGAAAAAAATGAACCTTCTATTATTTTTCCTCAGGGGGTTATAGGCTTATGACATCGTCAAGGTACAAGACTTTATCAAACAATAGTAATGCAATGTATTGATTAAATCAAACAACACTCATAGCAAGACAACTAAAATGATGGGATTTTTGTATCAATAATATGACCCAAGATAAATAAAAATGTCAATAATTTTATAAATGTGCATATCCAGATGGGATCATGTATTTGGTCTAACAGTTTTTTAGAAATAGAATTAGATGATGTAGATGTCTCAATTATAGGATATTAATCTTTATCTATAGTCATTGTATCTATAATGGATGAAATATCACAAGGTTATTTGTCTCTATGATTATTTTATCTCTATCTTCTAGGGTTTTCAACTCCCACCAAATGGAAAAGATGTTGAATAAGGGTAGTAGAGGTTTCTTTTTCTAAATTAATTGCATGGAAGTAGATGCCACCAAGAAATTGTCTCCATATATTTCCTTTAACATATAATCTCTTATTAATAGATATGCTTTAATATTCAATGAACCCATGGGTCATCCACCTAAATAGACTCGTCATCTCACCATCCACATTATACCAGGAAGTCATCCATCCAATGTTCATCCTTATTTCTATCCCTAACCTCCAAAATTAGAAATAATTAAGTTGGTTGAAGATATGTTCGAGTACGTTATTATCTATCATAGTACCAAGCCTTATTCATGGCCAATGGTAATGATTAATTATAATGATAATTATTAGCATATATATTTCATGATTAATACCACCTTATTAATATTATCACTAAATATAATTTTCCAATTCCAATTATTGATAATTTGTTGGATGGATTTCATAGTTCTACAAATTTTAACAAGCTTGACTATTCTTATGATTGCATTTTGTACATATAAGGGTAATTATGAATTATTGATCATGTATTTTGGTCTTACTAATATTATTTACACTTTTTAAATCCCAATGAATTTGATATTTGATCCTCTTTTTTAAAGGTTTGTGTTCATTTTATTTTATGATATACTAGTTTATAATAAATTCTGAGTTATCCATTTAGTTCATGTTGAGAAAGCTCACCTTTTATAGAAGGAATAGTTATTTATCAAGAGATCCAAAAGTTTTTTTAGGGTATTCAAAATGTAATAATTAGGTCATACTATGTTTGATCAAGGAATCAAGATGGAACCCATCAAGATCAAGGTCATGCAATATTGGCCTTTGCCTAAATCCCTCAAGAAACTATGAATATTTTTAGGTCTTCTAGGGTATTATAGGAAATATGTTTAGAACTATGAAAAATTAAATCACCTCTTACTGCTATCACCAAGAAGGATATATTTATTTGGTCTAATGAAGCTACCAAGGCATTCAATGTCTTTAGGGAGGCTATGTCCACCACCCCCATTTTAGCTACTCTTGACTTTAAGAAGCCATTTATCTTTGATTTTGGTTCTTTTGTAATAGGTACTAGGGTTAATTTGATGTAGGAAAACACCCTCTTATAGGTAATGGGGTTAATTTTATGTAGGCACTGGGGTTAATATGGTGATAGGGTTTTAAAAATTATGTATATAGTTTTACATGGAGTAACAAGAGGATAGGAAGTTAGCTGATTCAAGAAAGGTTGGATAGGTTTTTTTATCCAAGGAATCTACAACAATGTTTGGTGATTCAGCGTTACAATCCCTTCCTAAATGCACTTCAGACCATAATATTTTTCTATGGGAGGCATTTTAGGCTAACTCCTTTAAAAAGCCATTCAAATTTTTGTCAATGTGGGTTAAACATATGGACTTCAAGAAACAAATAGAGGAATGGTGGCAGTAGCCTATCCAGGGAAGTGCTTCCTTCAAACTATCTCAAAAAAATAAGATGGTGAAAAATAACCTTAGAATTTGGAACAAAGAAGTATTTGGAAATATTTTTGAGAATAAGAGAGCAGTGGGGGAAAAACTGAGAATAATAGAAAGCAAAATCCAAAATGGAACCTATGATGAGGTGACAAGGATCGAAGAGAAGGAAACCCTTTGTGAGTTTTATAATATTTTAGCTTGTGAAGAGATGTATTGGAGGCATAAATCAAGGGCATTATGGCTAAAGGAAGGGGACTCTAATTCAAAATTTTTCCATGTTACCACATTAAGCAATAGAAGCAAAAATAATATTAGAAATTTAACTAAGGTGGATGGATCCTCAACTCAAAACATTCAGGAAATCAAGGACGAGGCTATTAATTTTTTCAATTCATTATTGGGTGAACGGGCCTATAATACCCAAGAAAAGGACTCTCTCCTTCAATTTATTCCACAACTCATTGATGAAATTATTAATGAGTCTCTTACAGAAGATTTTTTAGACGAAGATATCAAGGAGGCTTTGTTTAACATGGATCCTAACAAAGCTCCTAGGCCGGACGGGTTTTCATCACGGTTTTTCCAAGTTTTTTGGGATATTGTTGGAGCAAAAGTTATTGCTGCAATCAAGGAGTTCTAAAGTTCAAATCATATTCCAAGGGGTTTCAATTCAAATTTCATTGCTTTGATCCCTAAAGGCCCCAACCCCAAAACTATGGCTGACTTTAGGCCGGTTAGCCTGTGTAATATATCCTATAAAATTCTATCCAAAGTTTTAGCCAACTGTTTGAAGAAAGTTCTACCGGTTATCATTGATCCAAGTCAAGGAAGTTATGTACAAGGAAGATCAATATTAGATGGAGTTATTACTATTCATGAGGCTCTTCATACAGCCACTCAGACCAAAAAAGTAGTCATGGCTTTAAATTTAGACATGAACAAAGCTTATGACAGGATAAATTGGGAATTCCTAGAGGTAGTTTTATTAAAATTTGGCTTCAACATGAAATGGGTCAAGTTAATAAGAGAGTGTATTTCTAAGCCTTATTTTTTAGTTTTGGTTAATGGGTCTATTGCAGGTTTTTGTTAAAGCAAATGTGGTCTAAGACAAGGATATCTCATAAGTCCTATGTTGTTCATAATTGTAGTTGAGGCCTTGGGAAGAACCATTAAGGCAGCAGTAGTAGCTGGACTCATATCAAGTATCAAGGCCACGTCGCTAACTACCCCGGTGACACATCAGCAATTTTTTGATGATACATTTCTACTGAATTTGGCTTTTGTGGTTGAGGCAAGAAGGATTAAAAATATTCTCATAATGTATGAAGAAACGGCTAGACAGAAAGTGAATTTTGATAAGAGCAAAATTTATTTCATCAATACGCCCATTCCTATGCAAAACAACATAGAAAGGATCATGGAATGTCAGATTGCATCCCTTCTTACCTCCTATTTAGGTCTTCCCCTATTTATGGGGAAACTTGAAGGATCAATGTGGAACATAGTTCTGGAGAGGATCCAATAAAAGCTAGTAGTATGGAAAGGACATCTGTTATCTCAAGCAGGCAAAGCAGTTTTAACTATGGCTTCACTCCAAAGTATACTCATTTACTTCCTATCAGTCTTTAGAGCTCCCAGCAAGGTGTATCACAAAATTGAGCAACTTCAAAAAAAAATTCTCTAGTTAGGGACTAAGGATAATAAAAGGATCCATTTAGTAGGTTGGAACAAGGTTTGCAAACCTAAATCTGATGGGGGGTTAGGATTGAGGAGAGTTGCTCATCTCAATACAACTCTGTTAGCCAAACAAGCATGGCAGTTATTGACTAAGGTCGATAATGAATGGACTGCCATAGTTAGGAGGAAACATCTCCAAGGTGTGAACTTCCTTAATGACAACTTAGCAAGAAGGGGGTCCTATTTTTGGAAGGCAATCCTCATGAGCAGGGATCTTGTTAAGAAAGGTCTTATATGGATTCTAGGAAATGGGTAAACAATAGAATTTTTGAAGGATCGATGGGTGAGAGCTGAGGAGTTATCCCAAAATCCTCGTTTGGCTAGGATTCAATAGCATATGGAGCAACATATTGGGAAGAAGGTTGCAAATTATATGTGGTAGGATATAAATATCAATATGTGGAAACACATCAGAGTACAGGGTTTTGAAGTAGAGTCTGAAGAGCTTTATAACATTTTAACTCAACAAATTATTGCCTCTTGAGAGGATGAAGATCACATTGTTTGGTCTGAGACTAAAAGTGGTGAATTCATAGTTAAGTCTACCTATAATTTGCTTCTCAATGTGGAAGATCAACAGTTTCAACCGAGTTTGGTTTGGATCAAAGGCTTAATTCCTAAAATATCAATTTTTTCATGGCTGGTGATTCAAGGAAAAATCCACACTATGGACAATATGTTATCCAAAGGTATGGTTATTGCTAACTGTTGCTACATGTGTAGGGCAGGGTGGGAGACTACCCAACGCTTATTTCTGGAGTGTTCGATAGCGGAGTCCATCCTAGATGAACTTTTTCAAGCCTTTAAGATCTCGTGGGTTAATCTTGCTCTTATATCCGAAGTGTTCCATAAATGGCCTCAACCCTTTGTTAGCCTAAAACTTAAGTACCTATGGAAAATCTATTGGCATCATTTTCTTTGGAAGATTTGGCTAGAAAGGAACCATAGAGCCTTTAAGGATACCATTCACAACCCAAAAACCATCCTCAACAGGATTATTGTCTTTGCGAAAGAAAACCTTAGCACCTTAGTGGATTAGAACCACTCAATTCCTCCCCAAGAAAAACAATTAGCTCGGGCCTTAGGTATTGAGGACAAACCTTCCATTACTTTGCCCAATCCCAAAAAAGGGATTTCTTGGGAGCCACCCCCCAGGGTTGGTTTAAACTAAATTTTGATGGTGCAGCCAAGGAGAACCTAGGAAGAGTTGGAGCTGGAAGAATAATCAGGGATCATCAAGGAAATCTGGTCAAGGCCTTCACTAAACCATTGGGAATTAGAACTAATAACGAAGCAGAAGCTAGAGCCCTTTGGAGAGGGTTGCAAGTAGCCCAAGCAACTCAAGTTAACTTGATGATTGAAGATGATTCTATGAACATAATCAACCTGTTAACCAATGGTAAAAAACCTCCATGGATAATCGAGGGAGTCATCCATGAAGTGAGGATCCTTTTTGTGGCAAGACAGAATAGGAGGGCTCGTCACGTGTACCATGAGGCCAACAGGTCAGCTAAAAAATTAGCCAACATAGGTGTTGATGTTGGTAGTTTTGTGACATGGACACAAGGTGTGCCACATGAAGTGGAAAACATTATTAGTCATGAAAAGAAACCTACCCATTAAGGAGAAAGATGAATGGGTGTTATTTTCCCATGGAGCTGGTAATAACTATGGGGTTTCCCTCTAAATTATACCAAATTGGAAATGAAGGTAACAGGGTGTAAGCTTTGGAATATTTCGATAGAGAATAGGAAATGGGCAAGCAATAGGTTTCACAAGTGCACAGTTCCAAACTTAAATTTCCTGTCAATGTAAGTAATGTTTACAGTTATGTTTAGGTATAGTTGTGCCTTATTAGTAGGGTGTTGTAGGGGATTCAACACAAGTTCTGGTAAGAAATTTTCAAGGATGACTAGGATCTACAATCTCAGCAGAATGCTGGATATTGTAATAGGTTTTGGGTTAACCTACAAAACCTGGTAATTAATTAAGACTTTTATTTACCAAAAAAAAGAAGGAAGATACAAATGGATATAATTTTTTTTTACAAGTATACAATATATTGATGCTAGGAGTTAGTTGAGCAAAAATATAACAATGATTATTTTGATGGGATACAAGGATAAGCTAAGTTGGGAGTTGAATAGCTTAGAAAAATATACAATAATAAGTGGATATAATATAAAGCACCAATAAAATAGGAATATCGCAATAATATGGGAAAATATTTGAGATAGATTGAGCATTCCTAAAGTTAAAATATTTCTTTGGCTAGTAGGTCATAGAATAATATTATCCTTGGATAAAATTATGAAAATGGGTCTTCATCGCCCCTCACAATTCATTCTTTGTAAAAATGAGGAGGAGAGTATAGACCATCTCTTGGGACACTACTCAATAGTCTAGAAACTATTGCAATGGATTCTTAATATGTTTGGTGGAAGCACGAGATTCCGGGCGAAGGAAACACTAATTGCGATGCAACCAAAATCAAATGCGCTTAAGTCCTAGAAATGTAAAATGCATGAAACGAAAGAGACGCATTAAAATGAGATACAAGCAAATGGTGAAAACACAACCCTTTCATTAAAATTTCTTGATCTCTGTTACAATGACGTCTCCTCCCTTTTCAGGGGCTAGGAGCGCTAAAAGAATTTTACTACAATCACTTAATGTTCCTCTTTCCGCGTGCCCACGATTGAAATGGACGGGCCAAGATGATGTCGTCGCTGATGTTGATGAGTTCTTCACCTCTGCTACTTCTCCTGCGAACAAAGAAACAACCAAGATGTCAGTAGCACTTGCCACGAATGGAAAGTGTTCGTTCTCTAAAATTAACAAAATATGCATGTAAACATTTGCCTGAAACGGTAAATACAGTGAGTCCAAATGGCTTGAAATCTTGACAGAAGATAGAAAAAGTTACCAGAAGGCCATTGCCACTAAGACAGCTGGCCAATCTGCCTTCAACTGGAATTCGTCCCTGGGCAAGACGAATTCTGACTACAATTCATCCCTGGGTGGGACGAATTCTTCTATGTTGAAGAAGCCGACTTGCTGCTGCTCCAATGTCGATTCTTGAGACCTGAAAAATGCCTACAAACAATGGGGTTATGTAATTGGGGCCATTTTGGGACGACCCAGATGGTCGGATTCTCCCAATTTGGCCTCTACCCTCGGGAATTTGATCTCGCCACCTACAAGTTAGTGAAACAACAAAGCGACACAAAACATACTAGAATCTGATCAAAAGTTATGAACTTGCAGCTATGAGTTAACCAAACATGATAACACAAAATGCAACCTGAAAAAGTAATCTAGAATGCTCTAAAACTTAGAAAGTGCGGGGGTGCCCAAGTGGGCCTCCCACCGTTGGCACTTGATTCTGACGCCAATCCACTAGGGATGGGCCCAAAACCTATTAGGATTGAGGGGTCGATGAATTGGTTGGTTCAGGTGTCCATGTGTTGGATTTGGGTCAGATTCAAACTTCCAAAATCCACCCAACAACCTCCCTTGCAAAAAATATTGGTGGATGTGAGAAGGTGAATCAAAGGGGATGCAAGTGGGTGTTCAACTTGGCAGCACTTCGTTGCTTGAAATCTCCTTCAATATTTTCTTTTGGGTGAGAAAAGTCTCACCTTTTATAGACCCATGGGGTCTCTTTTAAGAGGGAAGCACAAATGCCATGTGTTGGTCATAGGTGCCATGTGGCAGTCATGTCTTCCCATGAGGGAGGGGAGTCCTCCATTGACTTGGGCTCTCATAACTGCCCTTGTGACAGTCCTCTAACGGCCTATCTATCCACCCACACACGTGTGCGAGGCGGGAGTCATCAACTGACTGTCTTGGGCTGCCACTTGGCACCATTCTTCTTTTTGCCCGTTAAACTTGGAATTCGTCCCTGGGTGAGACGATTTCAGAATTCGTACCTAGATGAGACGAATTCCAGTTAGTATTCGTCCCTGGGTGAGACGAATACTGAGCAAAGCGTCTAAATGTGCCAAATTGCTTCTCGACCTTACAAAATTGCTATGAAAGTGGTTAGGACCATTGTTTGACCTCTGAGGGCTGCCCTGGGGGCTGTGTTTGTCAAAGCGATCAGTGTTTGCAATCACATAATCGTATTGGTGTTGTTTTGGTGTCTACATTTGGTAAATGCATTCTGATGAATGGAAGAATTAAATAATGGTTAGAGAAATGGTAGAGCACTTTTAAAAGTGGGGCTTTAAAAAAAATCTAGGATATATCAAAAGATACAATACTTTGGATTGCTTGGCTAGAAAGCAATAAAATAATATTTAAAGGAATGAAAATAAGTTTAGAAGTAATGAAAAGGAATATTCTTTTAGCCATAGAGGAGTCTAAACAAACCCTATCAACTCACCCAATATAATCTAGAAATGAAGAGCCTTGATAGATGGGGTCAAGTCATCAAATGGAATTATGGTGTTGGGTACAGGAAAAACAAAAAGAAGGCAAAAAATATAAAGTGGAAACCACCAGATGTGGATTTGTTCAAATTAAATTTTTATGCAAAATCTAAATGAAATCTAGGACCAACATGAGGAGGAATAATTAGAAATAATAGAGGAGATATTTTATCTCATTATTCTTTCAGTAGTGGATTTAAGATAAATAATGAAGTTGAAGCTTGGGCAGCTTTGGAAGGGTTAAAAATATGTAAAAAAATAAAATGGAACAAAGTATGGATGGAAGGTGATTCATTAATATAATAAACACCATTTTGAGGAAAGTAAAGTCTCCATGGAACATAAAAGAGATAGTTGTGGAAATACAAGATCTTGTTATATAGTTTAAAGAAATTAGGTTTGCACATATGTTAAGGGAAGAAAACAAATGTGCAAATAGGCTAGCCAGTAGAGGGTTTTTAGTTAAGGATCATGAAGGTAAATTCTCTTTTCCTTGATTAGAGAAAGTAACAAGCTTAGCTAAAACTGATAAAAAAATGTTAACTACCTAAATCAAATAAAGATTAAGATTTACTTTAATGTTCTCCATTGATAATTCTTTTTTTATCTTATAACATTAATTTTTCATATAAACTATTTAAAATAACTTTTGTGGTTGAATTTATTCTTTAGGAAGGAAAGTGACAATCCAAATGTGGTAAAGTGGACTATAATAGTGTGATGTTTAAATATTACTCTATTAAGATGGAATGCATAAATAGTAGAGGTGGAGTTTTAGTCATATGAAGGCTACTATATGAAAATTTCAAGAAGGATGCTAAATTTTGGAATATTTGTATTCACCAAAAAAATTGAAGAAAATCCAAAAGATGAAAATAAAAAATTCAAACATTTTATTATAAATGATGTAGGTATCTAGCTATAGCAACTCAATTGAGATAATAGTTGAATATATTTGTAAACTCTTAAGCTCTCAAGGAGAGAGTTGTGGATTTTTAAATTTGAGGTACCTGAGTACAACCCCTTGTTCTCCAACAAAAAAAAAGAGTTTTGAAGTAAAAGAAAGAAGTATTTGGATAGTAATTTAATATGCATAAAGATACATTGTAAAATATTTACAAAAACACACACACACACACACACATACAAATAAAAAAAAAAAACTATGATTTTAAGTAAATGAAAGAAACTACTAACATCATTTTACAAAATTAATGCAAATCTAAATAGAAAAAATATCATTCTAAAAGGAAAATATTTATGCCCACAAGGTCTTAGAGGAGTGGTGAATAGGGAATGCACATTGTCAAGAGATAACGGGTTCAATTCCCCTCGACACTTGACAATATCCCTTGCGGTCTCAGGTCCTTGTGTGCATGCATAACATATCAAAAAATATTTATTCTATAATTATATAGTTGATAAAATAGAAAACAATGATTTCCTTTAGAAATGACCTCTTTTAATAAATATTATTCTCAATTATGATAGATTCTATATAGGAAATCCATCTAATACATAGATAGAATAAAAATATTTAGAGAATATTAAGGTCTTATTATGGTTTAGTAGTAGTGTTGGAGTTTATATTAATAATAATATAGAAGTAATTGTTATTGAATATATGCTTATGAAATCTAAACAAAGGGATTCGATAAATATTATCAATGAATCATATTAAAAAATACTTATGGATTTTCTTAAGTTTGTGTCTTGCTTTAGGTCCAAGTAATTAATCATTAGGGAATGTCAATGAGATCGTGATACATACTAATAAGATATTTATTACTGGATGATGCCACATTTGAAGAAAATTTAACAAAGTTATAAATATTCTTAATATGATTATATTTAGTTAGGAGGTCAAATTTGAATATGGCAATAAGGATAATTGTTTGTGATTATTTGGGATTCATCATGTGGTAGAATTTTTTACATGATGGATCCAAAAGAGTCACAAACAAATATAAAACTTTGTCAAAATTTAAGAACGTAAGTAAGGATATCATATTTTAATTTAGAAGAATGAGATTATCTACATATTATATTTTATAAATATAAATCATAATAAAATATTAGCATGTCATTGGGAAAATAATATAATCTTAGCATGATCTATCCAATTGACTTTGAAATCTTAATTTTTCTTGTGAAAATTTATGGCTAGATTGTATCCTTTTTCAAATCCAAAATGGAATGATGTACTTGTGTTTAATTTGTGAGCCAAGAGTGAGTATGGTTAAAGATAAAGTGTGAGTCTAGAGGAAGTGTGAACCAAACTTTAGTCATGGTGAAAGAGTGGGGACTTCATCTAGAATTCATCAATGCTCCAAACCCTTACCATGAATATGTGGAACATTATTTTCAAAAAATTGCTAAAGTAAAGAAATGCTAGAAAAAATAAGCTATAGTGGCTATTACGATCCAAGAGCAAGTGTGAGATAGGAGAGAGTGCAAGCTAGGATCAAGTGAAAGCGAAGAGGGAGTGTGAGCCAAGATGGAGTGCAAGCCAAGAGTGAGCCCCATTAGCTAGTATGGAAAGAAAGTCATATTTGAAATCCCTAATGGGAAGTTAGGAGCCCTAGTTGGAAGTATGGAGGCCCAAGTTAGATATAAGTAGAAGAGCAAATACATGGAAAGTTTGATCCAAGGAGTAGATGTTACACTAGAATAAAGTATCAAGGATGAGACAATTGAGCATGAGATAATGGTTCTTAAAAGTAGAGGGTTAATATTTAAGTTCCATAGATCATGGTCAAGGTATTTGGATATTCAAAATTGGATCAAGTAGAAGTGAGGATTAAAATAAAATTACTCTATGAATTTTCTTCCTAAAGACTTTTTCTCGTTGTCTTTTTTAGTTTAGAAATTAAGGATAAAATAATTGTTGGTGGACCATGGTTTAGGGGAAGAGATGTACTTTATTTGATACCATGGAAATGATTTTTTTTTTTGTAGAGACAAAATCTATTAAGAATCTTCTAATATAGGTTGGGATTTTTGGACTTCCATATCAGCTTAAAAATAAGTATATTTTGAAGAATATTGGAAATTCCCTAGGGAAATTCATCAAGGAAGGACTAAATACTAAGGAGTGAAAGCATGCTATATGTATTCAAATATGGGTTGCTATAGATATTTCAAAACCTTTTCGACAATCTAAATCAAAATAATGGGATCAACAAGTAGATTATAAAAATATCACATTTCGTTGCCACGATTGTTATGATAATGGACACATGAAAAGAATTTGCAAAGTAAAAACTATGAAGAAAGAGACACAAATTTTAGTCATAAGATAAGCTTCAATATGAAGCAAGGCAATCATACAGTAATAGAAGTTAGTTTAGATCAAGGATATTCCACTTCGAAAGAAGAGGAAAAGAAATCTTATATACAATATCATTTGATAAGTTTAGAAGGAATTAAACATGCAAAAAAATATGTGGAGAGAAATCCTAAAACAAATTCTAGCAGAAGAGGTCAAGTTTATTCCAGGTAAATCATTTTTTATCTCATGTAGTATAGAATCCTCTTCATGTAATAAAGTGAAAGGGGTGAGGATATTATCCCTTGCACTTTAAGGTTTCAAGAACAACATAATAAATAAATGAGGATGGAGGAAACCCATAACAATTTAGTTTTTCTAGGGTAGAATATGAATATAATTTCTATAGAAGAGCATACTCGCACTTTAGATTTTCTAGTACAACATAAAGAAGATTATGTTTTTAATGTTATTACTTGCACTTCAAATCCCTTAGAACAAGGTAAAACTAAAGATGATAAGTCTTACTATGAGAAGTGTGAGAATATTGAAGAGGTTGATGAAGATGAAAGTATTGTTGGGAATGAAAAATGGGAGAAATACCTAAGAAGAAAAAACAAAGAGAAAAAAAAACCTAGAGGGATATTGATATGGGAAACAAAAACAAATATCACAAGTCTTAACAAGAAGTTGTGCTAAACCCACAAATACAAACAAAAAATAACAATGAAAATAATATCTTAGAATATTATGGGAATGAATAAGAACCCTAAAAAAAGGTATTAAAAAATTATGTGGTTGTTATAAACAAGATATTTATAGATATAGAAGTTGGGCAACAAATATTTTAGTCATTCACGATGTTGAATTTTATCTTAACAGAATTTAAATTTTAGAATGTATCTGATATAAAAGGAGTTGATTGTGGAAACTTAGCAACAACCAATTTGAGGAAGATGGATAATATCTTTGATAGAAAGGCAAATGAAGAATATATTTGATAGAAATACAAAGTTGAATATGCTTTAATTAAATTGTTAGACATGTAATGAGAGCAATGTAATGCTTTATTTTTATAATGGGATTATCCCTCAATAGAAACCATACATAGCTTATTAAATAAAAAAACATATATACATTACCATTCTAACTAGGAATATCTATTAAAATTAATCCATGAGAATATGTATGAGTAAAGTTATGGCTTCCAATAGTAGATATTTTGATGATAAAATTCATTTAAGGATCCAAGATGATGATTAAGAAAAAAAGGTTGGCCCTACAAGGATATTATTTTTTCAAAGCGCATTAGCTCAACTAACTATATTCATCAACTTCCAAGGAGGAGACCCAAGTTGGAATCTTGCCAAGTGACACATGTAAAATTACCAAGCTATTATAATACAACTATGTGGTGATGATGTAATATGAGTGGGGCATATTTCAATCCCATATAACCAATTAAATAAATAAATAAGTGTCCTAATCTAGGCAACCTAATAGTGGAAGTATTATGACCATAATCATTCCTACCTCTATGAATAATGCTTGGAAAAGAACAAACTAAGTAGATCCTTGATAGTAAACATATAAATATTTTCTAAATTAACCATAGGATTATATTTCATTCCTAAGAGGATATTATCTACACAAACATTGTATTTAAAATATCTAAATGTCAAATTTATTAACTTAGAAAATAAATCCTTAATAGTGTATCCAAATTCTCCCATTTGAAAGCAAATTAATTTTAATATTAAGAAAGAAGTCATAAGAATACAAAATTTCTATAAGGTGCTACTATAAATGTTTTATCTACTTAAAATATCATTGCATATTGTGGAAGCAAAACCTTTGTCGAGTTGACAATTGGTGGCCATGCATCACATTTTTTATAGTAAAATGACTAGATTTTTAGCATAAGATGGCTTATTCTATGGTATTTTAAAAATATAAATAAATCATAAATGGTATAGATGAATGTGGTAATCAATTAAGGTTCATACATTGATAATACACCTTTATAGTTGTACCTAGATAAGGGGAATGAAAATTATTTATCACTCTTAGAAATGTTTAAAAAATATTCAACATGTTGACATGAGGCATACACAAAAGGAAATTAAAAAGTATAAAGGTCACTTAGACAATATTTCTATTATGAGATATGTGCTCCTTATGTTTATAGTGTAAAGCAAGCAATACTTATTATCTTACAAAAAGAAAAAAAATCATATTTTAGAAGTTTACTATAGTCTATTTGAATATTCAAAATAATGTGATTAGTATTCCATATAATTTAATGAATATGTTTGAGCATGGAGATGATTCTCCATTGATGATATCATCAACTTATTATTCATAAAAGTGTTAAATACTAAGTATTATTTAAGTGTTTTGACAACATAAGGAGAGCATGATAGCACCTAAAGAGTCATTACAACCTCAATTTATCTCCTAAAGAAATGGATCCTCCTTTCATCTATATGCATTGAGAAAGAGAATTATCTCTATGTGAGTTTTATATATGCTACTATAATCCTTTGAGGATACAATTTTACTATTAAATATGTCGAAAAGGAGGAAAAATAATGTTTTTCATCTTCTTTCCCTTGCAAGTGTCTCTTGAGAGCCTTGATATTTAATGATTATTTTATTAAAGAGAAAACATATATTTTAAGGATCTAGGTTATCTCCAACACTATATGAAAAGATCAAGACAAGTAAAGGGGAGGTTATAATTGAAAATATTGATGGGTAGGCACTCAAAAATAGACTCATTGCATATTAAATGACATAAAACTTTATATAAAATTGTTATTTGCCTTCAAAGGACGTCAATATTAGGATAATGTAAAATTTTATATTTACATAGATATAAGGGATAAATATATCCTCTTAGAGCTCAAAGCACAAAAAATTAAGAGCATACATATCAAGAAAAATGTGTATGATTTGTACTTTTTTTTTTAACATGGTGGAATCGGTAACCGCCATGAATCCAAGCAGGTTGTCTAGATTTTTATGGCCACCACAGTATTCTGTGTTTTCCACCCTAGAATTCACCACACAGATCTCCACATAGTCAGCCCCTATAACTGCCATGCCACAATCATTTTAAACCTTTTACGTCGTTGAAAGAACCATGAAAGGGACAAGTGTTCAATTTGGAGAGGCTCAAGTTTTGAACCTTGGACCTTCGCCCCCTTATGGGGTTTGGATGAACCAATTGGTCTGCAACTCGGACCTAATTTGTACTCTTTGTTGGAGAAACATCTTATTGAAAAACTTTAAGTCTAAATAAAATTATTTTTGAGGTTTAAATTATGAAATTGAATTCTGTAAAGGATGACTATGAAAATTTAAGTCCTCAATTAGCTCAAGTATGATACCATCACCCATCATGCCAATATAGTTAAAATGAAAAACCTCTTGTTTAAATGACATTAAGAATGAGCCAAGGAAATTTTAGAGTGGATGTTATAGTTGACCTGATGAAGGTTATCCTAGAAAATATGGAGAACCATATGTATTAATAGACTACAAAGTTGTATATGATATCATGTTCCTTATCAAATCCATCTATGCTCTCATATCAATATTGTGCAAGCCACTTATGGTTTAAATATTAAAATAAAATTGGTTCTATGGGATACATATAGAACTTGATTTCTTTTGTCTATTTTTATGAATTTATTATGAATTTAGGAAGAAAAGTTAAAATAGATTTTCTTGTTCATATTACATCATGGACTATTTTTCCTATGCTTTTAGGCTTAGTCTCATAAAGACAATAAGATTAGATTCAAAAAATGATTTGCTAAAAATCTTGTAATTATTGGCGATCTTGTTCTAATATTTTTAGCAAATACATTATTTTTCTTTTTTTAGCAAAAAACCCCTTGCGGGGCTGCCTTGGTCTAAGAGACCATGAACAGGGGGTTCTACACCGTCAAAGTCACCCGAGGGTTGCACCTAGCCCTGCCCGCACCAACATTATCAATTGGATTTTGGGTACCCAATTTAGCTTTTTGGTAGGGTGGAGATTCAAACCTGGGACCTCCCTTGGAGGATTGCCCTCTCCTCTCCAACTCACCTACAACACCTGGGTGCAAATATATTATTTTGAATATTATATCTAAAGTTTCTTTATTTTACCTTTATAAACTAGGAGAATATTCTAGCCTAGATGATGATTTTCTTACTTTTCTAAGGTGATAGAGGTTTCAAGAAAACATAGAATTACTATTATCACTTCCAACCTATAATAGTTGGGGGATTTAAATCCCACATGGGTTTTTACTAATATATGGAACACATGTGCTATGATCCCATATAAAATAGATAAGCCTCTTTTTATATTTTTTCTTGTTGATAAGAAATTGGTTATTTTTTTTTTCCTTAAACAAGAGAACATTTACAAATATGATGAATAAAACATAATCCTAATGGAGCTACCAAAAGAAATTTTGATACTTAGATATCAAGGGAATCCAACACATTACTTCTCCATCTATGTAGGAATAAATATAAATTAATCCTTGGCTCTACTAATAATACCATAAACAACAAAGAAGAAAGAAATTTTGGTACTTAGATATCAAGGGAATTCACCTATTTCTTATTCATCTATGTAGGAATAAACATAAATAGTCAAGTTAATATGATTGTGTAGCACATTTGGTGAATATCTTGGGTGTTGGTTGTGACTGACCTAGGCTCCATTCCCCCTGCCACCACCCTATGTATATGTGGTATAGTTTGTGAATATCCTATGTGTTGGTAGAGGCCAACACAACCTCCATTTATCTTCTACCCTGCCTTGTGGATACTCAAATAATAATCCCTTGTGACTGATACCACATGGTATACCTAGATGGGATAGCTACAACTGGCCAAAAAGCTAGGTTCTTGGGTTTTTTATTTCACCTAAAAATTTATCAATTGTATAGTATAGTTTGTGAATATCGTGGTCACTGGTATTAGATAACCTAGGCTCCAATCTCACTGTCTCCATCCTAGGGATACATGACATAATTGGTGAATTTCCTATGTGTTGGTAAAGGTTGACACAAGCTCCATTTCCTCTATGCCCCACCCTATGGATACTCAAATAACAATCCCTTGTGATTGATGTCACATGGTATACCTGAATAGGATAGCTATGGCTAGCCACAGAGCTAGCTTCTTGGGGTTACCGTTTCACCTAAAAATATTATCCCTAGGGGCTAGGTGGATTGGTAATTTCTGGTGCTTAACAAGAAAAGGCCTAGGTTCAAACCCTAGGGGTATGCCTATTTTCAAATGTAGTAGTCTAACCTAAATCCGTTGAGTGCATGTCAACCCCACGATGATGGTACCAATCTTGAGCAATCGTTGGTCCCACTTACACTGGGTTAAATAACGAGTTGGAATTTATGTTATAGGGGACAACCCAAAGATTTGAACTCTTATTGGTAGTATAAAAGGATTGTGGATATAATTAATTCCCCTATGTATCAAATAAAGAAAGAAATAAAAAATGATACAAATTTATAGAGGGAACATAACTTAATGATCATAACCTACAATTAAAGAAGGTAAATATAAACATAAAAGGTCTCATGGAGCTTATTTAGAAGATCAAAATATTTTTAAACTTATATAAAAGTAAAATTAACATATATATATATATATATATATATATGGAAAAATAATATGTAACAATTTTTTTTTGAGTATAAATTTCTATATACTATTATAAAATAGAATGTTGCAAGTTTTGTTGATGCCTCTTTTGAATATAAGCTTCAAGGATTGATAATTATAGATTATAAAAATATAATATAAATAAAAAATCTCAACAAAAATTGTACAAACTAACCTCCATAAATAAATATAAATAATAAATAACAAAAAATATGGTTTCTCACACTAACCAAATAAATAAAAATAAAAATAACAAAAAATATATATTCACATATATTTTGAATAATAATATGTATTTTAAAATCATATGAATTAAGATAAATTATTTAAAGAGGTTTGAATAACATCAAAAATTTATATAAATTTATAAAATAAATAATCATATTATAATACACTTGGAAAATATATGAACTAAGAGGAACATATTATATTATATTATATTATATTATATTTTATATCTATATATATATATATATATATATTCCTTTTTTATTTTGTAGGGAACCTCTTTAAACCGTAACCCTCTAGGTAAAGATGAAGTCGATGGACCCTCAATCGAGAAGGGAATCAAATCAGGGCAGCGCTATCAACCAGTTATATTTTTGGGTAATTTTTAAAGTAAAGCATAAGTTTTTGAAAGGGGTTTTGATCCTCTTTATCAAGGTTTGAACTTGGATCTCTTGAATGAAAACCCAAAGACATACGACTACGATATCCCTCATAGGACTAAATTTTGGGGGTAAAGCATGAGTTTTTGAAAGGGGCCTTGATCCCTTGTATCGAGGTTTGAACTTGAGTTTGATTGATAAAAAATCAAAGTCATACCACTGTGGTATCCCTCACAAGACAACATTTTAGGGGCTCGAAAGCATACGTTTTGAAAGGGACCCAATCCCCTTTATTGGGGTTTGAACTTAGGTCTCCTAAAAAAAACCCAAAAATAAAATTTTATGGTAGACCATAGGTTTTAAAAGGGTCCCAATCCTTTGTATCAGGTTTTAAACTTGAGTTTCTTAGGTGAAAACCCAAAGACATACTACTATTGCATCTTTCATATAGGATTTGAACTTGAATATCTTGAATGAAAATCCAAATACATACCACTACGATATTCATCACAAAATTAAAATAATTTTATATTAAATAAAAAATTTATATATAAAAAAAATAATAATAAATTACTTAACACAATTTGAATCAAATATTAAATTTATAATTTTCTCAACTAAATAAATAAATAATAAAAATTGATATGCATAAAACCTTGACTTCTAAACTTAGTTAAATTTGAAATTAGTCAACTTAGGATAACATCAGATGTAAACAATTTCAATTCTATATTAAAAAATTAAATAAAATGAATAATTTAAATACAATTAAAACACAGTTTGATTAATTGTTTTTTATATAAAGTGAATAATTTTAATACAATTAAAACACATCTTGACTTGCATAAATACAACCTATAAAAGTATTTGACTCCACTTTTTTTTTTTTAAGAGTTGCGTAACTTGCAAGCAATGGGCAAGGCAAATTTTGTTAAAGAGAGAAGACGTGGTAACGAGTCCTCAAAGTTGACATTATTTCACCTGACATGCTTTTGACCGTTTAAAAAGTCATCATTTAACGAGCGACGTGTGTTGCAAATCTTGAACCTTTACATTTAAAAAAAAAAAACCTTTGAACATGCGTAGCTTTTTATTAATATCTTATGGAATCTTTTACAAAATGTGAACTTTTCTTGTCATCCCTCCACATTTGACTTTCCAAATATTTTTAAAAGTTCAGTCAACTTGTTTACCCAAATGAAATTGACCAAGAAGACTATTTACCCAATTTCCTTATTTTCTTTAGAAGTAGGTTACCATCCATCTTTCCTTTTCTTAATGAGTTTCTTTGGAAGTAGATTAATGGGTTTGTTAGTGGTGTATGCTAAGAATTTTGACCTTATCAGATTATATAGAGATGTTTTTATTTAATATATAATAAGTTATTAATTAAAATGTTAACTTGAATTTAAACAAAGTTTAAAATTCTCAAAATAAATTAATATGGAATTGGTGTAAAGGAGAGTCCATTAAGAGATGGTAGTTATTTCTAAGAATTGCATTTGTGGAAAATCTTGAAGTTGAGATATGAAAGGAAATGTTTTTCATTAAACACGGAAACATGGGCGGTGGGTGGGGAAGAGACGACCCCCAGCGTTGCGACAATGTTGCTTTACTTAAAATCATACCCCACAGGAGAGACGCTTTTCAGTCGGCAAGAGAACAGGCATGGACAGACGTGGACGACAAAAAAAAAGGAATTGTTGAAAACTTTGGGCGCCATCAGATCTTGACCCCACCCCTTGTTTCTGTCTGTGTCTGTATCTCTCTGTTGCTTCGTGCTTGACCACAACACTGTCTTTCCTTCTTCTTCAACGGTGCAAAAGCTGCATATGATTGGTTCTTTTGAAGGTTAAAATACCTAGCTGCATATGATGGCACATTGTATTCATGCATGGATGTCATCTGGATTTGAATTTGGTCATTGACATTTCAAAGTAGGCTTAACTAATACATGTTATGTCGTCAGCCATGACGAGTTATGTTTTGAATCCTTTAATTTGTTTATTGCACTTCTTTGCACATTACATTATATATAATAAATATTTAACTACTTGTTTCTGCATGACGAAACGTGGTTCTTTGTTTTACCTTTAAATGGTTGTAAATTCTAAATATCAAAACCACAAATTGAAAGCACGAGATTTCGGGCGAAGGAAACACTAATTGCGATGCATTCAAAATCAAATACGCTTAAGTCCTAGAAATGTAAATTGCATGAAACGAAAGAAATGCATTGGAAGAGACACAAGCAAATGGAGAAAACACAGCCCTTTCATTAAAATTTCTTGATCTCTTGTTACAAATACGCCTCCTCCCTTTTCAGGGGCTAGGAGCGTTAAAAGAATTTGACTACAATCGAGACTTAAGGTTCCTCTTTTCGCGTGCCCACACTTGAAATGGACGGGCCAAGATGATGCCGCCGCTGATGTCGATGAGTATTTGACCTCTGCTGCTCCTCCTGCGAACAAAGAAACAACGAAGATGTCAGTAGCACCTGCTGCACATAAGAAGTGTTTGTTCTCTAAAATCGCCAAAAGATGCATGCAAACATTTGTCTGAAACAGTGAGTAAAATGACTCTAAATGACCTAAAACCTGACAGAGGACAGAAAACATCACCAGAAGGCCACTGCCACTGAGACAGTCGACCAATCTGCCTTCAACTGGAATTCATCCCTGGGCAGGACGAATTCTGACTGCTATTCGTCCCTGGGTGGGACGAATTCTTTTGTGTTGGAAAAGCCGAAGTGCTACTGCTCCAATGTCGAATCTCGGGACCTCCAAAATGCCTGCAAATAGGGGGGTTATGTAATTGGGGCCATTTTGGGATGACCCAGATGGTCGGATTCTCCCAATTTGGCCTCTATCCTCGGGAATTCGATATCGCCACCTGCAAGTTAGTAAAACAACAAAGCGACACAAAGCATGATAAAATCTGATCAAAATGTTATGAAATTGAAGCTATGAATTCACCAAACAGAATAACACAAAATGCAACATGAATAAGTAATCTAGAATGCTTTTAGAATAAAAACTTAGAAAGTGCGGGGGTGCCCAAGTGGGCCTCCCACCGTTGGCACTTGATCTTGGCGCCAATCCACTAGGGATGGGCCCAAAACCTCTTAGGATTGGGGGGTCGGCAAATTGGTTGATTCAGGTGTCCATATGTTGGATTTGGGTCAGATTCAAGCTTCCAAAAGCCACCCAACAACCTCCCTTGCAAAAGAGATTGGTGGATGTGAGAAGGTGAATCAAATGGGATGCAAGTGGGTGTTCAACTCGGCAGCACTTCGTTGCTTGAAATCTCCTTCAATCTGTCTCCTTTTGGGTGAGAAAAGTCCCACCTTTTATAGACCCATGGGGTCTCTTTTGAGAGGGAAGCACAAATGCCATGTGTTGGTCATAGGTGCCATGTGGCAATCATGTCTTCCCATGAGGGAGGGGAGTCCTCCATTGACTTGGGCTCTCATAACTGCCCTTGTGATAGTCCTCTAACGGCCTATCTATCCACCCACACACGTGTGCGAGGTAGGAGTCATCAACTGACTGTCCTGGGCTGCCACTTGGCACCATTCTTCTTTTTGCCCGTTAAACTTGGAATTCATCCCTGGGTGAGACGATTTCAGAATTCGTCCCTGGGTGAGACAATCAGTTAGTATTCATCCCCGGGTGAGACGAATACTGAGCAAAGTGTCTAAATGTGCCAAATTGCTTCCCGACCTTACAAAATTGCTATGAAAGTGGTTAGGACCACTGTTTGACCTCCGAGGGCTGGCCCTGGGGGCTGTGTTTGTCAAAGTGATCAGTGTTTGCAGTCACATAATCGGATTGGTGTTGTTTTGGTGTCTACAGATGCCCCTTTTTGGGATGCACTGTGCATGGCACAGCGCCGAGCAAAAATAGATAACCAAAGCACTAATGATTAGGGTTTCTTGGTAACCTAACCAACTTTTGATGCCCCAAGCATGGAAAGGGCATGCATTCTTGAATCCTTGCTTCTGACGAGCTAAGGAGTTTGATTTCAAGTGTTAACCTATTTTGGTGAGGTGTGACTTGAACTTGGACATTGATCAGTCATGATTAGGCAAAGGGCACAACCTTTTATCCACGGGGGAACCTTGTGTTCATGATTCACGAAATGCCAAGTGTTTGATTGATTTGATTGTTGCTTGTTTACTGCCCCAAGTAGGAGCGTGATTGTCTTTGTCAATGATTCTTTGAATGCATGTCATTTTCCTTAATTGGGTGTGTGATTGTTGATTGGTGACTAAGTGTGACTACCCCCTCAAGCAATGAATCGATGAGGGAATGACCTTCATGAGAAAAGCGACGAGTCGCTTGACCCAAGATGACTTGTGCAAGGGTGCCTTTAGATGGTTTATCGTTAAGCATGTGCAATTTTTCCAACATCTGGACCTATTTTTGGTGGGTGTTAACCCTTTTTGTGATGCCATAATGGGGTGAAATCATCGACAACCCATCTTCCCGTGGAGCGGTCCGGCTATGATAGCCTTCTTGGGGAAGTAGGAGAGTGACAATTTGAACCCCGACATCGATTTTCTATGCCAAGAGGTTAAGTGCGAGAGCACTTGTGTCCGGCAATGCTTATTGCTTTGTTTTTATGTTGCATGTTTTGTTTTTTTTGTTGTTTTTTTTTGTGACACCATTTGGGGATTAAATTTTTGAAAATCCGTCTCCCGTGGAGCGGTCCGGCTATGGTAGCCTTCTTAGGGAGTAGGATAGTGATAATTTGTGACCCTGATGTCGATTTGCCATGCCAAGAGTTTAAGTGCAAGAGCACTTGTGTCTGGCAATGTTTATTGCTTTTTGTGTTGTTTTGATTTTCTTGTTGTTTTTGAGTGGGCTTTGACCCTTTTGTGATGTCGTTTGGGGATGAAATTGTCAAAAATCCGTCTTCCTGTGGAGCGGTCCGGCTATGGTAGCCTTCTTAGGGAGTAGGATAGCGACAATGTAGACCCTGACATCAGTTTTTCTATGCCAAGAGGTTAAGTGCAAGAGTACTTGTGTCTGGCAATGTTTATTGCTTTTTGTTTTTGTGTTGCATTTATTTGTTGTTTTTGTTGTTTTGATTTTCTTTGATCTTGTGCATGATGGTTGATGAATATGGATGTATGCATGTTGATTTATTTTTATGGATGCATATGCTATGATGAATGCAAATGGTTTTGATTTATATGTGATATGCAGATATGAAATGGATGAATGGGGTTTGTGATGTTTGGCTATGGCACCAAGGACTGTTTAGAACTCTGTTATTTTGTTTTTAGGCGATTGCTGTGATGCATGACTTTGTATGTATACATGTGGTTTTTCTTTTTTGTATTTTTTTGATGGTATTGTAAGGATGAAAAGTAGCGCAGTTGGTTTAGAAATGTAGCTAAGGTTTTCCGAGACTCAGACGGTTTTAACTCACTAGCCATGATTGTACTTTATCTTACAAGACTTTTGAACAAGGTATGAATAGGACTTGTTTTTGACCGAGCTATTTCACATCCCTATGTGTGCAATTGAGTTCATTTATGTGGTATTTGTCAGGATACCGCCAGTGCCAGATGGGCTTTCAACCGAACCTATACTGAGGATCACCTAATTAACTCCACTAACTCCTTTGGTGTATTTAGTTAGATTAATCTACGGTGTTATCCAGGATGCCATAAGCTAGCTCATCCACATGCAAACATTGATCTGTATGCAAGTTAATGTGACAGATATATCGTCATGCGAGAATTTTACCGCTAGTTACCGATAGGCTATCAACCAAACCGATACTGAGGCTTGCCTCATGACCTGTTAGAATACTGAGAGTTCCAGGGATTCAAGTTCACTCCCTTCTTTTCTTCAATTGTATTGGGATACTTGCTCATTTGTAGTGATAAGATCACTGTTTATTTTGATTTGTTTTTCTTTTGAGCAAGGGATTGGGGATATGGAGTGACGAAAATCACTATTGCTTGTGCCTTTTGATGTGTGCATTGTAGGATGTCAAATTTTGGAGTTTTGACATTTTGCAAATTTTTTGATGTTTTGCAATTATTGAGAACTTTAGGGATTCTTAGGGAATTGGGTAGGGAGGATGCTTGTCCTTTTGCAAACTCTCAGCATTCTTGGGGTCATTCGCACAGGGGGATGAGCAAGATAACCGTTTCGCTTTTGGTGACCTGGATTACTATGCAGGTTTCATCTTTCGTTCACACAACTTGGGAATTGTTTTATGTGTTTTAATTTGTGTTGGGATGTTACGTAACAAGGTGTATTTCAAGTGTAACTCTACCTTCGTAAAATCTGTCTGACTTGATACATTACATGGCTAAAGAGCAAAATGATGACTGAATCACGGAAACTCTTGATACATTAATAGACCACTGACTCTAGTGTGGTAAAAGCAATGCGTGGTGTTTTTGTTGTTTTTGTACAATGGAATAGTGTGGAATAAGACGGACTAGCAGAGCAATTACAGCCTATGGTGCCTTTGACCTATTCGACCACAAATATGCAATGTATGGATGCAATGCTTAATGCAGCTACATATTTTTGTATTTTTGATGGATTGATTTTTGTGAATATGAAGATGAAGGGCGAGAAGAGCTCTCTTTTGATGAATTTGAGTATGCCTAGATATGATATGCAAATTTTGGTTGTTTTTGATTATTTTTTATTTTGACCAAGTGATTGCGATAATCCTTGGAGCTTTTGGTTTGACCAAGTGATTGCGATAATCCTTGGAGCTTTTTGGGTTTTGACCAAGTGATTGTGATAATCCTTGGAGCTTTTTGGTTTTTGACCAAGTGATTGCGATAATCCTTGGAGCTTTTGGGATGACCAAGTGATTGTGATAATCCTTGGAGCTTTTTGGGGTGACCAAGAGATTGCGATAATCCTTGGAGCTTTTGGAGTGACCAAGAGATTGCGATAATCCTTGGAGCTTTTGGGATGACCAAGTGATTGCGATAATCCTTGGAGATTTTTGGGTTATGACCAAGTGATTACGATAATCCTTGGAGCTTTTGGGGTGACCAAGAGATTGCGATAATCCTTGGAGCTTTTTGGGGTGACCAAGAGATTGCGATAATCCTTGGAGCTTTTTGTGGTGACCAAGTGATTGCGATAATCCTTGGAGCTTTTTGTGGTGACCAAGTGATTGCGATAATCCTTGGAGCTTTTGGGGTGACCAAGTGATTGCGGTAATCCTTGGAGCTTTTGGGGTGACCAAGTGATTGCGATAATCCTTGGAGCTTTTGGGGTGACCAAGTGATTGCGATAATCCTTGGAGCTTTTGGGGTGACCAAGTGATTGCGATAATCCTTGGAGCTTTTGGGGTGACCAAGTGATTGCGATAATCCTTGGAGATTTTTGGTTTGGATTATGGTTCTTCAAGGGATAGAGGTACCCCCAGCTTGATGGTCTTTGCGCTCTAGATCTGGCTCTGGAGAGTTTGGGGGCCAAGAGATTGTGATCAACCCTTGAGCTTTTTTGCCACGGGATAGAGAGGACGAGATTCCGGGCAAAGGAAACACTAATTGCAATACAACCAAAACCAAATGCACTTAAGTCCTAGAAACGTAAAGTGCATGAAATGGAAAAGAAATGCATTAGAAGAGACACAAGCAAATGGAGAAAACACAACTCTTTCATTAATATCCCTTGATCTTTGTTACAATGATGTCTCCTCCCTTTTCGGGGGCTAGGAGCGTTAAAAGAATTCGATTACAATCACTCAATGTTCCTCTTTTCGCGTGCCCACGATTGAAATGGGCGGGCCAAGATGATGCCGCCGTTGATGTCGATGAGTTATTAACCTCTGCTGCTTCTCCTGTGAACAAAGAAACAACCAAGATGTTAGTAGCACCTGCTGCACATAAGAAGTGTTTGTTCTTTAAAATTAATGAAATATGCATGCAAACATTTATCCAAAACAGATGAACAAAATGATTCTAAATGACCTAAAAACCCGACGAGAGGATGGAAAATATTACCAACGGCCATTGCCACCGATACGGTCGACCAATATACCTTCAAATGGAAATCGTCCCCGGGTGGGACGAATTACGATCGCTATTCGTCCCTGGGTGGGACGAATTCTTCTATGTTGGAGAAGCCGACCTGACACACTCCAATGTCGACTCCCGAGGTCTCCAAAACACCTACAAATAGGGGGGTTATGTAATTGGGGCCATTTTGGGACGACCCAGATGGTCGGATTCTCCCAATTTGGCCTCTACCCTCGGGAATTTGATATCGCCTCCTGCAAGTTAGTGAAACTACAAAGCGACACAAAACATACTAGAATCCGATCAAAGGTTACGAAATTGCACCTATGAATTCACCAAATATAAAACACAATATGCAGCATGAGAAAATAAACTAGAATTCTTCTGAAATAAAACTTAAGAAAAGTGCGGGGGTGCCCAAGTGGGCCTCCCACCGTTGGCACTTGATTTCGGCACCAATCCACTAGGGATGGGCCCAAAACCTCTTAGGATTGGGGGGTCAGAAAATTGGTTGATTCAGGTGTCCATATGTTGGATTTAGGTCAGATTCAAGCTTCCAAAAGCCACCCAACAACCTCCCTTGCAAAAGAGATTGGTGGATGTGGGAAGGTGAACCAAAGGGGATGCAAGTGGGTCTTCAACTCGGTAGCACTTTGTTGCTTGAAATCTCCTCTAACCTGCTTATCTTTGGGTGAGAAAAGTCTCACCTTTTATAGACCCATGGGGTCTCTTTTGGGAGGGAAGCACAAATGCCATGTGTTGGTCATAGGCGCCATGTGGCGGTCATGTCTCCCCATGGGAGGGGAGAGTCCTTCATGACTTGGGCTCTCATAATTGCCCCTTGTGATAGTCCCCAAATGGCCTATCTGTCCACCCACACACGTGTGCGAGGCGAGAGTCATCAAGCGATCGTCCTGGGCTGCCACTTGGCCTCATTTGTCTTTTTGCCCGTTAAACTTGGAAATCGTCCCTGGGTGAGACGATTTCAGAATTCGTCCCTGGGTGAGACGAATTCAAGTTAGCAATCGTCCCTAGGTGAGACGATTACTAGGAAAAGTGTCTAAGTGTGCCAAATTGCTTCTTGACCTCACAAAATTGCTATGAAAGTGGTTAAGACCACTGTTTGACCTCTGAGGGCTGCCCTGGGGGTTGTGTTTGTCAAAGCGATCAGTTTTTGCAGTCACATAATCGGATTGGTGTTGTTTTGGTGTCTACACAAATGCTAGTGGAGTAGTGAGCAAGGAAATCCATTTCAAAGAGGAAATTAAAAGGTCAAAGGTTCCAATCTTGATATTTGATACTTTATAATATTTTTAAATCAAAAGTTTTGCAATCTTTTCTTTAAGTAGTTTTAATCTTCATGGTTGACACTTTCAATATTTTCTTTAGGTGATTGCATTCACAATATTTTTGAAATATTTTTAGTTTCAATCTTGATGGTTGACACTCTCAATTGCAATTGCAATATTTTCTTTAGGTAGTTTCAATCTTGATGGTTGACACTCTCAATTGCAATTGCAATATTTTCTTTAGGTAGTTTCAATCTTGATGGTTGACACTCAATATTTTTGCAATATTTTCTTTAAGTAATTTCAATCTTGATGGTTGACACACAATATTTTTGCAATCTTTTCACTCAGGAATGGTTAATTTTCTATGATATACATAGGTACATAGTCAGCAATGGTTGAAATTTTTTGTTTAAACACTCTCAGCAATGGTTGAAATGTTTTGTTTAAACACTCTCACACACTCAACAATGGTTGAAATGTTTTGTTTAAACACTCTCACACACTCAGCAATGGTTGATTCACTCAGCAATAATTGATTTATTACGATGCAAGCTCAAAAAGTCTACTATAAATATTCAAAAACATATTACTATGGCCATAAGAAGACTTGTAAGAAATGTCATGTCACGTAACTCGCTTATATACAATCTTCATTCTATAAATCAATCGAAATCATTGGAAAACTGTGTGCTTTTGGTATGCTCATCTCTCATTGTTTTCCTGAGCCGTTACGGGTCCAAGTTTTCATTACCTTGTTTTCTTATATCTTTTAGATTAGTATGAGAAACTCTTACTATGTTTAAGGTTAGGTAAGGGTGAGATATGAACTTATCAATAAGGTCAAACATACAACCATACACACATCCACACTCTCGCAGGACCTCCAAAGAAAAACCAAACTTGTTCCTCTAGGATATATACAAAAAGATATAATAATAATTATATATATATATATATATATATATATATAATTATTATTATTATTATTATTAGTATATATAGTCTAGGTGGATTGGTAAGTGCTTGTATGACCAGGTACTTACCAAGAAGACACCTAGGTTCAAACATTGGGCGCAACCTATTTACAAAGGTAGTAGTCTAAATTAAATCTTGTGAGTGTGCACCAGATGATACGAATCAGATGATATGAATCCCAAACAATCGGTAGTTCCTTTCATGTCGGGTCAATAATAACTAGGCAGAATAGATTTGGTGGGAGCAATCCTATGGTTTGAACTCTGCGCTTGTCATTTACTAAAAATAATGTGGTTGTGACAAACTCTACTATGTAACAAAAAAATCTATATGTATATAAATTAATTAAAATAATTAATTATTTATAAATATTCCAAAAATAATTGATTTGTTTAAAAAAAATGATAAATAAAATTAATAAACTCAAGTTTTGTTGTTTATAAATTTTTCATTTAAGATTTAATATTTATTTAATTAATATTTTCAGTAATAAGTAAGTGCATTTAAATGAATGTAAACAACAAGGAACAAGACTCATCTTCAAAGTTTTTCCTTTAGAATTTTGAAAAAAAATCAAAGAACAAAGATCCCCATGAGGAAGAACTATCTAGTAAGGGCATAGAGTCATTGTCAAAGCTCTTTTGAAAGTAAGAATGTCATGGGTCAACAATAACTAGGCAGAATAAATTTGGTAGATTTGGTGGGAGTAGTCCATGTGGTTAAGAATGTCATGGGTCAACAATAACTAGGCAGAATAGATTTGGTAGATTTGGTGGGAGTAGTCCATGTGGTTTGATGTGGTTTGAACTCTGCGCTTGTCATTTACTAAAATAATGTGGTTGTGACCAACTCTACTATGCAACAAAAAAAAATCTATATGTATATAAATTAATTAAAATAATTAATTATTTATAAATATTTCAAAAATAATTGATTTGTTTAAAAAAAATGATAAATAAAATTAATAAACTCAAGTTTTGTTGTTTATAAATTTTTCATTTAAGATTTAATATTTATTTAATTAATATTTTGAGTAATAAGTAAGTGGATTTAAATGAGTGTAAAAAACAAGGAACAAGACTCATCTTCAAAGTTTTTCCTTTAGAATTTTGAAAAAAAATCAAAGAACAAAGATCCCCATGAGGAAGAACTATCTAGTAAGGGAAGAGAGTCATTATCGAAGCTCTTTTGAAAGTAAGAATGTCATGGTTAAAAGTAATGATAAGAAAAACAAATCTATAGTATGCCTTATCGAGACTATAGATAATTCACCAAAAGTAATTATAATGGATAAGAAGATTGAATAAAATATAATTATTTTTAAAGTAATATTAATGTCTAAGTTTAATTAACATTGGCTAAATTTTTTAGATATTCATAAATGAAATTACATGGATTGAGTTCAAAATATTTCATGAATTTATTTTTGAATATTTTTCTTCTCATCATCTTCTCTAATTCAAAATACAATGATTATATATTTTTTAATTAATTTACATGGTAGAATCGGTAGCCACCATGAATTCGGGCAGGTTTTTCAAATTTTATGGTCATCTCAGTATTCTGCATTGTCCTCCTCGAAAATCGCCACATAGATCTTCGCACAGTCAGTCCCTATAACCACCATGTCAAAATCATTTTAAACCTTTTACATCATTCAAAACACCAGGAAAGGGACAAGCATTCAGTCTGATGAGGCTCGAGATTTGAATTTTGGACCTTTACCCCCCTTACGGGGTTTTGTCAAATCAATTGATCTACACCTTAGACCTAAAAGACAAGGATTGTTAGATAATAATTATTGCATTATTTAAGGGAAAATAGAAGAGACACGATTTGGAGTCTCATAATTGATCTTTATTAGAAGAACATCAATAACCTCTTGGATCCAAAGAGACATCACATTGTATAAATCCATGTACATTATTTCATAAGATTTGATTAATTTTTTTTCTTGGTATGAGAGCAATTTTTCTCATCTTTGAATCCAGTTTTTTTCTTTTGTTGCAAAGGAGTGTGAGTTTTTTTTCTTTTGGTCATAGAAGGAGATATTATGGAAGAGGTTATTCAAAGATAAAACAAATGGCTGAGTTAGACAATACAAAGAATTGAAACACTATGGGGAGATTCTTAGATGAACTACTAACCTCATAACCATCACATTATTTTTTTATCGTCAGTAGAGACACATTTTATTTTAGTCTTTTTGACTAGAACTTTGAAAAAAAAAAAATTAAATATCTTATTAAAATTGAGTTTAATTAACATAAGACAACCGTGAAGTGCAAATACAAAGGAAGCCATGACCATGGTTGTTTAGCTTATGAAAGCATATACGTAATTAGTGAGAAACTTCTTAATTCCTAGTAACCCCATGGTGAGACTTCTTGGGGTGTTGCTAATTTAAGCATATACGTCTTTAGTGAGAAACTTATTAATTTCTAGTAACCCTATGGTGAGACTTCTTGGGGTGTTGCTAATTTATTTTTTCTGGTAATTATTGGGGAGACAAAACTTGACCAAGGGTTTCTCCATTTTGTGGATGGTATAAGTTAGTAATTTTTTTTCTTAGAAGAGAAAAAATTACATAGAGAGTATTAAGTAGCTTTTTTTTGTTTTCTTTATGCATAGAAATAACTACATTATTTTTTAAGGGATTTATGAGCAACCTTTATTTTCTTAATTTATGCATAAAAAGATAATAAAATAATGGATAAGTTGGAAAAATATAAAAGGGAGAGCAAAATTCATATTTGTATTTTCACTATCCTAGGCAGTTTTTTTTTTTTAATTGTAAATTTTTATAGTAGTTTTTATTTTGATTAGGTAAAAGATAGGGTTTTGAAAGGGAAATCAGCCCTTTTTTACAAAATGAGATTTCTAGAGAATAGGGTCAGACCTTGAAACTCAAAAAAAACATTAGCCCAAATTTGAACCTTACCACTGAAGAAGATTTAGAAATTTGAACCTCTCGCTCGAACTAAATATTTCAAATTTGAAACTTCCCGCCTAGCAAGAGAAAATGTAAACGAACCTTCCAACACCAAAACAATCATTCAATAGCAACCCCACCTAGTAGAAAATCGAGACCAAAATCTAGGAAGGCTCACTAGAGGAACAACTGGTACCAAGTGATCTAGAACTACATTATGGTAACCTACTTCCAAACCCATTAATAAAAGGAAATATGTATGGTAACCTACTTCAAAACACATTAAAAATAACATACAAGGAATAGGACCCAATCAAGGAATGTAGGGTTTTAAATAAGACCTAAGAAATTTTAAAGAACCCCAGGAGCACTAAATATAATACAAAACCTTACCACTCCAAGAAGAACCATGACCCTACAAGCTAGAAGAACAAAAAAATAACTAGGCATCAAAATGAAGAGAGGCCTATCTGCACATGCATGTCTCTAAGGATAATTAAGGCATAGGACTTCCTAGCTTAAAAATCATCCCACCCCATGGGAGAAGAAAAACAAGATGGAGCCCAAAAACCTATCCACCAACTGTCTAGCCATCCACCCAATAACAAGGCCAGCTACTAAGGTTCCTTAAACTACCCTCGCCTTCCAACCAGCTCCCCCACTATGGTTCCATCAGCAGACCTAGCCTTCCACCGAGTAAACCAACCTAATATTATGGACACAATAGCCAAACTAGGAATCCCATCAAAATTCCCAGTAATGCATCCAACCTTTATGGTTCCTTTAGCCCCAACCTTCCACCGAGTCCGCCAACTACAGTTCCATCAGCTAGTCCAACCTTCCACCCAAAATACCAACATGCTATTGAAGGGGCATCTACTAAAATTTATCTCCACCCACATGGTCATCCACCAGGGTGCAAAGCATTCATTCCAAAAATCTAGGCTCATGGTCGATCCAAATTTACTAAACTATAGTAGTTGCAAATTACCTATAATGAACAATATTTTTTTAAAATGTGCATTTTTAGTAGTGAAACACTTTAACCTTTTTAAAGTTATTTGCCTTTAAAAAAATTAAAACATGTGCTTATGTACAAACCATAATTTTTAATATAAATGGTACTTATGGCTTGCATTTATAGGTAAAGTTGTCAAGTTAAGCTACTATGTTTATAGCTTAATAAATTTATCATAATGACATCTAGGTATCGACCTTATAAATAATCAAGGAGAAATAAGGATATCATTATTTTATTTGTTCCCTCTATTTTTACCCTATTTGTCACTATCATTATACAAAAATCTTGAAATTGATAAATTTTGAATATATAGGGAAGTTGTGCCCACATACAAGAATTTATCTTTAAGTAGGTGTCATTGATAGGGAGAATATTTTTTTATCCTACCTTGGTACCTTGTATCATTCTATTTCACATACCTTAAAGTCTCTCTCACATATGACTACATATATCAAGAGGACTAACTTATTCCACATATTGATAGGTATATAGGAAGGGTGGGTATATAGAAAGGTTCGATATATTGGATTGGTGGTATATTGAAGGGAGAATGATTTGGGAGACACAAGGAACCCTCACCATGGTGACATCAATTTTTTCTTATAGAATCATAACTACTCAAAGGCCCAAATTTTGCACCATGGAAGAACAAGAATAGGACCATCCTAGTGCTTGAGATACTTTAGGACATTGTCACTAAAAATATCAATTGGCCAAAATAGAATGAAAAGGATTAACAATAGTTTGATGATGCAAATACAAAGGCACTAATGATCATTACTATTTACAAAACATATGTCATTTGTCCACATAGTGATAAAACACAAACATCCAAGGAGGTATGGAATACACTTTCTACCATATTTGAAGGGAATAATGAAGCCATAATTCTTCATCTTTAATCTCAAATCCAAACACTAGGATTTCAAGATGGAAAAAGCATTGAATAATTACTTTGTAGAGTTGATAAATTGAAATTAATATTAAACACCATGGTGGAAATATTAGGAGACAATACCTTAGTACCCATTATACTTAAAGCCTTACCAAATTTATTTTGAGTGCTAATTGCTTCTTTGCAAGTATCAAATAGAAATATTTCCTTTGATGAATTGGTGAACAAGACTCAATAGGAGGAAAAAAATAATTAGTTAAGGGACCAATTAAAAAATAATGCACTCATTTAAGTAAATAATTCATAGAAGAGTCTCTCCTCGTCTTCATCAACACCATAAAAATAACCTCAAAGACAAAGGATTTATTGTCATATTTGTGAAAGAGGAGATCAAACCGACAAGCCTCCTTAGAATAAGACACATTTCAAACCATATACCAAGAAACAACATGTGTATGTCGCACATGAAGGACAAAAATATAATTTTGAAATACTCTAAACTAGTATACAAGATACTAATGACCAAGGTAGTTAACCAAAGGATGAAATTTGGTATATTTATTTAGGTTCTAGCAACCATATGACTAGAGATAAAAAGTAGTTTAATTCACTACAAGAAAAATAGGGGAAACCAACCATTATTTTTGATGATAAGACCCATCATGTTAAAGGAGTGGGAAATATTCTTATAAATTTGATTGATGGAAAATTCATAATTGAGAATGTACTATATGTACCCAAATTAGCAAACAACTTGATATCTATTTAAAAATGCTAGTTCAAGACATATAAATTGAATTTAAGGTCATTAATGTCAAAAGGAGTTATTTTGTCACAAAATATGATAACTTTGTAGAAACTAGTTCCAAGAATGGCTTGTTTACCCTTGATGTCTTATCATATTCTAATGTTGCATTGTCTATAACCACAATAGATACTACCTTCCTATGGTATAAAAGAGATGGATATCTATGTTATGGATATTTGATCTAGCTAAATAAACATTAAATCATGATATATTTACCCAACCTTTCACTTATATTTCTAATTTTCTTAGGTTGTTTAATAGGAAATCAATATCAAATAACTTTTGAGCTCGGTATTTAGAGAGCTAAAGGACTATTAGATGTTATATATACTAATTTATGTAGACCAAAGCTGGCTAATTATGGTTGACATAGGTACTTTTAGCTATTTTTTGATGATTACTCATTGAAAATGTAGGTATATTTCTTTCCACTCAAATCAAATTCCTTAATAAATTTCCAACACTTTAAGAAGCATATTAAAAAAAAAATTGGGTGTCATATTTGAGTCCACATAGATCAAAGGGGAATATACATTCAATAATTTTTCAAGGTTACTTGCACAAAATGGGATCAAGATATAACTTACTACTACCTGCACTCCATAATAGAATGTAGTTACTAAGAGAAGAAACCATTCCATCATGGAAATGGTATGTTGCATACTCATAAGAGTTGGTCTAGAGAAACGACATTGGGCTAAATATGTATCTAATATCATTTATATTAAAAATAGAGCACCTAGAAATGTACTTCAAGGGATTACATCTTAATAAACTTGATCTACGAGGAAGTCATTAGTTTCTCATCTTAGAGTTTTTGGAAGTAGGACATACTTGCATGTGCCAACATAAAAAAGGACCAGTTTGGATGCAAAAAATCTAGTTTGAATATTTCTTGGGTATGATGAGGTATGAAAAGCTTATCAATTGATTAATATAGTCAAAAAAAATATACATATAGGTAGATATGTGATATTTAAAAAATAATTTGAAAACCAAAAAAAATTGAAGATCCTAAGGAGTTTGAATCTCCTGTTGTAAAAATTGAGACAAATGAGTATATTTGTGAAGAATTTCCAAAATACGAGTTAGAGTTAGAAGTGGTTGATAAAAAAATAAAAAAAAATTGTGGTGGCTACTCCACCATAACAAAGAACTCCAAAATGGTTCAAAAATACTCTCAAAAATGCTAAGCTTGAAGTACCACCTGATCTAACCTCCACCTAACCATGTATTCATAGTAGTACATGATAGGACATAAATTTGGGCTTGATAACTTCTATAATGAAGAATGTAGAACCAACCTTACTAAAGGAAATCACTAAGATTTTTATAATGGAAAGAAGCCATGAAAACAAAATACACATCATTTATGAAGAATGGAAGATGGTATCTTTTTTATTTACTAGAAGGAATGAAGCTCATAGGCTACAAGTGGGTTTTCAAAATCAAGTTAAAAAATATGGATCTATTGATAAATATAAGGTATGACTAGTTGTGAAGGGATATGCATAGAATAAAGGAATAGATTATGAAGATACATTTGCACTTACATTAAATATGACCACTATTCATGTAGTATTTGTAATGGTATTGCAATTTTGTTGGAAAATTCATCAAGTGTGTGTCAAAAGTGCCTTCCTCAATGGTGATCTTGAATAAGTGTACATGACAAAACCTAAAGGCTTTATTGATAATGGGTAACATTGAAAAGTATCCAAACTAAAAAGGCCAATATATGGATTGAAATAGAATATTAGAGCCTATATCAAAATTAATGATCACCTATTATAGCATGGATCCATAAAAATTACCTTTTTATGGAAATATATATGTCAAGAAAATTAGAAATAAGATAGTGATTTTTGTACTCTATGTTGATGATTTGATCACCACTAGAAGTATAAACAAATTGGTCAATTATGTGAAGGATGACTTCAAAAAAAATTGACATGATAGATTTGAGGCTTTTACATTATTATCTTGGTTTGGAAGTTTGGTATAGAAATAGCCACATTCTAGTCATATAAATAATATATACCAAGAAACTGCTAGAAAAATATAGGGTGCTAGGTTGTAAAACTATGATAACACCAATGCATCCATGGTTACAATTTTCTAGATATGATAAATCACCTTAGGTATCTACTACTCTTTATCATCATTTTATCGAGAGTCTCATATACTAACTAGGACTAACATCAATTTTCTTGTAAGTTATCTTTAAAAATTCATGTAGGATCCTAAGGAGAAACATTGGTAAGCAACAAAGAGTATATTGTCTTATGTTCATGGTATAGTAGAATATGACCTAAAATATAAGAAGAATGATTATTTTTCTTATTAAGATGCACAAAATATGATTATGCTAGATCTATAGATTATAAAAAGTCAAAATATTGATATATATTTAATCTAGGATATGGACCTATCTCATGGCATAGAAAAAATAGCATGTAGTGGCATTTTCATCCATAGAGGTAGAATATCATGTTGCACGAGGAGCTGCATGTGAAGCAATTTGGTTATAAAGCATATTATCAAATATAGGTGTGTGCAAAAGATGACCAATGTTGTTCAATTATGATAATCAAGGTATTTTAAAACTGATAAATAATCCAACATTTCATGAAAGGACAAAGCACATTAAAGCTCAATGTCATTTTATTCAATAGCAAGTTTATAATCACTAAATACAACTCAAGTGCATTCCCATCAAATATCAACTTGCAAATATTTTCATAAAGGCACTTGGACGAGTCAAGTATGAATCATTTCACAATCCTCTTTGTATACCAAATAATTTAATAAAGGGAGAATGCTAAATAATTATTATTACATTATTTATTTAAATAAAAGAGATAATATTTGGAGCATCGCATTTTATTTCCATTAGAATAAGGAACATCAAGAGTCTCTTGGATCCTAAGAAACAACAAATTGTATAAATCCATGTACATCCTTTGATAATATTTGATAAAAAAATATATTTATTTTTACTAAAAAGGATAAAATATTGTATGGAAACCCATGAATTAGGATAAGAGATAACTTATATTTAATACCGTGGGATAAAAATTTATCATTTGAGATAGAAAATATTTACAAGCTTCTAGTGTGGGTTAGAATTATAGAATTCCATATAAACTTATCAGTAAAGAGGGTTTAAATAATATCAATAATACTCTAGGTAAGTGCAACCATAAGGCACCAACTACTAAGGATAAAAAAATAAGCTATGTATACCTGAATAAGTATTTCCATAGATATTTCAAACCTTTGCTAGAAATTATTAAGATTAAATATGGATCAAAATAATTGGATCAGCAAGTGGATTATGAAAAAAAGTGTTTAAATGTTGTAATTTTTATGATATTAGACACATGGAAATATATTGAAAATTGAAAATAATTGATAAATACATGAAAAGTTTTGTTCTTGAAAAAATCTTGAAGATGAAACAAGGAAATCATATTGTAATAGAATTTAGTTTAGATCAAGGTTTTTCACTTCCATAAATGTGGCAAATAAATATCCTTCACCTCATCAAATAGATGAGTTCTGCATGGTTCATTTGTAGCAAACACTACAAGAAACTAAGAATGATGCCAAGAATGAGAAATTAAAAGGCACTAAGAAGGATGTAAGGGGTCAAGAATTGTAATTTACAACTTTAAATTCAAAAGGAAATAAATGTAAAAATATGTGGAGGCAAATTTTAAAATGAATAAGATGGAAGATGGCAGGTTTAATCCATGGAAATGCTCTTCTTTTTCCTAAGTAGTAGAAAATCATCTCCTTGTGATAAAAACTAAAGTAGTATAAAGTTTATTTCTTGCACTTTAGAGTTTCAATGGAATCATTAAAAATAGTTTGTATAGAGAATATTAAATATAATTTAGAGTTTCTAGGTTGGCATTAAAAATTAAACATTATCAAGGATGACTCTTATACTGAAGAATATATTTTCAAGGTTATCCTTTGTGCTTCAAATTATTTGGGATAGGATACACCTATAGATAACAAGTCAAGTTATTAATAGTCTAGAAAATAGAATATATTAATGAGGATTAAAGTATTAAATAAAATATAGAGAGAGAAAGATCCTCAAAGTAAAATCAAAGAGAAGAGGATTCTTGGAGGGATATTAATTTGGGATGATAGAAACAAATATCATGTGTTAACAAGAATTGTGTATAATACCATAAATATGAACGAAAAATGAAGATGAAGAAAATATCTTGGAATATTAGGGGTGTAAATAACACACCAAGAAAATATTTATTAAGGAATTAATAGATTGTTATATCTTGAATTTATTTCAATACATGAAATAAAAATAGGAAGTGAGGAATGTAAGAATGCATTAAAAGTATTTTGTTAAACCATGATGTTGATCTTCATCTTAGTAAAATTCAAAATCTTGAACTCAATTTGTTAAGGGGGATTCTATCTCTTAATGAAAATAATATCAGGGAGTTGATATAGTACACATAGTTTGAGAGAGATGAAGAATATCTTTGATAGAAAGAAAATATGTAACAATCTAATTTATGTAATAGTAAATATAATATCTTATTATTTTGATGGGATTCCCCCTTAATGGAAGCCATATATAAATGAAGTGAAAAATAACCAAGGCGACAACTACCATCATATTTTTTTTAATAATGGTTCAACTACAATATTATTATGAATTTGAAGTAAAAGTTTTCTTTGCACAAATCACACATTTACATTCCACTACAAACAATACATAAGATGATAAACTTATAAAGTAGATAGGTAATCATTCATAACTCCTTGAACACTTTTGTTCATAGATTTTGAATATGGTTGATAGTAATGCAACAAAAATAAAATACACCATTGAGCACTATAATCTATAATTTTTATTTTTTAAGCACAAGCAAAAACTGTCAAGCATCTAGGTTATAGATTTTGGTTGTTTAAGTGACATGGTGTTCTTGAAAATTTATTCTAGAAATAGGATATGATTGAACACATTTTTATATAAGTACTGTTATAATCCTCCATCCTAACATTATTAGTTAGTATTATTAATCATTTAATTATTATATTATTAACTCATAAAGTGAACCATCATATCTCTTCATAATGTGAACCATCACGTCTCTTCACCAACGTAGCTTTAGGATAGATATATATATTAGGTTGGCCATTCACACAAATCATCCAAGAAGAAGAATATATATTTTACTATCCATTGGTTGATCTCTATCTCCAGTGTAAAAAGTGATTCCATATTTAACTATGATTCTTATTTTTATTTACCTCATATTCCCTTCATTTTATCCAACAGGTTTACTAGGAATCACACAGTTCATACCATTTGGTATTAGAGCATCGATTCTGGATACAAGTGGTGAAGTTTGTTTAAAGACATCTCAAAAAAAATCCTACAAGTAATGAATAAATGGCAAGATGATTTTAAAACAAAAATAGCAAGAAAAATAGCAAAGTTAACCCTAAAAAAGAATGACCTTGCAAATAAAATTATTACAAAGGAGAATTTTTTCCAGTGGAAGGAGCCAATTACAAAACCACCTGTATGGAAATCATAAAATACATACACCACATCAAAAAATACCTGACTCTTACTCATTAAATGTATCAACCCCGTGGAAATTAAGGCACAATGCAAAAAGGGCATTTGTTTTCATTGCGATGAGAAATTTATTCACAATCATCAATGTATTACATCTGCACTATATATTTTGGATGCAACTATTCCTTGTATTTATGCCAATGACAAAAATACGATTGAGGTAGCCATAGTGATGGATACACTTGAATTGATACTAAATATGGGGATGATGAGGAAGGTAAGAAATATGAGGAAGCCACGAAAGATAAGAAAGAGGAAGAAGATGTAGGAAATAGGGACAATGAGCAAGAAATACCCCAAACACCTTATCACAATGAGGAAGGCAAAACAGTAGATATACCAAAAGTGATCAATGCATTAGGAAAGGATGAGGTAGACATTCCTGAAGTGACCCATTATGGGTAAACATGCACTCTATAAGAAATACACTCAATTTTCTCTCCAATAGTGAGTTATCACCGCAAGGTCAAACCTATTTAAAAATAAGTTAGAAAGGTGACTGCACACTCCTACATTCTCTTTCCCAAGGAATAATAAGAGAATGTAAAATTTTTACCACCTCTTTTTAAGCATAATTCTCAACTATTTGAGGAACCCCAAGGTTTACCATCTCATCTTCATCATAATTATCCTAAGGAATATTATACTATTGTTCTTGGAAACCCCCCACTAACACTTCGATCTTCAAGATATCCTTACCTTCAGAAAAGTAACATTAATATAGTACAAGAACTTGCAAAAAAAATTCTTGGAAAACAAAAGATAAAGCTCCTCACTTTGAGATTTGAGGACAAAGCTCTTTTTAAGGAGAGTGACATGTTAGGATCCTCCATCCTAACATTATTAATTAGTATTATTGATCATTTAATTATTATATTATTATTAAATGGTGTTGAATTTCCTAAGGATCCACTTTGAGAATCCATCTATGTTCTTGTAAGTTTTTCCTTCAAGTTGTTAAACTCTTTTGAAGGAACCCACGTTGATAGTAATTTAAGAACACAAGATTATACTAATAGGGGGGGTGAACAGTATAATACCACTTTTTACTTTTCTTTCCTAATTAATATTATGCAATGTATCAATAGAAATATCAATAGCAGTAATCAAAACAATGCATATATCACCACACATAATAGAGACACTAATTTAATGTGGTTCACCAAATGTGGGCTACTCCACGAAGAAAATATTCCTTATAAACTTTTTTCAAATAAATTATTTTGGGAATCCTTTCCCTATTATAATGTTTATGGACCTCTATCCATAAGATACACCAATCCCCTAGTCTCAGTCTCAAATTTGTACTAAACACAGTCCTTCGATTTAGCATAAATTTTCTCAATATCTATCTCTGATATGTACTAAACACAGTACTTCGATATAGCACAATTCTACTCAATATTTGTCTCTGATCTGCACTAAACATAGTCCTTTTATCGAGCACAAATTTGCTCAATATCTATTCTAAAATATGCACTAAAAATAGTCCTTCGTTCTAGCAAAAATTTGGTCAATATTTATCCTTAAATATGCACTAAACACAGTACTTTAGTCTAGCACAAATTTGCTCAATCTCTATCCTCAAATTTGTGCTAAACATAGTCCTTCAATCTAGTTAAAATCTACTCAATATCTATCCTCAAATTTGTACTAAACATAGTCCTTTAGTCTAGAACAAATCTGCTCAATATCTATCCTTTGATCTATCCTCAAGCCTTAACACAAAGCTTGACTCAATTATAAATCAAGTCTTCTAGATCTACCCTAAATATTAATCTAAGTTTTAAACAAATAAATCAACTTTGATCTCAAGTCTTATCAAGACTTGTGTCAAATCTGGATTGTAAGATTCTAAAAAAGCTCATGCTAACATATCCACGAGTTCTCTCTAGAACTTGTCAAATCTGCTCAACAAGTTTTCACCAAGAATTACCTTAAATATGTATTGTAAGCTTCTATAAAATCTTACTCACCTCAACACAATATAACATAAAATCTTCTTCAATCACACAAAAAATATTCATAGAGAAACTTGTTCAATCTCATAGAAACATATAAAGAATTGTTAGAGACTCAATATGCTTCACACTCATCACAATGCTTAACCACTTTCAATCTCTTTCTCAAATAAAATAAGAATATAGAACAATTTGTTTCACAAAATTATAACTATCACTTCAATACTTCCACTTGACTAGGCTCAATAAACTCCACTCAATTAATCACTCAATGAAATACTCCTTTCTTACAAATCCTAGTCCAAGCATATGAACACTCACTCAATTATTTTCAATAATTTTTATCAACCAATCTCACATAACAATGATACTCATGTTCTTTTACAAATCGTAGTTCAATATAGTTCACAACTTCACATAACAATGATACTCATGTTCATGCACAAACCCTAGTTATGCATATGAAGGTTCATTCAATATTTCCAACAATGCTTATCAAACAAGGTTTCTATCTTCAACCTTTATTCTAGAAAAAACTTTAAGCATTAATACAAAACCAAACTCAACAATGCTTACCAAACAATCATTTTCACTCCAACTTAGCATTCAAAACATCCAACAATAACTCACAAGGAAGATGTGCCCATACCTTTTTGTTTGATGAAGAAGTGCCCTTAAAAACCTGTCTCAATCACAATTATTCTCTTTACCAATTTTAAGGGTTAGGTAGTAAAAACATTTTCAAAATTTAATAATTTCCTCACAAATTATTTTCACCATTCATAACATGAGAATTAAATCAACCTTATTAATTCTTTCAAATATTTAAACAAAATAAAACATTGTTTTGAAATAATATTCAAAATCGTCTAATGCCTTATCACTCCATTCAATATTCTAATCACTAAAAATCATAATAAAAATCAACTTTCATAGCCCTTATATCTCCCTAAAAACCTTATGCCAAAACAACCTTAGGACAAAAATTAAATTAAAAATTTTAAGTACCTTTTGCCCTTGGTGGGAATCGAACCCACACTGCGCTTCCACCAGTGCCCTAGCCACGACTCCAACCATTGTGTGAGCTAGTTTCTCATCTTGGGAGCAAAGAGCACCACGTGCTCTATGTCCTCCCCTCTTGGCACTTAAACAAAAATTATGCTACTTCCTTTGGCACCTAATAAAAACACTCATAAACACAATCATCGAGATTCAATCATGGGTCCTCCCACTAGGCCAACCTGCCAGATGGATATGAGGCTTAGAGCCTTGCCAAATTTATTCCTTTGCTGTAACACACAAGACAAAAAAAATATTCTTCTTCCTCACACGAAATCGCATTAATCACATGCCTTTTAGAATTCAAACGAAGGTAAGTTTCTTACCACTAAGGCATATAGTATTTATACCATTATGCCACCATTGTTTTTAGACGTCGATGAAGGAATTTTATTTATGACGTCTATGCATTTATTTTTGCCTTGCAATCCTAACTTTAGGGTTAATTAAATTATATTATAATTTAACTAATAATAAAATTATTACAATTAACTTATAATTAATTTAATAGTAGGGTTAATTAAATTAAATTACAAATTAATTTATAATGAAATTATTATAATTAATTTATAATTAATTTAATTACTTTAGGTCTTTCCATTAGACCTTTAATATTATAATATTATTTTTCTTGGGCCTTCTAACTTCTCCTATAGACACCTTCTTATTTTCTAAACTAATTCTTGAAGTCCTTCCTCTTGCACTGCTCACTGAAACTGATTTTTGACACTAATGAAAACATATCTTGCTCATATTTCTTAATAATAAGATTAGCAACCTCAAAGGAATTGGATCACTTATTTTTGCTATAGGCTCATTTACAACTCTACTAGTAGACTTGCATGTGTTCCAACATTAATTAGCCTTTTATTAGGCAATTCCAATTGACTAAGGCAAGCAAGACAATATTCATCTCCTATGAAGGATTCCAATAGGATGTGCAAGGAAGTAACCTTTAATAAAAAATGAAATATAGCCTCAATACCATAGACTAAAGCATGATGTGTCACGCTAGAAGGAGTTTGAAAGCTAGTGTGATAGGCCCACAAAGTGACATAGAGATAAAGATTATAATCTCATATAGTTTTTTTATTGGATAAAAAAAAATGTTTTCAAAGGGATCCCAACCCTTTTTTATAGAATGAGACTGCCAGAGATCAAGGTCACACCTTGAAACTTAGGCAAGAAAAATAGAACAAAAAATATAGACACCTAATAGAAGCAACACAACCAAAATAGACTAAAATTATAAAAATATAGGATAATCCCAAGAAACCACATAAGCATTCCATCAAAGGAATTATATCCTTCAAGGAAGATACTGAAACAAGGTTTTAAAATAGAAAGCAAATTTCACAAACAAAGCCAAAACCTATGAAGGATAACTAAACCCCTGAGTAATTTAGAGCTCAAACAAAACCTCTACTATTGAGACATTTCATGAATATCATGAGCATAAGAGATCACCACCTCAAGAGCATCCAATAGAGCTTAGTATTTTCCATCAAGATCAATAAGGAAGGGTGAATGGATAAGGGTCTCAGGTTCTAGCAAGGGGGAAGCCTCCTTACCATCTTCCATAACCTCTAAAAAACTTGGTTTTTTCTTCATTGGATGGCTATCATCTGAATTAGACACCTCTATCGAGATTGGGGACTTATCCGCCTTTTCCATATTTAAAAATATTGGCTTTTTGTTTTCTAGACAACTATTTTATGAGTTAGCCACCTCAACTAAGACCAAATACTTACCCACCTTTCCCACATTTGAAGACAATCACTTAGACCATCAAGCATTTCCTCTTTTTATGACATTGGGGGTCACCATCACACCTCTTTCAATGCTAGAATTTCCTTTCATAGAGGAAAATGGAGCCAATGAGTTCTCTAAATATGACCTAGAAGGATCACTTGAGGCCTCAAACATTGTTAGAATCAAGTCTATTGTTGGAGGAATTTTTTGGAATTTAAGTTTTGCTAAAGCCTTTTCTACAACAATTCCTTTAGACTTTAATACATGATCAAAAGTTAACAAGAACAACCCTTTATGAATTGGGTCTAGTCCTTTTCCACCCCTCACATCCATTAGGGTTTTTGGAAAAGAATGGTAAAGGAACAAAGGTACATTCATGAGCCACATCCTTCTCAATTGGTTCAAAAACATCATGCAGTAACTTTGTAACACCTCCCTATTCACATATAGAATGAAATAGTCCATGACAACTAAAATGACCAGATCCCATGGTGCTTTTTGAGATTTTGCATCATATCTATTTTATCACTTTGGGAGATACCCCCCATGATCTAAAAAAAATCCATTTCCCTCTTGATAGAGTGTTTCTTCTTATTATGACTAGCTCCATCAACCAACAAACTTGTTACCTCTCCTAACAATTCCATTAAAAATTGGAATTCTATACCACTTACCTGAACCCATCCCTTTCACCATGAATGTTCTAGCATTCTAGAATTCCCTTGTGGTGTCCATGAAAATATAGAATGCAATTTAATAGACCCTCTTTATGCAAGATCTTCCTAACTTCATCATCAACAACTATAACACCAAGCTCAAGTGGGACCTTGCAAATATTTTGAGTTGAGTTCTAACCCATGTTACTACATCAACTAACAAGGAAATAGAGCTCTAAATATGCACACCAACCATAATATGCACCGAAGAAAATAAAATTAAACTAGATAAATGAGAATAAAGTCCCAAGTATTCCTTGGCAACTAGCTTCAATGAGAATTTGAATTAATTTCCAGGGGACTCTAAGCCACGAAAAAAGAGACCACTTTCATGATTACAAAGTGAATCGGGATTCAATCTCATATAGTTTTTTTGTAAGCATTTTAAGGATTTTGACCAAGGTTTTATTGGAATCTCCAACTTGATCATTACCTTGTGAATAATAAAGGCATTACGTATATTTTTTGGATTTCATATTTAGTAAAAAAAAATTGGATGTGCTTATTCTTAAAGGGTATCCTCTTTTAAAAATATATCATAAAGAGGATGTCATAATAATAAAGGATTTGATTGAGAATTAGTTTTAAGACTTATACTCTAGTGCATAAAAATATATGTATCAGTTTGACTCACTTGGTGAAGTACTCATGCTATGATGAAATATTATGTCTATTAGATGATGTTAGGTTAATATTTTTGATGATGTTTGGACCAAAAATAAAAAAAAAATCAAGGAGAGGTTATTTATTGGAGGTCATGATATGGAACATGAATAATATTATCATGCTTTTAACACTTATTATAATTTTTGGCATAATAATAGAAATTATTTTCTACAGAGGCACAATAATAGCCCATCCAAAGGAGGTTGATGGTGATGGTGTTTCTAGTAAAATAAACACTACATGGTCCATTATGGGCTTCTCTAATGAATATTTGGGATTCATTTGTGATGAGGAACCTATGAAAAATATCATGAAAAGAGCATTGATCCAAAATTTTGATTATAACATAGCGATATGAATGTTTCCTCAGGCCCTTAAATTCACTATGATTCAAACACTCAAGTAAAGTGCCATCCCTAAGGAAGGTAAAAATGTTCTTATACTAAATATTGGATAGATAAGAGGTGTCAACAATGAGAGTCTCTAATTAATTCTAGCTAGATTCTAATGTTGTGGTTCTTTAATATGCTAGATGGTGATTGTAGCTTACTCATCATCCAGTTTGAGAGGGATAAGAGAAGTAGTTGAAGCCATAGCATTAGAATGACAATAGCTAAATCAATGAATGGTGTCAAAATTGATCTTATTGAAAGAAATCATTAGCTTATTGACAATGTTTTTATATGGTATAAGATTTTAATATTTTTTTTGATAGACATCATTGACTTAATTAACTACCAATTGAAAATATTTGAAAATAGAGAATGTTATTATTTTAATGGAGAAATGAAGTTTTAAGGATAAGGGAATGATTTGTTGCTATAGGGTGACCAAAATGACCATTTTATTTGATATAGCAAGCACCATCAAAGAACAAGGTACACAAATTGGCTTGGTTAGCCTCTATGTTAAAAATATATTCCTCTAGAAAGTCAACAACTATAGGGAAACTAGCCTCTAAAGGTGCAACTACTAATAGGTTAGTGATTACCTAACCTTTTATTAGATTCTAGAAAATAAATTCAATATTTAATTCACTAAGAGTGATGATCCACTTAGTGGTTCACCCTAATAAATGGTAGTTTGACATAAGATATTACAAGGAATCAACCGTAGAAATGATAAAGGTTTTGATATTGAATATATAGAGTTAGAGATTTTGTAATGTGAACACTACAAGGTAAAATGCTTCTAATGGATTTTAGATGACTTCATAACTGACCAATATTCTACTGATGTAATAGATGGTTCTTTTCCTATGATGGTAATTGGACTATGCCAACACAATAGCTATATCATGAATAATTACTAAAATATAGAGTAATAGAGTCTTGGTCAAATTAGAAGGAACTAGAATGGGAGAGAATAAGATATAGGAATTCAAAGTATCAAAAACTAATTGACACTCCATGTCAAACTTAAAATTTAATTATTTTCTTAAGATTTTAGATAATGGATGACACTTATCAAGAAGCTAGGATATGAGCCCCAAAATGGTTTGTAACTTTCTTTAGAGACTCCAAATTTGGGTTAAAGTTAGAGATGATGGAATATTGATGATAGCTATAATTTTTTTAGGATCTACTTATATATCACATTTGGATACAATGTTTAGACACCAAATTACAGCCATATACCTCCATCCTAACCATCCCACCACCCACTTGTCCACCATACACCTTTCCCACCATCCATTTAGCCACTTTTAGTCCTTCCTACCTTCAAAAGGCCCACTTTAGCCCTTTCCCGCCATTTCCTAACCCAATTGGGCTTATTTTAATATTATTTTATATTTAAATATAATATTTTATATTATATTATAATATATTTATTATAAAATATATATTTATAAACCCAATTAACCACAGCCATCCGATCCAATCTAATCTCCACCGTCCATCTTCATTAATCCATGCCACATCTAAAGTGTAATCTCAGCCTTAGGATCTGATTTAATCTTAGCCACACGATTAAAAGTGTAAGGCTAAAACCCTAAGAAAACCCTAGGCTGGATTATAAGTAAGGGCATTTGTAAATTCTCAAACCCTGGAATGCCCTAGAAGATATTCGCACATAGAGAAATCAGTAAAGAAGCCCCTGTGAAGCATAAGGTTATAGAGCCCTGAAGACCCAAAACCTTAGCTTGTCATAGGACTTCTCCATTACAGCCACCTCGGTATCCATCCCCCATCTGCCATATCCTTCACATCCCCATGATCTACTTCTATAGATTTAACCCTCACCTGCAGGTGCTCTACAGAGCTTTGAAAGCTCATTGCAGAACCTGGCAAGCTCACTATAGAGCCTACCAAGCACACACCAGAGCCTGTCGTATTCTAAATGCTCGTCCCAAATCTTGTGAAGCACCTGCCAGAGCCTATTGTCATCATCAACGCCCCACCAACTTGCTACATCACATCTATTGCTATGATCAAGACATCACACTGACGGATCTACAATGAATCATCGTCATTGTAAGCAAGGTAAATAATATTGGTTGTTATTTTATTGCGTGATCTATAGGTTTTCATATGCCATTTGATTTATTGATAGCTAGGGTTTTTATTGATATCTGAGGGTCTCACATTGTGGAGCCCTCATAGGTATTACTAATATCTCTTTCTATTTGTGTATATGTAGATCTACAGGTTATTATTATTTTTGGATAGTTGTTGAAGCTCGAGTGGCCCGACATCGGATACTTGAAGCCCACTCACTCTATTGGGAGTGAAGCACTCTGAAGACACTCCACCATTGTAGCTAGGGTTTTAGAGAACCCTAGAAATAAGTATTTATTGTATCATAAACATTTATATCAAGGCAAAATTAATTGTACAAAGGAGTTTTTCAGCTCCCCCTATTATTTAATAATAATATTTCTTGTGCAATTACATTTATCTTATTGGATATGTTCATTTTCTATTGTTATTTAGTGTTGTGCTTTTAGATCTACAAATGGTGATCACGGTGGGACCCCACAAGGGTTTCATTATTTAAATTTATTTACTTTGCTAACTTGATTTCATTGCTAGTTATTGTAGGGATTTTTAGAAGTGTAGAAGTCATCGATATCGCTGCTAGGGTTTCTATAGCATTCTGCAACACTTTCAAAGATTACATAGGCATTCAATGGTAACTATAGACAACCATAGGCACCCTACTATGCCTACATAGGTGCCCAACCATGCTTGACAGTGATTTGGAGCAGAGCTAAGGCTTTCGAGTAAGTCCCATAACCCTAGTTTTTCATTTTATGATTTATGTATTTTGTATTTTCTATAGTTTTTCGCTATTTTTGGGTTATAAAAGGAACTTAACACTAAGTAATTTGGGAAAGAATCCTTAGAAAATTATATTTAGGTTTTGTGTGTATTTATTTACACAAATTTAATTTCTTGTTCTAAAATTGTAGATTTAAGTGATTGTTTGCATTTTTTAGTGCATTGAAAAAGAAAAGCATTACTTAGATTTTGCATTATTTTAGGAGTTAAATATTACTTAAATTTTACATATCTAAATAGGAACAATACTAAGACGCATAAAGTAATCTTGCCCTAGGCTGACCCCTTTGGCAGAGAGGTGGACGAACCCTCCGGTTGCTCTTTTGATATCATTTGGTATCATTTGTAGGCAGGGGGTCTTGAGCGGTGTACTCCACTCTCTTTAGGTGAAATTTGCATCTTGATGTTGGATTATAATTTAGATTAATAAATTTAGTCATCTTTAACATTGTTTGAACACAATAAAGAACAAGAAATTTAATAAAATTTATCACACACTGCATGTGGCACTTTTAAACAGTAGTGGTTGGATTTCATCACCAACCATTGCTTGAGATTTGGTGATGGTGGTAGTCATTTCCATCCACCAATATCTACCCTAGAAACCTTAGGATTACCCCGAGCAAACTTGTTGGAGGTCATTACCAACAAGAATCTCATTGCCCCAACCAACCATAGTTTTTTCCTTTGTTTTTATTAAGCAAGATTAGGGTACATCAAAACACACAAGCCTATAACTCTAAAAAGAATCTCACATTAAACAAAGAAAATAATTAATGAACAAGGTAAGCCACACATGGTGAAACTTAGCATTGATTGTTTTCTTTTATTTCAAATTTTGTATGAGTTTTCAGTTTGTGTTATTTTGATAAGCTTTAAATTTTTGGTTTAAATACTTTATGGTTTTAACAAGACAACAAAAGAAAGTAATAAACCAAAATTATTTAATGGAAAACATTCCCCATTCTCCCGCTACTTCGGTGGCAAACCCATCCAGTGGGATTCAGACTACTTCATCTGGACCTCCATATCCATCCCTACCACAAGTAGGATACCTTCCACACAATGTGGAACCACCCACAACACACATAGACATGGACAAGGTGAAGGCCATCTACAGGTCTTCCAACTATGTCTTAGAGCCCCTTAGCCAAGAGGGTTTTGAAGAACCCGAACTGGCTACATCTTGCCTGACCCAAGGACATCATAATTCTATTTATGAATATGGTATGCCTTCTTCCATGAGCCAATCATATCAAAATCCAAGTGGTCTTAACACTTACCCCACATCCACATATTCCAACCCCTTGTATGAGGAGTATGTCAATGTTGCCTCACAAGTACCCAACCCCCAAGTTGTCACATCAAATGCAACTTGCTCCATGCCCATGTCTTCCCATCCTTCTTCATCAACCCCTCCATCATCTAACCTAGCCACAACCACATCCCTTGACACCTGGTCAGATCAAGAACTGAAGGACACATTAGGTCTAATAAACATATTGCTTTCACAATGAACAAAAGCTAAACAACCAGCCCATATAGACCCTATGATCCAAACAGTTCCAAGCCAACCTACAACCACCAACCAAAATCTAGCATGGGTCCCCCAATCTTCCATAGTCTCCATTCCTAATCCACCTCACATCCACAACCCAACTCAGCCAATCACCATTGCTACTAGCCAACCACACAACCAATTCTTCCATCAACCCCCTCATCAACCATCCCCATATCTTAACCATCAATATTCACCTCATCACCAACCCAACTTATTTCACAATACCATGTTGGTTACACCACAACATCTCTCATCCAGCCCATCATCCAACCATCACATAATCCAAGGTTTTCATATTCCAGTAGAAGACCTTAGATTCCAAGAAATACAAAAATAGATTGATCAGTTGATGCAAAACTCACCGGGCATAACAAGCCAAAAGCTAACCTTAAGCCAACTGATCCATCAACCAATCCACCCTTCAATACCATCACCGCCATATCCAATAGATTTCACAATACCAAAATTTGATAAGTTTAGGGGAACTGAGGACCCCAAGGAGCATGTGAGTTCATTTGTGCATGCATGTTTTCAAATCCAAGATGATAATGCTCTCATGCTCCGAACATTTCCTCAAACATTAGGGGGAGATGCCATAGAATGGTATAATCAATTGCCTACACATAGTATTTATACTTTTGACCAATTGATGGACCTATTCTTTGAACGCTTTGCCCTCAATGTTAGAAAAAAGGTTTCATTATCGGATATATATTATTTAAAACAATGGGATGATGAGCCTATATATGATTTTGGAAACCGTTGGAGGGCAGTCATAACAAAATTGCCATTCTCCCTACCAATGGAAGAGATTATAAAACTTTTCACCAAGAGTTGCTTAAAACCCATCTCTTGGATGCTATAACTAAATACCTATAGAACATTTGAAGAGGCTTTAGCATAAGCTAGTGTCATTGAGGAGATAAAAATCCAAGAAGGTGTCATTAAGCCTAAGAAAAAGGAATGGAAAAATAAGGGCCAATATCAAAATAATCAATCAGGCCAAACTAAATCAACACAAGCCTCAATGGCTAACACAACTAATCAAGTCAATCAAGTGGTGATGAGCCAGCCCGTAGTGGCTCAAAAGCTGGTGCAACAACAAATTACCTATCATGTGGTCCCATCAGTAACCCAAGCACCTACGGTACAAAACATAGTGCCAACTGTGGAACAACCTACCCATCGCCAATACAATCGACCCCAATGACAATACACTCCCTTAGCAGAGTCGTATTCATCCCTATTTCGAAGGTTGTATGAGACTAATAAATTAGCCTTGCCATAAATCAGGCCCAATGACCCCACTAAAAGGCCTAAAAATTATAGAGAGCACTTGTTTTGCCCATACCATAGGCAAAATGGGCATGATATTAACTCTTGCCATGTTTTCAAGAACATAGTGCAAGACCTCATAGACCTAGGGGCCATTAACGTGGATAACCCCTTAGCTCCACATAACCAAAACTTGGGCATATATCAGACACCTCTACCTAACCATGGGGAGGTCCAACATAATGTAGGAGGTAACAATCAACAAGCACCTCCTAACCAAGTAAATCATGTCCAACAGTACCAAAACTTTGTAGGAGCAGTCCATGTGGTCACTAGAGGGCAATGAAAAAATCAACAAAATGCTCAACAACCTTCAAATCCACCTCCCATACAAACATCACCAAATCCATCTCCACCAATCAATCTATCCAACCCATCAAATCAACCCATCCTTCATCCAATAAGGCCAGTGGTAACATTAACCAATCGGTTAACAACTAGTTTGAAGATGGCGTCAACCAAGCTTTCTGTATATGAGCTTATCCAACAATCCCCTAGGCATAGAGAAGCTCTAATGGAAATACTCAAGTCAATTGAGTTAGAATCTCAAGACTCTAATGCCTTCAACAACTTTGTAGGGAGTGTTAGGACATGCATGGAGCCATCAATCACCTTCTATGACTTTGAGATAAAGTCAATGAGTTCAGAATCAGTAGACCCTCCATTGCACATAATGGCCTTAATAGATAGGAAGCCATTCAAAAGAGTCCTAATTGATACCAGCTCATCCATCAATATCATAACTACCGCTGCCCTTAGCCATCTCAAATTACCTCCATCCCACATTTCCAAATCATCATTCACCCTCAAAGCATTTAATGATGCTTTGTGTACCATAATTGGCACTATCATTTTGCCTATAGAAGTAGGGGCCAAAATGTTGCACACAATGTTTCACATCTTGGAAGGAGCCATGGCGTATAATATACTCCTTGGTAGACCTTGGATGAGGGAAATGAAATGTGTTCCTTCAATTCTCCACCAATGCTTGAAATACGTTCATGATGGACAAGTCCATTGCATCCCCGCGGATGTAGAACCTTTTAAGTATTGTAACTTCATTTCAAATCCTTATGAATCCATGTTGCCTTCCACCCATTTATTCTTGGCCCCATCATCGAATCCATCCACATCGTCTTCTAATCCACCTTCTTCTAATCCATCTACATCTTCTTCTAAAGCTCCCATCTTAGAGGAGCTACCCATCACATCACCTCCTCAAACATCCATTTCTTCTTGTACATGTGGTCATGGTCAATCTATTGTTAGCACATCGTACATCACAACTACCCATTCTTCTACAACCACTTATTCTATTTCATCATTACCCCATCCATCACCTTCTAATTCCACACCGCCATCCAACCCCACTCCATCAACCGATGTTTCACAAGTCAAACTCTCAGATTGTGAAATATTTAATTCACCACCATCCACAACCAACCCAGAACCATCTGAGTTCCCATCATCAACCACATCAACCCAAGTCAAAGTCCACATCACTAATCCTGGCATAGGTGAGTACGTGGTCCAAGATGTCACCATTACACCCCTAGCCATTCCCACAGCTAAGGATTTTGGACGTCCCCGAGATCATCCTTTAACCATAGGTGTTGTTTATGACATGAGCACAGCTCCAAATAGCATTAAATTTGTTTATGGAGGGTTGGATTTCTCAACTGGAGCAAACCCACCCAAAGAACCAAAAGAGCCTAGGCGTGCCAACATACCTAATATAGAGGGGTTTCCATCCCACTACTTTAACATGGTTAATTGGCAAGGTCAAGGTCTAGGTTCCCATGAGCAAGGGATGCATGATATCTTAGATGTCCCATATAGAAGCGCTCATGATCGTTCTGGTTTAGGCTATACCCCATTGTCTTCCACCTCTTCTCTTGAGAAAGCCTTTAAAAAGCTTAGCCTCAATGATGAAGATCACCCCATCCATCCATTACCCTCAACATCCTCTCTTGAACAAGCCCTTCAAGAACTTCGCATTGATGAAGTAGACGAGGATGATCCCATAAACTTCTCCTATCCGATATTTGATTCTGATGATGAAAGTTACGAAGAGTTTGAAGTTATGTCAAATGCTTCTGATGATTCTGAAGAGGAGTCACCACCCATTGTCCCCATCACCCAACAGGAAGAGTTTTACCTCCGAATGTTCCCCATCCATCATCCCATATTCCACTTACTTCTTCCACAAGAACAAGTGGACCCGCCTGGTAATCCACCTTGAGCCGCCCACATAAGCCAAGAATTGTAACATATGTACATATTTCAAAAAACAAAATCAAAAAAACAAAAAAAAAAACAAATATATGTTGCTCTCATGTTAATTTCATGTCCATTATTATAGGGATAACATGACTCGACATCGGTTCAGATCCAATCATTCCATCTACCCATTCATCCAAGCCATCCTTCCTTCTGCTAGGTCAATATGAATCCTATTGACTTATTCACCCCACTCCGCAATCCATACGATTTGGCTAGGCCAATTCCAATTGACATTAGCCTTATTGAATTGGACCGGATTTCTTCCCCACCCTCCTTTTTGGAGTTCATCCTATCTAAGGAATTTCTAAGGGCTTCGGCCAACTACATTCCTCCTTCATCGCCACCTTCACCCTCCATCACTTTCCACTAACGGTCCCGAGGTCTTTCAGGAAGAGTTAGGCAAAGATAAATAGGAAAAGTTGGATGACATCTTAGATGACATAAATCTGATCCCAACACCACATCAACTTGAGGAAGGTTCACATATGTCCATTGAAGATACCATCGATGTGAACCTTAGTTCAGATCCCGACAATCCCCAAATTATCAAGCTTGGAAAAATTTTAACACCCGATGAACAAGAGCAATTCATTGCTCTCCTCAAGAGAAAGAAAGATGTGTTTGCATGGTCCTACAAGGATATGCCTAGCCTTGACCCTAATATTGTGGTCCATAATCTCACCTTACATCCTGATGCCAAACCGGTCAAACAAAAACTTAGGAGGATGCATCCTACCGTAGCCCTCATAGTCAAAGAGGAAATACAAAAACTACTAGACATTCATTTTATCATTCCTATTGACTATCCTGAGTGGCTTTCAAACATGGTACCCATTCGTAAGCCTAATGGGGTGATACATATTTGCAATGACTTTCGAGATCTAAATAAAGTGTGTCCTAAGGATGATTTCCCTCTACCAAACATTGATACTCTTGTCGACACCTGCATAGGCCACGAAATGCTCTCCCTCATGGATGGTTTTTCGAGATACAACCAAATTCGAATAAATCCTGATGACCAACACAAAATGGCATTCACAACACCTTGGGGGACCTTTGTTTTAGGGTTATGCCCTTTGGCCTTAAGAATGCAGGGGCTACCTATCAAAGAGCCATGACTTACATCTTTCATGATTACATGCATAAGATCATTGAGGATTACGTAGATGATCTCTTGGCTAAATCTAAAACTCGACAAGAGCACGTTGATGTCTTGGAAAATATTTTTGATCAACTTCTAGAATACAAGGTGAGGTTAAATCCCAAAAAGTGTGTCTTTGGTGTTACCTCTGGTAAAATTTTAGGATTCATTGTCTCCAAAAGAGGCATTGAAGTGGACCCAAATAAGGTTAAGGCCATCATGGAAATGCCACCCCCAACTAACATCAAGGAATTGCATAGTTTGCAAGGCAAAATTCAATCAATCAAATGCTTCATTGCGCAACTTTTCGATAAATGCAGGTCATTTAACCACTTGCTACAAAAGGGGGTGTCATTCGTATGGATAGAAGAATGTCAAAAAGCATTTGATGACATCAAGCACTACCTAACTTCATCGCCAGTATTAACTCCTCCTAGGTCGGGGGTCCCTTTCCATCTCTATGTCTCAGCTACAGAGGCTGCTTTAGGGACAATGCTTGCACATAAAAATGAATAAAATTGAGAGCAAGCAATCTATTACATTAGTCGAACATTGGTGAGTTATGAAACATGATACGCTTACGTAGAAAAACTATGCTTAGCAATGGTCTTGGCCACTAAGAAACTTTGATATTATATGCTAAGCCAAACAACCTATGTCATAGCTAGAGAAAATCCTCTGCGTTACATGATGTCTCGCACTTATAATAACACTCGTACCGCTAAATGGATAATGCTCCTCTCAGAATTTGATCTCGAATTTATAAGTCAAAAATCCATTAAAGGTCAAGTGATAGCCGATCAACTGGTGGAAGCTCCACTACCTAGTGATCATCCTTTGATTATAGAGCTCCCAGATGATTCGGTATTTTTAGTCACTGAATTAGAAGAAGATGTCATTCCAGAGGAAGACATTGATATCACCTTATTCTTTGATGGATCTAAGTGCGAGAAAGGTCAAGGTGCAGGAGTTGTCTTTCATACACCACAAGGGATTCCCATCCCCTTATCATTCAAACTAGACTTCTCATGCACAAACAACACAACAAAGTACGAAGCCTTAATCTTAGGTCTTCAATCAGCTATAGCTATGGGTATTAAGCGTATTCGAATATTTGGGGATTCTCAACTTGTGGTCAAATAGGTAACCAGAGAATACCAATGCAAAGAACCTACCATTAAGCTTTATCATGAAGTAGCAATGAAATTGCTCTCAACATTCGAATGGTATGAAATCAATAACTTACCTCGTTCGACTAATAGATTTGTAGATGCAATGGCCTCTCTTGGATCATTGATTCCAAAGAATGACTTAGGAGAGGTACAACCCCTAATAATCTCAACAATCTCTAAAGCAGCCATTGTCCGTGCTGACCCTACGGATGGAAAAGATGTTTGCTTTATCCATACGGAACCATGTGAGTCTTGGTCAAGCCAAATAGTAGCCTTCCTAAAATTTGGAACACTCCCATCTGACATGTCTCGGTCTGCCAAACGTGCTTTCAAGCAAAGAGTAGCCCATTTCATTCTCTTGGGGGACGTGTTGTATAAATGAGGTTATGATGGAATCCTTCTTCATTGTCTCGAACAAAGTGAGGCTCAAAAAGCCATAGAAGAAGCCCATGATGGTACTTGTGGTGGTCATTTTAGTGGAATGGCCATTGCAAAGCGTCTATTACGCATGGGTTATTATTGGCCCACAATGGAACATGACTGTTGCAACTATGTCAAAAATTGTAAGCAATGTCAAACACATGCCAATTTAACTCATGTACCATCACAAGCTTTACAACCTATACAAAGCCTTTGGCCCTTTTCACAATGGGGCCTAGATCTAATTGGAAAAATCTTACCTCCTTCTTTGGGACAACATACATTCATCATCACAGCCATAGAATACTTCACAAAGTGGGTAGAGGCCATACCTCTAACCAGTACGACAGGACCTCGAATCGTGGACTTCATACTTCACCATATCATCTGTCGCTTTGGCATTCCCTCTAAAATCATTTTGGATAATGGTAAGTCTTTCAAGAACAAGGATGTTCGAGCACTTTGCGAAAAGTATAATATCCAACATAGTTTCTCGACTCCTTATTACCCACAAGCAAATGGACAAGTTGAAGCTACCAATAAGACCTTGATTGCCATTCTTAAGAAACTCATCAAAGAAAATCATAAATATTGGCATACACAAATTCCTTTGGCACTTTGGGCTTATCGAACAAGCATCCGAATGCCAACAGGAGCAACACCATTTTCCTTGGTCTATGGAGCAGAAGCTATTATGCCTCTTGAGCTCGAGATTCCCTCCTTACGAATTTCCTTGCAGGAATTCATAGATGATGATACAGCTAGACAAGCATGACTTGACCAACTCACTCTCCTAGATGAAAGGTGAGTCAACGCACTAGAACATTTACGAGTTTATCAAGACCGCCTAAAGCATGCTTACAATGCTAAAGTCCATCTTCAGGAATTTCAAGTAGGGGATCTTGTACTCAAAGAGAACCAACAAAACACCAATGCTCTGCCACATCTTCATGACAAATTTGCAGCCAATTGGTTAGGTCCATATATAATCACTCAAAAAGTGGGTAATAGTACTTATAGACTTACCGATTTAGAAGGAATAGAGGAGCCCGAACCACTTAATGTTCTTCATTTAAAGGTATTCTATTGTTAAAAGTGACACTATATATGTATATATACATGGCTAAAAAAAAAAAAACAAAATTGCATTTACATAGGCATGCTTTCATATAGGAATCATTCACATCAGCATATTTCCATCGCATACATCTTGCATTTTCATATAGGTATCTTCGCATGTATTTATTGCATTCATATATAAAAAAAAAAAAAAAATAGTTTGCATCCACTCCACATGCATTTCACTACATTTTGCATTCTGCTATATTCATTCATTGTACAAATTGCATCCATCCCATCCCATGTTCAATGATCTTGCATAGTAATGATGATATGGCCATAAACAAAAAGTCAAGTTATACAAATTGGGGGTACCTAGTTTGAAGAAATCATGCAACTCTCATAAAAGTCATATGTCAACTACATCATGTGTCAAAAATCATAAGGCCTAGATTTTCAATCACTCAGCCATTACTAGTGTAGCAAGCAACCTCCAAACGGATGTCCGATTTTCTTTAGGACCAAAAACACACTTTACACACTAAGAAAGTCTTGAGCATTACCGATTGATTCCGAATACAATCTTGAACCAACCACATTTCCTCACATCTTAAGAACATTTTGAGTTAAGGAGGGTTAGTACCATACTTGGGTAGCACCTTGAGGCAAAAAGGAGATAATCCTCGCTTGTCCCATCATGCAACATAGTCCAAAAATAATGGTTCTCACCACTACCATAATTGCTCTCCAAAACATAAACATAAAAACATAGAGTAGTAAGGATAGGGTCAAAATTCTCATCACACTTCGGTTGAGAATCCAATTCCCCAAATCTCTATACAAAATTAACAAATTAAATCCAAAACACCCTTGATCCCTAAAGTTGTAAGGATCATACTACATGCCCCTGACAAGGATGGGTAGTCATCCCCAAGGCCTAAAATATCAATCCCATTGGACTATGGAGTGAATCTCCATCGAGGCTATAGATGCTTGACTGGCAGTGGAGTAAGCTCATGCGAGGTGACATGTCTCTCCTCAAAAAGGGAGACCTCTGAACGCACATAAGGACAGGCTAGCCTCGGGTCATCCCCATAAAAGGTCATGCCTAATTTACTCATAATGGGTTAATGAACCTCACATGCACACACACTGGTGCTTGATTGGATAGGGTCATTGTCATGCTCAAGATTTGGTAATTGAACCTCACTCGCACACACATTTGGTCCTAAAGAAAGTTAGACAACCTTAGTGAGTTTGGTTGAGGACACTAGTATGTTTGAGTCTTTGAAAACATTTCACTATTCCACATCAACATCCATATCTTCTTCCATATCAACATCCATATCTTCCTTCCATATCAACATCCATATCTTCTTTCATGTCAACATCCATGTCTTCATAGTAAGTCAAGTTGTAGAACACCACCAAATTTGGTACCCCCAATTGCAAAACAATGGACAACAAAAATGGCCAATAAAATTTTTGAACTATAAAATATTATACGAACAACATGCATGCCTAGCATATAGTTTGCATTCATTCACAATTAGCTTGCATTAATCAACATTACACACTCATTAGCATTCCACATTCATTTACCATTAGCTTGCATAAATCATCCATATAAACATTATGCATTTACATCATAATTAGCTTGCATTAATCATCCATAAAGCATTCCATCAAAAAAATTTCATAAAACATGCATAAAACATTCATAAAATAGGCATTGCATTCACACAAAATATAACACAAAAGTAAAATCCATGTATATATATGTATAAAAATCACATATACAATAAATGCCAAAAAGGCTACAAGGGAGCACCAAGGCTCATATACAAAATAGTGCATCTAAGCACTAAGCTAATGTCCATGAGAGGACTCCTGAGATCTAGTAGGAGCCCTAGGCCTAGTACTCTACCTAGATTTAGTATGCCTAGATGGCTTGGATATAGAAGAAGAAGGAGGATCTGGAAACATAATGTGGTTACGCATACACAAATGGGCATACGCCTCACTGGCCCACAGACATCGTAGGTCCATATGATGCTGATGCTCCTTCACCAACATCTCTTCCTGAAGCCTCATGACTGTCTCCTGATCACTAGCCACAGACTGCCACCCGCTCTACCTCCATCCGAGCTATAGTAGCCAAGGACTCCCTATGAGTCTCAAGCATAGTCTCTCGCTCCTCGTGAAGCTGCTCTAGCTCTGCCCACAACCTAGCCACCTTAGAGATCTCACCCATCTCCTCATCATCCTCCCTACCCTCATCCACAAATCCCATATCTGGAGCCTGCTAGGCTGCTCCCATTGACCACCTCTAACTCATCGATTATTGAGGCATCATCCTCTTTGAAGTTGCCCTCGACTCTGCAACTATTGCATCATCACTCACCACCTTTGGTACCCACATTGGTTGGGCACCAAACCAAGCTACATACTCTAGAGTCACCCCGACATCATCTACGTCAAGGACCTCATGTTGCTCATCATCATCCATATGCACCCACTAATGGCCTGCACATGGGAGCCCCACCTCATCCCATCGACGTCGATACAGCATCGGCTCATCTAGCACATCCTAAGGTAAGCCAAATTGCCTCAACACCCATGAGTACTAAAAGTACTCCACCTCCTCATCCCTCCACCCAACCAACCACCGAGCCTACCTCACCCGACGTAGTTGCTCCCCATCACCATCCCATAGAGCTCCTCACCATGGCCTCCATATCACGTTAGCCTGAGTCAACCTCGACCACATATCCCGATACCACTAGCTGGTATGCACCTCTCGACTCAGCTACACCTCCTCTACCACTGCCCATCACCTAGCATAGGGCTCCCTCATCTGCCATGCCTGACATGACAAACCCCTCTAGTCGAGCCACACCAAAAATCTCCCAATCCCCATCCGTGAGCTTCTTCCTCATCCCAGGAACAAGAGGAGAGAAGCGATGTCGAGGCTCTATGTCCCTCAACTATAGCAACAAACAAGATTTTATTTAGAATTAATACTATTTCAAAAAAAAAAAATTTTTGCACAAAATACAAAGTGTTTTTAAACATTATCGGGGCAAATGGTGCCTCAACTCCACCAGTAGCATTCGATCCCTCCATCGCCATATCTTTCATGCAGATTCCCACTACCCTCACTAAGCTCACAAATCCACTCCCCTCCTCAGACGCAGCTTCTCAAAGTCTAAAACGCACAAATGAGCCTCATGATTCACTCAGAAAGCTATTTATAGATTTCCTTAGTGCATTCAGGTGTAGGCCTATACCTATAGTTTGCAGGCTCACCTAGACGCCTATGGGTGCACCCAGGTGCACTTGAGCACCTACGGGATGCCACAGGTGCAGCTGAGCGCTTGGTCCCAAAAGGGCATAAAGACAAAATTGATCAAAATAGTAGCTTACCTCCTCCAAAATTCACCAAATTTCATCCACACATCATGCACATCATAAAATCAAGTTTTGTGAAAATAGAAATCGTTTTGCATGTATAATTTTTGAGAACAAACCAAATATTCAAAATACACAAATTGAGTCACAAAATACACCAAGTCAATCCAAATTTTCACAAAACTAACATCTGACCATTCCACATCATATTCTTCATCATCCCACACAATTTCACAAAAATTGGAGTTGATTTGACCAATAAATCTCTCATTTTTATGCAAAACAAAAATGAAACACTAAAAGAAGCACAAAATACAAATCATACGTCAACTAACTCTACATTTAGCGAAAGAACAACATTCATTCATCCATTCATTCTTCCATCACCATATTTCAATCCATCAATCATTTCATCCACCATTTTTTCAGTTCATTCAAGCAAACCTCGTATCTAGTGGGTTATTCTATAAACTTGGTGATTGCAGCGATAGTAATCCATGCAATTTGGTAAGATGAATAATATACAATAAGGACACTTGACCATGATCATCATCCATTATCACATCATCAAATATCACAATCATATTTGGCACCTCACATTTTGAGTGCAACCTTGCCAAGAACAATTTTCTCAAATGCAGTCATTGATGCCCTTTTCCATGGGGCACAAAAACATGGATAATCAAAATCACAAACACTCATTCATTTGAAAATAGTCACAATACAGGACAGATGGGTAGGTTTATTGGTTCCATTATGGAATTGGCAAATAATTTTCCACAGTCACTACCCCACCCCTACGTTGACTTAGTCATCATGCATCTTCATACTTTGCACACTCAATGACGCCATTGCGACATCTTATTCAACAACATCGAATCATCCCAAAATTTGGGGCAACTACAATTTGATTATGATTTCCCACAAAGGGGATACATCTCACATGATCATGACATTGGACAAAACCCTCTTTTTTCACCGTTGGGGCAAAAATGGTACCACATTTTACATCATTCATATCGTCCACAATCACATGGTATTTTACACCAACCCCTTTTCCACCATTGGGGCAAAACTTGTATCACCATATCGTCCACAATCACATGGTATTTTACACCAACCCCTTTTCCACCATTGGGGAAAAATGGTATCACATTTTACATCATTCATATCATCCACAATCACATGGTATTTTACACCAACCCCTTTTCCACCGTTGGGGAAAAAATGGTATCACATTTTACATCATTCATATCATCCACAATCACATTGTATTTCACACCATTCATTCATCAATTACACAAGTTCACTACATCATTCCTCATTTGCAAAAAAAAATCAATTGGCTTGTGAGATACATCCACAACTCATTCGCCAATTGAGGGGGTAAGCTAAAAAATTTCCAAATTTTTTTTATTCTTTTGTCTTCAACATCAGTGCTCAAATCCAACAATAGAGAGAAGTTGCTTATGTGCCCATAGCCAAGCAGGTATATCGTATTTTTGCACCATATTGTGTTTCACGAAACATGGTACAAAAAGGGGCATCTGTAGACACCAAATTACAGCCATATACCTCCATCCTAACCATCCCACCACCCACTTGTCCACCATATACCCTTCCCACTATCCATTTAACCACTTTTAGCCCTTCTCACCTTCAAAAGGCCCACTGTAGCCCTTTCTCGCCATTTCTTAACCCAATTGGGCTTATTTTAATATTTTAATTAAAAAAAAAAACTAAAATAAAAAAAAAAAAAATTAAAAAAAAAAAAACTTATTTTTATTTAAATATAATATTTTATATTATATTATAATATATTTATATAAAAAAAAATTATAAACCCAATAACCAAGTCCATCCAATCTAATCTCCACCATCCATATTCATTAATCCATGCCACATCTAAAGTGTAATCTCAGCCTTAGGATCTGATTTAATCTTAGCCACATGATTAAAAGTGTAAGGCTAAAACCCTAAGAAAACCCTAGGTTGGATTATAAGTAAGGGCATTTGTAAATTCTCAAACCCTAGAATGCCTTGGAAGATATTCACACATAAATAAATCAGTAAAGAAGCCCCTATGAAGCATAAGGTTATAGAGCCCTAAAGATCCAAAACCCTAGCTTGCCATAGGACTTCTCCATTCCAGCCACCTTCGCATCCATCCCCATCTGCCATATCCTTCACATCCCTACGACATGCTTTTGTATATTTAACCCTCACCTGCAGGCGCTCTCTAGAGCTTTCCAAGCTCGTTGTAGAGCCTGCCAAGCTTGCTGTAGATCCTATCAGGTGCACACCAGAGCTTTTCATATTCTGCAGGCTCACCCTAGAGCCTACAAAGCGCTTGCTAGAGCCTACCATCAATATCAACACCCCACTAACTTGCTGCATCACATCTACTGCTATGGTCAATACATTACATCGATGAATCTGCAACGAAGCATCATCATTGTAAGCAAGGTAAATCATCTTAGTTGTTATTTTATTGCATGATCTATAGATTTTCATATGCCATTTGATTTATTGATAGCTAGGGTTTTTATTGATATTTGAGGGTCTCACACTGTGGAGCCCTCACATGTATTACTAATCTCTCTTTCTATTTGTGTATATGTAAATTTGTAGATTCTATCTATTGTTGGACAGCTGTTGAAGCTGGAGTGGCCTAGAATCGAATACCTAAATCCCACTCACTCTATTGGGAGTGAAGCAAATTGAAGATCCTACTTCATTATAGCTAGGGTTTCGGAGAACCCTAGAAATCTGTATTCATTGTATCACAACATTTCTATCAAGGCATAATTAATTGTACAAAGGAGTTTTTTAGCTCCCCCCTGTTATTTAATAATAATATTTCTTGTGCAATTACATTTGTCTTATTGGATCTGTTCATTTTCTATTGTTATTTAGTGTTGTGCTTTTAGCTCTACACAATGAATCCTTATAGCTTCCATTATGTCACCCCAAAAATACACTTTGAGGGCTTAAGGTGAGAGATACATTCTCTTAACTATTCAAAAATACATCTTAAATATTGAATATGACCTTCCTAGTTTAGAGATTGATCAAGAAGATCATCATAATAATCCTCCATGATATCATGCACAATACCATGGAAAATGTATGTAATAGCTCTTTCATAAGTGGCTCAAACATTCTTTAGGCCAAATGGTATGAACTAATAAAAACATGTTCCCCAAGAGGTGGTGAAAGTTATTTTTGATTGATATTTAGGGTAATTCTAATTTGGTTGTATCCTATGAACCTATCCATGAGGGAAAACATCCCACACCTTGTAAAAATAAATAAAAATGATATCAATATTAGGTAATGGAGAATTATCTTTGGGAAATGCATTATTGATGTCTCAAAAATTAGTATAGTCTTTGATAGTACCTTTTGTTTTTAGCAAGGAGAACAATGTTAGATATTTAGTTGGAATAATTAATTTTCATTCTAATTCTAACTTCTAGGAGCTTTTAAAGATTCTATTTAATAAACAAAGTCATTGGAAGTATTTTTTACAACTTTTATTTAATGGTATTTACATCTAGTTAGACAAATAAATGATGAAGAATGAGATATAGATCTAATCATAGCATGTCGATGTAGGACTAGATAAAAATATTAACAAATTTTTTGAAGAGTTTTGTGTACTTCTTGCATTATTTTAGCGTTAATATTTTTTCTCACTTTAGGATTTTATGATTGCCTTATGTTCTAATGAAAATGTTAACAATATCCTCAATTCAAAAGTGATATTCATATTATAATTAAGGGGGATCAGACAACACCTTGAAGCTCTCAAAGTCCACAGGATCAAAATATGGTTTATCATGATCAAGAGATTATAATGTGATGGAATTATCTATATGGGGAAAGGATCCTCCATAATAGAAGTTATGTTAAATGTGATAGTCAAATAAACCATATTAAAGAAGATTATGGAGGGTGTCATTCACCTTGTAGTCACTTTCACTAGTGATCAATTCAAGATAAAGTATGGTTAGCAAATTCACACTAGTCTTGTATGTAACTTGATATAGTTAGAACCTAAGAGTAGCTAATGCTCCTTGTCATCCCACTTCAACCCAAATAATGAAATGGTTACATCGTGGGTAATCCAAAAGAAAATATTAGCTTTATTAGCACTATCAAAATAACATGAAGTAGGAAGAGGCTTATTATAGTTAGAGGTTTATCCTATTCTACAAAAATTTGACCAGGATTCAGCCTCTAAGGGCTCTTTGATGCCCTACTCATAAAGGCCTAATCCTTTTCCTTAATATCACATGTTGTAAAGCATTTGCTTTGGTATGGGATATAAGTCTAACAAGTAGCATGGATCATATTGTCAATAACTTGGGTGAGGGTTACTACCACAAATTTTCTCCTTTTTGGAAGTATCGGCATAAATAAAGGAACAACTCCTATGTGTACCATTTTACCCTTACTAGAAGGAAATACCATGGTTTGGGAAGAAGGTGGATTTTTTATTGTGACCATGACCTTTTTATTATTATCTTGACTATTTAGGTTAATTTGATTAACTTTTTGAATTTTAGTTAGTTTATCACCTTAAATTTTAGGTTGATTATTATTATTTTTATTAACTTAATTAGAGTTTTTATATTCAAGATAATTATTAAACAAATTGGTTTGATGGTTTATAGTTAAGTCCGTTAATGCATCATTGATAGGGAGTTGGTAATATGGAGAATTTGAATTGACATATAGGAAAAGACAAATTCTTGGTTTTTCAACTTTGATCACTTGGGAGTAAGAAGGTTTGTGATCAATAGGAATGTGATATGTTTTTCCCTAGTACTTATATTTGAGATATTGATAATAAGTAGAGATAATTACATTCTTTGTATGGATCTAAGGCTACCAAGAAGAATTTTGTAGGTTAGATCACAATGGATAACATAGAAAGCATTTTTAAGGATGCAAGATATAACCTTTAGAGAAAATGTTGGTTCATGTAGTGAATTCTCACTACATTCAAGATGAGTATAACCATAGGTCAATTTTGAGAAAAGGAGGACTTTTGTGGGAGGTAAGCTATAAAAAATATAAAAGAGATAAAATAAAAGTGCATGGACTAGTAACTAGCCTTTTTTTTTAATTTGATATTAAGAAGAAACAACCAGAGTCCCATAGAATCCAAAGTAGTGATGTGTGAAAATCAAAAGGAAAAAATGATGAGGGATATTTCACTTGAATTAGATATTTTGTAATGGTATTATAGTAGTGGTAAATGGGATACCAAATGGAGTATAAGAAAAATAAATAGCAAGATACATCAACTAGATCAAATATTGAAAACTAGGATTCTATGGGAAAGGCAAAGGGAGAGTAGTCACCCAAATCTAGTTAAGCTTACACCATCTAGGATCCAATATTTTAGAAAGCTATATTTTGATTAAATATATCTTACCCATGAACTTCCATATGGAGGGTCATTGGCCCCTCATACCCATTAGTCATGGATACACCCTTAGATCCCATGTATTATGCTTAAGTGTATAATCCTTCTTCTATAAAATGTACAACATATACAATAGGAAATTTTATTCATTAAATACACTAGCATGGAGTTTATCAATAAGCGACCACAAATCTAATGACACTAATTATAGTCGAGCATAAATTTTGAATTGAGGATTTTGAATTTTGATAGGAAAAGTTCTTGATTTTTATCTATAAATACTAGAATTCTCATAATTATATAGGGGGTTGAATTGTTGTCTAGTATCTAACTTTGATAAATTTTTCCTCCTCTTTCTATAGACACCTAAATCATGTAAATCAGATAAGACTATCAGTGCATTACATATGCCCTCTTATCAACAACATATGGCCCTATTGGGCACCCTTCTAGGCTAGCAAAAGGCTTCCAAAAGGCTCCAAAACTCATTTTGGAGGGTTCCTAGCAGTTTAGGGCAGTTTTGGGGCACCTCCTAGTGACCGTCCCACCTAGGGACGACCATCTATAACCATCCCTGGGTGGTATGACCCCTAATTAGACCCTTTAAAAAGTCAAAGGATGCGCTAAATGGTAATAAAAGACTACCATAAGCATGTGAAATCACCCAAAATTGATTGGGGACCTACTAATAGACTACAAGGTAGTAGATTGGGAGCACCAAAGGGGTAACCTTCTTCCAATCAATCAATGACGTAATTAGGACATGTGGCATCACCTGGCTCACATGGCCAAAGATGCCATTTTTCCCTAGATGCCCTTTTGGGATATAAAATGAGCTTCAAAATCACAATTTTAGAGAGGAGAATTTGGATATTAATGCCATGAAGTGCTGCCCAAATTGAACCCCACCTTTTGCCAACTAAAACCCACCCCTCCTTTGACCTTGAAACCCTCTTCACTTGAAGGCGATTTCAATGGAAATAGGACTTGATCCACCAATCCCAAACCAACCAAATTGAAGTATTATTTGGCCCCATCTGTCGATAACACCCTTAACCAAGTTTTGGACCAAATTCTATAGGCATAGGCGACAAAAATAAGACAATTTTGTGATCGCCCCACCTAGGGACGATCAATAGTTTGTGCATGGCACACCTAGGGATGACAAATAAATAGGTTATAATTTAAGAGAAATTCCTCCAAAGACCCCTTGGGAATGTCTAGGGTAACCTTTGGTTCAAATTTGGGGCAATTTGGAGTAGTTTTGATGTAGGATTTGAGGTCCCCAATGTTGTAGGTCTATCTGGCTCACCCAGGAATGATCACTATTTTTGCATTGTTTCACCTTTTATATTGCTTTCAAATCTTCTTATTGGAATTTAGAGTAGTTAATAATATGTTTATGCTCTATGTAGATCAGTTTCCATGCATGTAGATCACTTTTTAAAGTTTTAGAATAACTCCATTTTGCTATATTTTCAAGGATTTTATATTTTATAACATAGGTGCTACTAATCCCATTTCAATCCCTTGTGTGTAGGTACAAGTATTCTACATAGGATGGAGAAGATAATAAGACAAGAAGAATAGGTTGAAGGATAGCCCTCAATTGTGGGATGCGAGATTTACAACAAACACATATGTTTTACATCGCTTTAAGGCCATTTTCAAGGGACTAGATCCCTTGAACATTGTAATGTTGAATGTATCAATTTGTGAAAGCCCTCAAGGGGATATTTGTAATCTCACATTTGAAGCCATAAATTGATTAAATAGAAGTAGAAATCCACCATTTGGTTACATATTTTCTTCACTTTACTAGATTACAAGTTTATGCTATATTCCCATTTGAATGCTTTTTAATTGTTTTACATTGCAATTAAGTGCCCTTAAGGCGATGTAGTAAATTTCACATCTTTAGTGGCGATCATGGTATATAATTTGTTTTCAATCTCCCCTTGGATTGTGCTAATTTGAATGTCAAATTTTTATTTTGTAGGTTGTAGGTACTGACCATTCTGATCAAAAATTACCCCTTTGCTATTAGGTGGCACTAGGTGAGATGGTCAGCTACATGGCACTGGGTGCGATGGCCCCTAATCTGCCACCATCCCTAATAGGGACGACCACAAAACCATAGGGTTTCTACAAAAATTTGTAGAAACAACAACTTTAAAGGTTCATTTTATACCCCTCTACACTGTCAATTTGAAATTTTACTGTCAAAAATTGCCAAATTTCATGTTTCTCTTGCTTTCTAGATGCATAGAAAAGGTTAGACTATCTCTTCCTGAAATCTTGCACTAATTAGCTTAGAGAAAATAGAGAAAGAATAGTAGATTTGCTACCTTTTTTTGTCTAGTTTGCTTGCTTCAACCTTACCTAAGAAGGTTAAGGTCATATAGGTTTTGCATTTTTTGTCTTTCCTTTTATGCTACTAATATTTCTAAAAGAAAAATGTACCTTCATGCATTTAGTGAATAATCATTGAGTGTTATTTTTTTTTCTTTCAAATTTATAAAAGGAACCCCACACACACCACATTTCAATTTAACATCAATGGCGTTGGGCTCTCACATCCAACCCATTGATTGAGACCAACAGTGGATGTAATTACCACTCAATTGGATCATGAGAAAGAGTACTATCGGGACCCATTTGTGGTCAAGGTCGACCCAAGATCTGTCCTAACTGTGCAAAATAGCACATATTCCTCTTTAGAGGAGTGTATATCTACACACGGGATGTTTGGTAAGGGTTGGTAGTATCTATGCTACCTCGTTGGATATGTATTTCATTACCATATTTAGCTTGTGTGAGTATATAGGGGAAATCCTTTAAACATTTGAGAATATCATCCAACGAAATATCAAACACGAGAAAAGGATTCTCTTTACAAAGCAACACATCTTAAAAAACATCAAACAATTTTAGGGATTCACATTTAAAATATTTAAAAGAGATAATAAATTGTATTCCTGTGTGTTTCTAATGATTTTATATTTGAATCTATAAAACTTTAAAGAGATAATCATTTTGTCTAATTTAGGTATTTCTTTATTGTTTGGGTAATCAACCCAAGATCCTCGATCTAGGGTCCAAACCCTAATAATAATAATAATAATAAAAATAAAATTAAGTAAAAATCTACTTTTTTATTCTACATCCAACGGATCGGGAATTTTGCAAAACGGAGCTATAATGAAAAAATTATTTTGGTTTTATTTTTACTTTATTTTTGAAGCCAAAAATCGAGAAAATCTACACTAAAATAGCCATAAAATGGTCTAGACAACTCCAAAACTTTCCAAATTTGTTTTTTTGTCTTAGTTAGTTCCTTCTACACCTCCCATAGAAATTTTGAGTCCTAAGTCTTCACGGTTCAAAATTTCCCAAAAAATCCCAAAAGTGGGCATTTCCCCATAGGCCCTGGTTGGCCAAATATTCCAAAAATACAAAATTTTGACCCAAAAATCAGTTTTTGGATCCCTAGTCCATTGTGATCAGATTTTCACACCAATGTTTTTTATATATAATACTTATAACCTTTTTTGGAAGTCAAAATTTTCATTAGTGTAGGGTTCCCTTCATGGTTTGCCTAGTCAATGCATCATGACAACTATGCATACCCGAGCTCAATCACGAGCCTATGAAGTTGAAAACTATAGGAGAGGCCCTGGGCATCATCATTATAGGTATGAGGATCTCCCCATTCCTACATGATGCCCTGATATACCTAGGGTAGGGTTAAATGATCATCTTAAGCTTCCAAAGAACCCTTCCCTAGGGTACCAAAACCTAGACGAGTATGATACTCTTCGTAGTGGGCAAGTCAATTCTGCCCAACCATTCATAACTTATAAAATAAGACCTGAGGAAGATCCTAATTACCTTTGATAACATTATTCCATGCATCCACGAGGTACCTCTGCCAAGAGAACACCAATGGGTTATTCATGTGATCAAGTGGACTATTCGGTTAGCCAACATCGAGTCCAAGCCCAAACTAGATATAACCAGCCTACCAAGAGGCCTAGTAGGGAAGTCTACACTCCCTCTATACCATCTAAAACTCCCATCCAAAAATTTGTAGCAAGGCATAAGAAGCCTAAGCAAAGTTCGCATACATCATCAGCCAACATGACCATGGGAGAGTTAATACAAAGATCCCCCAAGCATTGGGAAACTCTCCTAAAGGTTTTAGATTCCATAGAGGTACAACCTCATGATTTTGATGCTTTCACCAACTTTGTGGAATACATACAAATGCACAAAGATCCTATTATATCATTTTGAAATTAGGGTATCAAACCTAGGTCAGCCAATTTAATAGACTCTCCTTTGCACATCATCACGTGCATCAATAGGATCCCCTATAAGTGAGTGTTAGTCGATATAGGTTCCACAATAAACATAATTACCACAACCGCACTAAAGCATCTCAAAATCCCATCTTCACACATTGTGATATCTAATTTCACCTTGAAAGCATTTAATGATGTTTTGTCCTCCACTGTGGGCACACTAATCCTCCCTGTGCAAGTTGGAAAGAAGACTATTCCCACATTATTCTATATCTTGGAAGGTGAAATAATATACAACATATTATTAGGAGTACCTTGGATAAGAGACATGGAGTGCATCCCCTCTATTATACATGAATGCCTTAAATACATTCATGAAGGTCAGGTCCATGTGGCTGATGTCGACCTAGACCCCTTAAAGTATTACAATAAGGATGATCATCCATATGAGTCTACTTGTCCATCCACACCTTTGGATACTAAACTCAATGACCTTATCCAAAGTCTAGATTCAACCCCACGGTTAGTTGTGAAGCTACCTTCACCACCATCGCCAGTACCATCCTCTATTTCTTCAAACGAGGGAGAGTCAAAAAGGTTAACTACAAAATATCTCTTGGACATTTTTGACACATTAGAATATGACCTTCCCACTCCTACCAACAAGGAGGAACCCACGGTGGATATGAATGAATCAGATCATGTCACATCATCTTCATCCACCATGCTTGAGGACACAAGTCACTTGACCAATCTTGAACTCAATGAATGCATAGAACCTGATGTTAAATTTATGCATATCATTGAGTTGATCAAGGATCTAGGTAGTCCTCCTATTGATTCACCACTCATTGATAGCATTTATGATGCACCCCCTAAGCATGGGGGCCAAGTATATCCCCTTGGACAAGTTTATGATGAACCTGTGACTTGTCCAAGTGCCAATGCATATTCTCATGAGTTTGTGGGAATTATTAATGTGATGACAAAGAACCAAAACCCTCTGAATTCATCTAGGCCACTTGCGACTCCATCCAACATCCCATCCATACCACAAGAGATATCATCAATGGATTTAGTCACACCTACTCCATATCATTCAATATCTCAACAAAATCAAGAACAAGTGTACCCCCTACAACAAAGTGGAGATAATATAGCTACCACAATTGAACACTATGAGGTAGAACAAGAGCATGAGTTAAATCAATAATAGGAGCATGTGGATATACTCACTACCCACAATCATCATGAACCATCTCTATTTACTCAGATGATTTTGGATAGACTAGCCAATGTTGAGTTACAAGTGAGTCGCAAACATAATGACTCACAATAGATCTTGAATCGACTCGCAAGCATTGAGCTACAATTGAGTCATTCAAAATCTCAACCCCTTGATTTTGAGGAACAACCTCCTCCTATGCAATCTAATGTTAAGGCTCAACAAAAGTAGGGGCAAAGGCAACAACACCATCAACCTCGCATGTATACACCATTGCCTAAATATTTGGTGTCATTATTTAATCGATTATGTGAGGCTAAGGTTATCACATTGCCAGATATCCACCCTTTGGATCCCCATAGACACAAACCAATGTGGTATCAAGAGATTCAACACTGTCCTTATCATCAAGTAAATGGTCATAACATTAAGTCATGTATCACCTTCAAGAATAAGTTACAAGATATGCTTGACAAGAATGATCTTCAAATCAACAATCAACAAATTGACATAGTTCAAAATTTGTTGCCTAGAGTAGGAATCAATGAGAGAAACCTAAATAGGTGACTAAGACGCATAAAACCCTATCACCTCATAAAAATGGTGACTGCGTGCACCTCATTTAAAGCATCAACATCACACTTGGACTCCATTATCTTAGCCCATGTCAACCATCCTTCACAACTTGTAAGAAGCAAAGGCAATTTTCTTTCCATCTATACCCCTAGTCAACCAAAATAGGTCTAGATCTAGACGATACATGGAAGATTAGTCTTACCTCTATCATCGAATAAGAGGACATGACATTAGCAATTGTCATAATTTTAGACATGTGGTCCAAGATCTTATTGATAGGGAAGTTGTATCCACAAGAGGTTCACTCATGTTACCCCATCAAGATAGTGGTATTACCCCTAATCCCTTGCCACAATGGGGGAAGTCATTCTTGTCATGACCTATTACCCTACTACCTTATTTAAATAATATTAATTGATCTTGGGATATCAATTAATACCTAATAGAAGAGGCATGACCCTAAAGAATCCTACAAAAATTCTAAAAAAAAGAATTTTATAAGGGATAATAAATATTAATTACTTAAGGGGCTATTTATGAGGTCTAGTAAAAGATAAATTTGATGAATTATATTTTACAAAACTATAACCATATAGTAAATTAGGTGCAGTTTGAGTGGACCCTATGTGGATGGGCCTAAAAAGGACCAATAATTTTTTTAATAACTCCTAGGTCACCCCTATATTTTGGGGAGTACTCATATGAATACCTGGTATTGGTGGAAGTATGAGAGGAATATCATAACTTATCAAGAATAGTTCCACCCTTGTAACTATCTTATGCCTCAATAGTAGGAACTTTGACATTCATCTCATCCCTAGAGGACCCTTGAAGGACATGATGAAGTAACAATGGTCCTAGGCAAGGGCCATCTATTTGGACCATGAAGGAATAATTTTCCTATAAATAGAGGGTATTTTGGGAGGAAAGCTCCATCTAAGATTTAGGAAATATTGATGGTCTAGGGTGTATGCTCTCCACCCCTTGGGTGGATCAGAAACTAGAAGACCAAAAAGGGTTTCTTTCTATAGTAAGGATCTAGCTTGGAGAATTAGAAGGAATGAGCAAAAGAGAAAGACTATGTGGAAGTCTTTGAAGGCCAAGTCTGAAAGAAAGTGAGGCAATTATGAGAGTCAGATTTGATTCCAATTCCCTTCACTATTAGCATAAATCTGGAGATGAGCCTTAGTACACAGTATTTTCTTTATGTGGGAGGCTGAAACTCGTTATTTCTAGATAGATTGGCATGTAATGGGAAGTTTTCTAGTTTTGTAATGAAAAGTTTGCTAGCTTCGTATGCTTTGTTTTAGTAACTTTGGATATCACAATAACATAATTAAAAGTTAACCATATCACTCTTAATACTTTTTTCCTATGGTTGAGGAATTCAATTGATATGGTGAGTATGATTCAGATACAATATCTTACTTTTACAAATTAGTTCTAGATACTTAAATAAGGCTATCTAAAATGATTATAATACTTTAAATATTTCCTAAGATTGTTGTTAAGAGTAGATTGATGAAAAATGTGATTATTAAATTTCCTGGTGGTTAACTTGAAAACATTCTATTTTGAATAACATCAATTGTATGTTTTAGAATGCACAGGCCTAATTTGGTCTTCCCATGTGTTTGATTCGGGAATACAAGGTTCACCATTAATGGGCCTTCATATTGTTACAAGTAAGCCCCCATGTTATTTCAAAATGGATACCCTGTGCCATCCCAGAATGAAACCTTGGAGTAAAGGCCTAAATTTTGTGTGTATTCAAATGGCTTGTGTGAAGGAACGACAGAACGTTCTGAAGAATGTGTTTTTGGATACCTATTATGAAAATTAATGCCTCGAGAGTGAAGCAAACCCAAGTTTCTTACAAATTGGTCAAGGAGTGCCCTAAGTAATTTTATGTTCTTTGGTTTTTGACTTGATGTATACCTGTTTGTAACTGTAGCTCGACCATTTATACAACAGATGCTCTTCAAAAACCCTAGAAGCATTGTTGGAAAAACTTTGGTAACACTCAAAAAAAAAATCACCATCCTCTGTATTCGTATTATATTCGTGACATGTCACAAGATTTGCGGGTAATCTAAAGAAATTTCAAATCTCGTAAGCTGTCATAAAATTGAGAATAAACTAATGCATCGGTTCAGTCAGCAATACCTCCTGCATCAAATTGTAGATATTGGGACACTCCGTTGGAGAAATCAATACCGAATGGTCGCTCTAAAAGAGTACATATGCATGCCTATAGCTGTCATTGGGTTGATGTAGGTTCTGCAACTCTCACAAGAAGACGAATGTGATCATATCATCAAACCAACGTAACCCACCTTAAGACAAATATTAAATTTAAACAAACTATCTTGGAGAGGTTCGATGGGCGTCCTGCGACACTCTATCGTATGCAATCACTATTCCAAAAACATTCGGATGCGTATTGGGAGGTTAAGAATGCCGATGCCCATGAATTTTCAAACAAAATCAAAAATGAGTGGTACTACCCTTTATTTTGGGTGAATCATCAAGGGAATAAAAGTGTCATCCTCAGCATTAGGTTAATGATTTCCTTATCCGATGTAAGTATGGGTATTCAACTCCATAAGCAACCTGTTACAAATGACTCACAGAACCCACAACATATCTTACTTTAAATATTAAGTTTATTTTAAGTATTAGGAAGAAGAATAAAATTTAGTAGTTGCCTCTATACCAGGCTTGAACATTGGTCCAACAACTTAGAATGTGTGGTGGGAGATGGGTCTCCCAAAACCCTCCACCTCAATAACCCACATAGTACCTGTAGTTGCTCACAGATAAAATTACTTCTCATAAAGATGAGCCCACATTTAGGGATTAGTACGAAGTATGTACAGATGATGGGCACCATAACCATCGACACATCCACCGATCGTAACTGTTCTTTGAGAGCTAGTACTGTTTTAAAAGGATCTTATGTATAAGAAATATTTACTAAAAAAATATAAACCACACGATAATGCTTAAAATGCCATGATAATTATAGTTAGTAGAGACCATTTAAAGAATAATTATTATAAAAGGTCCCTAAAGGGTGACTATATTAATAAAAATAATATTTGGGATTTGCTATAGAATGGCATAATCATGCTTAATGCATGATAAAAGAATGTTGGTAAACAAATTAAAAGTATAGGACTAAATTGAATGGACATTAGTTTTAACCTAGGAAGAGCAAAGGTAACATCCTAATAAATATTCATGTTGTTACCAATATAACCACCAAGCCATATCATGGAATATGATTCCCTATAATGTAAGAGACATTTTCTATGAAAACCATAGTGTGATAAAAAAGAGCCCCAATTAAGAACAATGTTAGATTTTAGTATGAAGGTATAGAGGGTAATAGTCCAATGTAGGATAATGGTACATTTTTTAAAATTATTTTTTCTTAAATGAAGTGGTATATAAAAAAAAAGAATTAGGGAGAGCTTTAAAGAGGAATGTATATTGTTATTTATGAAATTATATATTTACAAGAATTATGGCTTGTAAAGGAAGGTAGATTAATGCGAACTTGGATTCAAAACAAAGGACTTTAAAACCAAGTAGAAGCAGTACACTCCAATTATATTGGAAGCTATGAATATGATCTTGGTAAGGAAACTATACCAAGTATACCGAAGAATTAGTGAAGGATGGTTTATGGATACTCCATAAATTAAGGGTATGGGACTTTAATTTATGAAGTAAAAGTTGAGGGAATAAATTTTGAATTCATTCTTGAGGGAACTTTTAGGATTCCCTCAAAATACGATATATCCAAAATATAGTGCAATCAATTTTCATGAACAATGTAAGGTATTGAATGTTTTAGGAACTAGAGGTTCCATAATGGTATTGTTAATTGATGCCATAGAAGAAGGAATTGGGTGATTCCTTAATTACATCAGTAGGACAAAAAGGAATTGTTGGATACCTAGACCTATATTTGAGGAGAAGGGCCGGTAGATGCCCTGCTATTATTGTAAAAAAAAAAGCCATTTAAATTTTATGAAAATGAGAAAGCATATATTTTGGAGGCTAGGTTTTTCCCGTCAAGGTTTCCCAGGATAAATCTTGGTGTTATTCTAATTTTGTGGTTTGATTTATTATGTTTTATGAATGTTTATTTTAAGTTCAAATGAAAATTATTTAAGATGTAATGTATATTTTATGCACTAGGATATATACTAAATTTTCATTGGGTTAAATGTGTTGGATGCTAGGAAGTATGCTCAAATTCCATTATGTTGATAATTTAATGCAATTGACTTATTATTTTTGTAATATTAATTTATTTTAGCAGAACAATCTCATGTTATGGATGGATGTTATTTAAATGTGTTAATGGTTCAATGGAATTTGTCTAATTTTCACTATAATATTGAGGGGTAATTAATGATATGCAACACCATTTTTACTCATGCTATAGAAACCAAATCATAAGGGAAAATTTGGATTTATGCATTATATCCTTATCCTTGAATGAAACAAAAATTCGTCTAAAAGAAGATTTTGTATAATGCTCTAAACCTAAGGACAAGATGTAATGAATCTTGCTCCATGGATTAAATGCACTCAATATGGTTTAGTTGAAATCTTATTTTGGAATGAAGCTCTCAAGAGGACACTATGACCTTGAATTACAATCCAAGATAGGTCCTCCTCTCTACACTAAAGCATTAAAATTACATGATACTAGTATTTTCCATTTAAAAGGAATTCATTAGAGGGATTGCCTAATTAAATGTGTAATGATGTGCAAGGAGGATTAAATATAGATGTTCCATGGATTTTTATCACAAAAGTGAGACAATAATCTTAGAACTCCTTTCTAGATGGATTATATCAGAGCTAAAATTTATGGATAACCGTAGGTGTGGTTATTCCATCCATGATGGTTTACCATATTCAAGGCATAATACCTGATCTGGGTGGACCAATTGGTGATTTTCTCTTTTTATGAGATTGAAATGAGTATGCTCGGCCATCATACTCATATCAAGTGAGGTATGAGAATTTCGTAGAAGCTCACTTCTACTTAAAGAGACTCTGATTAGGTCTCTATAGCTCATGAAGCTATTTGCCTTAAAATCTATAATCCAAATGGAATATGCCTATCTTGAGTTATGGATTGGGTCTATGCCATATGAAAACAAACATGTATATAAGAAAAAATTTGTATATTATGGAGTAACGATTGGGGTTCATTACAGTTGGTATCAGAGCCTAGGCTAAATGGTAGGCTTTAGTCAAATTCTAGGTTAGAAAAGACTTGGGTCATGAAACTAAAACTCAAGAGTATAAATTCCACAACGTAAAAAAATATATGCACACTTGGTAAGGTCAAGGACAATGCTTGGGATGATGATGTTCGAGTACCTATCCCCCATGAGTAGATCCATAGTCGTTCAAAAGTGGAAGAGCTAAGAGAACCCCCTATATGGATTTTAAGCGGTGTACCTTAGACTATTTTGGAAATTCACTCGACATCTGTACCTATTGGTTGCCTAATGCTTATCAAGTGTGAGCTAGTGAAATAATTAAACTAATGATTTTTTTAATTAATGTGCATTATATTTTGGCCTTAAGCCATGAGACTGAACATACCAGATACAATGAACTTTGGTCGATTACTACTCCAAGTAGTAATAGTTCACCCAGAGATAATCATGACCCTGAACCTTTACCACGGTTAGAAATACCACTTTCTTTGTTGTCCCCCCCCCCCCACCACACCCACCCCCCCCCCCCCCCCCCACAACTTAATGGATGTGCTTTGTGATATTTTAGCACTAAAAGAAGACGTGAAGTGATGCATGTGGTATTATCCTATATATACGAGAACACAATGGTAAAATACCAAAAGAATATAAAGCTCTGGTCGAAAATGATTGAAATCTAGGAATAAGAAAAATAATATTTTCTTTATTTGACCAATGTTACAATACACTTTGGGGTTTTCCCAATTAGTGGCTAGGGTGTCAAGAATGGTGGAAGAAGCCATATAGCAACACCGAAACCTGAAACTTCGATATGTTAGAGGAGGACCTTAACTCTAGAAGTCAAGGAAATCCAAGTATGGTGAAAGAAAGCAAGGACACATTTAGGCAAGGAAACCGCCCCAAATTCAATAGAAACTTCATATATTTCTCAACATAAAATTTTTGGGAGACCTGTATGAGAACCCCACCAATCAGCTCCAATAATCCAAGTATCCCAGCTTGATAGTAAAAGATGCCACCCAACCACTTGGGCAATGGTCAAAAACATAGAAGTGTACTATGCTATTTAAATTAGAAAACTCCTCAAATCAACATGCATGTGGTATTATTTCTCCAAGGAAAGCAAAACATCAAATAGTGAATTGAAACATAGAATGCTTTATTAAGAATTACATTGTATACAACGATTCCAGAACTAGGATCTGGACATAGTAATGAGGAAAAATCATCAGGTTACCAATTCAAATCTGAGCTATCAACATCCTATTTTGGAGAACCGTCATGCTCAAAATAAATAAATGGAGGTGGAACATTATAACAGATTACTATGTACCTATAAAATGCATAATATGGCCAAGGAGTGCCATGAGATCGAGGCAATAGAAGATCCATTTTTGTTAGACATCGAATCGGAGAAAATATATTTTCAATCTCCCAAATGAGTGAGTCTGCACAAACCTCTGATAAAGAAATCTTTGGTAATGACCACTGTAAAATGCAAATTCTTTGGTAGGAACATATTTCTTTACTATATCCAAATAACATGATGGTAGGAACTGAAAGGGAATAATTAAAGGATCACCTATGGGATGTAACCAGGAATCTTTGAATGAGACATAGAAATTCCAGTTAGGCCAACTGAAGAATATATCGAACCACTCAAAAATACTTAAAGGACTCTCAAGTGCTAAGTAATTATGGGAGTTGCATCTTAACCAAACATCACAGTGAGAATCCTAGATATAAGTGGTACAATAAATCTGATCCATAGATAAGAGGGCATCTCGAGCGATGATAGCTTGATCTTGTAAGAGACTCTGCAATTCCTCCCTATGTCGAAGCAAGTATCAAGGATTCCAAAATAGAGACTCATAGAATTTGTGTTGAGATTCTTCATAGGAAAACACGGTGGCTAAGTTGGCTTTCGAACGAAGGAAGGAAAGGGAATACATTTCTCTTAAGGGATGTTTGATAATAAAAAGTGATTTTGTTTAGATTTGGAGAAGTGTACTAGAATACAAAGCACTAAAATAAGAGTGCATGATAATAGCTAGTGGAACTACGGAAGAGGACAATGATAGGACTTCACAAGGAAATAAGAGAACACGTGCCATATAGAAAATTGAAATAGGCATGGTGTGCCTTGTTTAGTCAGCACAAAATCATCCATAGGACAATCAAGCCAAAGAAAAAGTTGTATATTGGAATATGAATGATTCACCTTGATATTATCAAGATACGATTGGTAAAGGTGTAAATAAAATTGAAATGATCGGACCTAACAACCATTTGAGTATTGGAGAAGCCTTACTCCATGACATTCAATGCGATCGTATTTATGGTGGGAGTCACCTGGATAATATTGGTTTTAAGCAGAATGAACCCCATTATATATTTTATGATTATTTTACTTATGATCATCGATATATCATTGCACATACCTTGAATAGTAGAAGATAATTTGAAGTAGTGTCAGATTTAGTAGGCGTAATAATCATGGTAAGAATTAGGAAACACCTCAATGTAGTAAGGAGGAAATCTCCAGTGCAACATGCTCAAGAGGATGCTTGGGGCATAGGAAATATTGAGGTTAATAATAGAAAGAGATGCTACCATAGCTAAGGAGGATCATCTCATATCAGATATATTATAGAGGAATAACTGGAGAGCAACAACAATGGCAACCATGGTCACAGAAAATCCCTAGTTTTATCAACTAAGGGAGGAGTTTAATGCTGTATTTTTAGAATCTTGTTTGGTTGCCTTGTTAAACCATGGTATGCTCCTCCCACCACAACCAGTCATTGGTACTCAGTATGGGAGAAGGGGAGGCAGTGATCAGGTAGTTGTTGGAGCAGTAGCTCCACCACCATCTCTAGTCGTAAGTACTAGCACAATACAAGGAGGAAAATAGACCCAATAACCTCAACCCTAAGGTCCTTCAAACCACCACTCTATAGGCCATCATTTTGTATTAGTCTATTAATTCCAAGGATGGGGCATAAAAATTAGCAACTTTGAAATTTATATTTTTATTTGAATGTTATTCGAATATTATTGTGTATGGTAAATTTAATTAGTAACTTGTGATACAAAAGGATGCATGAATCTTAAATTTTGTTGAACTAAAATGAATATGAGGAATGGATTTGTGTCCATTCTTGGAGAAGGTATGGGAATTCTCCATGATTTCATGATGATATAAACCAGGGGACATGCTCTGGTATTAAAATACATATTAGGATGATGTAAATATCCTAAATCGAGATTCTAAAATTATGTTGTATCTTTGTTAGAATTTGATTTTATCAGGTTAATTCAAGCCAATGGTTAACAAAATTATATTGTGATACTCCTTGGTGGGAGTTTCGATAAAAGGAAAAAAAATTCTATGTATAGTAAGGAAAAAATGCATAATTTTATGATATTCTTGTAACATCATTTTGCAAAATTCTAATACTATGGTTCTCTAGATCAATTGTTGGTGCAATTTGAAATGAGTTAAAACTATAGCTTGGTGTTAATATTATGTATTGATGATGATTTCAATACTTTTTGATATGCAAAATGGATGTTATATTGTTTACGAGGACATGGTACTACTGATATTTTGCATTTTTATAGGTTCAGGAACTCGCTTGGATGGAAGATGGAGTTTACCATCAAGATTGAATTGCTAGATAACAGAAGAATCTGATTGTAAAACAACAGGGTAAATGTTAGCTTTTGCTAGACAAATGTGCTTTTATAAGTAAGAAGTTCAAACATAGAGGATTGTGTTTAATCTAAGGGGAGGTGTATGTCATGACCCATTATCCTCCTACCTTATTTAAAGAATATTAATTGATATTGGGAGATAAATTAATAACTAATAGAATGGGAATGACCCTAAAGAATCCTACAAAAATTATAAAAAATATAATTTTATAAGGTATAAGAAATATTAATTACTTAAGGGGCTATTTATGAGGTCTAGTAGAAGATAAATTTGAAGAATTATCTTTTACAAAACTATAACCATATAGTAAAGTAGGTGCAGATTGAGTGGACCCTATGTGGATGGGCCTAAAAAGGACCAATGAATTTTTTAATAACTCATGGGTCACCCCTATATTTTGGGGAGTACTCATGTGGATACCTGGTATTGGTGGAAGTATGAGAGGAATCTCATAGCTTATCAAGAATAGTTCCACCCTTGTAACTATCTTATGCCTCAATAGTAGGAACTTTGACATTCATATCATCCCTAGAGGACCCTTGAAGGACATGATGAAGTCACAATGGTCCTAGGCATTGTTTTTAGCATTATTATAATATGGTCACTATTTGGCCCATGAAGGAAGAATTTTCCTATAAATAAAGGGAATTTTGGGAGCAAAGGGCCATCTAAGATCTAGGAAATCCTGATGGTATAGGGAGTATGCTCTCCACCCCTTGGGTGGATTAGAAACTAGAAGACCAAAAAGGGTTTCTTGCTATAGTAAGGATATAGCTTGGAGAATTAGAAGGAATGAGCAAAAGAGAAAGACTATGTGGAAGTCTTTGAAGGCCAAGTCTGAAAGGAAGTGAGGAAATTACGAGAGTTAGGTTTGATTCCAATTCCCTTCACTATTAGAAAAAATCTAGAGACGAGCCTTATTACATAGTATTTTCTTTATGTGGGAGGCTGAAACTCGTTATTTCTAGATAGATTGGCATGTAATGGGAAGTTTTCTAGTTTTGTAATGTGAAGTTTGCTAGCTTTGTATGCTTTATTTTAGTAACTTTGGGATATCACAATAACATAATTAAAAGTTAACCATATCACTCTTAATAATTTTTTCCTATGGTTGAGGAATTCAATTGATATGGTGAGCATGATTTAGATACAATCTCTTACTTTTACAAATTAGTTCTGGATAATTAAATAAAGCTATCTAAAATGATTATAATACTTTAAATATTTCCTGTTGGGCACTAAATTACACCAAATTTTCACTAGATACCATGGCTATGTATCTTCCTAATTTTTGTCTAGGCTTGCACCCGATAGTTGTATAGCACTCAATATTGGATGGACCAAATCATGGTTTTTGATCCAACCTCTAGAGTAGGTTGGTTCCTTGTCAACTTAGGAAGTTGTTGACATAATTATTCTCACTTAGGGTTTGGATTTTAGGGTAAGAGAAGGTTATGGTTAGAGATATGTGGATAATAGTGGATAGATAGGTTAAAAGCATTGCACTACCATAAAAAGCTCCCAAAAAGACCATGCTAAGGACATATACTCAGATCAACATTTATCCCAAAATAGATTGTTTCATATATTAAAGCACAATAGAGAAATATTGCAGCAAGCAATTTCAATATCCAAGGAATGATAATCCAAATAATAAAATTCACAAAATAACTATATTTCATAGAAATGTACTTCCTAACCACATAGAACGAATTCAAAAGTAGATTTCAATTACTTATAACAGCTAGTAATCCAAAATTCAGCACAAACTAACCATCAAAGTATCTACAAAAATACAACTAAGAAATTTGAACCTCTGACATCAAGCATGAGAACATGAATTTGAGGTGAAGATCAATGTATTGCTCCTTTCATTTAGCTCTTCAAGAATATTTACAATGGTACAGGCAAACACGCTAGAGCTGACCCTTAAAAATGAGGGTTTGACCTCTACTTATAGTTTTCTTATTACAATAAATAAGGAACAATACCAAAGATCTTGTTACAAAAGCACAACAAAGATATTTAGCTTGCATTAGCTCATTGGTCAGTCCTCCGAGAATTCTACTGAAGGAAATTCTGCCATGGCAGCTTGGGATCCTTGCAACTTGCTAATCGCTCAGTGGAACTAAAGTTCAGACCATTAAAGATCATGTGTCTCTTTTGATACTTCTTGGGAGTGAATTACCACCATCGATCTGTAATCACCTCTAGTTTGATATTCTTGGAAAATCGTCGACACTTCATATTCTAGCTGACTGTTATAAATTTTGATGCAGCAATATCTTTTAAACCACCAATATTTGGTAGCTTAACCTCCACCATTGATTCTCTTCATCACATGATTCAGATTCAATCCAGCACAAGCTAAATGCCATTCCGCTTTAAAATTGATGATGTCATATTTTAATTAGAAGCAACGAAATCTCCAATCCGGGTCTCTGATATCTGAACATCGAATTCGCTCTAGGATCTATAATATTCAGCATTATATTCTTCAATCCAGGTTTGAATCTAGTCACATACTTCTTTCATCGTGAATCCACACTTTCGTTGTTCCACTGCCCATCTTATCTTCATTTCGAAAATTAAATACTTGTTCATTCTGCAAATCACCAATTTGCACTTTTCTGCCAATGACATCATCATCTCCTTGAAACTTTTATGGTTTTGAAAGTAGCTTTAATCTGGAGTCGAAAACAAAATGACTTTCTCAGAATCAAATATTCAATATATAAATATGCCATTATGCAATTTCGACCACTAATGTCATTATCTCTTAGGAAATTTTGTGTATTTGAGATCTACCATCATTCTGGAACCGAAGTGAAATCACTCAGAATCGCTCCAAACACAAAAACTCCACTAACTATTGAGCGGATTCATATCTTCTGACCTAGTTCCACTTTAAAGCATACTACAAGATTTGTGAAATGATGATTTTATCACTTAGTCAAAATTATACAAAATTTTACTAAGTATGTGGTCATTTTGGGCCTACATTTTGGCACCTCTCGAGTGGATTTTCTTGCAAAGCCAATCAAATCCATAGTCTTATCCATTGGGTCTTAGGAGTCAAAACAATACTTATCTTTGAAGATATGTTTTAAGGAATAATTTCCATACAAACACTACCCTCTGAAAGCTCAAATTTTTCCTAGAGGGTAAAGGTTCATATAGAAACCATGCTAAAAACATCATATAACTCACTTGTTCAACTAGATATTGTATCCATAATATCAGTATTACTATTGCCTTCAAAAAACTATACATAACTCTACCTCCTTTATAAGGCTTCATTTCAAAAAATACCTTCACACAAAAATGCTACGTTGTAGACTTCATGCCTTTATTGCTTATTTCTGACAATTTTCAAAGTAAAAACTGAAATAAAAAATGGATGTATAGAAACACAAAACTTATGTATATGTACAAAGAGAAAGGAAATAATTTATGCAGGAGACCCTCTTGGGTTTGTAGTTGCTCAATATCATCCTCATTCTTCTATAGATTATTCATCCTCATCTTCTATTTCCTCTTCTCCCTATTCTTCTGGAGCATGTACTCTCTGGTTATCCTCACTGGAGGTTTCTCCAAATAACTAGACCATTGATTCCAAAGACTAAAGAGCCTATTTCCATGCTTCCTTGAAGGGATTTGATATTTATTTAAGCTGATTATAAACATATTGAAGTTCCCAAACATCCTCATAATGAGCAACATTCCCTATAGTCACCAGATACTCCATGAGATATCTTAATCGAGTGTAATCCATAATTAGTTTGGTAGCTTGTTCTTGGGATAGTGGCTCTTCCAATGAATCAATTCTAGCCTCATCCTGTAAGTTATCCTTGATGCTTTTATGGGATTCTTCCATAGATAACAAGCTGTGATTCTCCTTCCAGAGTCTTTTGAAACCAACATGAATCATTTCCTTATTTATTTCAATGTTTTCTTTAATTCCTATTTCCATTCTGTCAAACAACAACTAGGCTCTCTAAACTGCCATTTGCTTCTTCACCATTATTTTGGTATCTACCCTAGCCAAATTCCATTCCCTATTGGAAATTGGTTTAGCAGGATCACTGAGCCTACTTCCAACTAGCCTATAAATTTGTTCTGCTGAAATCACCATAGGTTGTAACTCTCCAGTGATTTGATCTAAATTATTTTGAATAGTAGAGAGCAACTGGCTGACATATTTCAAGTAGTCGATTATGAGTTGAATACCTAAACATTTTTCTTGAACTATAGAAAGTAACTCCTGCTTTATCCTTTTCAAATCATATTTGGAAAAACCTGAGAACTTGGCTTTCTCAATCTGAAGCTGAAGCTTTAAATCTTGAATTTCTTTTGCCTGATCCTAATTTAGCTTCTTTTGTTCTTCTAACCGGTCTTTCCACTCATGAGCCTTTTGAGACCTTTCCTACCAATTATTAACCTCTTTTCTTAGAGATTTCTCTATTTCTTTTTTATCGTTGAGGCTCCTCTTAAGCTTTTCAACCTATTTTTTCAGCTTATCTACCTTTTATTTAGCTATATCAATTTTTATATAAAAGGTTTCTAAGTGAGCCTTAGCAATCCCTAACTCATCCTCAGTAGGAAGCTTGTCAATATCTTCTATGATTTTCTCCACTCTATAATCCTGAGCAATCATTTCATTTTTAGGTTTTCTCACTTGCGAAATCATAGACCTTGAAACCCTTTGCCTAGTGACAGGGTTAACATACATACTTTTCCTTGTCATGACCATCCTATTGGAAGGTCGGGTAAGCTTCTCTACCCAATAGTCATTTATGCTCCCTATTATTTTGATACAGTAACAAACTTTGAAAAATTAGTAGCCAAAGGAGATAATGGCATCAAAAACATGAGGGTGGACTAACTTGCTATTGGTGGGGGAAAATATATATTGTCAGTAGCCTCTATTACAATGGTATACTTTGTGATTACCGCTACTATGGATACAGGTAAATTTAGAGAAGCAGGAACATAACTGATATTATAAGGGATGGATGAAGTCAGAACGTAGTGTCCCATGAATGGTGGTAATGAAATAGATGAGGGTGCAATAATTGTGGACATTGAAGTGGACATCTTTGAAGTGGAATGTGGGTTTTGAGGAGGTTGTGACACAACGGAACTAACTGGTACCTCCATAGCTATTGATGAGACAAGGGAAGAAGTGTGAGGTGGAGGAGGTAAATTTACCATATTTTCTTGACTAGAAAGGGAGGGAAATCCTTTTGGGGATTCCCTAAATATGAAAAGGAGAAGAGGGATTAGAAACCATACCTTTGCCTATAGATGTAGGGTGTTCTTATTCAGCTTTTGTCTTCATTTGTTGTTCTTATTCAACTAATCCTTTTGTATTAAAAACAACCACCTCTTCAAAAATTTCTTCCACTCATTTTTTACTTCTTGGAAACCTCTCTCTCCTCTATTTTTGGGGTTCTCTTAGTCCTTTTATGAACTAATTGAAAAGCATCCATCTCATCTTTGGAATATTCCTATGATAAATCTCCTTGCACTTCCCTAGGAAGTAATGATTGCTCAGTAATGGATTATGATTTAGTTGATGCTGCAGGAGCAAAAGAAAGTGGTTTGAACCCAAAACTCTTATCCTTCTTCTTCCAATTAATATCTTTGTCCTGAGGCTACCCCCCTAGATCTAAATGTGAAGGCCTATATCTTCTTTCAATAATAGGGGTATTGACACCATTTTCTTTAGAATACCTCATTTTGCTCATCATCTTAGCCCCCTTAAGGAATTTCTCCACCTGCTCAGAAGTAGGACTAAAGGTTTTTAAAGAATATTTTTGATCTTTAGAAGGCTGGAGGGATTTAGAATTGCCCTGGGATTTTCCACTGTTAATACAATGTGCCTCACGTATTTTAGTCTCCAAGTATCAATATTCTCATTATATCTTTTTGAAAACTCCTTATCAATTTTTATTCCAAATTTAGATTCAACTTTTCCAATTTCAACTCTCATACACCACCAATCTATAATCTTGGCATCATCCCATGGAACCTTATAATCTTCTTATTCTCCTTCTTCAACAACTTCCTTTTTCTTTGTCGACTTTGTTTTGGAGGAGGGCTTGTTTTTCTTTGTAGTTTCTGCTTTAATATTGTCAATCATATCCTCAATAATCTGATGATTGGGCTTGTGGTTAGGATAAAAATCTTCAATCTGCTCATAAAAATCCAACCATGGGGGTAACTGATCCATATTGGAGACGTTCCACTCCAAAATAGTAGTTTCATCATTATTCCTTCCTTGTTAAAAATTAGCCCTAGGTATTTTTTCAAATTTATAGGCCTTGTCTCCATTTAGGGTTTTATTTCTTGTAGTGAAAATATTGTCATGATCATAAATCCACTTATGAGGAATATAAAATAAACCTAACCTATCCAGATATCAGTCAATTTGCTAACTCTACCCCTTCTTGGTAATGGTGATATCACTCAAAGTGCGATGAGTAAGAAAAGATTTTCTTTTCCTCCCCGAACCATATTTCGCATCAATGTACTCTGCTTGCCTCAAATATTCCAAGGCAAAGTCTCTCTATGAAAAAGTGGGGCAAAAGAAAAGGTTTACCCATGAAACCATATAATTTGATGACCATACCTTCTGTTAACAAATACCAGTCTCCTTCCTCTGCATCTTTAGTCCTCAAAATATCCTTGGTCAGGGGTGGCAGTCTGGGAAACTTATCATACTTAATATTAAGGGTTGGCCTAAGAAATTCCAAATTGAATCTATAGTAAGATTCACTACTTCTTAAATGATTTGTCCAATAGTAAACTGGCATAGGTTCTTCCTTATCAGTCTTATATTTTATTGGAATCCACGACATTCTATCTTTAACAATGGCATAAAACATCCATACCAAGTTTGAGCAATGCCTAAAATGAGGAGCATTAGCACCCCTCTTCATGCTTACTAGCTGCTCATGTATCTGTTGGGCAAGAAAATATGGCCAATTGAAATATATCACCCTTATCCCTTTCTTTGTTGCATCCTTTTCATACATTCTCTCATTAGAGATACAATATGCAACGGTTATTTTCCAAACATGAACATTTTTGTCAGAGTCCAATCCCTCCATGCAAGCCAACATAGAGAACAAAATGGTATTTGCAAACTTGTTGATAGAGATGGGGACTTTAGGTAACTCTTCTTGGGGTTTGGTATTAAGCTACTTATAAACCCAATTCTTAAATGACTCATCGTCATTGGCCCACTTTTTTGTGGAATAAAACCTAGTTTGTTTGACAACCTTAAAGGGTTTTGGTGGTACCGGTGGGTTAGACCCTAAAGTAAAGAGCTCATGATAGAAAAATATAGTTATTCTAAAAATGGTCTCGCCCTCATGGGTTTTTACTGCCTTGGCTAGTGGGTCATAGAATTTAACTATTGTAGCTATTAACTCAAGACATGGGTGAACATAATCACAAATGTAAAAGGATAGATAAGAAAGTATGGAGCATCTACCTTCTACTGATAGAGCAGTGTTCTTTTTGTATTTGTCATTCACACTCTTTCTTAGTCTCATCCTTTTAGTGATGGTCATCTCCGTGTCCACTACAACCTTGACTTTATCAAGGTAAAACACCAATGTCCTGTCATCTAGAGTTTCAAACTCCAGAACATCTTTTGTGGCCTTCATGGGTGATTTATTAGGAGCCATATTATATGAGTAGGACTTTGCACACTATAATAAGCGAGGATAAATTTAGAATGTTGTTGCACTTCTTAATAGCCTTGTGGTTACTAAATGATCCCTGCACATGACTTCATTTTTTTTATCTCCTGGAACGTGCGTATCATCCACAATAAATGTAGCTGTTGCGCAATATCTTTGTTGGTACACTTCACCATCCTTCCATTATTTATTTGGTGGCTCAAAGGTGGTTTCTTATCTTCTTATTGGTCAAATTTTGAATTTTTGCTGTCATATCATCATATCTCTTTGGCTACTCTTTGGTTCATGCGTGAGTTCATTAGAATTGAATCAAGGAGCACTCTTTAGCCTCCACATGTTAGATTGGAACTTACTATTCAGCTTTGGCCTAATTCCACTCTAGTGTCTTAAGAACCTTCTGAGTCTACTTTGGTACTTGAAGCTTGCATGCACGACACTCTACCTCGATTCCACTTTGGCTATCTCCAGCTTTGAGAGGTTCCTAGATTAGTGTCATTATTTCTCCTTCTCTATGTGGGATAGAAACTGATAGCCCACTCCATGAAAATCTAGAATTAACCATGCAGACTTAAGGGCAGAATGCCATTTTGGAGAGTTTTACACAACATCGTGTGTGGAATGGAACATCACCATGCCTTTGGCCAACACTTAGTCATTTCTTGCAAACTTTCTTCTTCTTTTTTTAAGAATTTATTTGAAAATAAATAATTACAAAGTGTAGAAAAGAAATCAAATACAAAGTGCAGAAAGGAAGGGGAAATATTTGTACAATGTCTATACATATGTTACAATGAGCTCACTTCTTACATATAGTAGAGCTTGAGTTGAAAAACATTCACCAGAATTGGTTGTATGTTTCCCTTTGGATATTTAAATTGAAATACATTAGACTCTTTAGCTTCCACTATTTTGAAAGGACCATCCCAAAAGGAATCAAACTTTTCATGCCTGCCTAGTTTTGCCCTGTCAACATTCCATATGAGCACTGAGTCTCCAAATTGGAGTTTTTTGAACTTGGATTTTTTATCAAACCATGCTTTAATGTCTAATGAATGCTTTTGAAAATGATCATATGCTTGAGTTCTGCTCTCCTTCAATCATAGCAAGTTTGTCAACCTTTTTTTACTGGATCATCCTCTAATTATTCTTTTGTATTGACAAGCTTAAGCATTGTGATCTCTAAGTGAATTGGCAATACCATCTCTTTTCCATATACCTGTGCATAAGGAGAAGTTTTGATGGAATTTTTAATAGAAATCTTGTCTATCCATAGAGCATGGTTGAGCAATAGGTGCCAACTCCTTTTTTTACCTTCTAGAGATTTTCTCAATTCTGCAAGTCCATTACATTTTAGGTAATAATTTGAAGTATTTTTAAGAGTGATGCCATTATTTGTGGAAAAATCAATGTACTTGGCTCCTATGAAAGCAAGGCCATTATCACTCACCAAATATTTCGAGACTCAAAATCTGGAAATCAAATTCTCCATAAAGTTGACCACAACTTCCTAGTCTGCTCTCTTTGTAGGAATGGCCTCCACCCATTTGGTAAGATATTATGTAGCTTTCAAGATAAAATTATGCTCTGCTAAATAATTAGAATTTTAACTCCTATGAAATCTAATCCCCATTGTTGAAAAGGATCCTCAACTTGAATAGGTTTTAGAGGAGATGAAGCATTTTTTGTTCTTCCAATGTACCTCTGACATTTATCACAAGCCTGGGTAACTTTAAAAGTATAATTGAACACATAAAGCCAATAATATCCTACTCTTATTATCTTCAAATTTGTAACTCTGCTTGAGCTATGACCACCTACTGACCCTCCATGAAATTCTTCTATGACTATGTTTTGTTTGTCCTCCTTCAAACATTTTAGGAGAATACCATCCAAGTTTATTTTTAACAAACCTTTAGGTAGTAATACATATTTTAGAGCATGAATTCTATATCTCCTTCTTTGGGAAGGATTCAGATCAGGTGGGTTGATACCAGTTTGGAAATACCTAGTCATTTGCTCGATCCAATTAGAATCTGGAGTGTGTACAATCTCTATTTGATACTCTTATGTTATCTCAAAAGCTGTCATTTCTACCAATGCTAAAGCATCTGTCAATCCTTGGCACAAGTATCTACCTATTACCATCTTGGTGGGACATATTTCTACATCATATTCCTAGATCTTAGTAATATAACCAACCCTTTTATCACCTAGGTCACCTTGTAAAATAAAACTTCTTACATTTGGATGAACCAAGTATATTAGGGTTTTTCTTTGTACCAGATATTGTCTAAACTTCTTTAGTGACGTCATCACAGTGAACACTTATCTTTCAATAAAGTTATATTTTACTTGATAATCATGTAAAGTCTAACTCCAAAAGAACACAGGGTGTTCATCCCCTTGATTATATTTTTGGGTGAGTATCGAGGCATAACTCTCTTCAGCTCCATAAGCATAGAGAATAAAATATTTAGTGAAATCAAGATTTATCAAGACTAGGGTTGTTGTAATGGATTGCTTGATGACCTCAAAATCTTACTTCCTAACCTCAATCCACTTGAACTCTACCTTTTTCTTGAGTAGTTCAGATATAGGCCTCACTTTTTGTGTAAAATCAAAAATGAATTTCTTGACGAAATTGATTTGACCTAGGAAGGACTGCAAGGTCTTCTGATTAGTAGGCAAAGGAATAGCTAGAATTGCTCTAATTATTTCTATATCTATGGCCATACCTTCCTTTGAGACCACATGGCCTAATAGTTTCCCCTCATGTACTGCAAAAAATGACTTCTTAGGATTTAGTGAGATACCAAATTCTCTGCATTTTTGAAAAACCTATTCCAAATGAGATAGATGATCATTTTTATCATGAGAAAACACCGTCATGTCATCTAGGTAAATCAGAATAAATTTGTTTATAAGTGTACCAAAGGCATAGTCTATGGCCCTTTGAAATGTAGCTCCAACATTAAACATCCCAAAGTGCATTCTATGATAGGAAAATGTACCCCATTTTGTGGTGAATGTTGTTTTGTATTGGTCTTCATCTTTTACCCAAATTTGGTTTTATCCAAAGTAACCATCCAATAGTGAGAATATTTATGCTCCAACTACCACTTGTAATATCTAGTCAATCTAAGGGAGGGGCTAGTGATCCTTGAGGGATGCTTGATTCAGATTTCTAAAATCTACACATAGGCATATATCCCCATTCTTCTTTCTTACGAGTACCAAATTGGCTACCAAAGTGGAATGTTTTATTGGGTATATTATCCTAGACTTTAGTATCTTTAAGAGTTCCTCTCTAATAATGGCTTCTATCCTCGGATTAACATGCCTCTATTTTTGTCAAAATGGTTTAGCATCAAGTTCTAACTCAATAGTATGTTGAATAATCCTTTTGTCATACACATTAAGGTCTTCATATGACCAAGCCACATTGTCTTGGTATTTTAAGCATAAAGTTTTAATCTCTTTTGCTTCCTCAAGTGAACACTGGATCCCAATATTGAGCTTCTTTCCTATTCCGACCTCCACTTCTTTATAGATATTTTTATCGATATTCATGGCTCCAACCTTCTTTTTATATTCATTATCAAATAGAATTTCAAGGGTGACCAATCCCCTTGGAATATGATTGTTTCTTAGTTGGATAAAGTCTTGTTGATCTATTTCCTCCAAGTCTTCCTCTTGGATAGTTGAGAAGCATGCTTCTCTTATCATAAAATCCAAAATTTGTTCATCACTTTCAAAAACTTGCCAGAATATTTGCTTTTATGGGACTATAGGTCTGAAAACCATTTTAATTCCCTTGGTCTTCTTAGTTCCAAAATCTACAGGAGGATTGAAATTAGCTCCCTTCATTGCCAATGAATCTGCCAAGTGATTCTCTTCTCTAGGCACAAAACTTAGATTCAGGACATCAAATTAATCCATTAGGTCCCATACCCTATTTTTGTAAGCTTTTAAGTAATGGTGCTTACGACTACACTTATTCCTTACTTGATGGACTATTAACTCAGAATAACCATATATGTTCAAAATATTGATGCCCATGCTTTTAGCTTGCATAAATCCAAGGTATAGAGCCTTGTACTCTATAGCATTATTAGTACATGACCATGTCAGTCTGTAAGGAAAATTATTTATCCCTTCTGACTGTGATTGTAGAACCACACCAGACCCTACACCATTTCTACATTTAGCACCATCAAAATGCATAACCCATGTTTCATTATTTCTTAGGGATTGATTAGAAATAGTAGGGAGTTTCTTTTCCAATTCAATTGTGATGTTGTGTGTACCCATACCAGATCCAAATTGACTAGTATTCTCTAAAATAAAACTCATATTTAATGTCTAGCTCCTCAATGTTTTCCACTAGCTAAAAAAAACTCCAAAGGATTAAGATTGCATAGGTCTTCTTCAATATTTTCAATATGATAAGCAATTGGTTTCTCAAGTGTTATCCTTATCCTTTTTTCTTTGAAGGGTATTACCATGTTATAATAATCCATGTACATACATCCCCATAGCTTTGTAGTAAATTATCTTGAGAGACATAACCCAAAATAGGGTTCTAATTCCACCACCACTATTTACTGCACCACCATTACCTCGTGAGCTCTATGCAACATCATAAGTACATCTTTAATAACCCCAACTATATTGACAGGTGTCCCATCTAGTTGCAATACTCCAAGAAAATACTGAGTATATTATATATCCATTTCCTCATAGACCACCTTAGGCATAACTATGGTTGATGCTCTTGAATCAATCATACAATTTTGGACTACCCATCCTTCCATTCTTAAGGATATGTAGAAAGAGGGATGTTTGTTTTTTAGAACAACAGGTGTCATTTATTTATTTTCTGGTGGTATATTGAGGATGGTGGTGGTTGGTATATTATGAGGATTTTTGTTGAGGGAAGCTTTAAGCAGGTCAATCTGGCCTGAGATGAAAAGAGTGTCATACAGTCTAGCTTTTGATGGAATCCTTTTCATCTCCTCAACAATGTTGTACTCAGACTTGGTCAGGGATAGTCTTTCTAGTCCTCTATCTGGCTCACCATATTTCCTTTTATGTTGTTGGGTTGCCTCTAATATTTATCTTTTGGTAATATAGGGGAGCCTGAGCCTTTCTTTATCCTCACCCTTGGATCTCTTTTTGTCTCCTTCTATTCCTCTTTCAATATTTTTAGGGAGACTATCTATCTTCTCTTTCCCTCTTGCTTGAGGAATAGAAAATTTTCATTGCTTTGAGGGGGGAAGTCAAATTTATTTTGATAAGGGACCTAGAATTTTCCCATATTATGGGGGTCTACTTGTAAAGCTTTCTTTCTAGACCTTGTCATAACAACAATCGGACTTTCTTCCTCTAACTCTTTTCCAACCATGATCTGATTAGGGTGCCATAACATATTAACCCTCTCCTTATGATTCATTTCAACTTGATCCATAGCTTGTTGAACATGGTGTTGATACATCACACAAGAATGTGAGTCATGGTGGTCATTTCATACCAAACACCAAACATTTGCAAGAGTGGTATCTGTAGAGCACTCCAACTCTTCATATTTTGCATTCACCATAACCCTAGTACTATTACTAGGACTAGACCTTTGATATTTGTTTACATATTGGAATAACCTTTGTTATTACCTTTCTTGATCTCTCTTTTCCATAAAATTCATTCTGTTACTCAAATTTTTCATGGTATTTTGTATATCCATAATAACATATAATTCTTGAGAAGTTTGAGAAGGAAGGGGAGGAAAAAGAGGTGTAAAGGATACATGTTTAGACCAAGGAATCAAATTCATTTATGGATATGGAGATGGTACAGAAAGGGGGTCCATGTAGGAGGTATTTGTGGATTTCTCATGGCCACTATTGGTTTTTAGTTATAGGGTAACATGTTTTTGGGGGTAATTCTACCCACATTGATTCGAATATTTTTAGCATGGACGACTGCATTATAACCTTGGGGGAAGGTTTCTACTATAGATTGTTGTGTTTACAGACCTAGATCTGATCCCAAGGCTCGAATATAATACATGTAAGCCAAAAATGTAGTTGGTATAGCAGTGAGGGGGATTCTCTTCCATGTTCTGCTAAATCTCAAATTAAAATCTGAGGTAGTTTCTTGCTGGGTTTTTTGCATGGCTATAAACTGATTCAGTAGAGAAAAAGGATCAACAAATTCATTAAATTCTTCTATGAATGGCTCAACCAATGATTTCCATGAAGTAATAGAATTATCTTCTATATTTCTAAACCAATGCAATATCTTTCCATGAAAGGACAGGGCTAGAATTTTGACAATAATATTTTCCTCTTTTATGTTGTGGATTGCTTCTAGATTCAAGATGTCTTGACAATGCTCATAAGCTATTTTCAAAAATCCATCATAAGTTGGGGTTTCCTTAGATATATCCAGAGGGATGGCATCCATTTGTGCTAATATAAGGGGCCCATGTGAATCCCAATTAGGGTACTTTTATAGTGGCTTATTAGAAACCACATTTTGTGCCATATTTTTGGTTGCAGGCCTTCTTAGGGGAACTATTGGGTTATCTTCCATAAGCTCTTCTTCTTAAATAAAATCTTGATCTAAACTTTTGATAACAACAGCCCCTCTTTGAGGTAACTCACAATGAAAGAAATAATCAGGGTTTTTCCTCTTGAAAGACCTAGTATACATGAAAGGGTACTGGTCTACAATAATTTTTAGGATCTTCTGACTAGGAAGTCACCAAGTGAACTTTGTTTTCTTTACTAATAAGGTCAAGACAATTCACCAAATATTGATTCCTTTGGGTTGAGATAACAATAAATCTTTAGATGGGTTTCATGTTCCTTGTGAACTATCCCATCGGGAATGCCAAAAACTATTGGCTACTGAATTGCACCAAGTTTTCACTTGATACTATGGTTGTCTATATTCCTAATTTCTATCTAGGCTTACACTCGATAGCTGCAACTCAACACTCAACATTGGATGGACCAAAAAAGAGGTTTCTGATCTAACCTCCAGAGTAGGCTGGTTCCTTATCAACTTAGCAAGTTTTTACACAATTATGATCACTTAGGGTTTGGATTTTAGGGTAAGAGAAGGTTAGGGTTAGAAAAATGTGGATAATAGTGTATGGATAGGTTAACAAAATTGTACTATCATAAAAATCTCCCAAAAAACCATGCTAAGGACATATAATCATATCAACATTTATCCCAAAATAGATTGTTTCATATATTAAAGCACAACAGAGAAATGTTGCCACAAGAAATTTCAATATCTAGGGAATGATAATTCAAATAAAAAAATTCACCAAACAACTAGATTTCATAGAAATGTACTTCCTAACCACATAGAATGAATTTAAAAGCATATTTAAATTACTTATAATAGCTAGTAATCCAAAATTTTGCACAAACTAATCATCAAAGTATCTACAAAAATGCAACTAAGAAATCTAAACCTCTGACATCAAGCATGAGAATGGGAATTTGAGGTGAAAATCAATGTATTGCTCCTTTCATTTAGCTCTTCAGGAATATTTACAATGGTACAGGAAAACACGCTAGAGCCAATCCTTAAAAATGAGGGTTCGACTTCTACTTATAGTTTTATTATTACAATAAAAAAGAAAAATACCAAAGATCTTGTTACAATAACACAACACAAATATTTAGCTGGCATTAGCTCATTGGTAAGTCCTCCAGGAATTCTGCTGAAGGAAAGTCTACCATGGCAGCTCGGGGTCCCTGCAACTTGTTGATCGCTTAGTGAAACTAAATTTTAGACCGTAAAAGATCATGCATCTCCATCGATCGTTATTGGGAGTGAATTACCATCGTAGATCTATAACCAAATTTGGTTCAATATTCTTGGAAAAACCTTGATGCTTCATATTCCAGTTTATTATTATAAATTTTGACACAACAATATCTTTTAAACCACCAAGATTTGGCAACTTAACCTCCATCGTTGATTCTCTTCATGCCATTTCAAGCTAAATGCCATTTCGCTTTAAAATTGATGATGTCATATTTTAATAAGAAGCAGAAGAATATCCAATCTAGGTCTCTGATATCTGAACATCGGATTCGCTCTAGGATCTATCATATTCAACATTATATTCTTCAATCTACATTATATTCTTCAATCTACATTATATTCTTCAATTCGATTTTGGAGCTAGTCACATACTTCTTCCATCGTGAATCCACACTTTCATTGTTCTACCACCCCGTATTATCTTAATTTTAGAAAGGAAAGACTTGTTCTTTACCCAAATCACCAATCCACACTTTTCTGCTAGTGACATCATCATCTCCTAGAAACTTTTATAGATTTGAAAGTAGCTTTAATTTGGAGCTGGAAAAAAAATGAATTTCTCGAAATCGGATATTCAATATATGAATATGCCATTCCACACTTTTCCACCATTGACGTCATTGTGTCTTAGGAACTTTTGTGTATTTGAGATATACCATCATTCCAGATCTAGAGTGAAATCACCTGGAATCGCTCCAAACACAAAAACTCCACTAACTATTGAGCGGATTCATATCTTCTAACCTGGTTCTGCTTTAAAGCATACTGTAAGATTTGTGGAATGATGATTTTATCACTTTGTCAAAATTATACAAAATTTTACTAAGTATGTGGCCATTTTGGGCCTACATTTCCTAAGATCGTTGTTAAGAGTAGATTGATGAAAATGTGATTATTAAATTTCGCGGTGGTTAACTTGAAAATTTTTCATTTTGAATAACATCAATTGTATGTTTTAGAATGCACAAGCCTAATTTGGTCTTCCCATGTGTTTGATTTGGGAATACAAGGTTCACCATTAATGGGCCTTCATATTGTTACAAGTAAGCCCCTATGTTATTTCAAAATGGATAGCCTGTGCCATCCCAGAATGAAACCTTGGAGTAAAGGCCCAAATTTTGTGTGTATTCAAATGGCTTATGTGAAGGAATGATAGAATGTTCTAAAGAATGTGTTGTTGGATACCTATTCTAAAAATTAATGCATCGAGAGTGAAGCAAACCCAAGTGTCTTACATATTGGTCAAGGATTGGCCTAAGTAATTTTATGTTCTTTGGTTTTTGACTTGATGTATACCTATTTGTGACTGTAGCTTGACCATTTGTACAAAAAATGCTCTTCAAAAACCCTAGAAGCATTGTTGGAAAAACTTTGGTAACACTCAAACAAAAAATCACCATCCTTTGTATTTGTATTAGATTCGTGACATGTCATGAGATTTGGGGGTAATCTGAAGAAATTTCAAAGCTCGTAAGCTGTCATAAAATTGATAATAAAATAACACATTGGTTCATTCAGCAATACCTCCTACATCAAATTGTATATATTGGGACACTCCGCTGGAGAAATCAATACTGAATGATCACTTTAAAAGAGTACATATGTATACCTATAGCTGTCATTGAGTTGCTATAGGTTCTCCAACTCTCACAAGTAGACGGATGTGATCATATCATCAAACCAACATAACCCACCTTAAGACAAATGTTAAATTTAAATAAAATATCCCAAAGATGTTTGATGGGCGTCCTGTGACACTCTTTCCTGTGCAATCACCATTCCAAAAACATTCGAATGCGTATTGGGAGGTTAAGAACACCAATGCCCATGAAATTTTGAAAAAAAAAAAAAAAGAGTGGTACTACCCTTTTTTTGTGTGAATCATTGAGGGAATAAAAGTGTCATCCTTAGCATTAGGTTAATTATTTTCTTATACAATGTAAGTATGGGTATTCAACTCCATAAGAAACCTGTTACAAACGACTCACAGAACCCACAACATATCTTACTTTAAAGACTAAGTTTATTTTAAGTATTAGGAAGAAGAATACAATTTAGTAGTTGCCTCTATACCAGGCTTGAACATTGGTCCAACACTTAGAATGTGTGGTGGGAGATGGGTCTCCCAAAACCCTCCACCTCAATAACCCACATAGTCCCGTGCTCACGGATAAAATTATCTCTAATAGCCCACTTTGGGATTAGTCGAGTATGTACAAATGATGGGCACCCACCCATCCACCACCCCCAATTTTGCTAGTTTAAAGATGTAGAAGTATTTACTCAAAAAAAAATCCACACAATAATTCCTAAAAAACCAAGATAATTATATTTATTATAGACCATTTAAAGAATAATTATTATAAAAGGTCCCTAAAGGGTGACTGTATTAATAGAAATAATATTTGGTATTTTCTATAGAACGACATAATTATTCTTGATGCATGAGAAAAGAATGTTGGTAAACAAATTAAAGGTATAGGACTAAATTGAATGGACAACAATTTTAACCTAGGAAGAGCAAAGGTAACATCCTAATAAATATTCATGTTCTTACCAATATAACCACCAAGCCATATCATGAAATATGATTCCCTATAATCTACGAGACATTTTCTATGAAAACCACGGTGTGATAAAAAGGATCCCCAATTAAGAACAATGTTAGAGTCTAGTATGAAGGTATAGAGAGTAATAGTCCAATGTAGGATAATGGTACCTTTTTTAAAATTAATTTTATTGAAATGAAGTGGTATATAAAATATATATATAGAATTAGGGAGAGCTTTAAAGAGGAATGTATATTGTTATTCATGAAATTATATATTTACAAGAATTATGGCTTGTAAAGGAAGGTATATTAACACGTACTTGGATTCAAAAAAAAGAACTTTAAAACCAAGTAGGAGTAGTACAATCCAATTAGATTGGAAGCTATGAATACAATCTTGGTAAGGAAATTATACCAAGTATATAGAAGAATTAGTGAAGAATGGTTGATGGATACTTCATAAATTAAGGGTATGGGACTTTAATTTATGAAGTAAGAGTTGAGAGAATAAATTTTGAATTCATTCTTGAGGGAAATTTTAGGACTTCCTCAAAATACGATATCTCCAAAATATAATGCAATGAATTTTCATGAACAATGTAAGGAATTGAATGTTTTAGGAACTAGAGGTTCCATAATGGTATTGTTAATTGATGTCATAGAAGAAGAAATTGGGTGATTTGTTAATTACATCAATAGGACAAAAAGGAATTGTTGGATACCTAGACCTATATTTGAGGGGAAGGGCTGGTAGATGCCTTGCTATTATTGTAAAAAAAAAGCCATTTAAAGTTTATGAAAATGAGAAAGCATATATTTTGGAGGCTGGGGTTTTCCCATCAGAGTTTCCTAGGATAATTCTTGGTGTTATTCTTATTTTTTGGTTTGATTTATTATGTTTTGTGAATGTTGCTTTTAAGTTCAAATGAAAATGATTTAAGATGTAATGTATATTTTATGCACTAGGATATATACTAAATTTTCATTGGGTTAAATATATTGGATTCTAGGAAGTATGCTCAAATTCCATTATGTTGATAATTTAATGCAATTGTCTTATTCTTGTTGTAATATTGATTTATTTTAGCAGAACAATCTCATGTGATGGATGGATGTTATTTAAATGTGTTAATGGTTCAATGGAATTTGTCTAATTTTCACTATAATATTGAGGGGTAATTAATGATATGCAACACCATTTTTACTCATGCTATAGAAACCAAACCTTAAGGAAAAAAATTGATTTACACATTATATCCTTATCCTTGAATGAAACACAAATCTGTCTAAAATAAGATTTTGTATAATGATCTAAACCTAAGGAAAAGATGTAATGAATCTTGCTCCATGGATTAAATGTATTCAATATGGTTTAGTTGAAATATTATTGTGGAACGAAGCTCTCAAGAGGACACTATGACCTTGAATTACAATCCAAGATAGGTCCTCCTCTCTACACTAAAGCATTAAAATTTCATGGGACTAGTATTGTCCATTTAAAAGGAATTCATTAGAGGGATTTCCTAATTAAAGGTGTAATAATGTGCAAGGAGGATTAAAGATAGGTGTTCCATGGATTTTTATCACAATAGTGATACAGTAATATTAGAACTCCTTTCTAGATGGATTAGATCAGAGCTTATATTTATGGATAACCGTAGGTGTGGTTATTCCATCCATGATGTTTTACCATATTTAAGGCATAATACCTGGTCTAGGTGGACCAATTGGTGGTTTCCTCTTTTTATGAGGTTGAAACCAGTATGCTTGACCAACATACTCATACCAAGTGAGGTATGAGGGTTTCATAGAAGAGACTATGATCAGGTCTCTATAGCTCATGAAGCTATTTGCCTTGAAATCTATAATCCAAATGGAATATGCCTATATTGAGTTATGGATTGGGTATATGCCATATGAAAACAAACATGTATAAAAAACAAAATTGTGTATATGATGGAGTAACGATTGGGGTTTGTTACAAGTCTCTATCACTCCTCCTAGCCAAATCAATAATAATGCATCAAACATAGTAAATATTGGGGGTATCCAAGGTGTCACACCTTCCCCACTATATACATCACAAAAAATGAAGCAAATTGAGGATCCTAAAGGTATTGCACCTTCCTTGCTTCATTTGATCACCACAAATGTTGGGAAGGTATTGCACCTTCATCCTAGAAGGACAATAATAAAAGTTTAAAAAAGTTCCAAAGGCATATATAAGCCCTTTGTCATAATAAAATGCCTCTAGGCAGTTGTAGACACTTTCTAAATGTTTTTTACCGTCTAGGTCACCCTAAAACACTGCTAGCAGTATTTGACCATCTAGGTCAAATAAAAAAGCCCCTAGACTATCTACAATCATCTAGGTCAACCTTAAATGCTCCAAAGGCATCCATAAGCCATTTTGTCATAACCAAATGCTCCTAGGTAGTCGTAGACACTTTTTAAGTGTCACCGACCATCTAGGTCACCCTAAAAAACTCAGCAATGTTTGACCGTCTAGGTCAAATAAAAAATCTTCTATACTATCAATGATCATCTAGGTCAACCTTAAAGTCCTCAAATACATATATAAGCCCTTTGGTCATAATGAAATACCCCTAGGTAGTCATAGACACTTTCTAAGTGTCATTGACCATCTAGGTCACCCTAAATGCTCCTAGCGGTCTTTGACCATCTAGGTCAAATAAAAATACCCCTAGACAATCTACGATCATCTAGGTCAACCTAAAATGCTCCAAAGGCATATATAAGCTCTTTGGTCATAGTAAAATACCCCTAGGTAGTTATAGAAACTTTCTAAGTGTCACTGACCGTCTAGGTCACCCTAAAACACTCCTAGCGGTCAATGACCATCCAGGTCAAATAAAACTACCCCTAGACAATATACAATCATCTAGGTCAACCTCAAATGATCCAAAGGAATATATAATCCCTTTGGTCACAATGAAATACCCCTAGGTATTCTATGACATTTCCTTAGTGCCAGTGACCATCTACATCACCCAAAATGCTCCTAAGCAGTCAATGACTGTCTAGGTCAAAAGAAAATATTCCTAAACTATCTACAATAGTCTAGGTCAATCCAAAAAGCCCCAAAGGCATCTATAAGAACTTTGGTCTCAATAAAATGTCCCTAGGTGGTTTATAACCATCTAGGTCAAACTAAAATGTTCCTAGGTAGTCTACAATTGCCTAGGTCATCCCAAAATGCTCCAAAGATGTCTATAATCCATTTGGTCACCGAAAATCCCCAATGGTATTCATTAAGCCCATTGGTAAACCTATATATACATATATATCAATAATTTCAAAAACATCATTAAAATCATCAAAATACAAAAATATTTCTTCATTGCACTTCATATAAATTGAATTAGGCATTCTCATCATTGCATTATGCGTCATTCCAAATTGATCATACATGTCTAGCACCAGGTTTATACAATAGGTGTATATTCACAACATTGTTATTATGAGTCTATATTACCACATATTTATATTCCATACACCATTCACATTTTCATTTCAAATTAATATGTTTGTTTCCTGTCACTTAGCCATTGTTAGTAAAACATAGTTAAGGTTTTCGATCACTCAGCCATATCTAGTTTTCTTTTCAGATTTTGTAGAAAGCTATCATACTATTTTATAAGGTAGAATAATGCTTGGATAATTCTTGGTATACATCAAAATCCCAACACATTTTCACATTAATAAATCCAAGTCTAGTGCAAGGAAATATGAAAACTATGAAGTGGTCTAGGTTACTTTCAAGCGAAAATATTATCTTGCTCATATTCCTATGTGAATGGTTCAAATATGCTGAGAATTGAAAAAATGAAAAATTAATCCTTACCTAGAATCCCTTGCCCTACACTAGGGCAAGTATCCCAAAGAGAAAATTCAATAGTGATTATCATCCCTTCAAAGTAATCCAACAAGAAATAGTGATTATTATCACTTCAAAATATGCAAAAATAAACTGTGATTATTATCACTATAAAAAGAAAAAAGAAATAGTGGTTCTCACCACTACTAAAATCCCTTGCTCACCAAATAAAAATGAGCAACTCCCTTGAGAAAGTCAAAGATAAAATAAAAGAAGGGAGTCTTGAACTTGAATCCCTAGAATTCTCAACATTAGAGAATCATACGGTGATCCTCATTATAGGTTTTGTGGATAGCAAATTGTCTAGGTATAGACCAATGTTTGAATGTGGATGACCTAGCTTGTTGTAACCTAGGTTATATAGTGGTATAATCCAAATAAGTACAAAAATCATGATAATGAGCCTCACAAAATGATCTCTAGTATCGATGGGTTGAATAAATCCCATTTGCACTAGGGTAATCTTATGTGTTATCATGGTAATGAACTCATGTGCACACACAAGGATATTGATTATCTTGGTTATCTTAGTAGGTGCATACTTTGTCAAAATATCTTGTATAGTTAGTATATGACTTTTGATTAGGTAACTAGAGTGTTTGAGTCTCTTCAAAACTATCAAATAATATCATATCACATTACACTATCCATTTTTTTACATCATGTTGTCACATAGTCATTAAAAATCCATTGCATAAGTGTTATAATAACATGAAAATAATAAATATACATTTTGTACAATCTATGGTGCTAGCATATAATGCATCAAGTAGCTATCACAAATCCATCATACAAAATTAAATCACATCATCCATTGCATTTTGCATATGCACATCTACATATCCTCAAATCATAGGATAAATACATGCATTCATGTTAGACATCCATCATAAAATCATATAGAAAATATAAGCATTGCATACATATCATAAAGCAATAAAGAAACATATGATGATAATAAAAACTCATATATATATATATATATATATATATATATATATATATATGGGACCAAAATATACATCATAATCCAAAAACTACCCATGGGCTACAATCATGTGGGTCCTTAGACCTCACACTCCAAAAAAAAATCAAAAATAAAAAACAACTTAAAAACATCAAAAATAGGGCTAAACACCCACCAAAAATAAGGCAGAAAGGTCAAGAAAATAGGAGGGATCAATACTGAACCTATAATAATTGTGTATGCATCATAAGACTCCATTTTAGTCCCTAATAAGGCCTCCATGGCTGTACCACTCCATGGAAATGAGATATTTGGCCTTTTGCTTCCAAAACTATTCATCAAAATAGTCGAAAATCACCTCCAAACAGGTATTTAATACCATGGGCAAAATAAAGAGTTACCCCAATTAAGTCATATATGTCAAGTGAATCATCACTTTAGCATTTTTGATACCCTCATCGACTCTTCACTTTAGGGGGTAGTCATAATAATAAAATTAAAAAATCGAATCAACATTAAAACACTTAGAAGTGTAAATTCCATGCATTCAAAAGAATCTTGGCTAAAGATAAATTTTCAAGCCCATGTTGGGGAAAATAAATAGCATAAGAATCAAATTAAATAGGCTTGACCTCCTTGAAACCTCATGATTTAACCCATGTAAAGGTTTACAAGAATACAAGGCACCAAGACATAGTATGCCCTAAGCCCCATAAGACCATCATTACAGCACGACTGAAAGGTATACCTACAATCGATCCTTTGACTATGTCAAATAGAAAGGATTCCAAGAATGTATGCTCTTTCCACAATGGAGGCATCCAAATTTTATTAGGTTAATAAACAACGTTGATCATTCGATGATTTAGTGATCTATTTTTGCTCAACACTTTGTTTCACATCCTGTATCCCAAAAATGGGGCATCTATAGAAACCTAAATCGCATAAATCAGATAATACTATCAATGCATTACATATGCCCTCTTATCGACAACATATGGCCCTATTGGGAACCCTTATAGGATGGAAAAAGGCTTCCAAAAGGCTCCAAAACTCTTTGGAGGGTTCCTAGTAGTTTAGGGCAGTTTTGGGGCACCTCCTGGTGACCGTCCCACCAAGGGATGGTCACAGTTGGTGATCGTCCCACCCAGGGATGGCCATCCATAACTGTCCTTGGGTGGGATGACCCCTAACTAGACCCTTGAAAAATTCAAAGGACATGCTAAATGGCAATCAAATATTGCCATTAGCACATCCAATCACCCCAAATTTATTGGGGACCTGCTAATAGACTGCAAGGCAGTAGATTGGGAGCACCAAAGGGGCAACCTTCTCCCAATCAATCAATGATGCAATTAGGACATGTGGCATCACCTGCCTCACATGGCCAAAGATGCCATTTTACCCTAGATGCCCTTTTGGGATATAAAATGAGCTTCAAACTCCCAATTTTATAGAGGAGAATTTGGATATTAATGCCATGAAGTGCTATGCAAATTGAACCCCACCTTTTGCCAACTAAAACCCACCCCTCCTTTGACCTTGAAACCATATTCATTTGAAGGCGATTTTAGGGGAAATAGGACTTGATACACCAATCCCAAACTGACCAAATTGAAGTATTATTTGGCCCCATCTGTCGATAACACCCTTAACCAAGTTTTGGACCAAATTCCATAGGCATAGGTGACAAAACTAAGCCAATTTTGTGACCACCCCACCTGGGGATGGGCAATAGTCTATGCATGGCACACCTAGGGATGACCACTAAATAGGTTAGAATTTTAGATAAATTCCTCCATAGACTCCTTGGGAACGTCTAGGGGAACCTCTAGTTAAAATTTAAGGCAATTTGGAGTAGTTTTTATGAAGGATTTGAGGTCCCAAATATTGCAGGTCTATCTGGCTCACCCAGGAATGGTCACTATTTCTACATTTTTTCCCCTTTGATATTGCTTTCAAATCTACTTATTGGCATTTATAGTAGTTAATAATATGTTTATTCTCTATGTATATCAGTTTCCATCCATGTAGATCACTTTTTAAAGTTGTAGAATAACTCCATTTTACTATGTTTTCAAGGCTTTCTATATTCTATAACATAGGTGCTACTAATCCCCTTTCAATCCCTTGTGTGTAGGTGCAGGTATTCTATGCAGGAGGAAGGAGCTAAGAAGACAAGAAGAACAGGTTGAAGGATAGCTCTCAATTATGGGATGTGATATTTACACCAAACACATATGTTTTACATCGCTTTAAGGCCCTTTTCAAGGGACTAGATCCATTGAACATTGTAATGTTGAATGTATCAATTTGTAAAATCCCTCAATGGGATATTTGTAATCTCACATTTGAAGCCATACATTGATTAAATAGAAGGATAAATCCACCATTTGGTTACATATTTGCTTCACTTTACTAGATTACAAGTTTATGCTATATTTCCCTTTGAATGCTTTTTAACTACTTTACATTGCAATTAAGTGCCCTTAAGGCGGTGTAGTAAATTTCACATATTCACTTTCCATTTTGTATTTTAGTCTAGACTTGAGCTTTGGGTCAACATGTACAAGTTATTGATACTCTTTCAATTGGGTTAAAATATAATATGCTTTTATGATGAATGCAATGAAACATGACTACTCTAATATTTATATATTGGTTTGAGTGTTCATGTATCTTTTTTTGGGGGAAAATTACTAGCATCTATCTTGGCTTGCATAGGAAGTCTTTTTATTTGCACCCATACATGATTGGGGCTATGTTCAATTTCATTGTTATGTTTGGTTCATGTGTTAACTAATATAACCGATGCATAGAATGGGAATAATAATATTTGGCACATTGCCACCCATAGCTTAGGCTAGTTAGGTTTACCTTTTTGCTATTTTATTTTTAGTTATTGATTTTATTTATTTATTATTTTCCTTGGCAAGAACCCTATTAGTCTAGGCTAGCATAGGAGGAAAGAAACAACATCAAATATCACATCTAGATAAGGATTCAACCTTGGTTAAAAATATTAGAGGTCATCCAAAGGAGATACATCCCATGTTCCCTAGACTTCCTATAATTGACACCCCAAGTGAGGTGCAAGAATAAAATGTACTTGAAGAAAACCACATCCATGGGTGGTCACAGTACTCAAGGTAAAAAGACTAGATCTAGTACTCAATAGTGTCACTAGCCTTACACTTTTTATTATCAAATACATAGATAATGAGATTATATTTTTCCATATCTTGTGTAGTTAGCCTAAAAGTACTATTAAAATTTAGGTTAAAAAATTTAAGGGTTGAACCATTATCAATAAGAATGTGTTTAATAAGGTTGTCACTGAAATATCCTATGATGTAGAATGGGAGATATTTGACCATAGATATGATTAGAATATCATTATAAAATGATATCATAACATTGTTAATCCTAAGAGACCCTACAACATTAGTGAGGTCACTAGGGTTTAGGTCTTGAAAAGGACCACTTGTTCACTCAAGAGCTTGAATAAAATATATCTATGTGTCATAGATAATTTAAGGAGTTCAAGAAAAAAATATTAGCTTGGGTACTTTCAAGTTGTTGTAGAAGATCAAAAGTACCCTTGCTTTTATTTTGAGATTGTATAATTAAAGGTAGTCCTCTAAAAAAGAGGTTCATTTTGAACAGGGGACCAAAGAAGGTTGGGAAGGGTGCTTAGAATATTACTTTTCATTTTTTTCATGTAATATATTCAACTGAATAAGAATGGATCATTTCTACAATGCTTTTATTTGGATTAGGAATTATTGAAATACAATTGACCTTAAAATTCATTTAAGTTAATACAACCTTCATATATCAGGTCTTGAATATGATTTCTAAAAGTTTTACATTTTTTTGTTGCATTATTGTTCACATGATGAAAGGTGCATTGCTACTGAGGGTGAAACCAATAGAGTTTTTCCTTGTTAGGATCCATGGATTTGATGGGTGGGAGTTATATTATTTTAGCTTCTAAAATTTTGTCATGTATATTTGAATGAAGTTGTTCATGTCTAGTAAATTTTAAATCTGGTTTCTAAAATTGAGACTTTCCAATAATATCATTTTGAAGTGCTATGAGAGGGTTCATGTTATTGTCCTGACATGAGTCATTTACCACATCCTCTCTAATGTCTTTGTTCTTATACTATCATTTTTTGGGAGAAGTAGAATTATATTTCCCTTATTAGAAGGATGGTTTCTACTCATATGGTCATATCTATAGCATCGTCAAAGGTAGATATGTTTGACCTGGGATTTTCTAGTTTCCCCTCTTTTCTTGGATTTTTGGTCTCAATGGATCTAGGATTATCCATTTTGTTGTTGGTCATGATCAAATATTTGAGTTGGTAGGTTGGGATATCCTTTTGGCTTCTTGTTTTTGGTGGTAAACTTGTATTTTGTTAGCGGATTTTTTTCCTAACCCTTGTCAATGAGGGTTAGTCTGATTCCCCATGGGGTGTGTTAATCCACCCACTTTTTGTTTTTATTGTAAAGGATTTTATCTTAATTTAATGTAAATTTGATTTTTTCATCCCAAATAAACAAGTAATTTAACATAAATTGCTTATACTAGAAAGAAATTAATCATTGGTTAATTTGATAAAAGCAATCATTTTTTTTTTCCATTTATTGTATCTTAAATTATTACATACACATTACATAATAATGAGCATGAAGGTTTGATTGAAGATATAAATTGTTTATTAGTCAATTTCCATTTTGAATAACATGATATTCATATGTTAGGTGAAAACTATGTTTAAATTCTACTTGTCATGTTATTTCACTAAAAAAATATTTAGATCTATAATTAATATATAAAACTTAAATCAATGAGTATGGTTTCAAGCTTGAAAATGTGTATGAGATGTCATATGAATGTGAATTTTTTTATATTGTAATGTCTAGAGTTTTAAATATTTATAGGATACCATATGAATGTAGATTTTCCTTTATTGCAATGTATAGAGCTTGTGGTTAAACTTATAATGGTGTCTTTTACCATTTGAAATCATAAATAAAATCTATATACATAATATTAAGATCATTTAGAAAAATAATAAACTACACAAAAAAATTATCAAACATAAAGTCTATTGTCTTCAATTCAATTAATATATTTACTTTAATAAAAAATTAAAAAATATAAGATAAATTATAAGTTTAACCAAACTAACTTAAATTTAATGTAGGATTGAATTGTCTCTTGTGTCTATGATGTCTACTTGTTCTACCTTTTCAAACTCAACCCAAATTATAAAGAAAATTAGTCCCTTATCTTCAACAAAGATGTTAATACCACCTCTAATATTGGTGGTTATATACTGATCTAAAAAAACCCTATAAACCCGAATCCAATTTCCGAATCCAATTTCCGAATCCAATTTTTTTATTTTAATTTATTTTTTTTATTATTTTAGTTTTTAATTCAATCCATTTTTAAGTGGCAAGCACAAGTCAGCACCATGTCACACCTTGATATTTTCTTATAGTCATGTTCCTTCTCGATAATATTATATGTTGGCAGTGCCATATGTTGTTTTTAAGTGGCAAGCAAAAGTCAGCACCATGTCACACCTTGATATTTTCGTATAGTCATGTTCCTTCTCGATAATATTATATGTTGGGAGTGCCATATGTTGTTTTTAAGTGGCAAGCAAAAGTCAGCACCATGTCATTTTAGTATACTCGTGTTCCTTCTCGATAATACTCATGTTTGATAAGTTTTTGGTTAGAAAAATATTTATTAATTTATTAATTACTGTGAGGGTTCGGTGGATTGATAAGTTCTTGGGCACTTACTAAAAGAAGATCTAGGTTCTTGTGGGCATGTCCAACTTAGCATAGGAAGTAGTCTCATATTAATCATCAGAGTGTGCACCCAATCTTCGACGATGGTATGAACCCTGTGTAACCGACGGTCCCCATCTCACATCGGGTCAATATTAACGAGACAAATAGATTTGTTAGAAGCAATCCCTGTGATTTGAAGTACCATAATATTATATGTTTACAGTGCCATATGTTTTGATAATATTATATGTTTGCAGTGTCATATGTCTCCTCTGTTAATCCACTCCGAGGGTTAGGTGGATTGGTAAGTTTTTAGGAACTTACCAAGAGGAGACCTAGGTTCAAACCTCGTGGGCATGCCCAACTTAACATAGGAAGTAGTCTGATCTTAATCCTCTGAGTGTGCACCAGATCAACGACAATATGAACCCTGTGTAATCGGTTTTCGCCATCTCATATCGGGTCAACATTATCAAGACGGATAAATTTGTTGGAAGCAATCCCTCGAGTTTGAACCTTACACTGACACTTATTAAAAATAGTGGTTGCAACCAACACTCTTATGTACCATAAAAAAAGAAAATTGTAGTGCCATATTTTGTTTCGTGAAAACCTTATATTTTCGTGACCCATCATCCCTATGCCCGCAAGCAATAAATCATGAAAACCTTATATTCTCATGACCCATCATCCCTATGCCCGCAAGCAATAAATCACACGGTACCATAAGGAGTGTGACCCATCATCCCTATGCCCGCAAGCAATAAATCATGAAAACCTTATATTCTCATGACCCATCATCCCTATGCCCGCAAGCAATAAATCACACGGTACCATAAGGAGTGTGAGGTGTGACGTGGTTAGAAAAATATTTATTAATTTATTAATCTATTTTTAAGGTTAGGTGGAGTGGTAAGTTTTTAAGGCACTTATTAAGAGGAGACTTAGGTTCAAATTTTGTGGGCATGCCCAACTTAATATAGGAAGTAGTCTCATCTTAATCCTCTAGTGTGCATCAAACCGTCGACGATGACACTATGAACCCTGTGTAACCGGTGTTCCTCATATCACACTGGGTCAACATTAACAAGACGGATAGATTTGTTGGAAGCAGTCCCTCTAGTTTGAACCCTACAATGACAGTTACTAAAAACCTCTGAATGTGCATTAGACCGTAGACGACACTCATATCACACCGTGTCAACATTAACAAGACGGATAGATTTGTTGGAAGCAATCCCTGTAGTTTGAACCCTACACTGATAGTTACTAAAAACCTCTGAGTGTCCATCAGACCGTCGATGACGACACTATGAACCCTCTGTAACCGATGTTGCTTATACCACACCGAATCAACATTAACAAGACGAACATATTTGTTGAAAGCAATCCCTGTAGTTTGAACCCTACACTGACAGTTACTAAAAATAATGGTTATAACCAACTTTCCAAACCAAAAAAATTATAGTGCCATATATTGTTTGGTCTCGCACAAAAGAAAACCTTATATTCTCGTGACCCATCATCCCTATGCCCGCAAGCAATAAATAACATGGTACCATAAGAAGCGTGAGGTGTGAGGTGGTACAACTAACCACTTGCTCTCAACTCACTCAAGATTAGGTATAGATAAGCCAAACAGATGAAAAGGAAATGTTGGCCTTACCAGTAACATCGAGACGGTATCTTCAACTAATACATCAAACTCGTGAGACGGCGTATGACTTTGGTCTAGAAACCTCACCAACAATGGAGATGGGAAAAGAAAATCAACCAAAGAAATAAGATTTAAAATTTTGTTTATTTATTTTTGCCTTGCATGGTTCGGTGGTAAAATCGCTTTCCTCTTCCTGTTGATTTCTCTAATGTAAAAAAGTTCTCCGCCACTTCTTTTCATTGTTTTATGACAGCTGAACGGTTTTATTACCAAGTAAATGGGTAAAGGAATATATATACATACCGATCCATATGACAGTCGATTGACACCCATCAAAACTAAGAGAGGCCCTCGAAGACTCAGTGTCATCTATGTAATATATTAGTAAGGGTAACAACACAGCCCTTGCCTGTTAAAAGGCAAATCTCTAAATACTTTTGCCGAAGATAAACCAGAAATAAGTTCCGCCATATGAATATGTTATGGGAAACAAAAACATCAGCATCATAATTAATCAGTAAGATACTAAGAGGGTCAAATATTTAATAAGTGCACGGACTCAAGTGGAAGATAAGAAGGTATGACAAGTGATCGGCGGGAGATATCAAAGCAGAGTATTGGGAGATATCAAAGTAGAGAATTGGGAGATGGCTAAGATCTCCCTGTTTTGTACGCAGATGAAGTGTTTCGAGAAATTTATGATTGATTGGAGCGGCACTGCCCAATTGTTCTTTTGCCAGGAAGGACATCTGGTAGTGCTCTAGTTAGGGTTTCAAACAACTCATTCTGTAACTTACAATGAATATGGCTGTTATCTGGAGATTCTACTTTGAAACGGCTGCAGAATAAGACAGCGACAGAATCTGTATTTCTCAAAAGACTCTTTTATTCGTTTTCGACGGTAAGATAATGAGGTCGCTCGGAGTCAGGTTCACGTGGCTCTGGAAGGCACCACTTTCAAAATTCGTGTCGTTCTCTGAGGACATGGCTGATGTCGCCTTGCTGGACATTACCCATGGAACCATTATGGAGTCAACGAATGGTTTTACCTCCATGCTAAATATTGACGGCGCAATTGTTGGAATTTGATCTCCTCAACTTAGCATTGCCTAAATAGTGCTTGCAGTTATGTAATTCGAGGGATTGTTATTTTTTATTAGATTTTAGTCTTCTACGGAGATTTTATTTTTATTTTTTGAAATTTCAAGGTTATATATTTGTGTAATTATTTTATGAATAATCAATGAGAATCAATGAGTATTTCTTATTGTGGTATCAGAGTTAGTCAGATCTATTGGGTTTGAGAAAGCTCAACCAGTCATGAATCGGAGGCTACTCTGCCTATCTGCAACCCCGGAGCTAGAGTGCAGCCCATGCACAAAATCAATATGGAGTAGAGCAATCCAACCCTAGCTGCTTTAACGAGGGCCAATGCTAGAGAAACTGTCCCCATCGGCCAAAGATGCCGACCTAGAAGCAGATAGCATAGATCGGCCCTCGTCAGGACCAATCGAGGCAATCGCGTAGATCCCCATTGGTCTATGAAGCACAACCTGACAGGGTTATCGATCCATTCTAGAAATGATCCTCTGTGCCATTCATCAATCGTATTCAGTAGATCAGGATATGTGCATATCATTGTAGCACAAACAAACAATTGTAAATTGTTGGAAGAAAGTCTGTAAGTGCATGTGAAGGTTCGGTTGTTGCCCGACCACAATTAAAATCATAGACTCTATTGCAGATCTCGCACCAAAAACCCCATACGAGTTTTACAAAAAAATAGATGGACTGTGCGCTAGAGCCACGACTCGATATATCCAAATAGCAGAGCCCATGCTAGAGGAAGCAGAATTGGAGTCAAGCTTGGTTGGGGAAGACGAATCTAATAACTGCACGCAGAAATTGAATGTTAAAAAAAAATAAAAACCTCGAGTGTGGGATGATTTGCTGCTTTACCAAATAATCTTGATGTTCACATGATTTTTTCGACAACTTCAAACCAGCGAGTTGCAGACATCCAAACGATGTGTGATCATTCGCAGTTCAAGCCTAAAACATCAGAGCTAAGTTGGAGGTTGTTCTAGAGTTGTGATTTCAGAGATTATTGTTCCAAAGCTGATTGTGGATTGTTGTAGAGATTTATCAAATATTTACAAAATAAAATTACTTGTTGTTGGTATGATAGCCACCATGTATGCAGAATTAAAAATTCTAGAGTTTAATGGAGAGGATTATTATTTCTGGAACATCAAAATGAAAACTTTGTTGATGGCAAAAGAGCTTTGGGAAATTGTTGTTGATGGGTATGAAGAACCAGAATATTGGAGCAAGCTGCAAGGAGAAGAAAGAAGATTGAAGAAGGAGCAACAACATCAAAATTGCTTGGCTCTCATGGACATTAGAAGAGGTATGAAAGAAAATGTTTTCCCTCTCATTGCTAGTTGTAGATCAGCTACAAAAGCATGGAAAGTGTTGAAAGATTCTTATGGGTGTAATGAGGACACTCTTGAATATATGTGTGATAATCTTGGAGATTGTATGAGCAAGGGGGAGCCTTGTTCTTTTGAAGATCCTTTTGGAGAGTCTTATGAAGACTCATGTGAAGAGCCTTGTGAGGTTCTTATTGTGGAAGATATGTTTTATGAGAAAGGCATATATAATGAAAATGAAAAATTCCTTCTTGTAGAGGAAGATGATGGAGAATTCCTTCTTGAAGAGGAGGATGTGAAGGAGCCTTGTGTAGGGCCTTGTGTAACTCTCATGGAAGAGAGTAATTTTGATGAATTTCTTCTTAAAAATGAAAAATAAAAATATGTGGATGTAGCATGTTTAGGAAGCATGCACATTGTTGATGAAAGAGAGGAATGTCTCATTGAAGAGACAATTGTTGATGAGGAAGAATGTCTCATGGAAGAGACATATGTTAAAGAGGAGATATCATCTCAATTTTTTGAAGAGTGCTTCATGGAGGAGGCACAAAATCAGAATTTTGATGAAGCCATTCTCATGGAGAAGAATGTAGAAGATTGCTTTGAATACCATTCACCAAGAAATGAGGATTGATTTTCTGATCAAGCACTTGAAGATGTTGGATAAACACTCACTTTGGGGTGTTGTATTGTTGAAGACCACTCACATGGAGTGAATGATGTAAAAATTGTATGGGATTTTGATCCAAGAGAAGAAGTAGATGAAGAGGAGATGCAAGCTATTAGCTTCATGTTTGGGGATCACTCATCAAGAGTGAAGCATGTATTTTGTGAAGCTACATCAAGGAGGAGAACTCTTGTTGAAGAGTTAATGGTTGCTTCAAAAGCAACAACATCAAATGTACAACAATATGGCATCTTGGCAAACACAAAAGAAGGCACATGGGATCCTACTCAAATCTACAAGCAAAGAGGTGATGCTATTTTGCTTGATTCTTTATTTGTTGATAATTTCTTGAGTAGAAGTTTGATGGATTATGTTGAGGCTATTGTTCTAATGTGTGTTGGAGAGTGTCTTATCAAGACATATTTGGCAAGCAATGCAAGCTTTGAAACTTGCCCTATGGAGACACCATTGGAGGAAAGTCTTCCTTTTGTGAAGACAATGATGGATCAACACTTGGGATGTTTGTGTGATGTTTCTTCTTTGGAGAAGAAAGCATGTACAACCATTGTAATGAGTGAAAAATTGTGTGAGGAGTTGTATTCCCAAGTAGCATATGTAATAGGTCATTTCATGACTATGTTTTATGTAATTATGTGTGTAAATATTGTTGAGAGTGTTGTTTGTTATAATCATCTATGTGAGATGATTAATCTCAGCTCATACTCATATAGAGTATGGTATTGTAATGATGTAAAAGATGGTCACTTGCAAGAATGGTTTAAAGACCATAATGAAGATGGGAGAGAGTGGTTGTTGAAAACCACAATTGAAGAGACTTTTGATGAAGGGGGAGCTGATCATCAAAAGGAGGCACTCAATTATAATTTGTAGGAGAAAACACAAATGATGGAGGATAGCCCGCAAGAAGAGCGGAAGTGTGGTGGGTGCCAAAATGTTTTTGAGTTCTTTGATTTCTTAATTCAAACCTAGAAGAAGCGTAAAAGAAGATCATTCAAATTAGTTTCTTCAAATAGTTTGTGATGCTTCAGAACTCATGGAATGAGTCCTTTCAGCATCAAGGGGGAGAATGTTGGAATTTGATCTCCTCAACTTAGCATTGCCCTAAATAGTGACTGTAGTTTTAACTATTCTGTAACTGTAGGGATTGTTATTTCTTATTTTAAGTTGTATTTGGATTTTAGCCTTCTATGGAGATTCTTCTGTTGAGACTCCAAGGCTATATATTTGTGTAATCAGTTCATGAATAATCAATGAGAATCAATGAGCATTTCTTAGCAATAATGTTAATGAGGTATGATTGCTACACTAATTAGCACCCATTCCAAATTTCTAAATAAAACATCATCAATATTTAGGAATGATATAACTTATAATTGTATATTTAGGACCTAAAACAATTTATGATCCTTCGTTAACAGAGGAATGGAAAGGGTAATGCATAAATGATGAATGGATGGCTAGAAAGTATAAGAGTTGGTCAAATTTACAAAGGCATCTACCCTTTTCTTTTTGGGTTTGTTAATTGGGAGAATAATACCCGCTTAACTAATATTAAATATTATTATTATCACAATATTTACATTTAAAATAAAATTACATTTTCAAATATAATATATTATATATATATTTGTTACAATGGAAATAGTATACTTATAGGAAGTGAATCCTTGTGCATTATTTTTAAGTTAAAGACTTTTATTAATTGGTCATAAAACTCATTAGTATTATAATAGTAGTTGTTATAAGGTTAAACTATTGAAACATTGACAAATTTAAACCGATACCATAATTATATTAGCTAATTAATTTGACTCTTAGGACACTATAATTTTAAAGGTTCATAAAATACCTTGACTCATATATGTGTCAATATTCTACTAGTGCTCAACATGCCCTCATATAATATGGATAGCTTAACTACTTCTTTATGTCTCACTATGGACCTCTACGTACACCTAAGTGAACTTGGCATCTATCGACTCCTAAATTGAGCCTTTACTTCCAAGTATGGTTTTCCTTAGAATGATATGCTTCCTTGTCATTTCCATATTATCCTTAAGTATATCCCATACCATTCTCAAGTTACTTACTTAGTATAATGGCAAGTTTGCTTGACTATCCACCTAATCACCCCTTGATCACTCTTTTCCAACCTCATGTATTCACTCTCATCTTCATATGTGAGTATATGTTCATCCCAAGCTAGATTAAGGCTTTCCTATCTTAAGTCCATTTGACCCTTAATCTATTAGGGCATGGCTCATGTTATTCCTTTATTTAATCGACTCGTCCTCTTATCATGCCTTTGGTTGTTGACTGGTTCAACCCATCCCTGGCTTGTTCATGTTACTCCATGGTTTATCACTTCACTTACATCCCTTGATAGTGGGGTGTGTTGCATAGATTGTATGTTGGAATTATATTTCCATAAACACCATTCTCTAAAGCCTACATTACTTAGTTTATGCCTCATTCTACCTATGCACACTTATGCTACTCTTTATGATGTACTACTAGAAGGTGTTACAATCCTTCAAGATTCATAATAACTTCCAACTTCAAACTTAGTGAGGATTTATTATTGTAACTCTTATTACATCCTCTAGTATATAGTTCCATGTTTTATTTTCTATCTTGAAACACATTTTTATATGTTTTGGTATATGTGGATCCACATGTTTGCTTGTCCTAATATACCTTCTATGATAGTCCTAGGATCTCATCTAAGTCTTGCTAAGTCCTTATATTTTGTTAGCATGGTACACACTTGCATTTGATATCGCATCCCATGATTTGTAACACATCAACATCGTACTATGTTTTGCTTATATCACTCATGATTCATTCTTAATACAATATTTCCTTCTTTGGGTGTGAGATCAAAAATTCAAGCATCACATTAATGATCCACATCCATCCAATAACCCAAGTAGTCATTATCCTACATGGAATGACAACTTGTGCTCCAAACCATTTATCATAGTCCTTTGACAAATGCTTTATCTCATGTGAGCCTTGCACTATAGTTGTTAGCTCAACTAAAGGCCTATCCCACTACCCAACAACATGAATTCATCCTTACATGATATAAATTTGTATTAATCCAAAGTAAAAGAGTCCTACTAGGAGTATTAATCCATTAATCCCTCAACTAGTACTAGGGGCACATCCTCCTCCTATGTATCCTTGTCATAAAAGCCCCTCTAGATAGTATAATAATGGGACATACCACAACTTATGGACATTGTTTTGGGAACTCAAAAGGTAGATGTCCTTGAATGTATCTCATGTTGATCTTCGATGAACCATCTTCCCTTGTCCAATATATATCATGTCAAGGATGGTTCATTTATCCTCTCATAACATTTTGACTCTAAGCAATAATACCTTTATATTTCTTAGCCCATCCTACTTCAAAATGGCTCATCAATTACATTTCACATTAGGGAAGGTATAATTTTATTTTTCCTCAATTGTTCTAGATAAGTCAACACTCATTTGAAATAACTCCATCTAAGTCATCCTTGACTTCTTCAAGTCATTCATCCAAATGGTTTTATCAATTATTTTGGCATGCCCATTTGACATTCTACATCCTTGAGAACCTTCATTCATTAATACTTCTACCACCTAATTATACTATTCTTAGAATATCCTCCTCATCCCAATTAAAATCCCCTTATTGGACATGTTCTCTTTGTTTTGTGTGTCATTGATCTTCTACCTTGATTATCTACCAAGGCTATCTCAACTTGCTAGTCTCATAGTAGCAAGCATATATCTAGAATTATCCCATCATCTATCATCGAGAAGTAAAAATTCATGTAATTATACCAGTCACATCATCTTCATGGTTTCCCCTAACATGGGTATAGTCATTGTTCTATTAATTTTGTGGAGCCTCCTTCAAATACTTTGTTGGTTTCCTTTTGTAACAAGCTCTAATAGTTACCTGCTATGACAAAGTCCATATTTCATCCAAGAAAAGTTTACATGTAAGGTGATTCTAGCTACACTTCACTAATTATGGGATGGAGTCTTAAATACCATGTATTTGACTTGGCCTAACGGCCTATTATTAGGCCTGGATCACAATTCATCTTTGAGCCACATTCATTAAACTTGCAAAATCGACAATCTTGTGTTGGCTATAATCCATCTTTTAATATTAAGGTCCTCTTCACCAAGACATTTAGTAAAGAGCATGGGTCTATTTGGAATCTTATTTTATGGGATTCCATTATGTCCTAGTTAGGAATACTTACCTTTTGACAATTTTAACTCATTTTGCGTGTAATGTAGATTCAAACTTCTCTATATTCCATTCTAATACTTATGGAACAAATAAAAATACCTTATTGTTACCCATGAGAATGTTGCATGTGAATCACTCTATAGCACATGCATACTTGAGCCTCAACTCATCTTGGCCTACATCAATTTGTTAGTGTCTTAGTTACTTGCCTTGAGTCTGGAATTGAATTATTTCATGTATATCTTGACATAGCCATAAGCTTTATCCTATTTTTGCATGGTATTCATTTGACAAGTAGTGTAAACAAAGGTCTAATAAAGAAGAAAATGATATGCTTTTTTATCCTTCTTACATAAGAAACACTTAATTTTTTTATGCTCTCCTCCTTTTTTTACATTAGAATACTAACCAAAGAAATCTTGAGGTAGGGCCTCAATCACAAAATATTCCTTTAAGAGAAATCAATGGGATTAGAAAATTTTAATTACGCCAAAGTCTTTTATCCTATAACTTAATTGAGAGTCCACGTTTTTCATAGATTCAAAACCAACTTTCTCTTTTGCATAAAAATAGGTAAATCAATAACCAAATAAATCTTGAGGTAGGGCCTCAATCACCAGATATTCCTTTAAGAGAAATCAATGGGATTAGAAAATTTCAATTACACCAAAGTCTTTTATCCTATAACTTAATTGAGATCCACATTTTTCATAGATTCAAAACCAACTTTCTCTTTTGCATAAAAATAGGTAAATCATTTTTAAAGCATGTTTGAAAGCTCATGTATTATTTGTTTGATGTCATATCCCTCAAGTTGCTATTAGAAATCCATGATATGGAATTTTTTCTTCAATATAATTTGACCATTGAATCTCCCCAAGACAAACAAGACTAACCCATTAGTTGTCATGTTAAATAGAAATAATATGATAAGGCTTCAATGAAGTATCAAACCAAAAATAATAGAATTTGCCTTATTGATTGTTCATCCAATATATTTTTGATCAATGTTTAACTCTATATGATACAAAGTTCCTTGTTTTGTTAACCTCTAAGTAGGGTTCTTTTCCTTAACAATTTTTATAAAACAAATATTGTTCAATTAATTTAAATTACATTTTCATTATTGATGATAACATTTTTTTATACATATTTTATTTATTATATTTTGAATTAAATAATTTAATTATTTATACTTACATTATCTATAAAATCAATTGATATGATCTCAGTAGATTAAGTACCTTAACTTTTAAGGAGGAGCACAAGTTCAAATTTGTTATGTGATAGATTCACAACTATCTAGAATACTTTTGTAATCATTTTTCATTACACACATACTACTCTATTATTTTAGGCATGAAACATTTTCTTTTGTCTTGCTCTTAGATAAAAGTTTCATTTCATGAAATCTTCCATGGAATATGATGTTTGCTACAAAATATTTTTAACATATATTTATGTATAACACAAACACTACTATGCATATAAATCCATCATTAGTTGGAAACTCCAAGCCATATATATCAGTCAAAAAAATTAATATTACAATCAATACTTGACATAGCTCTAAAATCAATGGTTCAAAATCTTGACATAGATGAAATCCATGATCCCATTCATATGTTTCATCATTCTTCCATAGGCTGCATACAACAACTAGAAAAGATCAAGCCTCTAATTATTTGATTAATTAACTTGATGTTGATGAAGGACATAAGACCAATGCAATCAATGAACTTTACAACAAATACAATGGAGTATCCCTACAATTTAGGTGACTCAATCCACTATAAACATAGACAAAAAATACATATGTCATTGCATCCTTTTCTCAAATACAATTGTTATAACTAATTTTTTTCTAGCTCTCTAGCCCATTCCTCTTATTTCACAAGGCTTTCTTCTTCTTTTTGGGTGGATGTCTCTTCCATAACTTTTATTAGTTTTTTGGCTATTTTAATTATGTCTTTGTTTCCTTTACAAGCTGGATTTCCTTTTGATGGTGGATTTTTTTTCTTCTTCATTGATGTCTTTGTTTCCTCCACAAGCTTCACCATCACGGTTTCTTTTTTATGGTGGTGGTACAACAACTTTAACAAGATTATTATCCTCTAACTTTTTCTTCTCCTTTGGCTCCATTGTTTTCTCCTCTATGGGTTGGGATGCTACTTCCTCCTCGGGCACCTCTTCCACGATATTCCATCCTTCACTTCTAGTAAAAGAAACCCACGCCTAGTATCAAATGTGCTCTAATATACTTGCAAATTTCATTAGAAACACCTCCTATATATAGGATGACATAGCTCTATAACACTATTAAAATTTCTTATCAACTTAATCATGTATTAAGTCATTGACAAAATATTATTGAAAATTAATTTATCTTTTGACATATTATTGTGTCTAATGTTTTGTAAGTTGTATAAATACACCTATCATGTAGATGGAGAAATGTTTGCAATAGTAAAAAAAGGTCTAATGTTTTGTAAGTTGTATAAATACACCTATCATATAGATGGAGAAATGTTTGCAATAGTAAAAAAAAGGTGAGCATTTAGAAGGACCCAAGGTTGTCTGCTTAAACTTTTTTAAATAAAAGCTCATAGGTAAAACACATATGGTTAGCATGTTAAGTGCGTGGATAAATGTTAGCAGTTTTCGCCGATGTTGATCCTCAATATTGTCTGGTAAACACATCTCATTATAGTATCAAATTTAAGAATTTTACCAAACACATCTCACCATGGCTGGAGTTGCCTGGCATTCTTAATTTTGTCTAACAGATCTTGATTTCTTGAGCTAATGACGCTACTCCTGCTTCTAAAAACATTTCACCCAATATCACGAACTTGGTAATACTCGGGTGTGCTCTGGTTCTAAACTATTTAGCCCAGGCTTTTTCTTCCATAAGAATCTGCATTGAATTCTTTCAATAGACTCATGTTGGCCTTAAAAGCAATGAAGTGGCTATATTTTCAGACTTGCAGTTCATAATGATCAATTTTTTAAATGCCAATAACTGTAAGCTAGTGTACTTGAATTGATTTCAATGTCTTCGTCTTGTAATTTAGTGGAGAGTGAGAAAAAATCAGTGTACAAAAACTTTTAAAGCTAGAGACAACACCAATTTCAATTTATAACAGCCAACACAATTCTGGAAATCTTGAATTTTTTATATTGCCACTAACCCTAAAAGTCCTGAAAATATGCTTAGTAGTCCATAGTGACAAAAATCTACGCTTTTATGACAAATACCTTTGGAAGTTATAAAGCACAATTGCAAAGAAGGATTAAGAACAAAAAAATGTGCTTTATCTCTCTATGTGGATTTGCAAATCGCTGCTAACTCAATACTGCTTATCTCTATATGTGGATTTGTATCCACCAGACCTAACCCATTGATTCTATTGAAGAAAAAAAGAAAAAAGAATGGGAACAGAGCAAACAACATGTAAAAACTTGAGTCAATAAGAGCGCAATTTCAGAAGTAAACAAGCCACTGAAAGATGCTGCCTAAGGCATCACTGAAAATGAGATTGAAGACCATAGAGTCACTGGCTAGAACCAATTCTCAGCTCATCCGATCTATAAATCAGATTTTATTATAGTAGAATTGCCAAACATAGATAACTGAAATCAAACCGTTATCCCGTTATCCCCATCGCGGTAAAGCTAACATTGAAATTAATATGAGGTTGCATTCCGTTATCCACATCAAGGAAGCAAAGCTAACATTGTTCATCATCCATTTAATGCCCTAAAGCAGTATCACTGATTAACTTATAGATACATATTGAAGAGATCAAAACCCGTGGCAAAACATGGCTTCCGATTGTGTGTACACCACATTTCTGTGTGCGAACATATCCTCTGACAGGGGTGTGAACAAAGGCATATCTTGAAAAATATGGCGTGGGGAAGACAAGATCATGCCCGGTGACAACTCCATGAAATTTGGAGATGGAAGCGATGGCCCCGCGTGGTACTCAGATGGGGCATTGTCATAAGCCTCTGGGGGATTGAGGCCGCAAATTGACTCTTCTTTTCCCATATGATCATCGGGAGCGCAGTAGTTAAGGTTCTCCATGGAGAATTGTGATCCCTCTGTGTAGTGAGAGTATCCAGAGCTTCCACAGGGCGGAACACAGATCTCATCAGATGAGCAGACAAGTTCCTTACTTTCCGAGGGATTGGAATACTTACAAACATCATGGCCTAACTTTGGAGAGCAACGACCCGTAAGTTGTTGGACGACAGTCATGAAGTCGGTGGGATTGGTATGTATGATTCTTGGAGACCGCGTGTAAGTAATCACCGGCGGCTTTCGGATTTTGTGGGAAACTGTTGAAATCTTGAGCGGCGTAGGCCTTGGACCCTGCATTTTATTCGTGGCTGCCCCCCCTTCTTTCCTCATTCTTTCCTCATTTGGTTTAGGGCAATGATTCCGCCCAAAGTGGATGAAGCACTTGGAGAATCTTTGGAGATAAACTTAGAAGAAGAAGACCACCACGTCGTTCCTGTCTGTTAAGCAATTAAATGGGTGTTCAGTTTCCTTAGCCATGTGAATATCATTGGAAAGTCGCCATGCTGTACTTTTCAATTCAAAGTCGGCTGCTTGTTCGGTCTACTCCGCTTCTGTGGTTGATATCGATGGTATCATTTGTAATTTAATGGAGAAGGTTCTCGACTTCCAAGTCAATGCAAGCAGTTCACGGCAATTTGAATAATGTAAATAAGTCTAAAGGAGACGGACATTCACTGCCCATTCGTACAACTCCACTTGTGTAGTTGATATCGATGGTAACGATCACAATTTAATTATTCACTTCCAAGTCAATGCATACGATTGAGGGTTGTTGGAACAACGTGAATAGGTGACATTCACTTTGAAATTTTTATCAGCAACAAATATCTGGTTATTTAAATATGATTATTTTCATAAATTTTAATGAAGTAGTAACCAAACTTGATCTATGTTGAAATGGTTATTTTAAGTATATAAGTTGAATTTGTGGATTTAAATTATAAGGTTTTTCATCAAACTTATTTGGCTAGGTTAATGTTCCTGCATGAAGGAGAACAAACTTAAAGGATTTTTATCAGACTACTATCTTTTTGTAAACAAACTATCTCCAAAATAAATTTAAATATAAATATCTTTTTAATAAATATTTAACCAAACAAATATTTACCAAACAATCTAACTTTAAAAACTATATCCGTTTTAACTGCGTAACATCTCCTTTCTCAAACACTTGAAAGAGTTGGAAAAGATTTGTTCAGAATAACTATTTAAGTATTCTCTTTGTGGGCAATGGAAGATTGGTGATAAGATAGGAAGTACTTTACCATCTAAATATCCTCAACCTGTCCATTCATATAGAATTTGGCCATGCATGGATTAAGCAGATTCGGTTGATCTCGAACTTTGAAGGAGTAAAATTTTAAAAAGACATAATTCACAATTTAAGTATACCTAAAATGCCCCGCCATATAGACCTTGAATTTGGATTTGCATGGATGCTTGGCTTATGTAGAACTTTATAGAATGGTAAAATTTTAAAAGAAGAGGTATAACAAAATTCTCTGCCTTAATAGAGTTTTTTTATACTTTGACTCAACGATACATTTATTTTTAATATATTTATTATTATTAATATTTAGTGTTGCACATTTTTATTTTATTTATGATTTTAAGTATTCTTATCTTATTTATGACCTTTGCAAGACGGAAATCTAAGTTTATCAATAAGGAATTAACATACCCACACACATGTTATTAAGGTTTAAATCTTAAACTTCCCGAAAAAGAATCAAAACCCTACTAATTACATTGTCCCTAGAATATTTTAATATATTTATTATAATATCAAATTTTTACTTATGTTTCTCGACAGAACAAGAGATCAACTTAATAAGTGTTAAAACTTTCATGCACTTATTTTAAAATATATATTATATAACATTTACAAAATAATTTAATATTTTTAGTGCTCTTATAAATTATAGAACTATTAAAGATTTCTTTTTGTAAACACGGATATCATTATATTTTATATTAAAATATATATACATTAAGCTTTATGGATGTTAATATTTTTACATTTAGTTTTGAACTAGGCTAACAAAGCTATATTGTGGTCTTATTATGATATTTAAGTAATTAAATTTTATTGTGAGTTATATTATTTATAGGAAATTACAAGCCTTCGTCTTCCTTCATAAATGGAGATGAGGGATACTAATTTGGTAGGCACTAGGACCTTACCATCATCAATCATTAATACTTGTATTTTGTGTGTTCTCATGGGACTTTTTCTTTTCTCACATTTGAACCTTCTTATTGCCATTGGCTATATCCCTACCACCAACTTCTAATTACATCATTACTTACATTGGTTTAACTTCGTAGGAATATGTCACCCTCATCTTTAGGGATATAAAAATATTATGATGGATTAGTTGCAATCCGTCCTCATTCAACTATCATTTTCCTTATTTCTATTTGTTTTACTATAATGTAATCAACCTTATGGTGAATGAATAAGTAGACACCTCCTCATGCTAGGTAGGGTTGTTAATAATAACAAGTGCAAGAATAGGCCAAGATAAAGTAGAGAATATGACCACCAAAAAACTTCATAACACTAGAGTTGTTAGAGAAGGTAAAGCGCCCTCATTATGTTTATTCTAACTCTATAATGAAATATTTTAAAAAATATCATCGTTCTATAAGTTTATTTTTTTAGGAGCTTTTCTAACTGAAAATGAATTTAACATGTGGCTTAGTGTTAACTTAAAAAATAGGGAATAACTTATTAATTTTGTTATGGGATTAAGGGTGGGTTATATAGATTGTATTTCAATTTTTTTGAAGTATCCTAGGTCATTTTATAATATGATACCTAGATTATATGTTGATAAATTAATAATTTATAAGTTTGAACACTTGATTTCCACCCTCAAAGTGCCTCCAGATCATGTTATTCAATGTGGGTCAAACTTCTCTTTTTCAATTTGACAAATTTTTATATTCTTAGAATGAATTGTAAGTCATTTTTTTTGGTAACTTGGTGTACAAATAAAAGGAAAAATTGTTTACTTTAGGTTAACTTATGTGCTTGCATGGAAATGGACTTGTCCCAACCATTGCTTGAGTCCATTAACATTTTTAGCTTTAGGTTTGAAAAATCATATGGAGTTGTTTATTTGAACAAAGTTGATACATGCTTCTACTACAAAGGATAAGGGCATCTCATCAAATATTTCCTCACTAAAAATGAATATAGAGAAAGCCCAAGAAGCCACATCTAGATCCGATGTATATATAAACACAAATTATAATGACCTTGTTTGAAATGGATTCAACTAGTTGTTCAAATGTCATTTTAATAATAGATCCTCACTTTAAATCATTGGACTTTATCTTGTAAAGAGAAATCAATGAATCTCCTTCTAGCTTGAACAAGAAATATTATGTTGAAAGGGAGTCCCATATGATATAAATTGTAGATATCAATGTTCTTATCACAAATAAAATGAGATGAGCCTCATAGGATAAAACCTTTATTATGGTCCTTGAAAATGAGTCTATTCTTTATGGTAGTTCCTTCTCTTAGACAAAATATTTTTTTTTTAGTGGATTTGAAAAAATAATGGTCAACATGTTGATGGAATGAAGTATTTCATCTCTAAAATTTGGAGATAAGTTAAAACAGGAAAGAGGCAAGTGATGAGTTCAATAAATGATCATTTTTTGTATTAATACTTTTCAATTACCTATGATATTGGTTATTGCCTTTCATAGCAAGTTGCTAAAATTTCTCCTTTCTATAACCCAAATGAAAAATCTATGGAACTTTGACCAAAATAGTATAATTAATTAATTTGAATAATTTTATTGAAGTGTGTAAATTTTGATGTTATGGGTATTGATAAGACCTTTTATAGAAGGATTGGCATTGTAATAAAAATAGAATTTTTATGGTCTATCAATAAGAATTTCTATGGAATAACTACTTATATTAACTAAAAGTATTTATCCTATGAAAAGAAACTACTACAAGATTTGATAAGATCCCATAATAAGTAGCATCTTTGATGGAACTCACATGAATTTATGACATGAGGAACACAAATTGACTAAGGAATAGTACCCTAAAACTAATTCCAATGATGTAAATATAGATAGTCAAATTTTATATTATATAAATGAGATTATTAAGAATATATTTATGAGGTAAGCATATATGCAACAAGGATATTTAGAGCCACATGGATTAATAGATTGTTTATTTTTAGTAGGTATAGGAGTCACAACACCTTCTAATACATAACATGTGTTGGTGCATGTCTATATGTTTATATCTATCTCCCTATGTATATACGTGTGTGTGTGTATTTTGGTAAAGGGAGAATTCTTTGAGTAACTAAGATAGATATGTATATTGAATTATTTTATTACTTTATTTTCTAGTTTAGTAATAATTATAGCTACATTTGTGTGATCTAATATTTGAGTTATCTTATGTTTAATATCAATTCTCATGGTTGAGCCTTCCATACGGAGACAAATATATAATATTTAATCATATTAAGTGTATGGTGTATGAACAAGTTTAATGTTATGAACAATAGTTATTAGTCATTATGTTTATTCTTATCTAAATATGACTATTCTCAGATTTAACTAAATGGATTAACATTAGTTATCTAAAATAAATTTTCATCACATGCTTTAGATTATGTTGTATATGTATTTTTAGATTATGTGGTATGTGTTATATGTTTTACATTGATCTATATCATTGTTATTAGGCTCATTATAGAGATACATGTATGCTATATTATATGTATTAATTATGGTGTATGAATAACTTTTATATCATAAATAATAATTACTACTTGCTATATTTATTTCAATTTGAAGATGATTATTATTAGATATTTTCATATACTAGAGGAATCAGTAACTAGTCACATTTTTTACCGCCTCTTCATGGGTTTGAATCCTGCTCCTTGCTACCATTATAACCTCTAGTTGCATCGGATAAATTTTTTAATGTAGCAAATGGTGTTGGCATGATACACCCTTCAATTCTATGAGATATGAGGGATTCAAAACATGGTATTCACCCTACGAAGGGAGCACTTTGATCAATGGATCATACCATCAAACATAATGATTATTATAATATTGAACTACATGGAATAACTTCAATTTTCTAAATTATTTTTAATTGCATGTAAGTATGTCAATAACAAGCTATGGACCTTTCAATAACATTATTATAGCAATGTTAGATAATTGGTGTGCATGTGAATTATTATTTTTCTATATGTGTGCCATTTTTTATTAATTTGGTTATGATTAGAGGATTGAAAAAGAATGGAAGTAATATCTAAGTTGAACACTTTATATATTTTTATGCTAGGAGAGGATGGGTTTTGTAATTTCATCATTATGGCTGCAATAGAGTTTGTAGACACATTTAAAACAATACATATACTAAATAGTTAAAGTGGCCATCAAATTTTTACCCTATTTTTTGGTGTAATAAGGGTTTTTGGTGTAATAGTGGTTACATTAGGGTCATAGTTTGAATCTAGTAATTCAAGCCATATTATCTCTAGAACTTTGTGTAAAGCTACAAAAAATGTACATACAAACTATTGCAAAATTGTAAACAAATTAAATGTGTGATTCATGTAACCATTTGAATTGATGAAATAACAAAATAGAGTGATCTCTTTTATTAATCAAGTAAGACTCAATTACAAATAGGTCCCTCTTAGGGATACTCAATTTGATACAAATTTACATAGTATGTGGCCCAAAATGGGGAAAGATGCACTTCAATGGTCCTTGCTTCTCCACTAAATTTTATTATGGAGGGATTACTAAGCCACCTCTATTTCTTGATGTCAAGATGATGGATCTTGATATTTAGACTTGGAATTTTTATTTGAACTGCAAACATGAAACTACAAAGATAGTTAGTAGCATATAAGACCTCTCTAAATGAGGTTTATCTCTTGAATAGTGTAAATCATAAAGCAAATGCATGAAGATATGTAAAGATACATGAAATACTAAAAATAATTCTTAAGAATGTATAAGACTTGAAATAAAGCAACTAATCTAGGTTAGAAAGTCAAATTGAAATGCTATATATATGATCTAAAGCTAAAAACAAAAGAAAAGAGACTACAAAATGTAGTCGTTGATGCTCAAAGTAGTTGACTCTATTAGCCATTGTCGATGTAGATGACGGCACCTACGGGCCACAATTTAAAATAGTGGCTTTAGGATAGATACTCTATTCTCTGTATCTTAAGCCTAGCATCAATCAATTCCTTTGCTGAATGGAATGATGTTCTTGGTGCATTCTTCTAGAATGACTTAGGGTGGTAATTGGTTCAATTTCATGTTGAATTGAATGCTTGAACAAGTTTTTCTTCTCAAAATGTGGTTTGGTAGAAATGCAAGTGTCATAGTACAATTTCGATAGGTGAGATATTGTACTTTCTAATTGCAAAGCGATAGCACTTCGTTACACTAAAATCTCATCAATTGTCCATGATTTAATTGTAAATTTGGGACCTTATGTAGAATCCCAAAATTCTTGCTCTAACTTCCTAGGAATCCAAGAAAAAGAAATAGTTATGCTTGGACCATTGAGGTGAAGCTTCTAGAAATTTTGATTCACCAAAATCGTTGCATATTCATTAGATGCAACTAATTTTACTTGACTTGGGGAGCCTAAGTTTGTTACAAGGTTAGCCACTATCGATAGACATGACTATGGATATAACCGCTATCACCATCAGTAGCTTCTCGCATCTACTCTAACCATCAATGGCAACATAGGTCATCGCTAATTTCATCAGTAGTTATGATTGAACAATAGTAGCCTTCCCTAATTGGGTGGTTAAAACCATTATTTGGTCTTGAAAATGTCCAAGATCAATCATATGACCTAAAGAGGTATCCATATGAGTAGCATCCTTAACATGACGTATTTTAGGTGTCTCTAGATACCCCTTTTTGGGATGGTTTATGGGAAAATGCAACACTAAGAAAAAATAAAAAATCTAAAGTAATATTGTAGGTTGATTCATGTTCATTAATCTGGTCTTTAGCTACCCCAATCATGATAATTGCATGCATCTCAGAATAATTACTTCCAATGGTATGGAAGGCTTAAATTGTGCAAAATTTTGGCATATTCGAGTATAATCAGGTGAAATTTAAGCTACAATAGGACCGATAGATAGATCAACAAAGGTTTAAATCAACATATTTACTTTTTCCTAGAAAAAGGGTAAGCTTGTGATAGATTTTAGCAATGATTCATAGGATGAATGCAACTTACATGATTAACTATTCAATTGTTGATTTTGATTATGAATCCTTTGATTATGACTACCCCCTCAAGAGATGAGTCGATGAGGAAAATGGTAAGTGATGAAAGTGATGAAAGTGATGAAAGCGATGAGTCACTTGACCAAGATGATTGATTTTGGATAATTCAAGATGATTACTATTGTTGTAGGGAGGTCCTATTACAACTATGATTTCAACCATTAATAGTAATTGTACATCTCTATCACATGGATTAGTCTGGCAATAATGGCCTTCTTAAAGAATAAATATGATAGAAATTCAATTTAAGCATGTGATGAATCACTAGGTTTGATGATTTGATGAAATTTCATAGAAGAAAGGAAGTGATACCTTGTTTCCATGGAGCATTCTAGATGCAATGGCCTTCTTGGGCATTTAAGTGAAGACATTTTAATTCATCATTGAATAATTTTGTTCAAATGACCTTACAATAAATTACTCATCTTGTCATATTGCATGGAGCACAAGTCACTACAACCGCCAAGTGTATAGGGTAAATAACTATATACAAGGCTCACTGAAATTTTGGGTTATTTGATTTTATTTTATTTTTGTGGTTTTGGTGATTATGGACTGATATAGATGCTTTAATGTCCATTATTAAACTCCTTGTGATGAACAATTAGGTAAATTTATTACTATTTCTTAGATGTTGTGAGGTATGAAAGTTATGGTTTGCAGATCCTATAGTTGCTATCGAAGTCAGTGAGTAGGTTTGTCCTGATCCGCGACCACTATCGAAGTGAGCAACTACCAAAATTGTAAAATATAAATATAATTTTTGGTAATTTTTAGTTCATTATTTATGGATAGCAGTGGAGAAAGTGAGAGATCTAAGGGAGAGAAGCTAAAAATTTATACAGAACACTATCAAAACTACTCAAAACCACCATGGAAGATTAGCTAGAAGCCTCTACAAGTGGCGGAGCTAGAGCTCCTAAGGTAGATACACCATCTCCTACTCTAGTGAATTAACCATTTAAAATGAACCTCATTAAGTAATGGGTTAACTAAAATTCATTGTAAGAAATGAACCTCACCCCTTCGTTTAGGATTTGGACTTAGGTTAGCTTAAAGGGGGTAATTTTAATATTTTTTGCATTTTGGGATGAAAAATGACCTTGCATGGGGTCAATCTCATAGTTGTTGTCACTCATGGTGGCATCCAATTTGTCAATTAGGGGCAACTGTCATTGAGGATGACTAGGTTCAAATCCCAATGATAAAAATTTAACCGTTGGTGGTAGCCACTGATGACATCGATGGAGCTCATGGTAGCTGTCATTGACATGAGTGGCTGAGAACCTTTAGGATTTTGTTTTAAATTTTTGCTCAATTTTTAGGTTTTTTTTGAGGATTTTTGGATGAGTGAGTGCATTGATTTACCCTTTTTCTAGATATTAGACTCTAATATCTCGAGGGTGAGAGCCTAATCTATTGCTTGAGTTGTAACCCCATTTAAATGCTGGTGAATGGGAGTGGTTTGGGGTAATTGGCTTCAACTACGTTATTAAATTATTTATTGTGATGTTGAATCAATATTACCTAATAACCCTAACCCATCAATGGGATAGCAAGACCAACACTTTCCATCTCCTGACTATAGATATGATGGTGACATTAGAGGATGTCTACCATATATTTAGGATTCCTATTGATCGGTGGGTCATCATTTATTCTCCCACTACAACAAGAGACAGTTTTTGAGCAAGTTTTTTGACACTGAGCTATTGTGGTACAAGGGGATATAAAGCATGGTGAGGAAACTATTTACCATTGGTTTAGGGTGAATGTCTTCTCATGGTTCCAAGATGTATTAATGCACATTATTTATAATATTATACTACTAGACACATCAGGAGCAAGGTTCCCTTGGAACCTCCTAGACATGGTGCAGGACCTACTAGAGTGTACCTCATGGTAGCCTCTAATTATGGCATGGAGGAGTGTGTAGCACCCTAAAATTGGCGCAGTAAAACCTTAATAATTACACTTACTCTAGTAAATAATTCAAATTCAAATTTTAACCTCCAAAACCACTCCCAAACCGTCGCTTAATCCGTTTCCTCCTTTCCCGTGCCATTTTTAGAGTTTGTTTTGACCGTTTGACGATATCGTCGTCGATCAGACGATATCGCCTCAGATCGGACGATTTCGTCTGGGCTAGGACGTCCAGACGATCTTGTCCCAAAACTAATTTTTCACAATTAGTCTTTGTTCCAACGACGTCTCTAATCCGGGTAGAAGCGTGTCTGCACCGTTAGAGACCCTCCCCATTGGAGATCTCCCAAATAGGGATGATCTCCAACCTCCTAACCTCCCTCCTAAGCCTATTTAATCCTAGGCCCTCCCCTTAGCATCCCCCTGGCTGAAATTCCCTGTAACTCGAATTCTACACACACTAGACATCCTAAATTACTATTTGCACTTGTTCTATCCAAATTTTGTTGCAGGTACCTTAGTATTTTTCAGTCGGAGCAAGCTTACATCATCGCAGATGATCCTATTCAGATCGGAGGCGATCCTGTCAAATCAGAGACAATTTCGACTGCAATCATCATTGGGGGCAATCAGTGCCCAGAGTTTGCATTTCTTCATCCCTTTTCTACTGTATTATTCTGCATTTAGTTAATTTTATGATTATTCCTTATTATTCTGCATCTTGGAGTTCACCCATCTAGATCAAATGCATAATTAAGTTATAATTGTCATTAAATCAGTATAATGCATTCATGTTTCTATTTATAATTCTTAGTTTGATATTGTTATTGTCATTTTACACTATTTCCCTATGTTAGCATTGTTGTATTTTCTGTGTTTTGCACCTATTTCTCTGTTTACAGGTCTGACGAATTCGTCTGATGAATTCGTGAGATCTCAGACGATCCTGTCAGATAGGAGACGATCCTATCGAATTCCAGACGATCCTGACTGCTTCAAAAATTAGAACCTTCATCAGACATCCGGATCAGGTATGGGTCTTTAATCCATCTTGTTCTTTCTATTTTTCTATCCAAATTTGTTTTTGTCTTCATTTAAATCGCATTTCATATAGAATAGCTTAGACGCATTTTGGCCAAACCTAGGACTTGGATGATTAAAGCTAAAACTGAACACATCAAACACATTCCCAACCTAGGCGTGGAAACTGCCATTCAAACGTTTCCTGGTGAACCCACCATCCGTCAAAAAATCACCATAATACACCTCCCTCGAGAGGCGGGACCTTCGCAAGGCCTCTCAGTCCGAGGTACCGCGCCATCCTTTTCCCATCCTCCTTTCGGGCACGGATCCTATAGCCTGAAGGTAGGGATGCAAAAAATTTGGAGCGATACATTTTGGTGAACCCGACGTGAATGCATTTAAAACCTTTTGAAAACAAAACAAAAAAAAAAAATAAAACAACCAAAACATAGATGCATTTTTAAATCATCTAAAACTAATAAGTTGCATATCATGTTTAGATGGTAGCTCCTAAGAAAATATTAGCAGTTATTATAAATGTTGAAAACCAATTGGCAGCCATAGAAATCAATTCTATGCTTAGTGTGCCTGAAACAGATAGAAATCAACTTTTGTGGGACGAACTTGATAGAAGACTAAGTGTCATTTCATCTAGGTCAACAAAACTTAAACAAATCAAGAGGCTTGTCCTAGATAGAATCCTGGATCCTCATCAACTCGTCTTTTATCATGAACTTCAGAGAGCCTGCCATAGATGGTTAGCTTATAGGAGAGCTCTTGTGTCTTCAGAATTGTTCACCTTCGAGGAATACCTCGAGAACGCAGCCATTATACACCAGTTCCTAGGTCGTGTAGAAGACCAAGAGGTTGTTCTTACGGATAGGGAAATATGGAATAGAGTTCCTCGAGCTGTGTTATATCGAGAGTATTGCCACGAGCTTTACTTCTATCAACCAGAATCTGAGACAGATAATATCACTATAGCTCTTTTCATTAAATTTTTGAAAGAAAATTTTCAATTTGAAGAAGAACACTTCATGACTCCTGAAGAACTCGAGCCCATTAATGATATTTATAAATTGTTTATAGAAAACTAGATCATTACTTTCAGTATTAGTTCTTGCATTTATTGTGTTGTTTGTTATCTTTACAATATTATTACAAAAACAAGAAAAACTAAAAAACATAACAAAAACCAAAGCATTTCATTTTAAATATTGTAGTAGGTATATAATTAATATATACCTCTTAAGCTTGTTGCATATATATATATATATATATATATATATATATATATATATATATATAAAAAATATTTGCTGAAATCTAAATTAAGCACAATGCCTAAACTTAGGAATGGTAAACAAACTGAAGGAGAAGAAGAAGATTGGTTAGAAGATAAAACTAGAAACCCAAATCTCCTTCCTGAAGATCCAATTCCGGAAGGAGAAACTCTAGATCAACCAGAAGATGACCTAGGTGAAGACAATGAACAAGAAGAAAATGTTAAAGAGGATGGATCCTCATCCCCTAGAGTAGCTCCAGATGGAACTATTGCTTTTGACAACTTAGATCATTTTTGGAAATTTTTCAATAATAACATTGGCGCTCTTAATATGGCAGTTCGTATTGATAAAGGGCAAATTAGTGACACTCAAGCAGCCATGGAACATATGTTTGATGTGCACACTAATCCCTTGTCTTTCATTGATCAAGAAAGTGATAAGGTCGGACCATCCAATAGAGATATGGTCACTATGATTCAGAACATGCCAAAACAACAGGTTACCCAACCTCCTAAGGAACCTGTTATTGAGCCTAAAATCATTCCCACACAAAAGAAAACTTCCTTCACTACTTTACTTTGCCAAACTATTGATCAATATGCTTCAAGTAAACAAAAACCTAAAATGAAGCCAAACACCAATTTTCAACAATCTGGAATACAACATAATACAACTTCAAAATTCCTTCATAACACCTTTCCTACCAACAATTTACACAATAGCAATATAGCATCTAATCTCCATGTCCCTCCATCATATGCTCACAAATCCCATATCAATGCCCTACCGAACCAATATGGTGGGCAAACTAGTAATCTGGAAGCCATGGTGAAACAGTTAGCTTCGCGTATGGACCGGATAGATCCTTACCATCCCTCGTACAATTATCGAGAGATATGTAGTCAACCTTTGGATCCCATAGTTGTAGCACAACCTTACCCTAAGCATTTTCCCATGCCCATCCTGCCTATATATAAAGGAACCGAAGATCCCATAGAGCATCTTCGCATGTTTAGGATAGCATGTCATGATATATCACATGATGACTTGCTATTACTAAAAATGTTCCCGAAAAGTTTAGGTGGAATGGCATTAGAGTGGTACTATCAATTGCCCACTCATTCTTTGAGAAACTTTGAAGAAACAACTGAATATTTTGTCCATCAATTTAGTGCCTACATCGAGAGGCATGTAACCATTAAATATTTATACAACTTAAAACAAGACAAGGATGAATGTTTTGCTGATTTCTTAGCTAGATGGAGGCAGTTGATAGGAAAACTGCACTTTGTGCTACCTTATAGGGAAATGTTGGACATTTTTATTAATAATTTACAAGAACAAATATCTTATGAGCTATCAACTGCTACTTTAACTACCTTCGATCAGGCTATAGATTTAGCTCGAAGAGTAGAAGATGCCCTCATTAGGAGAGGCCAACTTAGGAAGAAGGATGATGAGAAAACATCCAGAAATCAGTATAAAAACAAACAAGTTGTAGGTGACGGAGTCACTGACAGCAGAAATGTTGCTAATATCAATGCAACGAAAACAACAAAAAAATTTATATTGAAACCACCTGATAAGCCTCCTCGAGAATTTACTAGATTGAATCAACCGTTATCAACTATTTTACCTCAATTACTCGAAAGAGGTTTGATCCAATTACCAGCTATCCGGGAACCTGATCCAACTATACCCGGATATAGAGCTGACTTACACTGTGATTTCCATAGAGGGCCTGGACACTCTACCAACGCTTGTAAAAGGTTGAAACATAAAATACAGGATCTGATTGATAATAATGAAATGGAGGTGCAAGCCTTCCAACCTAAACAAAATGCTCCTAATAATCCTCAAAAGAACATTCCCCAAAATCAAAATCAAAATGCTAATCAATCATTAGACATATTTCAACACCCTTTACCAAGACATGGTAAAGAGGTGGCCAATCAAATCGAACATCATAATGTTCCTCCTCCTACCCGATATGTAGGAACTATTAGTGGACATTTACTTAATCATGATCCTCAAATATTTGACACAACCTTATCCATGGTCACGACCAGGCCCCTACATAATATTCAAACTCCGGATCCTAGTGATGTAGAATCAGATACTGAAAGTGAAATAGACATCACTTCAAACCAATCGAATAGTTCTAAAAATGAATCAGATCCTATTCAACCCATCACAGATGCTATGGTTCCAGAAGAACCATTTCCTAGAAGAGTTACTACTCGACCCTCTTCTAATCAATTCCTCCCAAATGAACAAGCCATAAATGCTCGATCGAGACCAGTTCAGCGTCTTCAATATAACATTGTAGGTACCATTGGAGTCGTTACCCGACAACAGGCTCAAAATTCTCAACAAGAACCAAACCAGAATGATGGATCAGCTCCATTTGTTTTGAAAAATCCCAATAAAGGGAATCATGCTTCCAATGTTCAACTTAAACCCCCTTACAATATTAATGAGCAATTATCCAATACTACAACCAGAATTTCCCTTTTGGATTTATTAAGATCTTCTCCTACCCATAGGGATGAGTTGATGCTTACATTAAGCCAAATGATGGTACCTCAAAATATTCAACCTGAAGCCATGGCCAATACTATCATCACTCGAGAAGTTGATTGTATTGACTTTCGGGATAAAGATATCCCACAACACAGTTTACATAAGGATAATCCCTTATATATTACTGCTCTAATTGGAGATGTAGTCGTTAAAAGAGTCCTGATTGATAATGGTTCATCTCTAAACATTTGCACTTTTGACTTCTACCAACGATTTGGCTTTAGAAGTGATGAAATGAAGAAAACCGACATGATTATCAAAGCTTTCAATGACGAAACACAAGAAACGTGTGGAGTTATTACCATCCCATTGCAAGTTGGTCCTCGAACTCTAGATACCACCGTGTTTATTGTACATTGCCCCGCATCGTACAATATACTTTTGGGTCATCCTTGGATCAATGCAATGCGGGCTGTCCCATCAACTTTACACCAATGTGTTAAATTCGAATTTAAAAATCAGTTGGTCACTATCCACGGTGATCCTAGACCCTTTGATATGTGTGCTTTGGCGGAACCTCGTTGGAGTGCAATTTTGCCCTGCTCTGTCATCCACACATCCTAATTCTTATTTTTCATCTAAAACTGTGAAACACACACCCATAGCTTCATCTATTTCCCCTCCATTAATTTCATCCTCATATATAGATCAACAATCTTCTAAACAAACCACTCTAGAACCTCAAAAAGATCTTCAATCTACAACCAATCCTTCATGTTCTATCCCTATAATTTCAAAACCTATAGACCCATCTCTTAACACTTCCACATTATCAACATCTATCATACCTTCCACATCTAAAGATATAGGGAATGATCCTTCTACATCTTATGCTCTTTTTGATGAACTTTTACCAGATTTATCCACAATCTTAATATCAAAAAAAACAAATGCTTTCATGCAAGATTCAATTCTTTTAAATAACTTGCCGCCATCTCCTCGTACTTTGGGCCTCCCACAACCTATGGGAAGTACTTACCAAGTCGGGAGTTGTGCCTTCATTTATAAAGGATATGACTGGGGAAGAATCCCTCGGAATATCAAAACTCATCATGAGGGATATGCTCGATGTTATTTTACCAATGAATATATTAAAGCTAAACCCATAATGCTTAAAATGGGATATAAAGGGAAAGGCTTGGGACCTTTCCAAAATGGCATGAAAGAACCTTTCGAGGTAGAACCGTGGCCTCCCCGCTGTGGTGTGGGCCTATTTCCTAGTAAGGGTCAACCCTTTCCTTTTGAAGATGATGATCAACTCATATGTTATCAAGATTATTTGGATAGGCATGATGATTTGCCTCTAAAAAATCAGCCATTTACATGTAACATGCTATCCATAGCTTACCCTGAAATGATTGCTGACTCCGATGAGGAGTTGGAAGGAGATATCTTCCACGATGTCTCCGTTGAAGAGATGTTACACAATGGATTTTATTTTGATGGTTCTATACCAACTATAGCCCAACTTGAGACCACTAATCCTCAAGATGAATTATCCAACTTAACCTTACAAGAATTACAAGAATTGGGCGTTTCACCCACCCCACCTAACTTTGAAAGAGATCTACACATGGAGGTAGAAAACGTCATTAAAATTAATATTGGAACTGAGGATAGTCCTCACATAATCAATATTGGATCAGAATTAAGTCAAGAAAAACAAGAGCAATACATTGCATTCCTTAAAGAATATGAAGATGTCTTCGCTTGGACATATGAAGATATGCCAGGTCTAGACCCTTCGTAGTCATGCATCACCTAGTAGTCCATCCGGATGCTAAACCTGTTAAACAAAAACTTAGAAAAATGCATCCCAAAGTGGCTTTGCTAGTCAAAGGGGAGTTAGAAAAACTCCTGAATGTTGTTTTTATACAAGCTATTGATTATGCTGAATGGATCTCAAATGTAGTTCCAGTTACCAAGAAAGAAGCCACCAAAGTTAGGGTTTGCATAGATTTTAGAGATATTAACGTTGCATGCCCTAAAGATGATTTTCCTCTTCCAAACATGGATCAAATCATTGACTTTACTGTCGGGAGTGGGATGATGTCCTTAATGGATGGATTCTCCGGTTATAATCAGATCAGGATAGCTCCTAAAGATCAGGCTAAAATAGCCTTTATTACCCCCTGGGGTACCTTTTGTTGGAAAGTGATGCCATTTGGCTTAAAGAACGCAGGTGCAACCTATCAACGAGCTATGACTTATATTTTTCATGATATGATGCATGATATCCTACATGATTATGTAGATGATATTATAGCTCGCTCTATTAATGAAGATAATCATTTAGATGATTTGAGAAAAGTTTTTAATCGATTACGAGAATATCTTATTCGATTAAATCCAACCAAATGCATATTCGGAGTTAAGTCCGGTAAACTATTAGGGGTTTTAGTTTCTTTACGTGGTATCAAAATCGACCCTCTCAAGATTGCGGCTATCACCGATATGCCCGCACCTACTAATATATCTGAGTTACGAAGTTTACAAGGTAAGCTTCAAGCCATCCGTCGCTTCATCGATAAGCTGGCGGACAAAACCGGTCCCTTTCTTAAACTTCTTAAGAAGGATGTCCCTTTTAATTGGGATGACGAATGTAAAGAAGCTTTTGAACTTCTCAAACAATACCTCCTTAACCCACCTGTGCTTTCACCGCCTAGACCTGATCGCCCATTTCTCCTGTATATTTTAGCTTCAGATTCTGCCTTAGGAGCTATGTTAGCTCAACTTGATGATGCGAAGAGAGAACGTGCTAATTATTATATTAGCCGAACCTTCATCAGTTATGAAACCCGCTACACAACATTAGAAAAACTATGTCTAGCAGTCGTGTTTGCTATGCAAAAATTATGCCATTATATGCTTACTCAAAAAACTTATGTCATTGCTAAATATGATCCCTTGAGGTATCTCATGAGTCGACCTTATTTATCGGGTCGCACAACCAAGTGGGTTCTTGCTCTAAGCGAGTTTGACCTCACGTTCATAGGACAAAAGTCTGTTAAGGGTCAAATCATAGCAGATCAATTAGCTGCTACACCCTTAGAGTCTACCCATCCCCTCATCATTGAGTTTCCTGATGAATGCCTTCAATTAGAGGCAGACCATATTGAACAATGGTCCTTATACTTTGATGGAGCCCGATGCATGAGTGGGGCTGGTGCGGGTATTATTTTAATATCCTCGCAAAAACATCTTATTCCTCTGTCCTTCAAATTAACATTTGCTTGCACCAACAATACTGCTGAATATGAAGCTCTAATCCTTGGATTACGAGCTGCCTTGGCGCTAAAAATTAAACATCTGTTAGTTTTTGGTGATTCTCAACTTGTTATAAACCAAATTAATGAAATTTATCAGACCAGAGATGATAAACTGCGCCCATATAAAGCCTATGTTTTACAATTAATGTCTCTATTTGATCAAGTTACCTTGGAAGCTATTCCTCGAACTTGCAACCGTGCAGTTGATGCTATGGCCGCAGCTGCATCTCTCCTGCCCTTGGAGTTAGATGACGAATATGCCACTATCATTATTCGTCGACTCCAGGAACCCGCTTCAAATAAGTCATGCTTAGAACCTTTGGATGTGTTTCTAATCAATGAAACTACTCCTGAACCTTGGTATACGGATATATTTGATTTTCTCCAAAATGGGACTTTCCTCGCCAATTCTAATAGAAACCAGCATCGGTTATTACGTAGACGAGCAAGTCGATTTGTAATAATTGGCAATACTTTATATAGGAGATCTTTTGAAGGTATCCTATTAAGATGTTTGAATTTAGAAGAATCCAAATCAGCCTTGAGTGAAGCCCACGATGGATCTTGTGGAGGACACTTCGGTGGTAGTGTCATTGCTAAAAAGCTCCTTAGGATAGGATACTTTTGGCCTACCATGGAGAATGATGCACATGATTATGTGCGCCATTGCGACAAGTGCCAGAAACATGCTCGACCTTGTCCATGCGCTCGCACAAGAACTACAGGCTATTTCATCTCCTTGGCCCTTTTCAAAATGGGGTTTAGATATTATTGGCAAAATCAATCTCGTGTCATCTGATGGACACAAATTCATCATAACCACCATTGAGTATTTCACGAAGTGGGTTGAAGCTATGCCTTTAGCTTCCTGCACCGGCACACAAGTCTCTAAATTTATTTTTAATCAAATCATTTGTAGGTTCAGAATTCCTGCAAATCTCATCTCTGATAATGGAACTTGTTTCAAAAATAAAGATGTTAAAAAATTATGCCAAAAATATAAGATTCAACATCGCTGGTCCACTCCCTATTATCCTCAGGGTAATGGTCAAGCAGAAGCATCTAACAAAACCTTAATCAAAATTCTCAAAATATTGGTCAATAAAACTGGTCGCGATTGGCACATTCGATTATATCCAACCTTGTGGGCCTATCGAACTAGTGTTCGAACCCCCACTGGAACTTCACCTTTTGTTTTGGTTTATGGTGCTGAAGCCGTTTTTCCCTTTGAATTGGAAGTTCCTTCTTTGGCTCTACTACTTCAAGATACCGAAGTAGGAGATGAATATCGAGTCGGTAGACTCGATCAGCTGGAACTCCTAGATGAAAAATGCATCAATGCTTTGGAGCATCTCCGTGCCTACCAAAACAAGCTTAAAAGATCATATGCTAAAAAAGTTCGTCATCGATCCTTTGAGATCGGCGACCTTGTTTTAAAAGAAAATCAAAAAAATACTAATGCAACTAAGGACCTTAAAGGTAAATTTGAGCCCAACTGGCTTGGACCATACATTATCACTCGCTAAATTTGAATCGGGAGCATACAAATTATCTACCTTAGATGGTAAAGAACTTAAAGAACCCATGAACATTTTGCATCTTAAACGTTACTATGTATAAATTTGGTCATTTCATCCTTGTATATATTTGTTTAAAATATTTCAAAATCACTATCTTGTATTTCTTTCAATTTATAAATTCAAAAACACCAAAAACATTCATAATCATCAAAATATTCAAAACTACTTGTTGTATTTATTTATGGCACTTGTCAATTCTTTCAAAAACAAAAAATAATAATAAAAAAATAATAATAAAAATAAAAAAACAGCAATATTCTTGACTCTTTCGAAACCAAAACAACATAAAGAAGAAAGAAAGAGTCAACATTCTCAAAACTTCTCAAAAAGTATTTATATATATCTTCTTACAAATGTTGCAGTTATATGTTTCAAATTATTTTGGATAAATTAGCATTTATTTGGAATCCCTCACTTTCACACTCACAAAAATAAATATCTTGATTTTTATCTGGCATGATTACTAATCTCTCTTATATCAAAGTCCACAAAATTCAATTAAATAAAGTTTGAGCACAGAGAATTGATCTTGTTATTTACTTAAACCAAGCACATCCTTTCACAATAAAATGATTATATTTGTAATTTCCATGCTTTGCTACATAGTAGAAGTGGTTTCTTGAGCGAAAAGTTTCCCCTGCTATCCTATCATGCACATGGTCTAGAATCTTTGAGAATTGGCAAAAGGACAAGCTCACCCCTACCCGGAATAAAAATCCCTTGCTCTACAGCTAATCCGAGCAAGTATCCCTAGCATAGGAAGAAAAGCAAAGTTCAAGAAAAAGAGAAAAAGAAAAATGTTATTTTATATCATTACAACAATGTTTCAAGCATTATCTCAAAAATCAAGCAAAAATACAAAAGAAATACAAAAGCAAAGAAAAAGAAAAAAAGCAAAAGCAAAAGCAATAAAATCCCTTTCCCTACCCTTTGAAAAGAAAAGAAGGGTTGATGAGCTTGAATCCTTGGAATTCTCAATTATTCGAAAACCGTGAGGTAAGCCCCATAACAAGGTGGTTTGTGCCCAACCTCGCTTGGCCTTGGGTAACTCCTAGCGTGGCGATATGTCTGTCACATTAGCGACCTTCTTTTGTACCGAGACCTATGTCTCGCTTATGGATTAGCTAGCTCTTGATAATCCGACTTACATAGTAGTCTGGTATGGTTATATGCATCTACATCATGGTTAATGAACACTTATTTGGTTCATTCAAATCACTTGTATCATAGTACCTTGCTCAAACTGGTAAATGAACAATGCAATTGCACACACATTTGTATTTGAGAGATTTTGTGTATCATTATGATAAATCAAGATTGGAAATGAACTCACATATGCACATGGGATTCCTTATAAATCTAACTTTTGTCTTTAAGATACTTTGAAATATTTTTGCAAATTGTTTGGAATAAATTCATTTTCTTCTTTAAAGTACAATTGTTTAGTATAAAGACAACTATATGCATTATCAAAAATCAAAATCATCTTCACAACATACAATCAAGTTACATCTATATATAACTTTTGACTTTCGCGATGATGGTATAGTTCCAAAACTAAAATTGGAATTTTATGCCTAGCGCAAGTCCTCCTCTTCATATTTTCTATTTATTTTTCAAAAATTAAAAATCAACCATGCAATAAAACAATCTATTTTCTTCTTTGATTTTCGCGATGATGGTATAAGTCTATACCTACATATTCTATGCCTAGCGCAAACCATTGTACCAATTTTTTCCCCACTCATTTAAAAATCATAAAAACCATATGACTTAAATCATTATGTTATACAATTATGCTTTCAAACAAACAAACACCTATCACTATTTCATGTCATTATGTCAATATGCAAATTTGCAACCATGGTATAATTTCTAAGGAATTATTCAACATTTTATCACACTTAGGAATTTATGCCTAGCAAAAGTCATTTTAAAATATTTCATGCATAATATTTTCATGAAAAGTCTGAAAACAAAATCATCATCATCATCATTTGCATCATCACACCAAGGTCTTAAGACAGTCTCTTAAGCACTCTTTTACTTTTAACAATATTTCTATACTGGGATTAGCTTGACGACCGAGTGAGCGGCGACTCCATGAAATGGTCTATAACAGCGACAATGTCCTTTGAAATTATTGTTAAAAGTCCCTTTTATTTTTTTATCAAATTATCATCACAACAACCAATTTGTTACATCAGATTATTTCATTTAAATTTTTAAAGCATGACATTTAAACCATAATATTTTCCAATGACATAATTACATGAATCATCAAAACAATCACACCAAAACATTAAAAGCATCATACAAATGCATAAGACAAGTCATATGATCAAAAAATATCTCATCTATATATATATCAAATATATGTACATCATATCAAAAATAGATTGGTATGCCACAATCTACATCTTGGCATACTCAATCCTCTCAATCATATATCCTCTGTGTAGTGCAGTAGCCTCACCTCGAGAACCCCTCGAGCTCTCAGCCTCATCTCCTCCCCCGACCTGAGGTGGAGGAGGTGGCCCCATCGTAGTCCGTGTGGTGCCATGAGTCCTGGATGTCGATCGTGATGATGTCCTAGATGACCCCATCACGACAGGCTCTGCAATATGAGCTGGTAATGGCACCCTCTGCTCTGCTGGCACCGCCTGGTAGTATAGAGCCTGATAGAATGTAACCTGGGCAATAGCGCATGCTAAATCCCGAGTGCTCGCTCCTCTGCCCCGAGCTCTAAGCCGTGTAGCCTCATCCTGCAATGTCTGCACCTGAGCCCATAGGCGGGCAACCTCAGCTCGGAGAGTCGCTGTCTCGCTACTCTCCCCAGTGTCAACACCCTTGCCCTTATCGGGCGATGGTGCCTCTCTCTCTATGGAGAAGGGGGTCTCTCCTCCCTCCTCTCCCGCTGTTGTGGCCTCTGCTGAGCTTGTGGCCTCCTCTGCTCTCTCCCATCGTGACCCTGTGCTGCCTCAATGGCCGCCTGGTGCCGCCTCCCCATCCGACGCACAACTGCGTGAATCGGACCCTGAGCCCTCGTCATCCGAGGAGGGCGGATGCCTACGTACCAGGCATCGTAGCCGTCGGCTACCCCAGCATCGTCCCCATCCACTGGCTGAATGGGGGCATCATCTACGTCCTGACTCCAGAAGCGCTGCATATCTGGAGCCCCGCTAACCGTAGTGTTATCCCGGATAGTCCAAGAAAACTCGTAATCCCTGAGAGATGGGATCCCCTGCTGTAGACCGAACTATCACAAAACTCGGTCGTAGCGGTGGAGCTCCACCTCTCCCCTCTCCATCCTTAGCCAGCAGACTCGCCTGATGCGAGCCAGCTCCTGTCCATCCTCGGCCCACCCTGGATGATCTCTCCAAGGCCTCCAGGTGATCTGGTCCAGGACAAGGTCATCCATAAGTCTCCGAGACATCGACAGATCAATCCATCGTTGTGCCCCTCTCCGGAGCCACCAGTAGAAAACTCGGGGCCTCTCCCCGTCAACCCCTATCAAAGGAAGCCCTACCGGCCTCCGCACTGCAATGTGCTCCCAGCACCAAACCTGTAGTAGCGATGTCATAACCAGACATCGGCCGCCCTTGTACATGACCCCGTGCAGGATCCTGTACAATCGGCATAGAACAAAACTGCCCCAAGAAAATCTGTAACCATGGTCACGCATGTCGCAGATCACATCTGCTAGCACCCATGGTACCCTGCATCCGCTCTGGTGGCACAGCAAAAGTCCACCTACCACTCCGGCCAAAACCTGTGTGAGTCTGGATGCCCCAGGCATCTGACGTAGTGCCTCGATGTTCACTCCACCCTTCTCCAGGGTGAAGCTCGGATCGCCACACAATCGCATCATAGCGTGGCCCTGATTGGCCATAGGAGTGATCAACCGTCCTTGTATGGGGATCCTCAAAATCCTCCATACATCCTCCAATGTGGGAGTCATCTCCCCTATGGGTAACCAAAAATAGGAAGAACCCGGATACCACCTCTCTGCTAGGGCTGTCAGTAGCCCCATGTCTGTAGAAACTTGTGGCATTTCTGCCACATGCTGTAAGCTGGATTGAGCCAGCTGATCCCGCTCTTCCTGTGATAGAGCGGCCAAGTCATCTCTCAACCTGCCATATTTCCATTCTCTGCTCTTTAGTAAACCTCTCTGCAACATAAACAACAACACAAAAAAAAATCATTAATAAAAACTCAAGTGATTAATAATGCAAGTAAAATCAGGTTCAATTTCATACAAATGATGATATCGTCCACTATTGGACGATATCGTCCCAAATTTGAGCAAACTCGTCTCCGATTTCGCAAGCCGAAATCGTCCCTAATTTGATGAAATCGTCCCCCTTTCGTCGATTTCGCCCTTAGACGAAATCGGCGAACTTGAGACGATTTCGTCGAAATCGGGACGATTTCGTCCCGACGACGTCGACGGCCCAAAAACGGCCGTGATGCTCAAAATTTATTTAAAATCCACCTAAAAAGCATGTAAATTCAACTTAAACCATTCTAAGCTAAGTTTAGACTCTTACCCGTAGCCCGCGCCGGACCTCTGTCGATCTGTGCGTTGTCTCCACCATTTTTGCTTACAGAGCTCTAAAAACCAAAAAAATGAACAGTAAAAATGAATTAGGGTTTTACCCTATTTTTCTTAATTTTATTCAAAACACAATTAAAAACATTTTAAAATTTTTGCTTTTCCGCGTTTTTACCTCAAACGTTCGATTTGGGTAAAAACACGGAGGGGGCACCATAGTAAGTTGTCGTACGATTCGACCAAGAATCGTCGCCTAAAAATGGGAATAATTTTTGCTTTCTCGTAGATCGAGAAGAACTCATCTTTAACGCATTTTCTTCGAAAAATTCGCTAAAGAGGGGGCAAAATGTAGCACCCTAAAATTGGTGCAATAAAACCTTAATAATTACACTTACTCTAGTAAATAATTCAAATTCAAATTTTAACCTCCAAAACCGCTCCCAAACCGCCGCTTAATCCGTTTCCTCCTTTCCCATGCCATTTTTAGAGTTTGTTTTGACCGTTTGATGATATCGTCACCGATCAGACGATATCGCCTCAGATCGGACGATTTCGTCTGGGCTAGGACGTCCAGACGATCTTGTCCCAAAACTGATTTTTCACAATTAGTCTCTGTTCCAATGGCGTCTCTAATCGCAGGCAGAAGCGTGTCTACATCGTTAGAGACCCTCCCCATTGGAGATCTCCCAAATAGGGATGATCTCCAACCTCCTAACCTCCCTCCTAAGCCTATTTAATCCTAGGCCCTCCCCTTAGCATCCCCCTGGCTGAAATTCCCTGTAACTTGAATTCTACACACACTAGACATCCCTAAATTACTATTTGCATTTGTTCTATCTAAATTTCGTTGCGGGTACCTTAGTATTTTTCAGTCGGAGCAAGCTTACATCGTCGCAGACGATCCTGTTCAGATCGGAGGCGATCCTATCGAATCAGAGACGATTTTGACTGCAATCATCATTGGGGGCAATCAGTGCCCAGAGTTTGCATTTCTTCATCTCTTTTTCTACTGTTTTATTCTGCATTTAGTTAATTTTATAGTTATTCTTTATTATTCTGCATCTTGGAGTTCACCCATCTAGATCAAATGCATAATTAAGTTATAATTGTCATTAAATCAGTATAATGCATTCATGTTTTTGTTTATAATTTTTAGTTTGATATTGTTATTGTCATTTTACACTGTTTCCCTATGTTAGCATTGTTGTATTTTCTGTGTTTTGCACCTATTTCTCTGTTTGTAGGTCTCTAACGAATTCGTCAGATCTCAGATGATCCTGTCAGATAGGAGACGATCCTGTCGAATTCCAGACGATCCTGACTGCTTCAAAAATCAGAACCTTCATCAGACATCCGGATCAGGTATGGGTCTTTAATCCATCTTGTTCTTTCTATTTTTTTGTCCAAATCTGTTTTTGTCTTCATTTAAATCTGCATTTCATATAGAATAGCTTAGACGCATTTTGGCCAAACCTAGGACTTGGATGATTAAAGATAAAACTGAACACATCAAACACATTCCCAACCTAGGCGTGGAAACTGCCATTCAAACGTTTCCTGGTGAACCCACCATCCATCGAAAAATCACCATAATACACCTCCCTCGAGAGGCGGGACCTTCGCAAGGCCTCTCAGTCCGAGGTACCGTGCCATCCTTTTCCCATCCTCCTTTCGGGCACGGATCCTATAGCCTGAAGGTAGGGATGCAAAAAATTTGGAGCGATACGAGTGCATTACTGGCACAACTCTATGACAAGCTATATTAGATTACACTATGGAAACGAGTAGGAGTGGGGTGCAACCTACTACTTTAAATCTGTGGAGAGCATATTCACATAGACTAGCCAAGCGATCTACCCATAGCTATAGCTACTATAATAGTGGATGATCAATGTTATGATACTATGTGGCTATAGGATGTGGAGACTACCTGAATCTGATCACATGGTGGGGATCTGGACCACTACATTGGTTCATTGACTAGATTATAGGATAACTAGATTATATGACAATCCTATCTAAGATATCCTACATGGGAGGAGGTAGATAGATACTTGGATTAAGTTAGGCATGATAGATGGCTCATAGGGAATCATGGGAGGATTAGTGAGTACTTCCATTACTCTCAAGTCACTCGATAGTTTGGTATAGTATAGGATGTGCCAAAGAAGCTAATCCTATAGCACCACCTAAATGTGAAGATAACTTCTAGTGCTACAGGTTACAGGGCTAATTGAGAAGGTGTATCATGTGATAGATGAGACATGTACAAAGGATCTTGGGACCATTGTAGAGTGTGATACTTGGTTAACCACTTAGTTATTTTAGGGTAGCAGTAGCCTATGTAGATCTAGGGATAAGGCAACAATTGAGGGAGGTGATGGTGATGGAAAATGAGTGCGTCATAGGACGTATGAGTGGGGACATGCTTCTGGGTAGGTGGATGATCCTCAAGATGAGGAGGGTGAGGAGGATGCTCCAAATGATGAGGTATCCTAGCTACAAGCTTAGGTACATAACTTGTAGGTACAGCTATAGAAATCTCAATGGTAGGTTATGGATCGAGATACATCTCTTTCTACTATGTAGATTCAGTTGCATGTAGGGCAATAACAATGGTGGGCATTTGCAGAGAAGAGGACCATTCTCTAGACTCAGGTAGATTTAGCCACATAATGGATTGAGTAGGTTATGTACAAGAGGGATATCCTATGAGCACAACTAATAGCTAGGGATGCCCTTATATATGCCAGGACTTCTGAGAGAGATTTTCTTAGGAAATAGTTAGGGGTTGCATCGATTTCTCAAGCTACACTATCCACTCCATTTGCTTAGGGACTGGTAGGATTAGGTGTAGATGCAAATATTAGATGATTGTGGGGTCTCTTAGATCATATGGCAGATTATATGGGAGCGGATGCTTCATACATCATTGCTTTAGAGGTTAGAATTGATGTACTAGATGGTACTTTACTAGAGCTATCTATAGTAGGGGGCTTTCATCAAAGCAGGTGGAGTGATTTTGGGTGGTCCTTAATGTGGCCTAGTCATAGGTAAGGTGCACAATTTGAATGATCTATGGGTACTAGCTCTAGATAGCCTCGTAGAGATGTAACAAAGGGTGGAGGTGACTCAGGGGGTGTAGGCCCTGTTTGATTTGTCATGCTAATTTATATTATTTTTGAGTGTAAGGTCTGAGGACCTACATAGTTTTAGCCTACGGGTACTTTTGTACTTTATGTACTTTGACACACATATTTATATGATACTCTATTTATGGCTCATTATATGTATTTTGCTTTTCTTTTATGTTCATGTAATACAGTTATGGATGCAATGCTTATATGATGATATTTAATTATGCTATATGTATGTGATGTATTGATGACATGCACTAGCTAGATGATAGATGTATGCTTAGATACTATGATCTAGATGTGTAGATGCACTATTATGTATGCTTATATGGATGCAATAAAGAACATTAAATGTATGTTTACTTTTATTTTAATTGTTTATGCATTTAATCTATGTGATATTGTATGATAGATGATGTGTATGTAATGCATTAATTACATGAGGATGATCTAATGCACATGAACCTGTATGCTTTAATAACTTAAAACATAAGGGATGAATCTAATATGTGTTAAAAACTAATGGGAGACACCATAGAATGTATGAAAATCATGAATACAAATATTAACTCTTATCATAAGAATTAATTATTTAAACATCCATATGTGAAATGAGATGATGTGAGATGTATGGGCCTTCTCTATAAGCTTTTGTAAATTAAAATATATGCATAAAATAGTCAATGGTCATCTAAATATCATTGTTGATATCCATCCGGTATCTATCCTATTTTATGAACACCCCTTAATAAAAAAAATCTCATAAGTAAAATTGTTTATGATTGGTGAAATGATTTATTGCTATTAGGGGTATTTTTGAGGTTTTCCATGAGACTCAAACACCTTAGTTGATCAATTCAAAAGCTGTATAATGACTAAAAAAAACTCTTGAAAGATAAAATATTTGTTAAGAAGACCAAGATATTCATTATCCTTGTGTTTGCAAATGAATATATTAGATTAGGTATAAGAATACCTCGTTGCTAGGTGGGTTTCATTCAACCCATTTTTGTAATGAGGATCACCATATGTTCATCATGATCCTATTTTTGGATGTAGTTGGATTAGACTACTAGGTAATACAATCCACCTAAAACTAGCTCATCCATAAGCTGACATTGGTTTGTACAAAATAATATCTCTAATATGATAGACATATCACCATGCGTAAGGATACTCCATTGCCAGGTGGGTTTCATTCAACCCATTTTTGTAATGAAGATAACCCCATGGTGATCGAATACTAAATATTCCAAGAATTCAAGCTTTTACCCCCTTCTTTTCTTTTCATTGCTTGAGATACTTGCTCATGCTTAGTGATGAAAATTATTTTTTATTTTGCATTTTATTTTATTTTGAGAAGGGGATTTTCTTAGTGATAAAAATTACTATTTATTTTTCTTTGCTTTAGGAATTTGATCATTTTGTATTAAAGCAAGGGATTTGGGTAGGGGTGAGCTTGTCCTTTTGTCAATTATCAACACTCTAGACCACACATATGATAATATAAGCAAGTAAAACCTTTCTCTTAAGGTGACCAGGACCACTTTGTAGTGTCATATTTCTTTTTTCAAACTAGGATTATTAATGTTTAAAATTGTGATGGGATTTTGACATATGCAAGGTACTATGAAAATAGACCTCATCTTTGAAATCCAAGATAGCTTTCTACAAAATATGAAAAGAAAACTAGGGATGACTGAATGATTAGAAAATCCTACTATACACTTGATAGCAACTTCATAGGTTGTGTTGAAAAACACATTTACTCACAAGGAGTATGAATGATGATGATGAAAAGATGCATAATTGGAATACAAACATGGTATCATCTGTAAGAATATAAATATGACCTATACAAGTGCAAGTGCAATGGATGAAAATAGCTAATGCAATGCAACTAAGGAATGCATATACTGAAATGCAAAAAAGTAAATATTTTTTGTTTTTAATGTTTTGAATTGTTTTGAGTTTTGTTTTTTTTCCATTTTTTTTGGAATTTTTATTATTTTTAGGGAGAAGTTGTGATATCTTATGTACCTCCAATGTGTGTGCTATTCAATGAAAGTGGGGAATATGCAATACCTTCAAAGTTCTCACATTACTTCATTGGTCATGATGTGCATGGTGGTAAAGGTATTCTACCTTGAGGATCTCCATTGTACATGTCATTCACTATAATATAATCAATCTACTTAGGAAGAGTGACAGAAATCAACTCTCCTTATTGAGGCATGGACCTCTATGAGGTGCCAATATTTTGATAGGGTAAAACAAGTGAAATGTTTGCACGGATATCATTCCATTCTACCATGTCTTTGACCACATTCTTGAATGAATAGTAGCCATAAATGATATGACCATGTATACGATAAAATATACAATAAAGAATCTCATCATGTGACACAGGTTTAGGTATTATTGGCTTGAATTATGGTATTATGATTGCAATTGCCTCGTATAGCTTTTCAAATAGCACCATAGTAGTTATTGAAAATGTGACTACTCAATGAGATGCCCAGTTAGGCCTACGAGGATGCGGCTAATATTAGGATCACAAATGGGACAATGTGGCTTGCATTTTGGTAGGCTTAGGTGCTATTTTTGAATCATCTATGGGAGCCTTGCTATCAATAATGTCTTGAACCACGTTTTTAAACCCATAACAATTATGAATGTCATGGCCCTTTATTTGATGATAAAATTAGAAGTGATCCTCCCTATAACCCTTAGGTTTAGCTTTGTATGGGTCTAAAGGGTTTATATCAGGTAAGGTGATGACCTTAGCTTCTTGTAGCTACTAAAAATTATTGATATGGGCTCAGACAACAAAGTCCAAATATGTTGTTGTTTTGAGTGCGTAACACACACTAGCTTAGTTTGATGAAAGGGTTGAGCCATAGGTATCTCAATTATTTGCTTAGGGGGATCTTACTTTTTTTATGCAAGGCATGGATTATTGACTATCCTTATTTGTTAGTTAACAAATCAAAACTGCTTCCTTTCAAGCATGTTCTATATTGTGGCTCTGAGAAAACAACATGGCTAAATATCATCACTATTTTATCTTTGATATGAATAGTATTCCTTCTCATATCCATGAGATTTTGGATGATTTAGATCTAAATGTCAAATCTCAATCAAGGTGATGTTTTTTGTATCACATAATCAATTGAACATCAATATCATAGGTTTAGGTAACGATGAATACTTGCGAGGTCTCTAGCACAACCGACTTGGTGCTTTCTCTTGCTGAGGCTTTTCTTGTGGTTGCACAAGAAGTGATTCAACCTTGAATGTGGGTTACTTTTGTAATTCCAAACTCCCAAGATGATACATGATGAATTGTAATACCTCATTTTTTTGCTCCATTTGTACATCTATATTACCCAGGAAATCTTGCATGTGCTAGAAGACTAATAAGGATCTTATGTGTATCGCTAGTGATGGGTTTGGATCACCATCATCAACTGAAAGAGGTAAAAGAGTCATTGTCACAAAACCCTTATGTAAATGTGAATCACCAGTATCCTTCATTTGAGAAAATATGGATGCTTCTTTATTATCCACTTTGATAGTGGCATCCACATACTCATATTTGTTACTCAATTCATATTTCTATTTCACTTTATATTGTTGAACTATTTTGACTTGAGTACCCCTAGTTTTGTGTGGGGGAGATACCCATTTTTTGTCTTTTGAAGGCATTACAAGAATTGAGTTAGGTGTATCTAATTTCAAAGGTGGTAACACTTTCGATGTGGCAACATTGTTTGATGGTATTACCCATTGTTCTAATTTTATTAGAGAAACTTGGTTCTCTATTTTGATGTTGACCGTTTCCACAAACTCATGAGAAGGTATTTTTGATTTTGGAATAGTTGTGGGTGGATCATCAACTTGTTGAGGTAATTTTGTATCTTTCAACTGATGTTTTCTTCTACTCATTAGGTAAGGTGATACCATGAGTTTTGTTGATGGGAGAAGGTAGTGAAGGCTTAATGTAAGCTTTAGTTGAATGTTTGATGATTTTATTTGAATGAATGTTATGGGATTTGCATGTTGCAAGAGGTTATTATGGTTTATTTATATTTTTTTAGTACTTAAAAGGATCAAGATCATTGTGAACCACATAAACTTGCCCTTGGTGCATGAATTTAAGGAGTTGATGGACTATGGATGGGACACATTTCATGTCCCTCATCCAACGTCTACCTAATAATATGTTGTAATGTAACTCACCTTCTAATATGTGATACAATGTAGGTATGGTCTTTATCCCCACTCGAATAGGTAGGAGTATTATGCCAATTATATGGGAAGTGACATAATTGAAATATCTTAAGGTGAATATTGAATCTGTAATATGTGAAGGTGAATGATTCAAATGTTTTAAATCCATGGCAATGATGATTTTATTGATAAACTAATGTTAATCAAAACTTGCTTGTATGTAATTTGATTTATGCTCACTATGATATGTAGAGGTGGATCGGGTTCATCTCTAGGGATTGGCTTAATCTCCTATATTTGAAATGAAATCACAGGATCCTTATATGATTGCACTAAATTCAATTATTATAAGTATTGTGATCCATGATTAATTTTAATTAGATTTTTTGGTAATGTAGAATGATCAAGGTGTTTCTTGCTCCCTGTTATAATAATTATCATACCGATATAGCACTCATCGAGTAGGGCTATATCCACCTCATTCACATGCTAGAATTGATCATTTTGGACCTCAATCTTGGGTAGAGGGTCTTTTAATATGTTAATGTGTTGATTATCGATAGCCAAGGGACTATCTATTTGCAAATAATTTTTTTCTAACATATTATGCACCACATTTTTGAATGAGGTGCAAAACCTAAATATCATTGTTGTTTTGTCAATGATATACATAGTATAAATATTCCCTATACCCTATAGGTTTTAGGTGATTAAGATAAAGAATGAGTATCTCAGGTAATATTAGGGCCTTAGCCTCACATAGGCAGTTGAAGAGTGACACCAAAGGTTCAGGCAATGACGTGTAATTGTGAGGTGGTTGGAATTATTGCCTTCATGGCCTATTCTCATTACGTTTTTTTTAGTGCAATGGGAAAGGTTGAGCCTAATAATCTATGATTCTTGGCTCAATTTTGCTTCACTAATATTCAACACAACTTAATTTATAGGTACAAGTTTGGCCTAATGCTATTGATTTCATGTGTTCTTGTTATTCCATTATTTTTTGTTCAGAGCTTCAAATCTCCTTATTGGATTTTTATGTCTTTGATCACTTTGGATTGTGCCAAAGCCTCCTCAAATTTTGTGTATTTTTGTAGCTAAAGTAACAATGATATATGTTTAGCATAAATTTTGATAAAAATTCAAGTTCAGTTATCACAACTACAAATAAAATTTTTACCATGAGTTTCCTCCATCTGTTCCCATAATCTATTATTGGCTCATCATCATATTGTCTTAAGTTAGATAAGTCTGATAAGTTTACTTTCTTCTTAATGCCAAAGGAGAAGCATTCTAGGAAAGCATTCACTAACTATTCAAAGTTAGTGATACTATGCCTTGGGAGTTGGTTATACCACTCAAGGGCAATTCTTGAAAGGGTAATTACAAAGGTTCATAACAACAAGGCATCATGGTTTTGTAATTGGAAGCACAGATTCATAAAGCTCATCATATAATCTTATACCTCCTCGTCACCACAAAAATTATCTAGCTTGGTCATCTTGAAATATTTGGGATACGCTAGAATCAGTTCCAAAGGACAAAGAAGTTGGTTATGGATCTTGCTCAAAGTAGGATTTTGATAAGCCATTTCTTATTTCTTGAGGAATTTTATCCACTCAATGAGATCTTTGTAAGCCTAAGAAGAGATTATATCTTCCTCCTGGATGGATGTTCAGGGAACAGGGGATGGTAGGTTTTTTTGAATTCAAGTTGGTCGATTATAATTGTCGACCAGGTCTACAGAGGATGTTTCAAGATATTTCTAATCCTGATCATATTGTTCTAATTCCTCATATTGGTCATGCTCAGGTAGATTTAGCACTTGACATTGTTATTGCCTAGAAGCATGCTGTGAAGTTCTATGAGGATGATTATCTGTTTACCTAGTACGTAGCTTAGGGTGCAATGTAGCACATCTTATGTTATGCTACTATCTATACTCACTAGGTGGAGGTAATTTATCTTGATCTAATATATATAATTATTCCTCTTTTTCCTTTTGATCAAGGATTCATTATTCCTTAAGGTTGTTCTTTACAAACACTGTCGTTACAACATTTGTTGTTCTACATTTTATTTTGCAACACTCACACTTATTATGTAGGTGCTACAATTGGGCTTGGATTAAATACTCTCTCTAAAGTACATCAAGCCTATGTAATCGATCTTATCGGTTTGTTGTATAAGGCCTTTGACTACGTAACTTTGTGTGTGGGGTTTTATTTGTCTCAAATTGCTCAACAAGTTTGGCAACCCTCTTCCCTCGATTAATCAAGGTTGCATTGACACCATGCTCAACCCTAGGGGTGTGATCCTCATGTAAGGATGTTGCAAGGGTGTTGCGTGTTCACTTGGAATACTCATCATAGATAAATATAGTATGCAACTGGGTTTTAGTTCCCTCTTCCACAATGTATTCCTTAGTGGACCCAATGTATCCCTAAGGAGTATGATCATGATATATGTCTATATGATCAAATTTCCTACTTCTCCAAGGTATATCAAGTGGATTACCCTCATCACCTTGACTAGGTAAGGTCGCAAGACCTGCATCATCCTCTGATATGTGTGTGGATTCAATGGGTATATGTGGGTATGAATCTGCTATGATATATCCCTTATTGGGTGGGTTTTTTCTATCAACATGATGTAAATATTGAGGTCTAGATGGAATCTTCTCATTGCTATGACTAGTTCCATAAAAAATTCTCTTAAGTGGGGTTTCTCGATGAGATCCCTCTTGGGTAGAATTATCTCATCTAAGAATTTTAAACGTCATTCAGGTATATTTTTGTCAAATGCAATGGTTCTAGGGTGATTTGTTCTCTCATGTGCATTTGGCATCACCTTATTCATGGACTGAGGGTGACCCTGTGTGTTGACAATAACCTTATAAATTTATCTCATATGTAAATTTTAGAAACAAACAAAGTAGATAAATGGTTATCTCTTTTAAGTTTTCTTTGTATTTCCTAAAACTCGTCTTGTGTGTTATGGTTTGTTGGAAATCCAATTTTCTCTTATCGTGTTTGAAATTGTTGATGATACTCTAATTGTTTAAGTTTTTCATCTGTATACTCACAATGACAAACTCGGTGATGAAGTTTGAGCTATCATACCCACCAAGATATGGATATGAAACCCATATCTAGTTAGGGAGCATAGGTACTACCCATCATTACCTAGCACACCATGGTTAGCGATACACCCTCTAAAGAGAAGTGTGTGCTATTTTCCATAGATTTTATAATTCTTAGATCGAACTTGGCAATGATTAGGTAATGAAAAACTCAATAAGCAAGCCAACCAAGTGGTAATGACATCCACCATTTATCTTGATCAATTGGTTGGATGTGAGAGCCCAACACAATTGATGTTTACACTTGAAACATGGTGTGTGAAGTGTTCATTTTATTTCAAGCATAAAGTAAAAATGCATCAAAAAGCATGCCATGATATTTCACCTATATGCATGAAAATGACATTTTATATTAAAAAATAAATGCATATAATATATGTTTTAGGTTCACAAAATGCAAATGCAGCTAGAATGATACAACCTTTGAGCAGGCTTCAGATCAAGTAGACCTACACATAGATATATCAGTAGCTACCTCTATGAATAGTGGTTCACAATCGTGGCCACTATACATAGGAGTAGTTAGACTTCGTAGTCATTTATTTATAGGATAGCTAACAACAATAGTCATTGTTCCCAATAGTGCTAACAACAAAACATAGAAAGCCTAATAAATTTACCTTAAACTTTTTCTATGTTTTATAATTAATTCCTATTGAAGTGTTTTTAGTGAAATACAGACAAATAATAGTTCAAGGCCACTTATAAGGGTAGCCTAAGTCCAAATATGATGTTGCAAGTTGGATTTTATCTATCTTTCTCGTAGCTACCGATGATCAGGGTGGCTATGGTGCTAGCTACTATCACTCAAAGCGACGATGATTGTTAGATTCTATCATTGAGAATGGTTGTACTTGTAGTGAGAAAAATAAACAAAAACATAGTTAGCAGCTAAGAATGGGAAAGTTCCACTATGATCGCCACTTGTAAAGCTACAAAAAAAGTACATCTAGACTATTGTAAAATTGTAAACAAATTGAAAGTATGATTCATGTAACCATTTGAAAAGATGAAATAACAAAAGAGTGCTCTCTTTTATTAATTAAGTAATATTTGGTTACAAATAGATCCCTCTTAAGGATACTAAACACAAAAATAGTACATCTAGACTATTGTAAAATTTTAAACAAATTGAAAGTGTGATTCATGTAACCATTTGAAAAGATGAAATAACAAAATAGAGTGCTCTCTTTTATTAATCAAGTAATATTTGGTTACAAATAGATCCCTCTTAGGGATACTAAATTTGATACAAATTTACATAGCATGTGGTCTAAAATGGGGAAAAATGCACTTCAATGGTCCTTGCTTCTCCACTAAATTTTATTATAGAGGGATTACTAAGCCACCTCTATTTCTTGATGTCAAGAAGATGGATCTTGATGATCTTTAGCCTTGGAATTGCTACATGACATGCACACATGAAACTACAAAGATATTCAATAGCATATGAGACCTCTTGAAATGAGGCTTATCTCATGAATAGTGTAAATCATAAAGAAAATGCATGAATATATGTAAATATACATGAAATATTGAAAATAATGCTTAAATAATGCATAATACTAGAAATAAAGCAACTAATATAGGTTAGGAAATCAAATTAAAATTCTATAAATTTGATCTAAAGATAAAAACTAAATAAAAGAGACATCAGATTATAGTTGCTAATGCTTAGAGGAGCCAACTCTATTAGCCGTTGTCAACATTGAAGATGGTACCTGCAGGCCGCTATTTAAAATAATGCCCATGGGATAGAGACTCTATTATTTGTATCCTAGGCCCGAAAACAATAAATTTCTTTGTTAAATAGAATGACATTCTTGGTGCATTCTTGTAGGACTTAGGGTAGTAATTGGTTCAATTGGTCGCTCTAATCATCGATGGTGATGGAGGTCACCACTTATTTCATCAATGGCTATGGATGAATAGGAGTATCCTACCCTAATTGAGTGGTTAAAACCAATATTGGGTCTTAGAAATTTCTAATATCAATATTATGACCTAAAGAGGTTTCCATATGAGTGGCCTCCTCAACATGATGTATTTTAGGTGTCTACACTTTGATCATAATCTCCCTAAGTAGAAACTTGATGAGCCAATGATGGGTAAGATTCATGCCCTATATAATTTGTACATCTCTACTCATAACATATAGTAATTTAAATAAAAAATAAGGAAGGTTCACCTTCCTTCCATTTCTTTGATGAAATAAAATTCTAAAATTATAAGAGAATTTGTGTGTTTACTTTTGCATATTATGTGCATTATAGTGTTTAAGATGACATAATTTGATGGGTATGATAGGAATTTTTATTTACTTTTGCTCCTATATCTTTTATGATTCCTATTTTACCTCAAGAATCTAATTTTCTACTTATTTCTTTGCCATTCTTCTTAAACCAATAATCGTTATAGTTCAATAGGCTTGTTGCTTATGTAATATCCTCCTTAGAGATGGAGATTCTAAATTTTCTCACCATCATAATTCTATATTATAATTTCTCTTATAATTTTTATTATATAGCATTTCAATTTCTCAAAGAAGGTCATTCATATAACATCCCTAAATAATTCTACCACTTAAGGTTCCTTCTTAACCTTCTCAAATCTTATATGCTTTTTTGGGTTTGGGATCTAGTCACTGAAATAATTCAACCTGTTCTTCCTTCTACTTCTATTGATCTCCTTAATTCTAAACTCTTTGTGTAATGTTATTTATAGGTATAATTATTTCTCCATGTGAAAAGTTTGGGTTGTTCTCATATTTTATAAAAAATAAAAATTATTTCTTGAAGGAAGTTATTTCTCCATGTGAAAAGTTTGGGTTGCTCTCATATTTTATAAAAAATAAAAATTATTTCTTGAAGGAAGGCACCCCATATATGACATAAAATTGACCATGGATTTACGCATGGATCTTGTTTTCCATGCACTATTGAAATTTATTGGAGTGTGTGAGAATATTTTTCCCTAACCTAACTAATAAATCACAATATATGATCTCTCATATTGTTTGCATGAATGTTAATGAGATTAATGTTGTTGTACATTGCATGGTGTTGAATAGATTTTAGATGATGAATGGGTGACAAAAAAAAAAAAATGTTGAGATTAAAGTGACTACAAAAAATGAGGTTGAATCCTTCATTATGTTGGTATCAAGGATAAGAACATGGGGTGAAATAGAAGAATAAACATATAAATTACAAGGGGATAAACAAACATAGTTGATCCCTAAAATGTGAACTCAATAACCCCATATATAAAATAAGAGAATATTTAAAATTGTAATCGTTGATACCATTAAATGCAACATTGAGAAAGATTCATATGAATAAGGTTTTGCTTCAATGAAAAATCATGTAACAAAGAGATGACATCTAAATCAAAATGGTATTCATAGTTATATGATGAAAGGCCAAGGGATGAATTTGATCTCTAGTAATAGTTTTAAAAGTGGACAAAAGAGATACATAAACTAAAGTATTAATTGATTTGAAAATAAAAATTATAGAATAAAAGAGTTTCCCAAGTAAAGGAGTTGGCCATGGAAATATCCATGTGTAGGCAACCCCTCAATGTTTTCATGCTCTCCCTTAAGAAAGAATTTAACAAATTATTTGATCAAATGATTTTTATTTGACGAAATTTAGAAATTGATTGGTCTATAAAAATTGCAATAATAAATATTACTCTTATCATAGAGAAAAATAATTTACTATGTATTTTTATAAAACCATCTCTTAGGTGATCATAATGAATGAAACCTCAATCCATATGTGGATTATATGTTTCAAGAGCCTTTTATGGTGCATAATAAAATATAATGTCAATAGGATAATGATACACACAAAATGGTAGAGAAGAAAAACCTACTAATGATACAACCTCAACCCACATAACCAAATTAGTTGATTACAAAACAATGCCAATGGTAAAGTTATTTATGATTGATCCATAGATGTCCTACCATTTAAATGAATCCCTCTCTAATATTAAAATGGTGTAAGGGTAGCATTTCTATAGTGCTCATAGGGTTTACAAAATGGATGAAGGCAACTACCTAAGGAATTTATAATATTGGAACCCTACTCTTATTTCACTATGATAATAGTAATGAATATGGAAAGGGGTTGTGAGAGGGATGTTACAAATCAAGGGTTGAAATATTCAATCCACCTAGGACATGGTCATCCTATATGATTATAGATAAATTATACCAACAAATGTGAGCGTTGAATCTAGGATTAGGCTAAATCAAAAGACTCAAAGGACCTTCCCAAATATTTATTCATATCCATTTCAATATCATATGAAAATAAGTTATGAGTATGTAAATCAAATGAAGTGGATGCTAGAAAATGAGTAGATATATGTAATGAACAAGTCAATCATAGGTAGGTGATTATATTAGATAAAAATATGCAACCTATTGAATAGAAATGATAATCACAACAAGTGATCATTTTTTTATCAATATTTCCAATTATATTTAATATATTTTCCATTTCCACTTGCAACAAATTACTAGAATTTCTATTTTTTATAGCCCAAATGACAACTCTATGGAACTTCAATCAAATTAGTATAATTAATATTTTTTATAGTTGATTTGAATTTTTTTATAAAGTTATGTGAATTTTAATGTTATAGGTACTAATAAGTCCCTTTATGAAATTATTATCATTATTAATTTTTTTTAAGTAAAAAATAGAGTTTGAATGAAGTTAGGTATCTAGGGATAGGAATATGGGGATATAATAGTATATAATGTATGGGTATTATATAGTTGGCATAGGCCACACATAACACAAGGTTGATTATTTATAATATAATATTATAATAATGAGTTGGATAAGGGTTTAGGAAGATGGGTATATAAATAATAGATATGGTTATTGTAATCAAGAAATTTATATTGAGTAGTCTTGGCTTATGGAGTGGATCTATATTAATTACTTCCTTTATAAATAATATTTGTGTTGCCATACCCTTAGGGTATTGTACATGATAAAAAGAAACACCATTTCAAGTATGATTAAAACAGAAAGTAAATTGTAACAACCCAAATTTACCCACTTGGAGCTGGCAGAGTGAAAAAATTTCAATATAATTTTCCATTTTATTTACTTTGAGTGTCATTTTGCTGCACTCAAAATACTCATGAGATCGATATTGGCCAAATCTTGGTATGATTACTTCTATTGAACTTCTTTCTCTTTCCACCAAGAATCTAAGTTTAGGTGAAGGTTTATCCTTCTAGGGCCCATTTCACCTAGAGGATTAGACACATATTTCCCTACATCTCATCATGACTTCTGGTCGTTAGATGTTAGTGTGAGCATGCCTAAGCTAGATGAGCAACCACATTTCCTAGAACTTGTCTAAGGTCTACCACTACCCTGGTAGTTACCTGATGTCTTGTCTTCAACATAATATCCCATACCATTATGTTGGTGGATTCTCCTCCATGATCCATGGTTCAAGAGCAAAATTCACCACTCTGTACTAACAGGGTTTACCTTGGAGAAATACCCATTTCATTTCCCCCTTACCTCCTATCCTAACCCTTCCTGTTAGGAGTACGAAAATCCCTGGAAAGATGTTTGTCTACCCACAACATCTTTAAAGTTGAAGTTAATATTGTCTACCCACAATATTTAAATAAGAAGGATTGCCTACCCACAACCTTGGTACTATATCTTTAACAAGTTTCATTGCCTCCTAAATCCTAAGTTGTGCAAATAAAAGGTTATTGTTTCATCGATATTTAAATGTGTAGCATATTTTATATTACTACCTCATGATTCAACAGTTTTAAATAATCCAACATAAAATAATAAGCAAATCAATAAATTCTTTTTATTGCTCATCCAAGAAAATTCCATGTGTGCATTGGATTGAACAATAATAATATCCAACAATATGTAGATTTCGTAATATCCAAAAATAACTATACCAAGAAAGAATTTTAAAATTCTATGTTGTAAGTTGATTAAAGAGATTATTGAGAACTATGTAAATATAAATTATTTCAACATTTAGAAGACACATTTTTTAAAATAAAATAGAAAAGAAGATACACGACAATGATATTGTCTACTTCCAAATAGTTATTCTACTTAGATTCGGATACCTTAATATTATCAATAAAGATACCCGCTTAAGGAAACATATATTATCAATCATAATATAGTCATTCCTCTATTCGATATGTCGGTGGTCTCCTCTAATGAACAATTTATAAAGTGAACTATGGCCATTTGCTACGATATATTTTATTTATTATTCCAAAATGACTAGCTAAGCTCTTAGGGTTTCAAGATTTCTCATGAGACAAGAAAATTATTGTTAAACTTTATGTTAACAAGGCTATAATACACAATATTCCTTTCATAATATTTTGTAATTGGAAAAATAAATTTTTACTCTTTCACTACTCTAACATACCCTTTGCCTACTTCTTTCACCTAGCTTAACACTACCACAAAAGGTCACAGAATTCCACCAATCAAACATGCTTAAAGGTTCCACTACACAACACAAAGCTTTCAAGTCTTAGTTTATGAGATAGAGTGACATATTAAATGTGAGATATTTTGGTATATGGCTATTTAGAATTTAAAGACAAAATATTTTCTATCGCCCTCATTCCAATTTAATCAGGTTTGTTCCCAACCAAAGAACTTTTCTCAGAAGCGTAACCAGACCAAATACACTTGAGGTATTCTTCAATAGTTAAGCAAGGATAAAATATGGTCATATTTTGGAAGTTTAACACTTCAATATATTATTTAATGTTCTCCAAATGATTAAAAACCCATTTGCTTAAAATCTCCAGATTATAATGGAAATATTCCCAAAGGATATATAACTATGTCTAGTTTAAATTTTTCTTACAGAGAAAAGAGGAAACCAAAGTTTATGCAATAAAATACCTTGCTTAATATGAAACGTCAGCCAACATACAATTATCAATTTTTATCAAATTCACTTTGTCAAAGAAATTTTGAATTTTGAATCTGAACCCAATGCATCTTTCATAGTTGAAATTCGACTTTTTGGTTTGACAATATTTATCCTAAAACAAAATAATCCATAAATTGAAATTCATTTAAATACATGATGTCTTGTTAAACCAGAGCTTTATCTGATGAGCTGCATCCATAATCCCATTATACTCATGGGTACAACATAATCTATCAAGAAATTCTGAGTTCTACCCTACGCTTCAAAAGAATGAATGTATACAAAGTTTACAAGAGTTGTCTAAGTTATGGCAGTGCTACGATTTCAAGACAATGCACCATTCCTTGAAAACAAACATGATCAGGTTGTATGCGGTCACCAAGGTTTTGAGCTATAATTTAAGCAGCTTATAACTTCGAGTTTAATTCAAACCATTTTAAGTATTACTGGTGTAACCAAGGGACAAAACGACCAACACTATTATGACATGCATCTAATCTTATAAATGCATTCACTCATGCAATGTCTAGTTCAACATGCAATTCTCTATTTTCAAAATAAAATATCAAACTCTTCAAATTATTTCACTCAAGTCTATATTTTCAACATGCAATTCTCTATTTTCAAAATAAAATATCAAACTCTTCAGATTGTTTCACTCCAGTCTATATATTCAACATGCAATTCTCTATTTTCAAAACAAAATATCAAACTCTTCAGATTGTTTCACTCTAGTTTATATGTATATATATTTTTTATATTTATCAAAATATAATCATCAATCATTTGCAGTACAAAAATTCCAAACCCGGATAATTTCCTTGTTATACTGACAAGTTTAATAATTATTATTTTTGATAATATAACATCATATTAACAATGGAGGTTATTTCAAATGGTTTTCCTTACCCAAAAATGCTTATCCTTTTCTCTGCACTTCCAAAAATACTTCCAGTTACTTCCTCTCCAACAATTCTTCACCCTTCACCGAGAAGATGATAATTTCCGTTATCTCCCCCACTTAGATTTCTAGAAAAAATGGTTTTTCTCATGCATTACATTTGTTGATCGCATATGGGACTTTCCTCCCAAAACTTGCCATGTGTAGTCCATGACTTATCCACGATCAAAACCCAGTTCCTTAATGCATAATAATTTTAATGCATGATGTTTCAAATTGCCTTGTTAAATAAATAACAAGGTTTTATTTTCTTTGTCATTATTATTTATTTACTTATATATATATATTATTATTTATTAATATTTTATATTTCTACATTATTACTTTTATTTATATTTATATATTTTTTATAAATATTATCATTACTATGATTTTAAAACATAAATTCCAAAATAAAACATACACAGGCATACCTATTAATGCAACTACATGATATGCATCTATATGGACTATTGGTGGATGCACTGCCAGTAGGGTTATTTACCCCTAACAATGGTGAATACTCCGTCGTTCATCATTTCCCTTGACTTACCTCCCATTGGGTAACCCTTTTTGCTGATTGAGGAGACATCTATCCATCGAATTGCTCCCACCAGTAATAATACCTGTCCCTACATCCACATATACATTAGCAGTATCTCATCCTTGCAAACAATTAGGTATATAAGAAGTTATATCTTGGAGAGTTATTACAAAAATATAGATTTTATGCTTTTTTTTATATTTTAGTTACAATATAAAATTATTGTGGGGTTGTACAATCATCAAGGGATCGATTTCCTTTCACAAGTGAAAAGTGGTGTAACTATCTTCTTTTTGCTACACCATTAGATGAGCAGGTTTCTTGTGACTATCACTTCATTGGATTTGATCTTGTTGGATTTGAGGTATCTGCATCTATGTTTGGATAGGAGTTTATTGGATATGAGGTATCTACATCTACACCTAATTTTGGGTCCAGATTCTAACTTTTAGGGGGGCAACAATTTTATCTTTTGATCGTCTGGGGTTTGGACGATTGAGAGCTATGACCATATAAGGTTGTATGATTGATAGTTGGATTCTACTAATATTTTTGAGTATGATATATATAAAATATAGAGTCTACATCTGGATTTGGTAGATCTATATCAATATCTAGATCTGCTAGCTCTAAATATTTGTTTTTGCACACAAGTCAACTGCAAATGTACCAATAGTACATGTTGGACCTCCCAAAGTGAGGTTCAAATTCAAGAATATAAACTAAAATAAAAATTGATAGTAAATGAGTGTAAAATGTATGCAAAGAATATAAAATAGAAAAATCTTACCTTCTCGTATTATTGTTGTTGTGATGTTACACCATGCTACGTGTGGAAATTTGCATGTAGGATGGATGTCGATCATCTAGGTTTGGATGAAAATAAACTAATATTGTATGGATTTATATGATTGTGGGCTATGGTGTCCTATTGCTATAAAAATTTAAATCAGTGCCTACAAAATGTTGTGATCAGTATCCAACATGGGATGGGGATGGTTACGTGTGATGATTTGAGTGTTTGGATGCAATGTGGGCTTAGGAATTTCAACAACGCTTTGGAGTATATACCATCCTCATGCTCTAGGAGGGAGGAGAGGTTGAATTTATAGATATTTCAGGGGGGAATGGATGAGATGGTTGTTAAATTTTAATACCACATACAATGGAAGATACCAATCACAATATGTATAAAGAAATAAAATAAATATGCAAGATGACTGACATATGCTATAAATAGAAATGAAAAAATATTAAAATAGTAGCTATGGAGGAAATAGACACTCCATAATACAAGCTACTGCTCCATGAATGATATTTGAGATTATAACTCACACACACACTACCCTATTGTCTATCTACCACACACTGACTATGATCCTATGACTTTGATATCTATCTTCTACATCTATAGCCATTATATAGGAAGATAATTTCCTTGGCCAACACTCTATCTAGTTGTACAAGTGGATATCTTGCACATTACAACTTGCATATTGAAACTTGTGCATTTATTACATTGCATGAAGTAACTAAATAACTTCCCTCTAAAGTAACCTAATGTCCTAAGTATGTACCAAGGAAGGTACATTTACATAACCCAAATAATGTAATATACTCTATTTCTAACATCCCCTATATTACAATATTTGGGTATTGAAGAATTTAGTCTTCAATGTGGATCTTACTCAATCTGATGGCTTTGAATTGGATATTCTTCTTTGATTTGGAATTTATATTCTTCTATGCTTTTTGTAACATATTCAAGGAAGATGTTAGTATCTTCAAAATATTTCATTCTTGTTGAAAGAGCTTTGATCTCATAATCATCAATAGGTTCTTCAAGTTCTTCAAATTTTTCTATCCTCTGAGCTAGATGTCCTTTTCTATTTCTTTTTTAATACTCTAATTGGGGATAATTGGATGGATGCTGAAATTTCTATTGATGACGATTTTGATATTGTTGTGGCTGAAATTGGCTCCCATTGTTCATCTAATTTTCTTGATTCTGATTCTTGGGGTTGAACATGCAGTAGCTGGTACTATGGCCTTTTCTCTTGCATATCTGACAATATTTATTGTACTATGGTCTTTTTCCTTTTGATAAAGAGGTAATGTTTCCCTATGGATTATCTTTATATGTCAATGTAGTGTTAGATATCTCACATTTAACTATATTTTCCACTTCATATTCTTATAGAATATTGACTAAGTCATCAAAAAAATTATCTTTAAATAGAAATTATAAAGATGTTATCAAATTTTTATAGTTTTCTAGAAGTGCTCTCGTGGTTGCTTCAGTAAGAAGTTCATCCTTAACTATTTATCCTAAGTTAAATAAATTCCCTTTAATATTTACTGCCTTTCTTTGGAACAGTTCTATACTTTCAACATTGTTTATTTTTAATGAATGAAGTTGAATTTGAATATGGAGAATAGTTTCCTTATTCTTTCCTTTAAAACTTTTCTCCAAGCTTGACCATGCATCTGAGGATGATTTTACTGAACTGATATAGGATTGTATCTCATCAATGATAGTAAAGGTTATTATCATTAGAGCCTTTAAATAATTTTCTACAAACTTTAGGATCTCAATATTATCTGTAGTAGGTATTTATGTTTTCCCTTTGACAATATCCCAAAGTTTTTCATATACTAAAATATCTTTCACTTTATTCTTCCAAGATAAATAATTAGGACCCTTAAGTAGTTGAGATTCTTCTAAGAAGAATTTATTTGAAGCCATTTGAATTCTATAATATCAATTCTTAGTTTTTGTAGAATACCTTATGACTCCCTATTTAGATTTGGACAAGATATAAAGTGCTTTTGTAAGTTATAGTTCAATCTTGGTTGATTTTGAATTTTTTTGTAAATGCTAAAATCAACTTCTATTGTCCTTATTTCTCCTATTGAACTAAGAAATTTTTATAGGTTTCAAGAGGTTTAATGTTGGATATTTTGTATCTATTTGATAATATTTGAGACAAGTAAATATTATAATTTCCAACATTTATATTTTTTTGATAAACCTCTTATAATGGGCCTTTGAGATATAATTTCAATTTTTCTAATTTCCAATAAATAAATTTGTAGTACTAGATCTTATGACTCCCAACTTTGGAAATTAGAAAATATAATAATATTTTCTAAGTATTAAATGATTCAACCTAAGTAGAAAGACTTATATCTTCTAAGCTAGTTTACAAATAGTATTTTTATTTTTTGTAAGTTATCTCCTATATCTTTTGCTTTCTCAACATTAAAATTAATCCTTAAATTATAACCTTATATCTCCTATGTTTGAAAGCAATATTAATGACCTATTTATCTTACCTTAGCCCCTTGAATTCACACTTGAATGGTGTTATTTATTATTGAAATAAAACAGTCCTTTACGTACCCTTTCTGTGGTGCTTGACTTGATGATTCTATATGACCAAGTGTGGTATGGCTATCAGGCTTCCTCTTCTATTCTTGAACAGTAGATTTTGACCTTATTTAATGAAGTCTTAAATTCTCCTATGCTCTCCTTCCACACTGTGCTTAGAAATAAATTGACTGGACTACACTTTGCTCTTCACTTCACACTGCATATGTCTGATGTGAATGCTATAATTTCGCTCTCTCTACACTGCATATAAGGGTAGTCATTGATGGACAAGTGGTAGTTACATTTCTTTGGAGCACTGTAACTTCTTATTGTAATGTTGCTGCACCAATCATTACTCCTTTGTAACGTATTCACCTTTCTTCGAGCACTCTCAATATTCATATAACTCCTTCAAGAGATATGTTAGAGATATGATAGCCATTATGGAATAATATGCCAAGTGGTACTCAAACCTCTTGCATGGGATTTTCCATGTAACACCTCCAAGAGGGAGATTATAACTCCTTCGATTATATTCCCCTTTAGCTTGCTTTTTTTTCTTGAATAGCAAGCAACATATTTATTTTATAGATAATTCATGAGCCACCTTGGAGCTTCGAACAAGGATGAGGTAGTTCTATTACTAACTTTTTTTATGTTATTCCCAACGTAGAATCTTCTTTCTTTATTTGTTCTTATACCTTCGTTGTGCTCCCTATTCACATTGATAGAGGCGAAGCTTGATGCATCTGAACATGGGATGTGCTCTATCTCTTTTTTATGTATATAGCTCCTTCTTGCTATGGTTTACATAAATTTTTGTGATAGATTTAAATTGGTTTACATAAATAACCTTTGTAGGCTTGTTATTTATGTAAAATTTTTCTTTGTCTATAGGTTTGATGTTGGATAGAATGCCCTTTCAATTTTGGAGAATGCTCAATCCTTTAGCCCTTTATTTGGCCCTTATGGTGGTTGCCTTTTTCCCTGTACATGTTGTGTCTATTGTGGTACCTTTAAATATGCTTATTTCCCTATGTTTTATGTATTATAGAAGTGCAACACCATGTAACCTTTACATGTATATATAACCTTTTTATTGCACATTTTCTTCAACTCTTTTGTAGGTCTAAAAATATTATTTTTGTAGCAGATTAATGACTATAAAATGAAGGTTTTAAGGATATCTATTTGGCTAGACTTCTTACCTTTTCCTTGGATTATTTATGGTGAATCTAATCCTTGTAAATGCTATATAATAGAAGCTTTATTTTAGTTGCACTAACCCTAAGTGCTTTAGATTTGAGAATCACCAAGCTTCAATATTTGAATCTTCTTTTTGGTTATCTTTTCTTTGCTTGTACTAACTAATTTTGGTGGCTTCTATTGGACACTATATTGCAGTTTTTTGTGCTTTAAGAGTGTCTTTAGAAACTTGATCCAAACTAGATTTTTTAGCCTTTATTTCAAAGCACAAAACTAATTTCTTTTGAGAGTAATAATAGTGCAAATGAATCTAACAAATTATAATTTTAATGCACTAATAGATTACACCTTATCACTCCAATCTACTCTCAATAAATGCACTTAATAAATTTATTGCAAGTAATAAAGAATAATATGAAATGAACCTTCAAAATTTATTCTCTAAATTTATTATAACCAAGATATTAGGAGATAATATTATTTTGTTTTCCAAAGTAGATAATGGGCTAGTTGATAGATTATAAAATTTTTAAAATCTAATCAATTCCTGATGTCCAAATAAATCTTACAAATAATATTTATTTTTGCACACTTGAATATTATAGTACAAATATCCTTTTTGCAAATTTAATCAAGATTTAAGGTGCTTAATAAATTTGATAAGTAATCAACTAATAAAACTACTTACACTGATTGTTGCTTACCTTTTTTTGAATGCTTTTGTAGCTCCTTTTCTTCTTCTATAGAGGATGTAGATCTTGGTGCCTATGATTACCATGTTGCTACCTTGAATAGAATTGTGTAGCTCTTTGTAGACTATTTTGAATAGCTCCTTCACCAAATTTATGGTCTCAAAATTTATTTCACAAGCCTAGGGTTTGATGACTTTGATATCCTCTTGTAATATCCTCCTATTGTAGATTTGGATAAATTAGTATCTCTGAAGTAGTGATCTCTTTTTGTAAGAGATAATATTAAAATATCTTAAATTTGATAAGCTTATTACACCTTCAAGTATTCTTGTTGAATTTTGACTTCAAGCAGGATCTTCTTCTTAAAATTCTAAATATCTTGAGGTCTTCACTGGATTCTTCTTCTGCTAAAATTTGGCACTCCTTGACAAATTCTCCTCCTCTTGGTCTTGTTTTCGAATGGTAAAAATTGTTCCACTTCCTTTACTATCAGAGGCTTCTCCTTGGTAGTGGATTTCTCCAGTGAGTTCTCCTTTGATGATTTCTTCAACAAGGTTCTCCTATACTTTTACTAGATGCTTGTCGAGACCTTGTCAAGGTCTTTGATATTGTAGCTTATTTTGGTCTTCCTAGAGATCTTATCTTCAACCTTTTTCTTCTAGAAGTTTTGGAATTGAGATATCCAAGATATTTTATTCTATTGCTTTTGGATTTGAGCAAGACTCATCTAGTCCTTCTTATTCCTAGCTTAAAATTTCTTCAATGATATCTCAAGCTTATCTCTTTTTCTTTAGGTATTGGATCAATTTTAAAGAGGCTTTTCTTCCTAAATTTCTTGTAGAAATATTTCCTGACATACTTGATCTCCTTTGCCTACAATAAAAAATATTTCTACTAAAATCTACTTCTGAATTAGATCCTCTCCTCTAGAATCTTCTTCAGGATAAAAGCATCTATGACATGTTTCAGTATCAAGGCTTTTGTGGACTATTCTTAAATATCAAGTATTCTATGGTATGTTCTTCAATATCAAGGTTTCTATATTCTATTCTTCAATATCAAGTCTTCTATGTCCTGTTCTTCAATATTAAGGCTTCTATAGCATATTCTTTAATATCGATGCTTCTATGGTCTTTTTGTCTGGATCAAGGTTTATATGGCCTTTTATTCTATATAAAGGCTTCTATGGCCTTTTATTATTATGAAGTTCTTCAATCTATCAATGGATATCTCTTTTATCCACACTTCACCATGATTCTTTTCCAAGATATTCTTCTAATATATTATCCTCTTTGCAACAACTAATATTTTTACTATGAAGGCACTCTGAGTTTTGGATAATGAAGTTGAGGTCTCCTATACTTCTATTGTAGGAGGTTTCCCAATCATTTGAGTATTAATTCCCTATAATAAAAGAAACTTTTAGGTAAGTATTTCCAGATCTATGAGCTTCACTAGTTGATTCATCAACCTAGTGGATCAAATGCTAAGTCCTAGTCTTCATGAGTTTTCCTTCAACTCTATGGAAAGACTCTAGCCCTATGCAATATCAGTATTTCTAAAATTGAGATTTAAGTACTCACTTGTAACTCTCCCTAATTCTACCACCTAGACTCTTCTAATAAATTTTGATAGTGACTAGTCCAATGGCGTGTCAGGTTCTCAAAAACTCAGGATCAATAATAAAGGTGGTTTCCCTATAGACCTATTGTGGCTTGATCTACCATAGCTTTGATACCACTATTAGATTTTGATACCATATAAAATGGTAGATACCAATCATAAGATGTAGAAATAAATAAAGTAAATCTACAAGATAACTAAAATATGCTATAAATAGAAATGACAAAAATTATTACAATATTAGCTATGGAGGAAATGGAAACTCCATAGTATAATATATTGCTCTATGAATAAGCTTTGAGCTTATAGCTCACACACACATTACCCTATTGTTTATCTATCACACACTATCTATGATCCTATGACTTTGATATTTATCTTCTACATATATGACCATTATATAGGAAGATAAGTTCCTTGGCCAACACTCTATCTAGTTGTACAAATGGATACCTTGCACATTACAAATTGCACATTGACACTTGTGAATTTATTACATTGCATGAAGTAACTAGATAAATTACCCCTAAAGTAACCTAATATCTTAAGTATGTACCAAGGAAGTTATATTTACATGACCCAAATAATGTAATATATTCTATTTCTAACAATGGTGACTCAACCAGTTAAGTGGTCTAACCAGAAGTCTTCTCTTTGCATTGATGTTATCATAGATATTGCATGCTTGTAAAGGAAGATAAGGTTACCTCATGATTATCACCAGATGTACACACCTCAAATTTCTTACCAAAATTTACATGCAAATTGAAACTGATGTGCTTCATTAGAAATATATGTAGAGTTAATTGAATGTACATGGTGAACTAAGTGTACAAATTAAACTGGATGTGCAATCTAAACTGGATGTGTAATATAAACAACGTATGCAATCTAAATTAGGTGTGCAATCTAAACTAGGTATGCAATCTAAATTGAGTGTGAAATCTAAACTAGGTGTGCAATATTGGAGAAGGGTAATCCTTTTCTTGCATGTGACTAGAAAGAGGGATGTGATGTGGAACTGAATATGATGTGGATATGGTGTGGAAGGGGGATGGAAGGATGAATGGATGAGTGGCCCAAGTAATAATGAATCAATTAATTAATTAATTAATACTTAGCAAATGAATATTTAATCTAATATGAATTAATTTAATTAATATTAAATGTACTAATTAATTGTGATTAATTAATAAACATTTAATATGTTTGGTTTTGATCTATTTGTTGTGGTGCAGTGGTAAATGCCCTAGGTGTTGGTAGAGGCCGACCCAGGTTCCATTCCCCTTATCTCCATCCTGTAGATATATGGTATAGTTAGGAATGTCCTATGTGCTGGTAGAGGCCGACAAGACTCCATTCCTCCTATGCCCAACCTATTGAAAGTGGCACATTGAAAGGGGTGTTTTCCACTATAAATTACTTTTACCTAGGTGTTGTAGGTGAGTTGGATAGGAGAGGGCAATCATCCAAGGGTGGTCCCAGGTTTGAGTCTCCACCCTATCAAAAAACTGAATTGGGTACCCAAAATCCAATTGATAATGTTGGTGCGGGAAGGGTCGGGTGCGACTCTCGGGTGAATTTAATGGTATAGAACCCCCTATTCGTGGTCTCTTAGACCAAGGCATCCTCGCAAGGGGTTTTTCACTTAAAAAAAAAAAAATATATATATATATATATATATATATATATATATATATATATATATATATATATATATATATATATATATATGTTTGGTTTTGGTGTCTACAAATGCCCCTTTTTGTATCATGTTGTGTGAAAATGCAATGCAATGCAAAAATAAATGACACCTATAGTTGTGTGGATGAATGATGAATTTTATGCTTGAGGGGTTGACGTTTGATTGTCCTAGATCAAGAGCAATGTGAGATACCCTAGTGATGGAGGCAATAAATATCTTTTAAGCTTGTCATTGACAAATTGATGAGTGCCTTGGTTTTGGCAAATGAACTATTAATGTGGTAAGTGTTCTCATGATGCTATAATTGATTACAAGTGGTTGGTAAACATTGCCACCTTTATTATAGCATAATATATGCAAACCCTTACAAACATTAACCTAGTATGTAGCCACTTGGATTTGTTAAAAAAAACTATGCATCTAGAACCTATAGAGTAGGGTGTATGATTAGTAATATACAAGTTTCTTGGAAAAATGTTGAGTCCAAATATGGGCGTTTGATTATAGATCCTGTTTAGGGTAAAAATTTGTTGGTATTTTTTATCCCCTCGGGTGATGAGTTGGAAGATGATAGAATTTATGCAAAAAATAAGGTGATTGACCTTATTGGGACTAGAAAATGGTTGTATGGATTAGGTTTGGTAGGTCATGTGGTATTGTTTTTGCAAGTGTCATGATCATCCAAGATGATTGATATTCATGACCGTTTGGGATGGTCACAACATGATCATCTTAGACAGTCTCATGTTGAAAGGTATAAAAGGTAAGTTTGAGCACAAGTGGTTATTTTTACCAAAAAATATGGGGATAAAGTGGAGAGTGATGTGGGTGAGGGCATAATAGACATAGAGATATTTACAATTTGCAAGTAGAGTGGATTGGTTGGCATCAAAAGGTAGAGCGACTAAATTTGGAGGGAGTGCAAGACCAGTAAGTAACTTAAGCTACCCTTTCACAATTCTATTTCGGATAAAATGAACCCCATTGTATGTTTGTTTTCTCACAAATATTTTTTGTGATTTGATTGTTTGTGATTAAAAAAAAAAAATGTTTTTTTACATTCTTGGATGTTATGTTTGATGATCGTCTATGTTCTAGATAGTTATGAATTCAGGTCATCCAACTATTGAATGGTCAAATTGATGATAATGTTTGTTGAAAATATTGTATTTTTTACCATTTGATGGTGGGATGGTGATGTTATTTGGTTGTCCTATCCTTAGATGATTGAATTGATCAGTCATCCAGTTGTTCAATTAGTATGTGTAACGGCCATCATGTTTGTAGATGGTTATTATTTGATACTTTTGTTTTTTTTTATGCAAATATATGAAATATTACTGATTAGTAATAGAGAAGGTTCTTGGACAAATGTTGAGTCCAAAAATGAGTGTTTGATTATTGATCTTGTTTAGGGTAAAATTTTATTGGTATCGTTTATCACCTCAAGTTATGAGTTGGTAGATGATAGAATGGATGCCAAAAATAAGGTGATTGATCTTATTGGGACTACAAAATGGCTGGATGAATTAGGTTTGGTAGGTGGTGTGGTATTTTTTTTGCAAGTTCCATGATCGTCCAAGATGATTGATATTCATGACCATTTGGGATGGTCACAATATGATCATATTAGACAATCTCATGTTGAAAGGTATAAAAGGTAGGTTTGAGCACAAGTGGCTATTTTTACCAAAACATATGGGGAGAAAGTGGAGAGTTATGTGTGTGAGGGCATAATTGAGATAGATATCTTTCCAATTTGCAAGTGGAGTGGATTGGATGGCATTGGGAGGTAGAGTGACTAAATTTGGAGGGAGTGCAAGACTAGTAAGTAACTTAAGCTACTCTTTCACAATTCCATTTCAGATAAAATGAAACCCATTATTTGTTTCTTTGCTCACAAATATTTGTTGTGATTTGATTGTTTGTGATTTAAATAAATTTTTGTTTTTTTACATGCTTGGATGTGATGTTTGATGATTTTTTGTGGTCTAGATAGTTATGCTTTCAGGTCATCCAACTATCAAATGGTCAAATTGATGATAATTTTTGTTGAAAATATTGTGTTTTTCACCATTTGAGGGTGGTATGGTGATGCTATTTGGTTGTCCTATTCTCAAACGATTGAATTGATCAGTAATCTAGTTGTTCAATTATTAGGTGTAATGGGCATCATGTTTGTAGATGGTTATTATTTGATAATTTTATTTTTTTATGCAAATGTATGATATATTGCTGATTATTTTGTGACTTGCTTGTTAAGCTATGAAAATTATTGAGATCAAGGCATTGGTTTAAGGGCATGTTCTACAAATCTCAATGATAGATCTCAAAGGATTATTGGGGGTGGCTTGGGATAATTTGGCTACAACATGTATCTATATTGGAGAATGTACATGTAGATCATGCATATTTGATGGCATCGGTAGATATATGGAAGCAAGATACATTTACCTTCCACATGCCCATGGGGGAGATTATGATCACGCTTGAGGATGTGTATCACATATTTTGGCTACTAGTGTAAGGTGCGGGGATTAATATGACATTGATGCATTTGAGGGATGCCCTACTATAGCCAGTGTATAGGGATTAGTGGTAGAGTATCAACATGAATAGTCGTGGTATGGAGTTTGATAGGCATTACCATATACTATGGTTGACAATGAGGCATGTGATCCTAATGATTTTGATTTCCAATGTCATGTTGCTATATTTATTGGGTGCCTGGTTCCCATGGAAAATTCTTGGATTAGTGTAGGACTTGATATAGGAGGTGAAAAAAAATATTTATGAAAAAAATTAATTTTACTCCCATTTAATTTTATCAATCCAAGAGTTTATAAGCTTTTTTAATACCAGTGAAAAGTATGTCTGTAGTAGACTAGAGATGATAGTTAAGAGATTAGGACAACTCGAATACAAAGTATGCCAAATGCATTGCAAGTAGACATGCTTATCAAATATAAATACAATCATGTTCCAAACATTTTTCAAATGCATTACATGCAAGCCATGCTTACCAAATTTGAATGCAATCATGCAATCACATATTTGTCAAATGTATATCACATACAAAGAAATCACCAATCATGAATAAACAATTCATTCATAATTAATATTTTTATAACAAGAATTAATTCTTAATCCCATTAATCATTTGTTTAGATTAACACCAAACAAAAGGAAGATTCCAATACCTCTTCCCAAGGAAAGGACACCAGTCCATCCTTCTCATTACTAGAAGATATTTTCCATACTTGTAGATGATTAAATTTAGTTACACTTTTGACTATAGAAAATATAATGAAATAAAAATGCAAAATATATATAATTTTAAATTGTTAATTAAATCTATTAATCAAATTGATTTACAATCAAATTAACCAATACTAGTTGGTTTCTATATTATACAAAATCACTTCCAATATATTGTAGCACCCTAAAATTGGCGCAATAAAACCTTAAATAATTACAATTACTCTAGTAAATATTCAAATTCAAATTTTAACCCCCAAAACCGCTCCCAAACCGTCGTTTAACCCGTTTCCTCCTTTCCCGTGCCATTTTTAGAGTTTGTTTTGACCGTTTGACGATATCGTCGTCGATCAGACGATATCGCCTCAGATCGGACGATTTCGTCTAGGCTAGGACGTCCAGACGATCTTGTCCCAAAACTAATTTTTCACAATTAGCCTCTGTTCCAACGACGTCTCTAATCCGGGCAGAAGCGTGTCTGCATCGTTAGAGACCCTCCCCATTGGAGATCTCCCAAATTGGGATGATCTCCAACCTCCTAACCTCCCTCCTAAGCCTATTTAAACTTAGGACTCCCCCTTGGCATCCCCCTGGCTGAAATTTCTTGTAACACAAGTTCTACGTGCATTAGACCATCTTAAATTATTATTTGCCTCCATATTTGTCCAAATTTATTTGCAGGAACCTTAGTATTTTTCAGCCGGAGCAAGCTCAGTTCGTCGTGGACGATCCTGTTCAATTCGAGATGATTTCGCACCAATTCGAGACGATCTCGACTGCAGTCTGCATTGGGGGCAATCAGTGCCCAGAGTTTGCATTTCCTCATTATTTTCTGCTGCATTATTTTGTATTTAGTTAATCTTATGATTATTCTTTATTATTTTGCATCTTGGAGTTCACCCATGTAGTTTAATTGCATAATAAGGTCATGATTAGCTATTAAAGTGTTGCAACTTACTTGCATTTCTATTCGGGATTATCTGTTAACATCCTTATTGTCATTTTACATCATTATCCTCTATTAGCATTGCTGCATTTTTTGTATTTTGTGTCTATTTCTCTGTTTGTAGGTCTCTGCCAAATTCGTCTGACGAATTCGTCAGATCTCGGGACGATCCTGCAGGTCGGAGACGATCCCGTCAAATTCCAGACGATCCTGTCTCGCTTCAAGAATCAGAACCTCCATCAGACATCCGGATCAGGTATGGCTCTGTAATTTAGCTTTTTCTCTCTATTTTCTGTTCAAATCTGTTTGTTGTATTTCATTTAGTCTGCATTTTCATAATAGAACAACTTAGATTCATTTGGCCAAACCTAGGACTCGAATGTTTAAAGATAAAACTGAACACATTAAACACATTCCCAACCTAGGCGTGGAAACTGCCATTCAAACGTTTCCTGGTGAACCCACCATCCATCAAAAAATCACCATAATACACCTCCCCCGAGAGGCGGGACCTTCGCAAGGCCTCTCAGTCCGAGGTACCGCGCCATCCTTTTCCCATCCTCCTTCCGGGGCACGGATCCTATAGCTTGAAGGTAAGGATGCAAAAAATTTGGAGCGATACATTTTGGTGAACCCGACGTGAATAACATAGGCATATTTCTGATTCAAAAATAAATAAAAACAAAATATATATATATATATATATGTATACAAGAAAAAAAAAAAACAAAATCATCATTTCAAGTTTGTATGTTTTAGATTCAATTCTAAATAGTAGATACTAAATATTACTTTTAGAAGTACTAAAGAAACCATGAGTTTTTACTCAAATCAATATGAGCCCATCAGTAATGTTGGAAGAATTCAGCCAAATACATTTGTTGATTATGACCAACCTCATCCCTATTCAACATCACCTCCATCACACTTTTCTCATTTTTCATCCTTACCCCAACAAGACAATCCCTTTGCCAATCCTCTTCATAACGATATTATCTATTCTCCCATATATCCATATTATGTCTATCAATCCACATACAATCCTCCTCCACCCTTTCAATATTCTTCTTTCAATACAACACATCCATTTCAACAAGAAAATACTTATTCTTCCAATTCTACCATGCACTCACCTCATACTTCGCAATCTTCCTATCATCATTCTACCCATAATAAAGAAAGTAGAGGTGAGAAACCATTAGGTCCTTTTATGACTGAATTCCTAAGGCATGTATCAAAAACCTCTCGAAAACCTTCATCACGTAAATTTACTAAGCTCAATCAACCAATGGATATAATTCTCAAGTATTTACTTGATACAAATAAGATTGAACTCCCTTCCATAAGACAACCTGATACCACAGCAGATTGGTTTAAACCTGAGCTACATTGTGAATATCATAGAGTAGATGGACATATGACACAAAATTGTAAAGATTTAAGATGTGCAATTCAAGATTTGATTGATGAGGGTCTTTTTAATATAAAGGAATTACAATCTACAACTGATTATAAATCTTCAATAAACAATCAAACTCCTACACAACAAATACCAATAATCAATCAAGACATGGGGATCTCCCAAGAACCCCTATTCAATTATCAACAACAAGAAACCAATCAAATATTGCATGTTAATGTGTCCCATCATGATGATATTACTAATATTGTAACAAAAACTACAAATGAGCAACCTCAAGTTCAATCAACTCAATCCGATATTCAAGATATGGATTCCTCATTTGACCAACCTTCAAAACTATCTTTGGCTCTAGAGAATGATCCAAAATGGAATGTAAGCATAGAAAGCTCATCTTTAGAATCAAAATCTCAATCTGAAATCCACTTTGATAGCCAACAACAAGTGATTAATCCTCAAGCAAAGATATCCCTTTTAGAAGTATTACAAAGTTCTCATAAGGAAACTTTGTTCAAAATACCTAGCCAACAATTTGTTCCTCATCATATTTTCTCTAAGAACATAATTAATGGTGTAAACCCTCTTGAGGTTAACCATATTTCATTCTATGATGAGGAGATTCCTTCCTCTACTCCACAAGAAGACTCCTATCTTTACATTACAGGATCTAGTAAAGAAACACTTGTTAAAACTATCATGGTAGATAATGGCTCCTCTCTTAATTTATGCACTTATCAATTATTCCAAAAACTCAAATCAAAGGAAGAAGATCTTAATGAATCAAATGTTATTATAAAATCTTTTAACAATGAAATTCAAGAAGCTCAAGGTACTATAATTTTTCCCCTCAATATTGGATCCAAGATCCTGGATACTTTGTTTTATGTAGCATATTGCCCTTCACATTACAACCTACTTCTCAGAAGTCCTTGGATTCATACGATGAGGGTTGTCCCTTCCACTCTTCACCAATGTTTGAAGTTTGAACTTGCAAATAAAATTGTTACCATACATGGTGACCCAACACCATTTGAAGAATATTTAATGGTTGAAACATCAAGTTCTATACATTCTCTATTATCACAATTATCTTCTATCCATCACTTTTCTTCATCCATATATGATCATCCTTGTTTACCAAATAACACCCATGCATATCTTTCACATATGCTCCCTCCATCTTATCAAGACTTGGAAGATAGTGATAAGAATGAAGAACCTTCTTATCCTTCTGACATTTTATTTTGTAACATGATCAATTTTCCACATATAAAAGTCAAATCTTTTGCTACATTATTCTACATTATAACAAAGCTTTTGTTATCACTACCTTTTATTCATCACCTTTTGTTCTTACCTTCAACACAACCAAATTATCCTTCAAAACCTCCTTTGATTTTGAAGCAACCTTAGACATGCTATACTCAAATAACCTTGTATAGTGTATATAGATCATCTTGTATATACCACCAATTTCAATTCATAAATTAAAATATCATAAAAAAAAAAAAAAAAACAATCACATTGTATTTCTTTCAATTCATCAATTAAAATCAAAAAGAAAAACAGGTCCAAACATTATCAAAATCTTCAAAAATATTTTATTTTGTATATCTCAATTCTTTCAAGTATTGCAGTTATATATTTCAAATTATTTTGGATAAATTAGCATTTATTTGGAATCCCTCACTTTCACAAACACAAAATAAATATCTTGATTTTTATCTGGCATGATTACTAATCTCTCTTATATCAAAGTCCACAAAATTCAATTAAATAAAGTTTGAGCATAGAGAATTGATCTTGTTATTTACTTAAACCAAGCACATCCTTTCACAATAAAATGATTATATTTGTAATGTCCATGCTATGCTACATAGTAGAAGTGGTTTCTTGAGCGAAAAGTTTCCCCTGCTATCCTATCATGCACATGGTCTAGAATCTTTGAGAATTGGCAAAAGGACAAGCTCACCCCTACCCGAATAAAAATCCCTTGCTCTACAGCTAATCCGAGCAAGTATCCCTAGCATAGGAAGAAAAGCAAAGTTCAAGAAAAAGAGAAAAAGAAAAATGTTATTTTATATCATTACAGCAATGTTTCAAGCATTATCTCAAAAATCAAGCAAAAATACAAAAAAAAAGAAAAGCAAAAGAAAGCAAAAAAGCAAAAGCAAAAGCAATAAAATCCCTCTCCCTACCCATTGAAAAGAAAAGAAGGGTTGATGAGCTTGAATCCCTGGAATTCTCAATTATTCGAAAACTGTGAGGTAAGCCCCATAACAGGTGGTTTGTGCCCAACCTGCTTGGCCTTGGGTAACTCCTAGCATGGCGATATGTCTGTCACATTAGCGACCTTCTTTTGTATAGACCTATGTCTGCTTATGGATTAGCTAGCTCTTGATAATCCGACTTACATAGTAGTCCTGGTATGGTTATATGCATCTAAATCATGGTTAATGAACACTTATTTGGTTCATTCAAATCACTTGTATCAAATTATCTTGCTCAAAACTGGTAAATGAACATAGCAATTGCACACACATTTGTATTTGAGAGATTTTGTGTATCATTATGATAAATCAAGATTGGAAATGAACTCACATATGCACATGGGATTCCTTATAAATCCAACTTTTGTCTTCGAGATACTTTGAAATATCTTTGCAAATTGTCTGGAATAATTTCATTTTTCCTTTCTCGCATAAAGACAACTACATGCATAATCAAAAATCAAAATTTCTTTCAAACCATACAATAAAAACACAACACACACACACAAAAAAATATATATATATATATATATATATATATATATATATTTTCGACTTTCGCGACGATGGTATAGTTCCAGAACTTAAATGGGAGTCTTATGCCTAGCGCAAGTCCTCCTCTTCATATTTTCTGTTTATTTTCAACAATTAAAAATCAACCATACAATAAAACTATTATATCAACTTTTTCTTTGGATTTCGCGATGATGGTATAAGTCTATACCTACATATTCTATGCCTAGCGCAAACCATTGTACCAATTTTTATTCCCCATTTATTTAAAAATCATAAAAACATATGACTTAAATCATTATGTTATACAATTATGTTTTTAAACAAGCATGCACATTATCACTATTTCATGTCATTATGTCAATATGCAAATTTGCAATGATGGTATAATTCCTAGGGAATTATCCAAAAATTTTATCACACTTAGGAATTTATGCCTAGCAAAAATCATTTTAAAATATTTCATGCATAATATTTTCATGAAAAGTCTGAAAACAAAATCATCATCATCATCATTTGCATCATCACACCAAAGTCTTAAGACAGTCTCTTAAGCACTCTTTTACTTTTTAACAATATTTCTATACTGGGATTAGCTTGACGACCGAGTGAGCGGCGACTCCATGAAATGGTCTATAACAGCGACAATGTCCTTTGAAATTATTGTTAAAGGTCCCTTTTATTTTTTATCAAATTATCATCACAACAACCAATTTGTTACATCAGATTATTTCATTTAAATTTTTAAAGCATGACATTTAAACCATAATATTTTCCAACGACATAATTACATGAATCATCAAATCAATCACACCAAAACATTAAAAGCATCATACAAACGCATAAGACAAGTCATATGATCAAAAAATATCTCATCTATATATATATCAAATATATGTACATCATATCAAAAATAGATTGGTATGCCACAATCTACATCTTGGCATACTCAATCCTCTCAATCAAATATACAATCTCTGTGTAGTGCAGTAGCCTCACCTCGAGAACCCCTCGAGCTCTCAGCCTCATCTCCTCCCCTACCCTGAGGTGGAGGAGGTGGCCCCATCGCAGTCCGTGTGGTGCCATGAGTCCTGGATGTCGATCGTGATGATGTCCTAGATGACCCCATCACGATAGGCTCTGCAATATGAGCTGGTAATGGCACCCTCTGCTCTGCTGGCACCACCTGGTAATATAGAGCCTGATAGAATGTAACCTGGGCAATAGCACGTGCTAAATCCTGAGTGCTCGCTCCTCCGCCCGAGCTCTAAGTCGTGTAGCCTCATCCTGCAATGTCTGCACCTGAGCCCGTAGGCGGGCAACCTCAGCTCGAAGAGTCACTGTCTCGCTGCTCTCCCTAGTGTCAACACCCTTGCCCTTATCAGGCGATGGTGGCCTCTCTCTCTATGGAGAAGGGGGTCTCTCCTCCCTCCTCTCCCGCTGTCGTGGCCTCTGCTGAGCCTGTGGTCTCCTATGCTCTCTCCTGTCGTGACCTTGTGCTGCCTCAATGGCTGCCTGGCGTCGCCTCCCCATCCGACGCACAACTACATGAATCGGACCCTGAGCCCTCGTCATCCGAGGAGGGCGGATGCCTATGTACCAGGCATCATAGTCGTCGGCTACCCTAGCGTCGTCCCCATCCACTGGCTGAATGGGGGCATCATCTGCATCCTGACTCCAGAATCGTTGCATATCTGGAGCCCCGCTAACTGTAGTGTTATCCCGGATGGTCCGAGAAAACTTGTAGTCTCTGAGAGATGGGATCCCCTATTGTAGACCGAACTGCCTCAAAACTCGGTCGTAGCGGTGGAGCTCCACCTCTCCCCTCTCCATCCTCAGCCAATAGACTCGCTTGATGTGAGCCAGCTCCTGTCCATCCTCGGCCCACCCTGGATGATCTCTCCAAGGCCTCCAGGTGATCTGGTCGGAGACAAGGTCGTCTAGTAGTCTCCGGGATGCTGGCAGATCTATCCATCACTGTGCCCCTCTTCGGAGCCACCAGTAGAAAACTCGGGGCCTCTCCCCATCAATCCCTATTAGTGGGAGCCCTACCGGCCTCCGCACCGTGATGTGCTCCTAGCACCAAACCTGTAGTAGTGATGTCATAACCAGACATCGGCCGCCCTTGTATACGACCCCATGAAGGATCCTATACAATCGGCATAGTACAAAGCTCCCCCAAGCAAACCTGTATCCGTGGTCTCTCATGTCACAGACCACATCTGTCAGTAGCCATGGTACCCTGCATCCGCTCTGGTGGCACAGCAGAAGTCCACCTACCACCCCAGCCAAAACCCGTGTGAGTCTAGATGCCCCAGGCATCTGGCACAATGACTCGATATTCACTTCGCCCTTCTCCAGGGTGAAGCTCGGATCGCCACACAGTCGCATCATCGCGTGGCCCTGATTGGCCATGGGAGTGATCAGCCATCCTTGTATGGGGATCCTCAAAATCCTCCATACATCCTCCTAGTGTGGGAGTCATCTCCCCTTCGATAACCAAAAATAGGAAGAACCCGGATACCACCTCTCTGCTAGGGCTGTCAATAGCCCCATATCTCGTAGAAACCTGTGGCATCTCCGCCACATGCTGCAAGCCGACCTGAGCCAGCTGATCTCGCTCTACCTGAGATAGAGTGGCCAAGTCATCCTTCAGCCTGCCATATTTCCATTCTCTGCTCTTTAGTAATCCTCTCTGCAACATAAACAAAATCAACAATAAAAATCATTAATAAATCATTAATTAAAAATGCAAGTCAAAATAAGTTCAATTTTATAAATGATGATATCGTCCACAATTGGACGATATCGTCCCCAATTTGAGCAAATTCGTCTCCGATTTCGCATGAGGAAATCGTCCCTTATTGGATGAAATCGTCCCCCTATCGTCGATTTCGCCCTTAGACGAAATCGACGATATCGAGACGATTTCGACGAAATCGAGACGATTTCGTCTCGACGACGTCGACGGCCCAAAAATGGCCGCGATGCTCAAAAATCAATCAAATCTAATCTAAAAAGCATGAAATTCTAAAGTAAAGCATTCTAAATTCAGTTTAGACCCTTACCCGTAGCCCGCGTCGGACCTCTGTCGATCTGTGCGCTGTCTCGACCATCTTGTCTCCAGAGCTCTAAAAACTAGGAAAATGAACAGTAACAATGAATTAGGGTTTTACCCTATTTTTCTTAATTTTATTCAAAAACAATTAAAAACATTTTAAAATTTTGCTTTTTCGCGTTTTTACCTCAAACGTTCGATTTGGGTAAAAACACGGAGGGGGCACCATAGTAAGCTATCGTACGATTCGACCTAGAATCGTCGCCTAAAAATGGGAATAATTTTTGCTTTCTCGTAGATCGAGAAGAACTCATCTTTAACGCATTTTCTTCAGAAAATTCGCTAAAGAGGGGGCAAAATGTAGCACCCTAAAATTGGCGTGATAAAACCTTAAATAATTACAATTACTCTAGTAAATATTCAAATTCAAATTTTAACCCCCAAAACCGCTCCCAAACCGCCGTTTAACCCGTTTCCTCCTTTCCCGTGCCATTTTTAGAGTTTGTTTTGACCGTTTGACGATATCGTCGCCGATCAGACGATATCGCCTCAGATCGGATGATTTCGTCCGGGCTAGGACGTCCGGACGATCTTGTCCCAAAACTAATTTTTCACAATTAGCCTCTGTTCCAACGGCGTCTCTAATCCCGGGGCGAGAAGCAGTGTCCTCCCCCTTAGAGACCCTCCCCGTTGGAGATCTCCCAAATTGGGATGATCTCCAACCTCCTAACCTCCCTCCTAAGCCTATTTAAACTTAGGACTCCCCCTTGGCATCCCCTGGATAAAATTTCCTGTAACACAAGTTCTACGTGCATTAGACCGTCTTAAATTATTATTTGCCTCCATATTTGTCCAAATTTATTTGCAGGAACCTTAGTATTTTTCAGCTGGAGCAAGCTCAGTTCGTCGTGGACGATCCTGTTCAATTCGAGACGATTTCGCACCAATTCGAGATGATCTCGATTGCAGATCTGCATTGGGGGCAATCGGTGCCCGGAGTTTGCATTTCCTCATTATTTTCTATTGCATTATTCTGTATTTAGTTAATCTTATGATTATTCTTTATTATTTTGCATCTTGGAGTTCACCCATGTAGTTTAATTGCATAATAAGGTCATGATTAGCTATTAAAGTGTTGCAACTTACTTGCATTTCTATTCGGGATTATCTGTTAACATCCTTATTGTCATTTTACATCATTATCCTCTATTAGCATTGCTGCATTTTTTGTATTTTGTGTCTATTTCTCTGTTTGTAGGTCTCTGACGAATTCGTCTGATGAATTCGTCAGATCTCAGATGATCCTGTAGGTCGGAGACGATCCCGTCAAATTCCAGACGATCCTGTCTGCTTCAAGAATCAGAACCTCCATCAGACATCCGGATCAGGTATGGCTCTGTAATTTAGCTTTTTCTCTCTATTTTTTGTTCAAATCTGTTTGTTGTATTTCATTTAGTCTGCATTTTCATAATAGAACAACTTAGATTCATTTGGCCAAACCTAGGACTCGAATGTTTAAAGATAAAACTGAACACATTAAACACATTCCCAACCTAGGCGTGGAAACTGCCATTCAAACGTTTCCTGGTGAACCCACCATCCATCAAAAAATCACCATAATACACCTCCCCCGAGAGGCGGGACCTTCGCAAGGCCTCTCAGTCCGAGGTACCGCGCCATCCTTTTCCCATCCTCCTTTCGGGCACGGATCCTATAGCCTGAAGGTAAGGATGCAAAAAATTTGGAGCGATACATATACTAAAAGTCATTACCAACATTAATTAAATCTGGTATGCAATAGTCCTATACTTAATATAAATAAAATTCCTACTCCATATAAAATAATCATATGTCATCAAAACCTAAAGGATTTTTCTTTGAAATTGGACTTCAAATATATATATATATATATATATATATATATATATATATATATATATATATATATATATATATATATATATATATATATATATATATATATATATCATTCAATTTAAAGTCACCATATTTACTTTAGATTAACATAAATTAAATTAACACTGGTCTCCTTGTGAGAATATAACACAAATCATAATTTTCCTTATGAGAATAGAGCTATATTTAGGAGAATAAAAGAATTATTTATTAACTATAAGGTATACATTACAAGCTCAATATAGATATCTGTTGGGTTCAGATAATCCATGTATCTATCATTTTATTACATAGAGCATATTAGAATATATCATAAGTTTCTATCCATATACCAAACTATATAAGGTATGCAAAGTATATTCTAGACTTCCATAAGGTCAACATATTATATAGCCTATGCTAGAATACCTCATAAAATTTCTTCCCAATACCTTCAGATCATATTCACTTCTAATATAATTATAAATTTAATATTTCTATCAACTCATAAAGGCATCAAGTAGGCAAAACTAATCTACCATTGGTTCAGATCTAGGAAGGTTTGCATAAATGACCATTTTTGGTGGATGGAATTATTAATCAGAGAAGGTTTGACTGTGATCCTAAAAGGACTAGTTTAATATTCATACCTAACCTTGGATTCGTTTCCATGAATGGTACTGGAAAAATCTAGGATCACTTATATTCTTTGATAGACATGGATATTTGATATAACACAACCTTGACACAACCATAAGAAGAATATTAGAATGGGACAAAATTCACACATAGGTGAAGAACATGTGCTTATACTGAGAGGGGGGTGAACAGTATAAGATAATATTTTTTTCTTTTTAATCCAAATAATAACATTAGCAATATTAAAGCAGTAAACATCACACAAAGCATCACACACATGAGAGACATGATTTTACGTGGTTCACCCAATGTGGGCTACTCCACGGAGAAAATATTTCTTATAAATTTTTCTCAAATAAATTCTCTTGGGAATCCTTTCCCTACAATGTTTATGGACCTCTGTCCAAAGGAGACACCAATACCCTAATCAAGTTTATGGATCTCTATCCATAGGAGAACTCCTTTCTCCTTAGCTCTGACTGGTGATCTTCTAGAAGAACTATTGCCCCCACTACTCTGGCTAATGGATCTCTATCCACTGAAGACACCTATCCTCACTGCCCTGGTTGATGGATCTCTATCCACTAGAGACTATCATCTTCTATACTCTGTCACCTCCAAATATCTATCTCAAATATGCACTAAACACAGTCCTTCGGTCTAGCACAAATTTGCTCAATCTCTGTCTCTGATATGGCACCCCCAAAATTTGTCCTCAAATTCTATTCTCAAATATGTCCTCAATATTTGTCCTCAAATCTGTATTGTAAGCTTTCACAAAAGCTCACTCAAATCTATCCACAAGTCTTCTCTAAGACTTGTCTCAAATCTGTTCAACAAGTCAATCACTAGAACTTGTCCAATCTCATAGAAACATAAAGAGAATTGTTAGAGACTCAATATGCTTCACATTCATCACAACTCAACCACTTTCTCAAATCAATTTAGAATATAGAATAATTTGTTTCATAGAACTTGAGCAATCACTTTACACATCCACTTGACTAGGCTCAACCAACTCTACTCAACCAATCACTCAATGAAATAATCCTTGCTCATAAACCCTAGTCCAAGCATATGAAAACTCACTCAAAATATTTCCAACAATGCTTATCAACCAATCTCACATAACAATGATAATCATGTTATTTCAAACCCAGAAGTCAAAACAAAAAAGCAAAAAAAGCACAAAAATGATACTCATGATATTTGCAAACCCTAATTCAAGTTCCTCACTTAACCAATGGCTTCAACAACAATGCTTATCAAACAAGGTTTTATCAACAACTCTTTATTCCAAAAAACCTTGAAGCATTAACTCAAAACACACTCAACAAGGAAACCTAATTAAGTCCTTTTCACTCCAAAGTTATTTTCCAAAAAACCAACCAATCAACTCAATCAAGGAAGAATATGCCCATACCTTTTTCTTGATGTAGAATGATCTTCAAAAGCCTAGATCAATTATCACAACTTTCTTTGCCAAGTACAAAGGGTTAGATGACAAGAATTATCACCCAAACACTTTTCACAAAACACAATGATAAATCAAATCCCAAATACACCTTATTGCTCCATATCAAAAATAAATTTCAACATCATAATTTTCATCAAAAATCCTCTTATAAAATATAACACAACTTCTACTTATAACTCCTTTCTTAAATTGCACTTATCAAATAAATCAATTTCTCTTTCCTAAGGTAAAAACAATGTTACCCTAGCAACATTCACTATTTACCACTTAGGTAAATAAAACAATTTATTTACACCTTATCCCTCCACACAACTTTGGCAAAAGCAATAATTAAAAATAAAATTATAAAAACCTTTTTCTGCCCTCTCTACGAATTGTGGGATTCAAACTTGCACCACTTGCCCTGCAGCAACGCCTTGGTCATGGCTTCCACGCCATGTGAGCCAAGTGCTCACCTTGCACACCTAAAGTGCAATAAGCACTTTGTTATCTCCACCTTGCCTTAGAGCCTATTGGCTCCCTCTTCACCTTCTCCCACGTAGCGCTTTGAAGGTGCTTCCCTCACGAAATATTGCACGAGCCTTTGCACGATGTTCACGAAAATTATGGTGCTTCTTTTCATGAAATATTGCACGAGCCTTTTTCATGGAGTTCTCGGAGATTATTCGAATGCCAATCTTTGGGATTTGGCTAAGGTATAAATACCTTTACCCTTCCATTCCATGCACGTCGATGGAGGTGAGTTTATGGAGGTCGACGCTAAGGTTTTTGCATTTAAATATTTTAATTTATAAATCATTTAAATTCTTTAGAATTTAAATTTTATAAATTAATATTTAAATCTCTTAGCCTTCTTAGGTTTTAATCAAAACCTTTTATTTTTGCCCATTATGGTTTTTAATAAAACCTTTATTTTGTCCACTATGGTTTTAATAAAAACCTTTATTTTGTCCACCATGGTTTTAATAAAACCTTTTATTTTGACCACCATGGTTTTAATAAAAACCTTTGTTTTGCTTCACATAATATTAAAAAGAATATTATGAAGCCATTTTTCATCAACCTCTGACATTGCTTATTTTGACCTTTTGACATCACCGGTGGTTCACTTCTTGGCATCAATGACAACTTCATGCCTTGACATCAATGACAACTTTATGGACTCAAAATATCCAACAATCTCCCCCTTTGTCATTGATGGCAACCCAATAAATTTTTACCATTTCCTTGACCTTTTTATTCTGCTCCCCCTAGGACATTGCTCCCCTTGACTCAATGCTCTCTTCTTAAATCAAATCTCTCCCCCTTACTCAAATACCAAATATCTCCCCCTTACTCAAATCTCTCCCCCTTTGACATCAATGGCAAAGGGTCACCTTTGGGGCTCGGGGCTAAGAATGAGTCTCTTAGCTTAGCCCCTCCCCCACCTCCTCTTGAGGTGGTTAATTCTGGGGTGGGAGTATTACTCCCAGTTTTCTTTGAAGATACTCAAAGGTCTCCTTTGAAAGTGGCTTAGTAAAAATATTTTCTATCTGTTCCTTTGTAGTAACATATTCCAACCTGACTTATTTATCTATCACCTGTTCTCTCAAAAAATGATACTTGATCGAAATGTGCTTTGTCCTAGAATGCATCACTGGATTCTTTGAGATACTTATAGCACTTGTATTATCACATAATATGGGAATAGGGTGATCATGTTTTATCTTGAAGTCTTCTAGAGTTCGCTTCATCCATAATACCTGTGTACAATTGGCTACTACTGCAATATATTCTACTTCTACTATAGATAAGGATACTGAAACCTACTTCTTACTTAGCCAAGAGACTAAACAGTCTCCAAGAAAGAATGCTCCTCCACTTGTACTTTTTTATCATCAATGTTGCCAGCCCAATATGCATCTGTATATGCTATGAGTGTGAAATTATCACTTTTGGGATACTAGAGCCCAAAGTCCATAGTCCCTTTTAGATACCTAAGAATTATCTTTACTGCTACCACATGTGTTTCCTTAGGAGCTTCCTGAAACCTTACCACTAATCCCACTGATTGCACTATGTCTGGTCTTGTAGCTGTAACATACAACAAGCTGCCAATCATAGATCTATACAACCTCTGATCTGCTTCTAGAGATTCATCATCCTTACTTAACTTACATCCTGTGACCATGGGGGTACTTACTGGTTTGCAATCCTCTAACCTGAATTTCTTTAGCATCTCTTTTATATACTTGGTTTGTGAGAGAAATACTCCTTTCCCTGATTGTGAAATATGGAGTCCAAGAAATAAGGACAACTCACCAAGCATAGACATCTCAAATTCATTCTGCATGTTCTTAGCAAATTCTTTACACATCTTATCATTGTTTCCCCCAAAAATGATGTCATCAACATAGACAACCACAATTAGTAGGTCATTCCCTTCATTTTTGATGTATAAGTTGTTGTCTGCTATTCCTTTTCTGAAACCCTATTCCTGAAGATACTTATCCAATCTTGAGTACCATGCTCTAGGAGCCTGCTTTAGACCATACAATGTCTTTTTCAATATGCATACATGATCTGGTTTATCTATTAATATGAATCCCTCTGGTTGTTCAATGTAGACTTCTTCTTCTAGAACACCATTTAGAAATGCTGACTTAACATCCATCTGATATACTTTGAAGTTTTTAAAACTTGAGAAGGCTAAAAATATTCTTATGGCTTCAAGTCATGCGACTGGAGCAAATGTCTCATCAAATTCAATTCCTTCTACCTATGCATAACCTTTGCATACTAACCTTGCTTTGTTCCTTACTACTTGTCCATCTTCATTTAGCTTGTTTCTGAATACCCATTTTGTGCCGATCACATTCTTGTCCTTTGGTCGTGGGACAAGTTCCCAAGTCTTGCTTTTCTCTATCTGGTCTAATTCCTCATCCATTGCCTTGATCCAGAACTCATATTCACTTGCCTGATTGAAATATTTTGGCTCAATCTTAGATAGCAAAGAAAAATTTGCTTGTTGAGATGGTGTTATTATCCTTCTCCTTGTCTGTATTTCATCTGGATTCCCAATGATTTGTTCTTTTGGATGATGCTTCTGTACATATCTAGATGGAGTTTTAGGAAGAAGTCTTTGTGTTTCTTCTACTTCTTCATCCGATTCCTCACGAAACTCTTCTTGACAACTTCCATCTTCTTGATACACAATTTTCTGAACTGGTTCTCTTGAATCTATCTTCTCATCAATTGTTACATTTATACTTTCTACAATAGTATGTGTTCTCTTGTTGAAGCATCTATAGGCTTTACTCCTTGAGGAATAACCAAGAAAAATTCCCTCATCACATCTTGGGTCAAACTTGCCTAAGTTTTTGATCTTCTCATCTTATGTAACACTTGCTTCCAAAAATATTGAAGTGTTTTACAGTGGTCGATCTTCCCTTCCAAAGCTCATATGGAGTCTTGTGATGGTTTACCCTCATTTGAGCCCTAGTGATTATGTATACTATTGTGTTGACTACTTCTCTCCAAAATCCATCTGAGAGCTTAGACTCATTTAGCATAGCTCTAGCCATATTCTCAATAGTCCTATTTTTCCTTTCAACTACTCCATTTTGTTGAGGAGTTCTTGTTGTTGAGTATTCTCTTTTGATTCCATGTTGTTCACAAAATTCTACAAATTCATTTGAGGTAAATTCTCCTCCTCTGTCATATCTCAGACACTTAATCCTTTTTCCAGTTTCATTTTCCACCAGTTCCTTAAATGCTTTGAATTTTTCAAAGGCCTCTGACTTCTCTTTTAGGAAAGCTACCCAAACCATTCTAGAATAATCATCTATAAACAATATAAAGTAACTCTCACCCTGAATACTTTGTGTTATGGTAGGACCACACATATCAGTATGTATTAGACTCAATGGCTCAGATGACACATATCCTTTTGACTTAAAGCTTGTCCTAGTTTGCTTTCCATGTTGATAGGGTGCACAAATTGTGTTTTGTGGTCTTCTTATTTTGGGTAAATCTCTGACAACCTATTTATTGCTTATGTTGACTATGTTGTCAAAATTCAAGTGACCCAATATTCTATGCCACAACCAACTCTCATCTTCTTGTGATAGAAAGCACTTTTCCCCTTTGATCTCACTAAGCATGTATAGATTATTTGGGGTTCTTCTTGCATTGGCAATGACTTTTCCTATTTCTGATTTTCTTATCTCACATCTATCTGGGTGGAAAGTAACCATATACCCCTAATCACAAAGTTGACTTATACTTAGTAGATTATGTTTTAACCCTTTAACATACATCACATTTTTTGTTCTTGTTTTTCCATTGTCTAGACTCAGAGTTCCTCTTCCACCAATCCTTGCTGATCCATTATCACCAAAACTTATTGATCCTCTATTGGTTTCTTTTAGTACAATGAATTTGTCTTTGTCTCCTGTCATGTGACTAGAACAACCACTATCAAGATACCATTGTTCTTCTTTATCCTGAGCATGAAGGGTTGTTTGAACTAACATTGATCTAGCCTTAACATTTTTCCTTTCATCTTTCCTAGTTGTTGAAATTGTTTTTCTAGACTCAGGAAGTATCATCTTACACCATCTAGCCTTGTGCCCAAAATTATTGCATTTGTAACATATAATACCATCATCCATAAGAGGTGCAAAAGAATTGAAATTTCTATTGACATTGCTTCTTGTATGACTAATATAGTGTACAACTCTATGACCATATTTATTACAAGAAAAGCAATGACCATGGAAGAAATTATGTAACCTGCTTGGATGCCTTTTAGATTGTGGTGGAGTGCTTCTCCTTTTGTGATTAACTCTCATCCAAGGTTCTTCTTTGCTTTCTTCCTTTTTGATGTCCTTAGCTTGCCTATATTTGTTTGAAGTTTCTACTTCTTGAAGACTTGATTCCTTTTTCTATTTCTCATACTCTACATCTTGTAGTGCCTTGGTCCTTTCAACTTCATTCCTTAGGTAAACAATTTTTGCTTCCAATATTTCACATTTTTTTCTCTTGTTCTTAATAGATCTGTCATATCCTGCTCAATTTTCTTTCCTTCTTCTACCCTTATCTTGAGTTTTGTGATCTTTTGTAGAAGTTCCATCCTTGCTTCTTCATCCTCTTGAATTTGTTCTTTCAAGCTTGAATTCTTCTCTCTAATTCTTTCCAACTTTCTGAGAGCAAAAAATAATTCCTCTTTTATATCAAACATAGTCTCCTCTTCATTTTCTGAAGTCATGTGTGTTTCTTATGGATCCTCCTCCAAGATGTTAGTCTTTTCACGAAGAGACCCGCTATGATACCAATTGAAGAACATGTGCTTATATTGAGAGGGAGGGTGAACAGTATAAGATAAAACTTTTTACTTTTTAATCCAAATAATAACATTAGCAATATTAAAGTAGTAAACATCACACAAAGCATCACACACATGAGAGACATGATTTTACGTGGTTCACCCAATGTGGGCTACTCCACGGAGAAAATATTTCTTATAATTTTTTCTCAAATAAATTCTCTTGGGAATCCTTTCCCTACAATGTTTATGGACCTCTATCCAAAGGAGACACCAATCCCCTAATCAAGTTCGTGGATCTCTATCCATAGGAGAACTCCTTTCTCCTTAGCTCTGACTGGTGATCTTCTAGAAGAACTGGTTACCCCCACTACTCTGGCTAATGGATCTCTATCCACTGAAGACACCTATCCTCACTACCATGGCTAATGGATCTCTATCCACTAGATACTATCATCTTCTATACTCTGTCACCTCCAAAGCTCTGTCTCAAATCTGCACTAAACATAGTCCTTCGGTCTAGCACAAATCTGCTCAATATTTATCTCTGATCTGGCACAAACCTATCCTCAAATTTGTACCAAATTCTATCCTCAAATCTATCCTCAATATCTACTTTGTCCTCAACTCTTTATTGTAAGCTTTCACAAAAGCTCACTCAAATCTGTCCACAAGTCTTCTCTAAGACTTGTCTCAAATCTGTTCAACAAGTCAATCACTAGAACTTGTCCAATCTCATAGAAACATAAAGAGAATTTTTAGAGACTCAATATGCTTCACATTCATCACAACTCAACCACTTTCTCAAATCAATTCAGAATATAGAATAATTTGTTTTATGGAACTTGATCAATCACTATACACATCCACTTGACTAGGCTCAACCAACTCTACTCAACCAATCACTCAATGAAATAATCCTTGCTCACAAACCCTAGTCCAAGCATATGAACACTCACTCAAAATGTTTCCAACAATGCTTATCAACCAATCTCACATAACAATGATACTCATGTTCTTTTCAAACCCTAGTTAGTCTTCCGCAAACAAGAAAACTAATTACAAACAATGATACTATGTATTTGCAAACCCTAGTTCAAGTTCCTCACTTAACCAATGGCTTCAACAACAATGCTTATCAAACAAGGTTTTATCAAAAACTCTTTATTCCAAAAAACCTTGAAGCATTAACTCAAAACACACTCAACAAGGAAACCTAATTAAGTCCTTTTCACTCCAAAGTTGTTTTCCAGAAAACCAACCAATCAACTCAATCAAGGAAGAATATGCCCATACCTTTTTCTTTGATGTAGAATGATCTTCAAAAGCCTAGATCAATTATCACAACTTTCTTTGCCAAGTACAAAGGGTTAGATGACAAGAATTATCACCCAAACACTTTTCACAAAACACAATGATAAATTAAATCCCAAATACACCTTATTGCTCCATCTCAAAAATAAATTTCAACATCATAATTTTCATCAAAAATCCTCTTATAAAATATAACACAACTTCTACTTATAACTCCTTTCTTAAATTGCACTTATCAAATAAATCAATTTCTCTTTCCTAAGGTAAAAACAATGTTACCCTAGCAACATTCACTATTTACCACTTAGGTAAATAAAATAATTTATTTACACCTTATCCCTCCACACAAATTTGGAAAAAGCAATAATTAAAAATAAAATTATAAAAACCTTTTTCTGCCCTCTCCATGAATTGCGGGATTCGAACTTGCACCACTTGCCCTACAACAGCACCTTGGCCGTGGCTTCCATGCCGTGTGAGCCAAGCACTCACCTTGCACACCTAAAGTGCAATAAGCACTTTGTTATCTCCGCCTTGCCTTAGAGCCTATTGGCTCCCTCTTTGCCTTCTCCCACGTAGCACTTCGAAGGTGCTTCCCTCATGAAATATTGCATGAGCCTTTGCACGATGTTCGCAGAAATTATGGTGCTTCTTTTCATGAAATATTGCATGAGCCTTTTTCACAGAGTTCTCAGAGATTATTTGAATGCCAATATTTGGGATTTGGCTAAGGTATAAATACCTTTACCCTTCCATTCCATGCACATCGATGGAGGTGAGTTTATGGAGGTCGGTGCTAAGGTTTTTGCATTTAAATATTTTAATTTATAAATCATTTAAATTCTTTAGAATTTAAATTTTATAAATTAATATTTAAATCTCTTAGCCTTCTTAGGTTTTAATCAAAACCTTTTATTTTTGCCCATTATGGTTTTTAATAAAACCTTTATTTTGTCCACCATGGTTTTAATAAAAACCTTTTATTTTGACCACCATGGTTTTAATAAAAACCTTTGTTTTGCTTCACATAATATTAAAAATAATATTATGAAGCCCTTTTTCATCAACCTCTGACATTGCTTATTTTGACCTTTTGACATCACCGGTGGTTCACTTCTTGGCATCAATGACAACTTCATGCCTTGACATCAATGACAACTTTATGGACTCAAAATGTCCAACAATAGAAATATATTATTGAAAATAACTGTTTGTACTGGAGAGTTGTCATAATCTGCATTTTTTGGGTAGTATAAATTATTGAATCTTCATGGAGAGTGGTTCTCATGTAAAACATAGTAGTTTCTTATACCAGATAACAAACCAAATGGTTATAATACATAAACTTTAGAAGTTAGTCCCAAATTGCAATACTTGGTTGATGATTGCCAAAGGTTCGATTGATCCTAAGGAAATGAATATCAAAACACCATTTATACAAGACCTTAAAAATGAGTGACAATATTTGAGTAATAAATTCATACAATATCTCTATGCATCAAATTGATAGCCTGCATATTGATTGACTAGATCTAATATTGAATCAAAGCACATACCCAATAGATGTCTATGAACAACTATCGAGGGGTTGGTGATACAAAGATCTTGGAAGAATGGTTTATCATATATGGACACCAGAAATCAGTGATTTCTCAACATAGTGTTATTTTTTCATGAAATAAATGACCAGATAACCTGGGATACAAGTATTACATCTCCATTTCATGGTGTAGAAGTAGATCGAATATAATGTCTGCTCGAGGAAGCCATTAGGGATGGTATAATGAAATTAAATCATCATATAAATAAAGGTAGTGTTTATAAAGAATAGGGTAACACCACAGTGAGGTTTCATCTCACCCTTCATGGTCCATGATTGTAGCACAAATTTAGACCCTATAATATAAGTTTTAAAATAAAATAATTTAAATAAAAAACCAATACCTGCTCATAAAAAACAACACCGAGAGTTTGATTTATCTTATACAAGTTGGTACATAGATCAAGATTTAAAAAGAATACAAGGGAAAATATATCCAGATTAACCGAGGTGTAATACAACATGTATGTCTACATTTTAAAGCATGTTTCAAACAAGTCATTGAAAAAGATACCAAACAGAGACATAGATTATCTATTTAAAAAGGTAAAGAGTAGTGGAAAGCTCACACCTGGTACTCTAGCAGGGTGGTGACTCCTATTGAATTTGCACTTCTCCTCTAGCTTCTCCAGTCCAACATAACATAACTTAGCATCTATTTTTCTCAATATTCATGGCAATTTATAGCTCTCTTTCTTTTTGACAAGAAAGATGCTTATATATATATATATATATATATACACACACACACACACTATATATATATATATATTAATGGAAAGGGAATCCATAGAGATAAGAGTAGAATCTTATCCACTATTTCAACCTTCCCAAAGTAGCCATGCATGTGTAGGAAAAATTGATCATTTAAATCTACAAGGTAGTTTTTTTTTTTCTTTCCATGTTTTAATCCAATCAAAATTGAGCAAGTTCATAAAAACACAAACTACCTAATTTCCTTCTAAAATAGGATCAACTAGATCAACTAAGCATGTTCAAAATAAATCTTTTACTTTAAAAATTGCTCAAATTAAGATTTCACTAAATTATCATAAATTGCATGATATATAATATATATAAATATATATTTTAAAATAATTTGAAAAATGCAAAATATTATTTAATGTGCATTTTCAAATAAAATTCAATTAAACCAAAATCATGCAAATTAATCATGAAATCAAATATAAATCACACAAAAATGGCATACAAGCACTCGATGCATGTGCTCAGTATCCCCCATCACTATTTTTCCTTTGATTGGGCGGGACTTTTTAGAGTAATACTCAAGTAACACCACCATCATGGAGGTAACTAGTGATGATAGGAATATGAGCTTTACCTATTGATTTGTCATAGTCATCATTTTCCTTCTCATCTCTTGGTGGTCAATCTTCCACCTATGAGAATAAATGTTCCTGCAATCAAGCAACGCAACATCATTTTCTTTTGACAAATATAATGCAAATATATTAAGCATTAAAACCATCTATCACTACACAAATAGCATCTTAAAAATAGTCCTCCAAGGTGGGATGTGACATACTCTCCCCCTTAGATTAAACATAGTTCTCTATTTTTTCCTGCAATTATTACATAACAATCATAATCAATAAAACATATAATTTTTGGTATAGTTTCCACTTTGTATAAGTGGTCCATAGTTCAACCTGTATTATTACATAACATCATTAAATAAATAAGGAAAGTGTCTTTTCATATCTTCCACTTTTTCCCAAGTGGAATTATTTTCAAAATACTGGTCCCACTGGACCTTGCATTGATCAATATTACACTTCCTCATAGTCTTGGAATGAAATTCCAAGATCTTCACAGGTCTCACTTCAAAGGTTTTTGGATCTACCATCTGTAAATTAGAAACATCTAACACATGATCAGGATCAGCAATATATCTCCTAAGTAGGGATACATGAAAATTATTATGGATCTTTGATAGGTTAGGTGGTAAGTCAAGCCAATAGGCTACAAGACTTATCTTCTCCACAATCTCAAATGGACCAACAAATCTAGGATCCAATTTTGTTGATTTAATGGCACTCTTCTTAGGTTTTACCCTTAGAAACACTCTGTCACCTACGAAGAATTCTCTAGGGGTTCTTTTCAAATATGCATAACTCTTCTATCTATCTGTGGCTTCCTTGAGCCTTTTACGGATTAGTCCTAGATGCTCTTCCATTATTTTGACCATTTTTGGTCTAATGACAATATTCATATTTCATGAGGCAAGGGTCATAATCATGAACTAAGATAGAATCATTCCAACTGGATTGTAAGTTATCAAGGCAAATAGCATCAAGAGATATTAAGACTTGATCAGAGTCACTCTTGAGTAGAAGTGATCAGCTTCTACGAAACCCTCATACCACTCAAATATGAGAATGTTGGCCAAGCGTTAGGTTTCATCCCACATAAAAGGGAAATCACCCTTAACCATACTGTCCACTAGGACCAATATATAGGTGAATGCCTTGAAGATGGAAACCCATCATAATGAAATAACCTCAACAATGGTTATTCATAGATCTTAGATCCAACCCACATCTTCCTGATGGGGTCACTAAGATAACAAAATCACTATACATGATCAACTCATAGAATCCTTGGAATGTCATCTTTAAGCATGGTTATATAACCTTGTACCTCTTAAGGCTTATTTTTCCACCTTTTTATTTAGGCATCCCTTTTTTTATATACATGAATTAATTAATTTCATTACCAAAGGGCATTATTTTCAAAGTTGTGTCAATTGCACGATGGAGAGCCTGCCAGAACTCAAAAGTAAACCTAGAATCCCTGTCAGAGATAATCATCTTCGAAAATCCATACAACCTAAAAATTTCTTTTGCAAATTTATTGGCAACAACTACAACATTATCTATAGTACATCCTGGTATGAAATGTGCAACCTTAGTGAGTTTATCTACTATGACAAATATTGCATCATGATGATATTTTGTCTTTGGCAAACCGACAATAAAATCCATTGATATTACTTGTCATTTGTGAGTGGGTATTGCATGTGAAAACAATTTTCTTGTTGGATGCTGATGTTTAGCTTTCACCTTCTGACACTATAAACATCGTGCCACAAAATCAGTGATATCTTTCTTCATGACCAACCAATAAAAGGTCTTTTTCATATTTTCCCTCATCTTGGCTCCTCCAAGATGAGTAGAATAAGGAGAATTATGAGCTTCTAGCATTATCAATCTCCTCAAATCACCCAATTTAGGTATGACTACTCGATATCTAAAGTATAAAAGTCCATATTTCATGCTATATTCTTGGTTTTCATTCAATTTTTGCTCTATCTTAACCCGAATTTCACTACATTCAAGATCCTGACACTACATATTTCTAACTTACCCCATTAAATCCACATGACTTCGAGTCAATGCAGCTATGTGTTTCCTCCTGCTTAAGGAATCAACGACTTTATTTTCTTTTCCTTTGATATACTCAATACCAAAATCATATTCTGCTAAGAACTCTATCCACCTTCTTTGTCTAGCATTTAGTAGTGGTTGAGTGAAGATATACTTCAAACTTTGGTGATCGGTTCTTAACTCAAATGGTCTACCAACCAGATAATATCACTAAATTTTCAAGGCATGCACAACTGCAGTAAGTTCTAAATCATGAGTAGCATAGTTAACTTCATGCTTTTTGAGTTTCCTAGACTCATATGCTACTACAAAACTATCTTGGGATAGAACTCCTCCTAACCCTTCCAAAGAGGCATTGGTGCAAACTGAAAAATTTCCTATGGGATCCAAAATCTTCAGAATAGGAGCTGAGGTTAGTTTATATTTAAGAAAATTAAATGCTTCTTCACACTTTTCTATCCATTTAAACTCCTTCCCTTTCTTCTGAAGGTTGGTTATTGGATAAGTAATCTTAGAGTAGTCTTTAGCAAACCTCCTATAATATCTTGACAAACCCATGAAGCTTCTTACTTGTGTCACATTTTTTGGAGGTGGCCAATTCAAAATGGCTTCTATTTTATTTGGATCAATAGTGATCCCATCCACTGATATAATATGCCCCAAGTAATGCACTAGTGGAACATAGAATTCTCATTTAGTCAAATTCCCATAGAGTTGGTTCTTCCTTAAAATTTCTAGCACTATCCTCAAGTGCTTATCATGTTCCTCTCTATTACGAGAATAAATCAAAATGTCATCCAAGAATATCAACACAAATTGATCCAACTTCTTTCTAAACACAATATTCATAAAATTCATGAAAGTTGTTGGTGCATTAGTCAATCCAAATGGTAGGACTGTAAATTCATAGTGACCATATCTAGTCTTGAATGTGGTTTTATGTGTGTCTTCTTCTTAGATTCTCAGTTGATGATATCCGAATTTTAGATCAATCTTTGTGAAAATGGTGGCATCTTTTAGTTGATCAAATAAATCTTCTATCCTTGGCAATGGATATCTATTCTTAATAGTTGCCTTGTTTAGCATTCTATAATCTATGCATAACCTTAATGAACCATATTTCTTCTTCATAAATAAAATAGGTGCTCCCCAAGGCGATACACTTGGTTTTATCAACCCTTTTTCTAGAAACTCTTGAAGTTGCACTTTCAATTCTTGCATCTCGATGGGGTTCATTCTATAAGGAGCTCTATGGATAGGCTCAGTACCTAGCATCAATTCTATGGTGAAATCAAATTCATGTTTAGGTGGCAATCTAGGTATTTCATCAACAAAAACATCATGAAATTCCTACAATAGTGGAAATTTTCCAATAATTTCTTCCTTTGGAATTTCCTCTTTTTCCTTGAGTTTAACTACATAAACCAATCCTCCTTTTCTAATAGTTTTCTTTAGTTGCATTGCTGAAATTAGCATTGGTTGAAATTCTCTTGGTTCACTATACCTCCTTTACCTTTCTTTGTCTTCATTGGTAAACTCAATCCATCTCTCCTAGAAATTTACCAAGGCTTCATTCCTAGGATAAATTTATGTATTTTCATCTCATTATTCTGATTATAGGACAACACATATTTAAGGAGTCTCACATACTGTTCATAGTATTCCTCCACAGATCTTGATCCTTGATTAAATGGGAAGAATTCCTTAAATTTATTCAACTAAAATTGTTTTGTCAGGATTCTATCCTTAAAATATTCCACAAAATCTTCCCACTTCAACTTGTTAGGTGAGATCTTATGTTCATATTTATAAGCATTCCACCAATAAATTCCTATTCCTTCCAAATGAGAAAGAGCAAATGTCATTTTAGTTTTAGAGGAGTAGTTTCTTATGGAGAAATGAAGTTCTAGTTCATCTAACCATGACTTACCTACATCTTCTCCTCCTTTTCCCATGAACTTAGTCACTTTAATATGCTTTATGTCTATTGCCCATTTCTTTCTTCATGTGGGTCTTGTTTTCATGCTCTTCGAGATCTTCATCCTCTCTAATCTCAACCTCTAGATTTTCCATCTCATGATTGTTGTTGTGGTGATGTTGTGGATTTATAGTTTGAAAAATCTATTGAATTTGATCTTGCATTGTGGAAATTGTGGTAGTAAGGTTCTCCATATCTTTGTCTAAATTCCTAGAACTTTCTCCTATATGTCTGGATTTAGGACTATCGGGATTAGTTTGTTGCAAGGTTCCTTTCTTCCTACCTCTCAAGCTTGTCGCCATGTTTACTTGGAGTAAAAATTTGTATTAATTCTCACTGATTTTTGTAGTTGAAATTCTAGACAACTAGATTTCATCATAATTTCTCAAGTAATCTATTACTACTAGGTTCATTCCTTAGTTTAGTCCACTAACTCTATTGTTGTTCATACACACTTGAGAATAAGGAGTAAGTAAGTCAAAAAATATAGATGTCAAGTAGTTTTCCCAAAAGAGTCTAAGGTACACCGCTTAAAACCCATAGAAGGAGGGTTCACTTAGCTCTTCCACTTTTGAATGATCGTGGATCAATATTTCCTCATTTTATAGTGATATTAGGAGGTCTATCCTTTGAATTTATTAAGATTTACATGTAAAGACCCATGGAAAATGTTTATTTGATTCATCGTGGAAGAATTCAACCTATTTTGTTGAATATATTTTGAATGGGACATATCACTAGGAGGGTGAGATGACTTTTGTAAATTTTCTAGATTGTCTATGTTCATGATCATTACTAAATTTTCTTTTTTATGAGCAAAAGTGGTATAGTGATCCATAGATACAAATACCACTTATCTATTTTCATTATGTAAAGGGAAAGTATTTCTAGAGGTAGGAAAATACTCTTCTTCATATAAAATATTTTTAAACACTACTAAGCTTTTAGGAATGAGACATATCACTAGTAGGGTGAGATAACTTGTCTAAATATTCTAGATTATCTATTTTTATTATCATTAATAAACCTTGGTCACCAATGACCTCCACCTTTTTTATAAACTTAATAAACCTTCCTCCTTCCCTTGCTTTAATTGATATAAATTAGTGAGGGTAGTGGTTTCTTCAATGTTAATAACTAATTGTTGAATACATTTATCACCTAGTTCTCTAAATATTTTAATAGAATAACAAGGTAGTTGGTAATACCATCAAAATATTGATCGAACAAGACTTTATGGGAATATTTATAGTAATAGAAATTCCTTGTATGTTATACTTACACAACTTAGCATGAAGAGTTTTATATGACTCATAGGGTTACCTAAACCATCATAGTTGGGTAACTTAGGGAGGTAAAAATAATGCACAAAATTATGGTTAGCTACAAGTAGGTCTAATGGTTCACACATTGTTAAATGTGCATATTTGCTTCAAAAATACCTAGAGTTAAGACATTTATTTAGTAAACTATTATACCTAGGACATAAGGTTTGGACTTTAGGAGATAGTTGCATCGCTAGAGTTAGTGGAATTTGTTATGAAGGAATAGGTTTTGATATATTAACCAAAGTGTGTTGATTAAAATATGTATTTGAATAATTTTTTAAGGGATTAGTTAGGGAATTTGTAGGATCAAGCATGGGTGTCATTCCAAAACCAAAAAAATTAAATATGTCAAACAAAGTGGTGTTAGAGGTAGGAGGGATCAAATTATAGGTATCTCCCTCTTGGGTTTAAATGAGAAGGTTGTTTGGGAAATACCAATTGATCCATTTGTTTGTTAGAGGGGAATTTTTGACCTATTTGTTACTATAGTTGGAGGATTATAATGGTTAGAAGGTTTTCTCAAAATTTCTTTTATAGAAGGTATTGGGGGTTGTTGCCCCATAAAAATGAATGAATTAATATTTCCTCCTTTTGTAGTGACATTAGGAGGTCAAGACCTTGAATTATTAATATTTACATGTAATGATCCATGGGAAATATTTATCTGATTCTAAGTGGAAGAAATCACCCTATTTTGTTGAATATATTTTCAATGGGACATCTCACTAATAGGATGTGATAACTTGTCTAAATGTTCTAGATTGTCTATGTTCATGATCATTATTAAAGTTTCATTTTTTAGGATCAAAAGAGAGAATGTGATCCATAAATCCAAATACCACTTCTCCTTTCCCATTATGTATAGGGGACATATTTCTAAAGGTACAAAGTTACTTCTATTCTTCATATAAAATATTCTTAAACAATGCTAATTTTTTAGGAATGAGAGATAGTGGTTTTATAAGATTTTATAGAAGATAAAATTATTGCCTAGATTCAATTTTGTAGCCTATGAAAAGTTTACCACCTATGCACTAGTTCACTATATATGATAAGATGATTATCTAATGACTTGTAAACCTGCAAAAAAATCTAAAAGGGGTGAAATAATAGATGAGTTGGATTTTAGAGGGCTTTCTTGATGCTTGGGAAGATGTTAAGATTCATTATTTATAGTCAAACCTTCTGATCCTTTTAACAAAATCAATTTTGAACCTTTAGAAGAAGATAAATCATATGAAAGAGATATGTAATTAATAAAAAATTAATATTGAACTAGTTGAGAGAGTGATAGGATGTCCCTTAGATTGAATGATTATTATTTTGATGTTAAAATATGACTGAATATTAAATGAAATAAATATGCGTGAAGATCTGTGTGGAATATTATGGTGTGGATAGCACAAAACACTGTGGCGGCCATAAAATTTGGATAGCCTACTCGGATTCATGGTGGCTATTTATTCCACCATGTAAATTAAAAAAATATGTGACTAATTATTGAATGAAATAAATATGCAACCTATAGGGAAAAGTCACAACCCACAAAATGTTTGTCACTTATAGATCCTATAACCTAAAAATTTGATTTTCAAGTTAAAATCTAAGAGTTTGAAAATACAAATTATATAATTTGACTAATAGGATGTCAAGAAATCCTGAAATGAAAAGAATTTAAGAAAAACGTTTATCTAGACAAATTGTAGCCTACCAGTCCTATTAGTTATAACTTTGTAATATGCTATTGTAGAGGCCAAGTAAAGGTAGAATATGTTGTGTCTTACTACAAAGAGGTGATGGATAACTTATAGATGATACATATGAATCCTACAAAACAACTAAAGCAAGTTTTATGAGTCTAATGCAAGAAAAATTGGTGTGCTAGAATGGATTAGCAAGAGGTAATAAGGTTTTACAAGAGGGATAAGATAACTAGAAATGAAATTAAATGGAAAAATAATCAAGCATTAAATATCATAAAAATAAAAGCATAATAGTTAGAGAATTCCACTTTCCATCTCCAAAAGAGAGTTGATGCATGCAGTGTCTTAGGGAACTTGGAGGCAAACAAGCATCTTCAAGAATAATGCTTGTTTTAATTGTTAGAGAATTTTGATAGAGTTCAATTTTTATACAATTACATATTTTTTTAGAGGAATGTTCCCCAAATTGCATATTTTTGGGGCTTCTTGATGAAAAAAGGAAGCAATATTGTGAAATCTATGTGCAATTAGAAAGAAGCTAGTTCCAACTAGGCACAAAGGTAGTGTTGAAAAGTTTGCATGTTTTTTCAGGTTGGCATGAGAAAAAATCAAATTCAATTAGAAAAATGATGTATGATGAGGAATAAGGTAATATATAAAATATAAAAAATGTAATATTCAACATAAGTAATAAAATATTACTTGTGTAATAGACCTCCTAGAAAGGTCTAGTTGGCATATTTTTCTACACTTTTCTAAGTGGTATCCTTCTAGATATTTCCATGGTGGGTTTGAAAGGCCTATAAATATGTAATACCATTTCATGAAAATGTAATATTGAATCCTATATTTTATATTCAAAGGTTCTATATCAACTGGTATCAAAGTGGTAAGATCCTACTATGGGTTTCTTAAGGCACCATGTTGCCTAACGAAGAATATATTGAGCCTCTATAAGAGATACAAGAGTTGGAACAAAAATACAAAGAGCTATGGTATTAGGTTATGGTGATTATGTCAAACATGAATGAAATGGACTAGAAATATATCTTCGATGTTAATTAATTGAAGCATATAGTTGAATATGATGATTATAGCCCTGCTTTGTTAGTAGTAGACTTCAACAATAAGGATTTAATAGATATGATTCAAGATTGTATTGCCATGAAATTGTATTACATATTTATAGGAATTTCAAACCTTCCATGGAAATATCCAGAAGGAGACTACGTAAATTTTTTTAGAAAAATATATCGACTAGAACTTTCTAGATGGATTATTATATAAATAATATTTTATTACATATGTCAAATAATACATTTTTATATTTTACATATTATATTATTCCTCATAATTGAACCCAACTATAACCAAGAGTATATTTAGCCAATTTAGTGTAATCATGGTCAAAACACTTGAAAATTCTAATCCCAAGTTCAAAACCTTGTAAGGTTAGGGTTAGGGTTAGCATTGTTATGGGTAGTGGCTACTTTTCATCTATGTGGGGTTTCTCTTCCATGTAATGACAACGATAAGAATGATCACTATATTAGAACATGTGGTATTGTAACAACCCTAGTTGTTACCTCTCATCCACTAATTTTTTTTAAAACCCATATAATAATCGTGTTCACCTTTCAATGAGTCAAGAGTATAATAATGATCTAAGACAAGGATATCCCAAATGCTCAGTAAGTGATCCGAGCCATAAAATATTAACTCAAAGTCACATTTAAATTCATTCAAGCCATTCATAATTAGGAGTACCCTCTCCTATAATTCCTCCATACCATCACCAATTGATGAGAGGATAATATAATGGCTAAGTCCTTCATGAGGACATCTCAATGGTTTTACCATTAATTGGGATTTTTACCCAAAGGGAATTATCCCCTCCTCTCCATACTATCCATGAAGACTAGTATTAAGGAAAGTCATTAATATTATTATTTCTCTCATGACTAGGGATATTTTCTTAAGCACTATTATAGAATTTACTCATTTACTAGGTGTGATGGTGTTGGTGATTGTCTGAATTACCCGATTGCATGAAGTGATTGGTTTGCTTCTAGCTATCTTAGGTGGATGGTGTGGATATTGTTTTATCTCATATTATTGTGAAGGTTGTCCATGAATTTTCTTCTACACTATTATAGTTCATGAGAGAGAATTTTAAATACATCCATCTAATCTACTAGAGCAACATAAATCTCAATGCCATACATTTGACAATGTGCAATATCCCAAATAGTTCCAATACTTGCTCATATTCCAAAACATATATCACTTAGAATTTATTAGAGGTGAATGCTACAATATGAAGACTTTATCCCTAATTTACAAATATTGTAAACAAATACATAAAACCTTACAAATCATAGCTTATTTTACATAAATTATATCAGCCTTGCATAATTTCATTGGATTTAAATCAATACAAGCTTCTACATGATGAACATTGCAATAGTATCCAAAAATTGTTGTCCGGATATTCTATAGAATGTCTTAAATTTCCATGGTGTGAGATATGATACTGAAGATATTAGGACAACTCAGATGCAAAGCATGCTAAATGCATTGCAAGTAGACATGCTTATCAAATATAAATGCAATCATGTTCCAAACATTTTCCAAATGCATTACATGTAGGCCATGCTTACCAAATTTGAATGCAATCATGCAATCACATATTTGTCAAATGTATATCACATACAAAGAAATCACCAACAATGAATAAATAATTCATTCATCATTAATATTTTCATAACAAGGATTAATTCTTAATCTCATTCATCATTTGTTTGGATTAACACAAAACAAAAGGAAGAGTCTCATACCTCTTCCAAAGGAAAGGACACCAATCCATCCTTACCATAACTAGAAGATATTTTCCATACTTCTAGATGATTAACTTCAGTTACACTTTTCATTATAGCAAATATAATGAAATACAAATGCAATATATATAATTTTAATTTGTTAATTAAATCTAATAATCAAATTGATTTACAATCAAATTAACCAATACTATTTGGTTTCTATATTATACAAAATCATTTCCAATATACTAAAAGTCATTACCAAAATTAATTAAATCTAGTATGCAATAGTCCTATACTTAATATAAAGAAAATTCCTACTCCATATAAAATAATCATATGTCATCAAAACCTAAAGGAATTTTTTTGAAATTGGACTTCATATATATATATACTCAACATTAGCAAATAAATTTGCTTTCATTCAATTTAAAGTCACCATATTTACTTTAGATTAACATAAATTAAATTAACACCGGTCTCCTTGTGAGAATATAACACAAATCATAATTTTCCTTATGAGAATAGAGCTATATTTAGGAGAAGAAAGGAATTATTTATTAACTTTAAAGGCATACATTACAAGCTCAATATAGATATTTGTTGGGTTCAGATAATCCATGTATCTATCATTTTATTACATAGAGCATATTAGAATATATCATAAGTTTCTATCCATATGACAAACTATATAAGGTATGCAAAGTATATTATGGACTTCCATAAGGTCAACATATTATATAGCCTATGCTAGAATACCTCATAAAATTTCTTCCCAATACCTTCAGATCGTATTCACTTCTAATATAACTATAACTTTAATATTTCTATCAACTCATAAAGGCATCGAGTAGGTGAAGCTAATTTGCCATCGGTTCAGACCCGGGAAGGTTTGCATAAATGACCATTTTTGATGGATGGAATTATTAATTAGAGAAGGTTTGGCTATGATCCTAAAAGGACTAGTTTAACATTCGTACCCAACATTGGGTTAATTTCCATGAATGGTATTGGAAAAAGCTAGGGTCCCTTAAATTATTTTATAGGTATGGAGATATGATAATGACATAGCCTTGACACAACCATAAGAAGAATATTAAAGTGGGATGAAATTCCAACATAGGAATATATTATTGAAAATAATTGTTTGTACTAGAGAAATACCATAATCTATATTTTTTGGGTAGTAGCAATTATTGAATCTTCATGGAGAGTGGTTCTCATGTCAAACACAGTAGTTTCTTATACCATATAACAAACCAGGCGGTTATAATACATAAAATTTAGAAGTTAATCCCAAATTCCAATACTTGGTTGATGATTGTTGGAGGTTCGGTTGATCCTAAGGAAATTAATATCAAAACACCATTTATATGGGACCTTAAAAAGGAGTGACAATATTTGAAATAAAAATTCATACAACATCTCTACACAACAGATTAATAGCCTCCATATTGATCGACTAGATCTAATACCGAATCAAAGCACATATCCAACAAACATCTACACACGACTACCGGGGGTTTGGTGATACAAATATCTTGGAAGAATGGTTTATCACAGATGGACATCGGCAATTAGTGACTTCTCAATACAATGTTATTTTTTCATGAAATAAATGATCATATAACCTGGGACATGAGTATTACATCTCTATTTCATGGTGTAGAAGTAGATTGAATATAATTTCTGCTCGAGGAAGTCATTAGAGATGGTATAAAGGATTAAATAATCATATAAAATAGGGTAACACCACAATGAGGTTTCATCTCACCCTTCGTGGTCCATGATTGTAGCACAAATTCAGACCCTATATAATATAAGTTTTAAAATAAATCAATTTAAATAAAACACCAGTACTATTGACAACAAAACAACATAGAGAGTTTGATTTATCTTATACAATTTGGTACGCAGATTAATATTTAAAAAGAATACAAGGAAAAGTATATCTGAATTAATCAAGGTGTAATATAACATGTATGTCTACATTTTAAAGAAATTTTCAAACAAGTCATTGAAAAGGATACCAAACAGAGACATAGATTATCTATTTAAAAAGGTAAAGAGTAGTGGAAAACTCACACTTGGTATTCTAGTAGGGTGGTGAATCCTATTGAATTTGCACTTCTACTTTAGCTTCTCTAGTACAACATAATGTTGGGTAAAATATTGGTTAGTTTTTCTATGGTTGAATTAATTACCTCCAATTAATTGTCAACTTGGGGTAGCTCGTAGTCTTGTGAGAAGACATGCAAAATCTATGCTTGTAATTTCTCCTTTAGAGATGAGTCCCTTAGATTATGGTTTGGGGGGTTTTTGGTGTTCTTTGAAGTTATGTTTAAAACAATAATCTCATGCTAATTCTAAGAAATATGACTAAAAATATTTAAAAATCTAAATGATTACCTTTCTAGAAATTACAAAAAAATAGGGGAAATAACTAGAAATAAATTAATCTATTAAAAAAAATACAAAAACAAGGGAAATAGGGAAGAACTTTATTTTAAGTGATCCCACGCTTCCAGCAAGTTATGCCCATGGTATAATGATCATCGTACAGTTAGAAGATATTTTTATAAGAAAAATACAAAGATTTTATTAACAGTTTGCAACAAAATAAAATTACATAAAAGTTTGAGAGATATTCTTCAGGGGTGGCCTGTATATTTATAAGGTATGTGGTCAACCCTGTTACAATTTTAAATATGAATCAGTAAATGCTTCGTTGTTACAACTATTTGCTTTATTAGAGGAACCGGGCAAAATATCATGATATTTTAGCGTATTTTGTTTCCATAATACACTGATATTTTATTTTCTCGAATTACAAAAATTATTTACATATCATCTGAAAATGGGTGATGACTCACCTTTGAAATTATTACATGTTTGGTTGTAATTTTGGAAATCCCTTCACACTGGTTGTCAAAGTTTTTTCTTTGTTCTACCGACCACAGTGTCGTGCTGAAGTTTGATGTAAACGAAAATTAGACACCGCGATTGAAAAATTAAGGAAGCAAGTACCTTATATGCAAAATTAAAAAAGCAGGCACCTTCCATCATATAACGGGAAGCAAGCACCTTCTATCGTACAACGGGAATTAGAAACTATACAATAGGAAGTAGGCACTTTTTACTGTACAATGGGAAGCAAGCGCCTTCTATTGTACAATAAAAAGTAGGCATCTAAAAGAAAGCAAGGACCTAACAAAAAGCAGATGCCTAATAATTAAGTGTTGAATGAAAGTTAGATGCTTCAAAGGACTTGGGTGCCTGACTTCATACCTCTTTACCAATATTACGTAGATATTTTTCCTTCATTAACTTGAAAGTGCCAGGTATGAGTGAGTGAAAACATGACAAAATACAACAATTTCCACTAAATCTACACAAATTATACTTAAAGACAAATATTAAATAACATGCAAAATAAACTGTTAATTATATATATAATTTCCATAAAATATTTATATCTATAATAATATATGTTGCACATTATGGGGAAAAGAGTACAAAATATGAGCAATTTTTTGGCTCATCATCCCCCCATGCTTAAGGGATGGCACGTCCCTATGCCACTTTGAACTGATAATTACTAGTTTTGTTCACTTCATCCCAATAGGCCTAGTTGGTCTATGTCCTCTTCCTCTTAGTGACCTTGGCTTTCTCTTTATCCTGGGGATTTCACCCCTTTGATGTTGTGGGAGTTGTTATCTCTTGATCTTGCTACTTTTGGAGTTTGCTACACCGAAGTGGTTCACTTGGCCCTGATCTCTTCTTGGGTGGTTCTATGATCTAGGCCACCTTGCCCTTATCAACATTCATATAAAAACCAGAGAATCTGGTGGCATCCTTCTGGAATGTAGGCTTAACCTTTTTCTAGTACTTGTGATGAGGTGGAAACTACTCACCTATAGGCACTGATTTCTCATCTCCAAATGGTATGCTAGATTCCTTAGCAACTATGGCTATGGTAAAATATGCCCATGTTGGGTCAAGCTCAGGTTTAGCTTTGACCTCTATTTTTGCCACAAGGGGAGTTCTACTGCTTGATACCAAATCTTCCTTCCACATAGGGCTTAGAAATCCCATCCGCATAAAATATGCTTGCATATTCGAAGGTTTTCCATCCTATAACCCATGTAAATAATAGAACTACTCAGGTTGAGCAACTGGAATCTTCCTATGAGGTCTACTAGATTTTTTTATGACCTTTTTTGATTCCTTAAGGTTTTCTTGGAGGCCTTATTCCAGTTATTCTTGTCTGCCTTAATTTCTTCCTTAAGCTCCTCAATTTTTTTTTTTGGGTAGAAAACAAATTCTTTGCTACCTCCCATTCCTCATTAGAATCTAGCTATGATTCCTTATTAGATTCAATGCCCAAGGTCTTTAACTCTATAACTCTCACTCTAGTTCTAGGTTATCATTGAGATGGCCTTATGGATTTTTTTTATCTTAGCTTGATACTCTCTACCCTAGGGTATGTTGGTGCAACTATTGTTTCTTGGTGTATAGGGGATTCAAGTTGTTGAGCCTCCTGGGGTATAAGGGATTCAGATTATTGAGCCTCTTTTTCCTCTACATCAACTTGTTAAACAATAGGGATTGCTTCTTCTTATTGAGGCTATTAAGACCTTGCATTAATTGAATAGTTCCATGTATTTCCCTATCTACCTATAATTTGAGGCTCTTCAGCCTCCATATCCTTTTCCCCATCTTCTCCCTCTTTTGTAGATTTCTTTGTATTTTGAGGTTCTTCAAATTCAACCTCATCCTCCTAAATTACCTGATCTATAGAGGGGGACATAGAATATGACTACTCTAATTCCATTGTAGTAAAATATCCCTATTTTGTTTCTTTATCAATAGGGGGAACTTTTGTTGCCCCATCGGTTTGCACTACTGCATCAACACTAGCTGGCTGCTCGGCTCCTAATTCACGCTACAACTGTAATTATATTTATAGTTGAAAAATTATTTGATAGAATTAATGCATTTTTAATGTGGTCTCCTTTTTGGACTCTTTAATTAGAGCTTGTTCTTCTTTAAATTTGGCTTCCCAAGTGGAAGCTTGTTCTTTTAAAACCTACAACTGCTATTGTAAATCCTCCTCCACCTGGCCTTCTAGTGGTACATCTTCTATGGTCACCTTATATTGAGTAGTTGGCCCATAGGAAATATCCTATAAAAGGTGGGTCAAATACTCCTTCTTGTTGAGCTCATCAATGGGTGTCTCCTCGTTGAATGATCTTGAGACAACCTTGATACCCTCATTCTTCTACTTCGCATCCTAGTGGATACAGGTATGAAATTTTTCTCTACCTCATCCTCATCCTCAAATTGAGGTGCAAAAGGGGATAGATCCTACCCTAATTCCTCCCCAAATTGGGGAAAATCATGGGACAAGGCTTGTTCTACTTCCCCTATATTTCCTAGAGGTTGGGATGCAAGCACCATCTTTTCTCATTCTATCACCTCCTGGGATGATTGTTCATTTTGAATTGACACCTCCACCTCTACTTGTGCCTCTGTAGCTGCACTAGTACTCATAGCTTCCTCAATTGTCACATTTCTATGTGACTCTACATATCTCACCAAGGTAGAAATCAAGCCATGGTGAGCTAGGGTAGAGGTGGTTCCTACCTGGTATTGCCTGGCCTCATCTTTCAAGGTGCATGCCAGGTGGTGAGGGACATTGATTTTATCCCCATGCAAAATATGATTGAGGAAATGGAAGTGGTTGGAATTTAGGTGTGAGTACCTACCAAATCATGTGAAGAAATATATGATATGTTCAAAAATTACCCTCTAGAGCTAAGGAATGTGTCATTTTAGCAAGCTAGAACATGTCAGGTACTCAGTTGGTGCCCTAAAAAATATCTACACATAGAATTTAAGGTTATCCTCCTTGTACATGTGCTACCTTGTAAGAGAGAGGCCCATAACTCTAACAATATAGTCCTCAGTGACTGGGATATCCAACCCCCACATGCGCACAACCCCATTGTTCATCAACATCGCAAATTTATTTGCTACTATCGCACCATGCCCTGAATAACTAGTTGATAGTAGTCCATACATTTTGTAGTGTCCAACTATGTTTGGATGTATGCAGAAATGCTCAAGCAATTGATTGACTCACTCTTCTTAAGGTCATGGTTTTTCAAATTTCCCCCTATGATTTATCTCCAGTCACAATTCACTCAACAATGTTACTACCTCCCCTTCGAATTACTACTGTGCCTCACTACTCCATTTTTTTCTCATTGAATTTGGATACACAGTAGCTAATAAATAGTTTTTTTAAAACAACTATGTTCATTCACGTAGGTTGTTAATTACCATAGTCAATAGTGATTATGGCTATCCATAGTAAATTTACTTCTAGTATGTGCTCGATTGTGTGGAGATGATAACCATAAACTGTCAACCAATCAGAGGTGTGCCATGCAGCACCATGCCAAGTGGATTTTTTCAAGTGGTTAAGGTAATAATGGAGGGTTGTTTTGGCACATTTCCATAGACACACATGTTCATGAAAACAATATAGACAAGAAACATAAAATTTAAACATGCACCTAAATTCATTTCATGGGTGCATATGTGAAGATGTCCATGGTGAATTTTTATTGGCTAGCATTTGATTATGGGGTAAACCACAATAGAAAATTATGGCCATGGTTCCCATGCAATGAATTTCCTTTGACATGATTGGTTCTTGGTAGCTACACTGTGTGTTATTCAAAAAATCCTACAAAAATTTAAAATGAAAATAAAAAAGAAGGTATCACCTTGGGACGACAAACGTACCCTCCTCGGAAGTTGGTTGTGTAGACACCAAAACAACACCAATCCGATTATGTGACTGCAAACACTGATCGCATTGACACACACAGCCCCAAGGGCAGCCCCCAGAGGTTAAATAGTGGTCCTAACCACTCTCACAGTAGTTTTGGAAGGTCAGAGATCAATTTGGCACCTTCAAGAACTTTGCTCAATATCCATTCCACCCCGAGACAGATTCAAACTAGGATCCGCCCCACCCTGGGACGAATTCTAGATTCGCTCCAGGGTGGGGCGAATTTCAGGTTTGACAGGAAAAAAGTCAAATCTTGACAAATGGCAGCTCAGATCCGCCACTTAACACTTCCTTCATCGCAGGGGAGTGTGGGTGAGCATTTTTGAGCATTAGAGGTTGTTACAAGGGCAGTCATGAAGTCCCTATTCAGGGAGGAATCTCCTTCCCCCTGGGAAGGCATGATTGCCAAGTGGTGCCTCTGCATGCCCATTTCAAGAGACCTCCAGGTCTATAAATTGGTGAGTTTCCTCACCCCAAAATATGGAGAAGAGTAGCATTTTAGAGCAATGAAGTGCTGTCATTTTATTGTCATACCTCACACCTTTTGGATTTGCACCTTCCACATCCTTGATTTCCTTTAGAGGGGAGGTCATTGGGTGACTATTGGGAGGACGAATCTTGGACCCAAAACCCAAAATTTGGCCACAATATCCCACCAAATTTTTTGACAATACCACACAAGAGGTTTTGGACCCATCCCAAGTGGATTGGTGCCGAAATCAAGCCTCAAACGATGGGCGGCCTGCCCCATGGGGGCCCCCTCCCACACTGCCACAATCCTAATCGCCCCCTTTTGGAGTGATGGGAATTCCATGGTAGATTTTCTTGCTTTCATTTTTGCATTCAATTCTATGATGCTTAGATAGGTTGTCATTTGAATTTCGTCTTGTTTTGAACAATTTTGATCATATTTCTAGCATTGCTCGCTTCCACTAACCTACAGGTAGCATCATCAAATTCCCATTTATGGAGGCCAAATTGGGAAAATATGACCATCTGGGTCTTCCCAAAATGCCCCCAATTAGCTAACCCCAAGTTTATAGGTCTTTTGGAGCTTCCTAGGTAGGACATTGGGACAGTACCTTTTCGGCATTTTGTTGTAGGTGAATTTGTCCCGCCCCGGAGCGAATTCAAATCGGCAAGGAATTTCCTGACTATTATTTTTGCAGGACCTTCCTGGTGGTATCTTGATGCCCCTGTCAAAATTTTAGAGCATTTGGACCTATTTTAATCATAGTTTAATTCAATTTTCTCATTCACTTATCCTAGGCTTGGGGATTGCATGCTTTGTTTTATCCGTAGGTGCTACTGACCATTTCTTGTTCCTTTGAACATAGGGTTCAGACATCAGAGGAGCAGTGAGGAGTCAAGACTCATCAACGCAAGTGGCGGTGACGTTTGGTCCACCCATTTTACATGTGGGCATGCGGAAGAAGGAAAGGCTATCCATGGATGTAACCAAGAGATGGATTTAACGCTCCTCGCCCCTGAAAAGGGAGGATGCGAATTGTAACCAAGTTGTGAAATACATCAATAAAAGAGAAGGGCTGTTATTTCATTTGGGTTTCAATTCATGCTTTTTCCATTTCATGCATTTCAAATTCCTAGGAATTAGCGTTAAGTCTAAGTTCAAATTTGCATCGCATCTTCGCCTTTCCTTTTTGCTTCCGTATCCTCGTGCTTTCAGTGGCGATCACGGTGGGACCTTGTCCTCTATTTTTAAGATCAGAGATCTGATCCAAACTTGGTTGTTTTTTTCTTGCAGGTACCGTGCTTTCATACGCTGACTGTTGTTCGTTCCATCAGAGGGTGAATACAGAGCTGTAATTCGTCTCACCCAGGGACGAATGGGAATGCACCCCACCCTGTGACGAATTCTGTTCTGTAATTCGTCCCCCCAAGATGAATTCTAGTCTATGAATTTTCCAGGTAGAAACTCGGGACCGACAGATTCGGGCAGAGAAGAGGTAAGAATTCTGCACTTTTCCTGTCATTTTTTGTCTTCAGTTTTCTATTTTTCCTGGTTTCTTTTTTTGCGTGCTTAGGAAAAGTTTGGCTGCATGTTTATTTTGTTCCATGCAAAATAAAAAGAACCCCACACACCATGTGGAAAATTAAACACCAAGGAGCTGGTCGTAAAACCCCAGCCCTTGATCAAGACCAACGGTGGATTTCATCACCACCTTGGCTTGAATTTTGCATTCATAAACCCCGATCGCTATTGTTGCTAGACGTAAATCCTGATGAAAGCTGATCGAGTGTAGTTGGGGTGATTCCCAATGCACGAGGATAAGTCTTCTATGGTAGGTGTCATAAACAGGGTGATTCCCCTTTCGTACCACCTATGTTCCACATACCATCTGCTCTCACGTACCTATAGTTTCCCTCACGTAAGGGCGGGTATATAGAGAGGTTGGTATATCGGCCTGGAAATGGTATATCGAAGGGGCAACCAATTTTGGGAGTCATAAGAGCCCTCATCTTGCATTTAAACGTTCTTTACAAAAACCTTCAAAAAAAAAAAAAAAACAAAACAAACAAAAAACCAAAACACACTAAACCAGGTTTAGGACACACTCTCAATATTTAAACGAGATAATCACTATTTGTGTATGTGTGTGTTCTTTTCTATTTAGTGTAGCATAAAAAAATCATAAAAGAGATAAAAATCTACTTAGCTTGTAGAAGAACAACACCATGGTGTACACCCATAGCCAAGCCCAATCAAGGGCAAAAGCTGTAGAAAGTGTACAAGGGGGGACAAGTCACCTCCGCTATAGCACTAAGGACTTGGTCATACCGCCTTGATGGCCTGACCCACAAGAGAGTCTGCATCATTCCATGTCAAGATGGAACTATAGGGACACCCCTTTGGGGGACACGCCCGTTCATCATAGCCCATTTCAGGAAGAATCCTTACACGTGGCACTCAACATAGACAAGAAAGCTCCCTTAGAAGCTCGATATGAGTGGCCACGGTGCAATGAAGCGCTAGAGTGGCATAGTGTCCATGAGGAGAGGCCACATGACTATGGCATCCCTCCTTTGCCCCCCATCACTATTAGAACTAATAGACAAACCCTAGAGCGCAGGGCTCTTCAAGTAGGGTGAGCTAACTCTGCCCACCCCTTTCACACCTATGAAAGGGAAAATGAGGAAGATCCCTACCTTCCTCTAGAGCAATATACAATGCGGGAACCATGCGCTTCCACACCCGCTATGTACCATGGTCACCCACTGAGGCCAGAGCCTCGGGTAAATGCCGCCAACCTCGATAGAGGGAAGCGACCCATTGAGATCTCGGATCATCACGACCGAGGTAAATGTATAGGAGAGGCATCCAGGCCTCCTAGGCTCAAGATGGTAAAACAAATTGACCTGGCAGTCACCAGACATGCCACCCGCCAAGCCCAGATCATGTGGCTTGAGCAAGATCAGTAGTAGCTAGAGCATCTATACCACCTTAGCAAGGAGCGCATTCAGTGCCAAACAGATGAGCTACTTCATAACCCAGGGCCTGAGAGGGTTCCAACCCCTCGCACCCAAAGAGTGGAACCATATGAGAGGCATAATCCCTTGGTGCGAGATAGGTCCCCGCGACCTTATCAAGTGTTGCCTCCGAGACCCCCTAGACCTGAGAGGGAGGCCACTCCCCGGAACAACGATGGGTACCCTCCATAGGGACCCACCCAGGGTCATAGGTCTCGCCCAGAGACTCCTCAAGAAGTCTATGAGGAGTATGAACAAGAAGAAAAATGGGCCGAAATGCCCTACCAAGGTGGAGGGGTTGCTATCCGGCCACCCCCCCATAGGCCTCAAGTCTCCCACAACCTACAACGGGAGCAAACTAAAGAGGAAGAGATTAAATCTTTCGATGCATACAAAGCGCTGCTAGAGCATTTGGAGTCTATGGAAACCAAAGCTTCTGGGCCCCAAAAGCCCATGTTATGCCAACTCCGTAGTCATCCTGTGCATCCGTCAGTGCCTGCACCCCCTTACCCCGAACACTTTAAGCTGCCCCAGTTGGCAATCTTTAAGGGTGAAGAGGATGCCCAAGAGCATGTGACCAGATTCCTGAGCCAATGTTTTGGCATTCAAGACAATGATGCATTGTTGCTAAGGACATTTATAACCACATTCATGGGCCCTACCTCGGATTGGTTCACTCAGTTGCCGAAGCACAACATCTGTAACTTGGATCAGTTAGTGGATGCGTTCCTCGAATGCTTCGCCTTCAACACCAAGAAGAATGCATCACTAAGTGACCTGGCCAGCCTCAGGTAGTATGAGGAAGAGACCATGGCGGCCTACGGGAATCGATGGAGGACTCTACTTTCCAAGCTACCCTACCTCCCTCCTATGTCCGACCTTACACAAATGTTCTCACGAAGTTGTTTGAGATTGATCTCTGTGCTATTGCAACTGTAGCAATATGCCACCTTAGAGGAAGCTTTGGCACAAGCCAGAATCATCGAAGAGATCAAGATACAGGATGGCAAGATTGCCAAACCTAAGAAGAAAGAATGGAACAAGAACATAAAAATAGGGACTACGCAACAAAAACTCGCTACGGTAAACCAAGTTGCCATAAATGTCCCTAAGCCTGCACAAGAAATACAACCTCAAAAGGCTAACTATCAGGCAGTGCCTCCTAATAATTATGAAAGAGAAAATCAGAAGCAGGAGCAAAATCAGCAGCGTCGCCCTAGGCGATAGTACACACCCTATACGGAGTCTAGGGATTCCCTATTTGACCGCTTGTCGCTGGCAAACTTGATCAACCTTCCAGAGATTCAAACCATAGATCCTAATGCTCCCAAGCCTAAAGGATACCGGGAGGACTTGTATTGTAGGTTCCACAGGCGGAGGGGACATGACCTGAATGCATGTTGGAAGTTCAAAGGATTGATACAAGACCTGATTGACAATAAGACATTGGCGGTGGACAACCCCGTAGCGCCAAACAACCAATAGATGGGAGTTTTCAAAGACCCCTTGCCCGCCCATGAGGCACAGGCAAAACCCCTTCAAGTCAATGAGGTGCAACAGAATTGCCCCATGCAAGGGTATGTAGGAATGATAAGCATAGTGACTAGGAACAAGAAATACCTAGGAGCTACCCCCACGGTAGCCACAAGAGAGGTTCCATCAATGTCACAACCTCAACAACACCCTATGCAGCTACCTCCGCCTAGACCCGTGGCCATGATTCGGACCAAACTCACGTAGATTTTGAGGACCACGTCGGCTAGGCTCTCCATATACGAGCTTATACAACAATCAACGCCCCATCGGGAGGCTCTCATGGAAATTTTGAAAGCCATCGAGTTGCAGCCCCACGAAGCGAATTCCTTCAACAACTTTGTGGGACATGTCAAACGATGCACGGAGCCAATCATCACCTTTCGAGAGGATGAAGTTAAATCAGTGTCTGATGACATGGCAGATCCACCCCTGCACGTTATCGCGTGGGTCAACGGGATCCCGTATAAGAGGGTGTTGGTAGACACTGGGTTCATCCAAGTAACATCATTACCACAGCAGCATTGAAACATCTAAAGTTGCCAGCCTCTCACATCATGGCTTCCACATATACACTACGAGCATTCAATGATGCGATATGCTCGATAGTTGGCACAATTGTCCTACCCATTCAAGTAGGACAAAATATGATACCTACATTGTGCCACATTTTGGAAGGTGAGATGGCTTACAACATCTTGCTAGGGCGGCCATGGATCAGGGACATGAAGTGTGTCCCTTCGATAGCTCATCAGTGTTTGAAGTATACATTTGAAGGGGAAGTACATGTAGTCCCGACGGACTTAGAACCCTTCAAATATTGCAATGCAGTGCAGCTGATGCCGCAATCGACCCTCCCATCGACGCACTTGGATTTTTAGTTAAATCCATCTAGACAGGGTCCAATGCCGCAAGCACCACTAGTGATAAATCCATCAAAACCCCAGCCAGGTACATCTTCATCATCCGGTCCTTCACCAACAATGCCACCTATCATGGCTAAATAGAAGGACAAAGGGAAGCAAACCCTGGAAGAGGCTCAACCCCTAGAAGAGGCGCTGCCAATAGTATCAACCATCTCTACCGAAGAGATGCCTAGCACAATGGAAGTTGAGGCTCCTAGTTCACCCAACATGGAGTGGACTCAGGAAGAGCTTCCATTCCCTCCCTCTCAATCGCCAACAATTACTGTTGAAATGGCCAATACGGGCCTGGGGGAGTATTCGGTGCGGAATGTTGTAGCAACGACCATGCTAGAGTCCATGCAAGACATGGGGAGACCTCGCCTCCCCATCGGTACAATTGTTCCTTTAGGCTACCCGCCCAACCAGACAAATTTTGTGTATGGGGGCCTTGATCATGGTACTGAGCCAAGCATGCAAGAGGACGAAGATGAAGAGCCTTTTGCAGAAGATGTCAACTATCTGTCTAACCCGGACTTCGCTCTAAGATATCTTGGCCAATGCAATTGGCATGGATACGAGCTAGGCAGGTATGAGCAAGGAGTGCGTGTCCTTTGCCAACCAAGATACCAAATGCCTTATGACAAGTCGGGAGTAGGGTTCAACCACCCCCTGCCCTTGGACATCTTGGTGGAAAACATGCAAGGCCTAGGGATAGGCAATAAGGGTGGATTGGCATCAGATCCTTATGCCAACCCAAACACAATGTATACATTGGGCGATTACCTCCCATGGTCAACAACCACCCTTGTTAGCCTCAATAACCCTTCTCCTTTGCTAGAGAGAGGCGAAAGTTCAGGGACTCACTTTCAAGGAAGGTATAAATAGTGTCAAGAGGGATCTTCGGAGGATGAATCAAAATATGAACCAACATCATATGATCCCTTCGAATCCGATAGTGATCACTCACAAGTGATCCCCATGAATGACTGTCAAGAGAGCCTCTTGGCAATGTTCCCTCTAGAGGCTCCAAGTGAGCCAGTGTCGCGTCAAGAGAATCAGGCCCCCCCACGGAGAGTGGAACAACCACAATGGGGCCAGATTAATTTGCTCGAGCAAGATGAGCCTATAATGCCTCAAACAATTATCGAAGCCAACGAGGGCTTTTGGATCTCCGATAGTGATTACGAAGATGAAACATAAATGACATATCTTAATCACATGCGATAGAGGCCACAACCATACCCCTTGGATATTAACGACACATTTGAATAGATGGGCATAGTGCTAGGACACGAGTGGTACGTAGACCCAGCAGGGTGGGATCAAGTGTTGGATCCGCCGCTCTAGGTATACGAAGAGCACCTTCCACTCTGAGACCCTAGGGTGATATCAGTGCCGAGGGTAGACCCTGTCCTCCTATCAGCACATAGGGCCGATCCATTTGTGCCAATACCTCTAGAGCTAGATCCGAAGCACAGAGAACATCCAGAATGTTCAAGTCATCACACCCACGGTAATGGAGACCAAAATCATTTCATCAACATGATCTCCATTGAATTAACCGCCCCCATCTACAATCTGGTAGATCCAGCATGGTCCTTGCATCTAGACATAGATGCCATCGACTGGGATCACGTCAATTCGCCTCCATCCCCATCAGAGTATTGGCCTTTCGGTGAAATGCTTCATTTTACCCCAGGGACAACTTAGGATATCTTTCATGCTGAAGAGGAACCCGAGGTTCCCAACGTAGATCTAAACTCAGAAAATGATATCCATTTGATCCCAACTCCACATCAGTTGGAGGACGGATCCCACATGTTGGTCGAGGAGATGACTGACGTAGACATCGGCTCGGATCCAATAAATCCATAGATCATCAAGTTGGGGGTAAGCTTATCCCTTGAAGAGCAAGCCGACTACATTACCCTTCTCAAAGAGAAGGAGGTTTTTGCATGGTCATACAGAGACATGTCGGGGCTAGATCCATAGCTAGTCACGCATAATCTAAGTCTTGATCCGACACTCAATCCAGTTAAGAAAAAACTATGTAAGATGCACCCAACAGTGGCCTTGATGGTCAAAGATGAATTGCAAAAGCTGTTGGATGCACAGTTTGTCATCTACATGGATTATCCGCCATGGCTGTCCAACATGGTGCCCATCAAAAATCTTGACGAGAGGATTCACATATGCACTAATTTTTGAGATCTAAACAAAGCGAGTCCTAAGGATGATTTCCCCTTGCCAAGCATCGACACATTGGTAGACGCTACAACAGGCCATGAAATGCTATCCCTCATGGATGGTTTCTCGGGATACAATCATATTCGTATCAATCCCAAGGACCAGCTAAAAATGGCATTCACAATGCCTTGGGGGACATTTTGTTATAAGGTCATGCCTTTTGGCCTTAAAAATGCTGGTGCCACCTACCAACGTGCCATGACGTACATCTTCCATGATTACATGCATAAAACTTTGGAAGATTACATGGATGATTTGTTGGCCAAGTCTCTTTTGTGCCTAGATCATCTCGATGACCTAAGCAAGATCCTCGATCACCTCATGGAACATAAAGTCAGATTGAATCCCAAGAAGTGCGTATTTGGCGTCACATCTAGAAAACTCTTGGCTTTCATAGTCTCAAAGTGAGGCATCGAAGTGGACCCAAACAAAGTCAAGGCAATCCTTGAAATGGTTCCCCCAACTACCATTAAGCAGCTTAGAAGCTTGCAGGGAAAGGTCGTGTCAATCAAGCACTTCATAGCGCAGCTATCTGACAAGTGCCGACCCATGAACAAATTATTGCACAAGGGGGTAGCATTTCACTGGGATGACGAGTGCCAATCAGCCTTTGATGACATCAAATGATACTTGGCTTCACCACCAGTATTGGCACCACCTAGACCAGGAGTGTCGTTCTACTTATACATCTCATCTATTGAGGTGGCACTGGGTGCCATGCTAGCCCAAAAGAATGAACTTCACAAAGAATAGGCTACTTACTATCTTAGCCGCACCCTGGTCAGCTATGAACTTAACTATGCATACATCGAGAAACTCTGCTTGGCAATGGTGTTTGCTACCAAAAAGCTATGCCACTACATGTTGAGAAACACTACGTATGTTGTGTCTAAGGAGAATCCATTGTGGTACATGATGAGTCATACTTATCATAGTAGTTGCACGATGAAATGGATCATGTTGTTGACGGAATTTGACATAGAGTTTATTGGACAAAAATCCATCAAAGGATAGGTCATAGCCGATCAACTAGCAGAGGCTCCTCTCGAAGACGATCAACCTCTGGTCATAGAACTACCCGATGATGGGGTCTTCCATGTCTCAGAATCGCTAGATTCTGATGAGCCTGAGTCACAAGCCAACATAACCCTATTTTTTGATGGTTCTAAATGTGAGCAAGGTGGTGGCGCGGGAATAGTATTCTTCACACCGCAGGGTGCTCCAATGCCTCTATCATTTAAATTAAATTTCCCATGCACCAACAATAATGTAGAGTATGAAGCCTTGCTCATAGGTCTTCAGACAACAATCACCATGAACATCAAATGACTGAACATCTTTGGTGATTCGATGTTAATTGTCAACCAAGTCAAAGGGGTATTCCAATGCAAATGCCCAGTTCTATAGGCCTACAAAGCCCTTGTGGACAAATTCTTGGAAAATCTTGAGTGGTACGACATCGAGGCACTCCCTCGATCATCGAATCATTTTGTGGACACTATGGCCTCCTTGGGGTCACTAATCCCGTAAGACCTTTCTGGTGATATGACAACCATCCAAGTCAAAACACTATTGCAATCCACGATGGACCATGCAAGTTCTGACTTGACGCTAGGAATCCACATGATCCAGATTGAACCATCCTCGGATAAGTTCTCTTGAATCCATGATCGTCTAAAACATGCCAACTGAGGGTCCTTGTTCTCCCCTACTCCCATTAATAGCAACACAACACTATTCTTACAAGTTCTTTCCCGCTCAGCATTTGCTAGGGATGAAATTCAAGAGGGATTGGCTATTCATACCATCAAGGATTCTGATCAGCAGGATTGGTATTCACCCTTAAGGGACTACCTCAATTTAGGTAACCTCCCGCTTGGATTGACGCATGCCACAAAATGAGCATTCAAGCAGAAAGCGGCCAAGTATGTCTTGTTAGGAGACATTTTGTACCATCATAGCTACGAAGGAATCCTCCTTCGTTGCTTAGACCAACAAGAGTCCACTTGGGCGATCGCCCAAGCGCACGATGGTACGTGTGGTGGCCACTTTAGTGGTATGGCCATCGCAAAGCGCATTCTTTGCATGGGCTATTATTGGCCATCTTTAGAGTGAGATTGTTGCACATATGTCAGGAAGTGCGTGAAGTGTCAACATCATGCCAATTTGATGCACGTACCTTCCTAGGCCTTGTAGAAGGTCCAGTCAGCTTGGCCATTTTCATAGTGGGGCTTAGATCTAATCGAAAAGATCTCATAATGACATAATGGCCATAGAGTATTTCACCAAGTGGGTGGAAGTAGTTCCGCTTACCTCTACGACTGGAACCCGCATTGTGGAGTTCATTTTGCATAACATCATATGTCATTTTTGTATTCCATCCAAAATAATCTCGGATAATGGGACGTCATTCAAGAACAAAGACGTGTGTGCTTTGACCACAAAGTACAAAATTCAGCATAGTTTTTTGACACCCTATTATCCGTAGGCAAATGGGCAAGCAGAGGCATCAAACAAAATGCTAGTTTCTATCCTCAAAAAGATCATCACGGACAGTCATAAGGATTGGCACATTCAGATCCCACTTGCCCTGTGGGTCTATCACACTAGAATTCGGACACCTACTAGGGCAACTCCATTTTTTCTGGTGTATGGCTTCGAGGCAGTCATGCCTCTTGAGTTGGAAATTCCTTCCCTGCGCATATCAATGCAAGAGTTCATCGATGATGACACTACGCGACAGGCCCGGTTAGAACAACTTATGTTGCTTGACGAACAACACGTTAATGCTCTCGAGCATTTACGTATCTATCAAGAGTGACTTAAGAAAGCTTACAACATGAAAGTTCACCTGAGGGACTTTCGGATTGGTGACTTGGTCTAGAAAGAAAACCAACAGAACTCTAGTTTTCCATCTCATATAAGGGAGAATTTCACGACAAATTGGTTAGGTCCATATGTAATTGATAGCAAAATAGGACCCGAGACTTACCGACTAGCCTCTCTTGATGGAATCAAGGAACTAGAACCCTTGAACATCAATCATTTATGGCCATTCCATATCTAAGATAACCATAGCCCAACCCAAAATGCTCCAAGGATTCCTACAATCACTTGGTCAATCCCAAAAGGCTCCAAGGATTTCCACAATCGCTTGGTCAATCCCAAAAGGCTCCAAGGATTTCCACAATTGCTTGGTCAATCCCAAAAGGCTCCAAGAATTCCTACAATCGCTTGGTCAAAATGTACCCTCCTCGAAAGTTGGTTGATGTCAAATTTTAATTTTTTTCATGGTGGATTTGACTTTTCACTTGCATGGGGTGTTGACATGGCTCGAGCCACATCCCAATGTTGATAGGTTATTCGGTTAAGGTAGAAAATTATCGTAGTAAATAAAAATTAATCTCCTTTTTCATATGGAAATCAGGTGCTTTATTTTCGAATTATGGTGGACAGGTGCATTGGAAACTAAAAATAGGTATCGTAGTAATCGAGTGCTTTTCTTACATGGTAAGCATGTGCCTTAGCAGTCAGGTGCTCTTCTTAACATGGGAAGCATGTGCCTTAGCAATCAGGCACTTATGCCTAACATGGGAAGCAGGCACCTTTTTGCTATCTATCGGGTTTCATAATTATAAAACAATATTTATACAAACTTAATTTTTTTTTTTTATGTATGATAAGAGGATTTGGTGTTAGTTTTCTAAAAATTGGAAGTTGACCATTCTCCTAAAAAATTAGGAGTCAGGCGTTGATCTACCAAAAAATGGGATGCAAGTGCCATCTTCGTAATATATTGGGAGTCAGGTGCCATGAAGTGTACAATGGAAATCAGGTGCCTTCTATTGTACAGTGGGAAGTAGGCACCTTCTATCGTACAATGGGAAGCAGGTGCCTTCCATTGTACAATAGAAAGTAGACACCTTCCACAATTCAATTAGAAGCAGGCACCTTTTGCTATACAACGAGAAGTAGACACTTTATCTAATAATGGGAAGCAGGAACCTCCCCATAAAATACAAAAACATGGTGCTTTTATTTTATTCAATGGATTTTGACTTGTCCTTGTATATGCGTTGTTAGGTTGATCAGGCCCTTCAGTGCTTCTAATTGAAAAATAGGTACAAAATTTGAATTCACCCTTGAACTAGCAGTTGAGTGTTTAATTATCCAAAAAGACCAATCCAAACACTCTTGTGGAGGTTTAGGTTTAGTATTCCCCTCTATGAATGGGGAATAAATACTCCTACTTCAAGCAAATTCTCTTAGAAATATTGGAAAGCACAGGTTCATGGATCCTATGCTTGTTAGGCCTAGGTCTCCTAGGCTACCTAATAGTTTCACAAAGGGTGTTGTTCCTGCAAAACAAAAACACAACATCTTTGGGACTATGTGGACTAGGTCTACATCTCACTAGCTCAAGATAAAATCAGAATCAACTAGGGTCTCCCCCATGCGTAATATAGACTCAATCATATATGCTTGAGACACATAGTATATATGTAGGCAATGGCCATTGAATATTAAGGTAATGTTGTTGTTGTCTATTTTTATAAATCTTATGGCCCCATTATTGATGATTTTATTCATTTCATATGGCCCCATCCAATGTTGCATGAGCTTTACCTTCCTTTCTTGGAACTGAGAATCATAGAGTAATGTCCATTCTCCCACTTTAAGCTACTTTGGCCTAGTTTGGTGGTCATGCCATTTTACCCTTAGTATTTGAATGATCTCTATTTTTTGTAGAGCCTCAAGGCAGTATTCATCCAGTTGATTAAGCTGTTGAATTCTATTTTTTTGTTCATCATCCGGGTTGATATTCAATTCTATAGTAGTCCTAAGTTTTTTGACTTCAAACTCTATAGACATCATGGTATTTTTTCCATAGACTAACTAAAATGGTGTGAACCTGGTAGTAGTCTTACAGGTGGTCCTGTAGGTCCACACTACTTCTAGTAATCTAGTAGCCCATTCATTCCTAAGTTACTACATTATCTTTGTTAGGATATTCTCCAACTCTCTGTTGGTAACCTCAACTTGCCATTTTGCCTGTGGATAGTAGGGAGTGGTTTTATAATACCTAATTTTATATTGTTGCATGTGTTATTGGATCATCCTTAAAGTTAAATGAGGTCCTTGATATATTTGTATCTCCCTTGGAACCCCAAATCTTGTAAAAAATGATGAATACAAGAAATATGCTACAATTTTCTCCTTTTAATCATGCAAAGCCTATACTTCAACCCACTTTGTCACATAGTTAGTACAAACTAGGATATACCTCTTACCTCTTGACTATGGATTAATAGGTCCTATGAAGTCCATCCCCCATTTATCAAATGGTTCAATGTGAACATGTGGTTAGAGTGGCATCTCATCTCTGAGAGTAGGTCTACCCATCCTCTAATATTGATCACACTGGATCACATGCTTGGCTGAATCCTTGAATAGTGAATGGTAGTAAGAACCAACATGCAACACTTTATATGCAGTCATTTTTCTTGCAAAATGGCCACCACAAGGTTCATCATGGCAAGATTTCAGTATTTCAATTATTTCTTCTCCAGCAACACATATTCTCATAATTTTATCAGACCCTATTTTGAACATGCACCTATCAATCCATGAGAAATATGCACTTTTATTAATCAAAGTCTATTTTTTATGGGGTAAAAGTGTAGAGTATACTCTACCAGTGGCTAAATAATTAGACATATTTGCATACCAAGGTATCCGATCATTTAGATAAAATAAATGCTCATTTGGAAATTGATCTTATGTAGCTGCATAGTTTGGAGGTATCAATCTGGATAGGAAATCAGGTACCAATTGTCCTTTTCTAGATTGTATACTATTGTCACATAAAATTCCTACAAGAGCAATAGATATATGATAATTATACCACTAATCCTAGGATTGTTTGTCAATTATCTAATTTTTGAGTGTTTAGTGTGTAAAAATACCTGATAACCTATAATATAATGATGAAATTTGTTAAGAGCATGCATTATTGCAAGAAACTCTTTCTTTGTGATAGTATAATTTAGTTCAACACCTATGATATTTTTACTAACATAACAGATGGCATAAAAATCATCACCATATTTATGTTCCAGTACTGAGCCTATTGCATTGTTATACGCATCAACATATATGTGAAAAGGTATGGTCCAATTTGGACCTCTTAGAATTGGAGTAGTAATTAGTTTTTCCTTTAAGGTGTTGAATACTTGTTCACATTCTTCAGTCTAGATAAACTCTGCATCTTTTGTTAACAATGTGGTAAGAGGTTTAGCAGTTTTACTAAAGTCTGATATAAAAAATCTATAATAAATGGTTGATCCTAAGAAACTACGAATGTCCTTTTGTATTTTTGGAGTAGGAAGGGTTTGGATAACTTCAATTTTATTTTTATCTACTTTGATCCCCTCTCCAGAAAGGTGATGTCCTAAAACTATCCCTTCCTACATCAACATATAGCATTTATCGTTGCTTAAGGACATGTTAGTTTCCTCAAAAAATTTAAGTGTCTTTTCTAATTTTTCTATGGTAGTTTCAAAAGTCTCACCATATACAAGGAAATCATCCATGTATACTTTCATAGTCTCTCCAATCATATCTAAAAAAAATTCTAAGAACCACCCTCTGAAAGGTGGCAAGTGCATTGCATAGGCCAAAGGATAAAACTCGGTAAGCAAATATCCCCCATGGATAGGTGAAGGTGGTTTTGTCTTGATCTTCCTCCCCAATTTGGATCTGATTGTATCCACTGAACCCATATAGGAAAGAAAAGTACTTCTTGCCTGGTAAGGTGTCAAGGACCAGATCTATAAATGGTAAAGGGAAGTGGTACTTTTTAGTTTTTTATTAAAAAACCTGTAATCAACACAAATTATCCACTTTCTATTCTTCTTGGGTACCATCACCAATGGTGATACCCACTCAATATATGAAATGGGGTAGATGAATCCAACTATGAGGAGTTTTTGTAACTCTGTTTTGACATTTTTTTCATGGCTAGGTTCATTCTCCTCTATGGTTGTCTTATTGGTATGACTAGGTCTTCCATATATATTCGATGTGTACAGGTCTTAAGAGATATTCCTCTCATGTCATAATACTCCCAAGAAAAGGCATATTGATGTTTTTCCAATGTTCTTTTTAGTTTTGTTTGTTTTTCAGTTGTCAACTTGTTATCAACATTCATAATTCTATTAGTGCAACATCTATTTTCTGAATATGGTGGTCTTTTCCTCCTACTAATGGTAACTTAGGAGGAGGATAAGAAGGTTCTCCTTGAAAAAATAGGGATACCATATTATCCTCATCACTTTCATCTTCCAACTCCTCAAGTGTCATCATAGGTTAGATCATTGATAGACCATCATTATTTTTATTTTCATCCTCAGGTTCTCCCAACAAATCTATAGACTGTGTAGGTGGATGTATAATAAGTTTATTTATAATATGACCATCTAAAATGGTAATTTTCCCATATCTATAGCTTATGTAGGCATAAATTATTTCTAGCCAAGATCTACCTAATATTAATGGCTATCCACCTAGTCCAGACTTAGATTGTAACACTAAGAAATTTGATGGATACTCCCATGCATCTATTGTAATAGTTATATCTTCAAGTATTCCATCAGGAAGTACTATAGACCTATCTGCCAACTGTAGTATAGTTTTAGTGGGCTTCAGGTTGGTCAATTTTAGTTTTTGCATGGTCTCCTAGGGCATGACATTGATGGCAGCTCCCAAATCTACTAGTTTATTGGGTAAAACACAATCTTCTATTTTTATAATTAGAATAGGGGTTCTTGGATTTAAATACATCTAGTTGTAGGTATTACCTAACATAAATTTAGTTAACTGACCTACCAAACTAATTTATTTAGCTAGTTTCCTCCCTGGTTTCTTGAGGCATAGTTCTCTTATGGCCTCACCATAAATAGGTGTGTATCTAACTGCCTGAAAGAGAGGGATTATGACTGTTAACTTCTTTAAACTAGATAGGATATAAAAATTTGTTTGTATTGGTTTTTTGGTTTCCTTCAACCTTTGTGGAAAAGGTGGAACCTCCTCTTTGTTATGTATAGGTGTTTATTCTTCTTCTACCTCTTCTATAAGGGGTGATTCCCCTTTCTTTATTTCTATTGGTTCCTCTTATTCTACAAGAGGAGTAACTTCTACACCTACTTGCTTTCTTGACCTTAATTGGATAGGATCACAATCTACCTTAATATTATACATAGGTTACATATTTTTTTCCATTTGATAGGTTGGTTGCTTGTTGTTTGGGTTTACTGTTAGTTATGTTGGTAACTGAGGAGTCCTTGGAGTAGGTAAGGTTGATAGACTTGGATGTAGTGGAGCTGGAGAAGTATGTTGTGGATACTAATTCCAAGTATTCTAATTTCTCCACTACTACCCACACTATTGATATTGGTTCCAAGGATAAGGGTTTTAAGGATTTTCTCGTTGGGGAAATGGATTCCAGGGTTGTTGACCATACCAACCCATGTTGGGTGGTTGGGCTTGACCTTGATTCTGGTAATTTTTGCCCCCATAGGATGACATTATTATTGCATATTTTTTTTCCATAGGATACTATTATCGGTTCCTCCTATTACCCATGAAGTATACCTCTGCTACTTCAGGTTCCTCCTTATATTTCATTAATTGTTGATACAACTTCATTTTATGATAATTCTTACAAACATCACATACAAGAACTTTATTTTATAGGCATTCATTTATGGGGTATTTGCCTTTGCCTTTGGGATAGAATTAGGACAATGCTACCTCATTCTCCTACTTATTTCTCTAAAGCATAAGTGTATCCATTTGAAGAGCCAGATATGATAGCATATCACTCTTAAGTTCTTCTAGCATGTTGCCTATTTCTGTTTTAGTGATAGTGGTTGATTGCTTAACATTTCTAGGGGTTAACTTACCATTGTATTTTAATCTTGAGGTGTATCTTTTCACTTAAAAAATGGAGATCACAGTGGGACCCCCAAAGGGTTCTATTTTTTATTTGCCTTGCTATTTTTAGTTTTTGATCTCTATTTGTTTGTTATCATAGTGTTTTAAATCTCTATCATGCAGAAGTTGAAGATCAAATTCAAGAGTTTTAGAACCTATTTGGGCTATTGTTGTACTTGTACAAATGTGTCGATGTATTTGGCAACCTGAGAAAACATGCCAGTGTATTGGGTAACCTGAGAAAACATGATGAAGCATTTGGCAACCTAAGAAAATGTGATAATGCATTTAGCAACCTAAGCAAACATGATGGTGCATTTGGCAACCTGCAAAAATGTGGCTTGGAATTTGAGGAGCTAAAGAAATAAGTGAAAGGATTCCTAATAAGTGGCCTAAAAAGTTAGCTTAGATTTTGTTTTAAAAAAAAATTCCTACAATCTGCTCTTATTGGATGCAATAGATTAAGTGCTTTTTTTCTAGGTATTTTTAAAAATTTTGTAGGTAAAAAAAGAGGAAAATCAATCAAAATTTAAATTGTATTTTTATATTCTAGGTTTACAAAAAACATCATTAGCTACATCTAAGGTAAATTTACATCTTAAAATTAGCATTTTTAGATCATATTAAGGTCTCAGATAAAGTTTATTCTATTTTTGAGACATAATCAGAAATGTAGAACCGTGTTTGGCTAGTACCAAACATAGTATTGTATTTGTTTAAATGCATATCTATATTTTACCAATACCAAATGTACCCCTACGTTTGGTCTTGTGTTTTAGAAGCATCTCAGGGCCTATCATAACCCTATTTTCTATACTTAATTTAGGGGTTTTCTCTATTTTGTTGTTCTATTTGATTTTGCATATTTTATTGTAAAGATAGGTATTAAAAGATGAATTGCATATTATATTTCATTTAGAGTAGTTGTTTGTAGTTTGCCAACCTCAAGTGGCTAACATAACAACCTCAAGTCAGACTATGTCAAATACGGTTCTACATTTCTAGCCATAGTCAAAATATGACAAAATAACATACTTTGTTATTTTTGAGACATAGTCAAAAGCTAGTCAAGTGAATCAAGTGGTCTTGAGTCAACCTCGATAACAATCATAACAACCTCAAGTCTAACTTCAACAACCCCAAAAATAATAGCAACCACAAAAACTGACATATCAAGTAGTTCCACCTACACAACAACTACAAAACCAAGCTCTAACTATAGATAATCATCAAAACTAGTAGACTTGACTAGCTCACAACTACACACCACTATCTAAGACATGTTCATCCATTTTATAAAGGTTTTATGATGCACAATAAATTACCCTACCAAAGATAAAACTAGAATATCCAAATAAACCACGTGGTAGGAACTATAAGGAGTATTTGTACTGCACTTATCATAGATAAAAAGGTCATGACATAAGCAATTGCTATTCATTTAAGGATATCATGTAAGACCTGCTCGAAAAGGGACCATACATATTGATAACCCCTTAGCACAAAAAAATCAAAACCTTTCTGTAGACATGGAAAATTGATCCACTTTAATGGGAAATATTCACCAAGTCCTCTTGGGAGACCCCTTAGACTTACCTAGGGAAAGGGCCAGGTATCTCCCCTTTCCTTTTATTTTTCCCTCTATTTATGCAAAATCGTGATCACCCTTGATGGGTACAATTTTGCATAAAGCAAAATCATGGTCGGCCCTAATAGGGTATGATTTTATATTTTAGGGTTATCCTAAGAAAACCTTGATTTTTTGAATTTGGCATGTTTGGCATCGACTCTCCTTGGTTTCCCCACCCATTTTGCTTTCAAATACACTATATAAGGAGGGTTTTGAAATCATTTTAGAAATCATGAATAACAATGATAAGAAATAAGACAAGTGGTTTTTAATGATTTCTAAGTGATCTAAATTCTTCTTCTTTTGCGAGCAAGCTAACTCACAATTGTGAAGTATGAGCTATTTTCTATTGCATTGGATTATTTGTTACTCGCTTTAGTGGATTTTTATTGGAGCCCTAAGGAGAGATCAACTATTCAAGAGGTCTTAACCCTTCTATTTGCTTCTGTTCTATCTACTAGGTTTTTTCACTTTATTTCATGCATATATTAATTTTCCCTATGATGTAATTGGCTCTTTGCAGCATTATTTCATTTTTTGCATAGTTTCTATAAAATCACACCCGATCTCTATAGGAAACATTTTTGTTGGTCTATGAAATTTTTGTTGCCCATTGTAGGGTATGATTTCACCCAAACCACATATAAGAGTAATATGTCATCCCTAGACCCCACATTTGCATTATAGGATGCATATAGGTCATATTGTTGCACTTTGTATTTGAATTTATCTCTTTTTTTTGTTATATTTTGTTATGCTTGTTCACTTTCCAAAGGTCAACTTTTGCTTTTATTTTCAAAGGTAAACTAAAATGACCTAGGGATATTGACTATTGTACCTCCGAGTATTATCATACACTGGCCTAAGTAGACCCTCTAATACTGATTGCATTTTTGAAGTTTTTGGCATGTTATCTAGTAGGAACATGAATTATTGGATATCTTTGGATAAAGGATAAAAAGCAAGGATCAAACACTAGATAAGATCAGTACCCTAATTATTCTTTAGATTGTTTGTTGAGTTCCTTCTATTTCTATTACAAACCCTAGATCTAATTTAAAAAGAACATATTCAATTGGTTTCTAGGTATTGAAATATAAACAACATATAGTGTGCACCTAAGTATAATACTATCTATGTATCTTCTCTTGAATCCTTTGCTTAAATTTTTTTTTTCTTAAAACCATAGGGTTAGAAAGCATTCAAAGAAAGAATCATTCTAGGGTTAATTATTATCTTTGTACATTCTATATTTTTGCATTGTCCTTTATATTTTTTAGAATATATCTAGAAAGACCAAATATAGATGATTGTCTTTAATCGAATACATCACACATTCTTGAAAACTATAGGACTTGGAGAGATTCCTTAAATCATTCTTGGTGAACCCTTCTCCCCATATTTTACACCTAAGTGTAGAGAACAATGCAACCCCCATAGTTCACCTCAAGGATATCTCTCTCTTATGGATCTAATCTTGAGAATCGTATGAAGTAGGGTGGTTTTCCCCCTCTACATCTTTGGTGAACCTAACGTGAACACCTCATTTTCTTTTAAAACTTTAAACAAGATCATTAATTCAGTGTGTTTAAACATTAAAAAAAATGTCTCTTTTACTTGTTTTTGCTGGTCTTAGTACCTTTCTACCCTAGCTTTTTCTTCATTTCCCAATGGCTTCCAACCTTGGGAATGGACAAAAGCTTTTTAGGTTTGATGAGATTTTCCAAGAGAATGATCAAATTTATAGAGAAAATAATAATATTGAATAAGAGGTTGATAATAGTCTTGATCCTATTAAGGGATACAATGGGAACCTTATCTTCAAATATTTTGAGAATGTGTGGACCTTTTACAAGCATCACATGCATGCCTTGGATGCAACTTTAGAGGAAGAGGCCCTACTTGAGGAAATTAGACCATATCATGATAACTCCTTGAGTGAATATTTGAATAAGGGTAATCATGTTCATCATCCAACTTATTCCACTACTATAACCACTGATATTGGAAGGAATCTACAAGCTCCAACTACTAATGTCATTCAAAATACTTTTCCATAAAATGTTAGTTATCCTCTTCAACAAGATATCACATACCATAATAATATCCATATTTCCAAGACCCCTCCCTTAAGGAATCTAGGACATTAAATAATAGTAATCCAAAAGTACAAAATTTGACAAATATGGTAAAGCAGTTGGTTTCAAAAGTTGAGATGATTCGGTCTTCAAGTTTCACTTACAATTATAAGAAAAAGTTTAATAAGCCATTGAATATTATTTTTTCTACAAGACCTTATCCTAATAATTTTTCTATTCCAATTTTACCTATATATAAAGGGATAGAAGATCCAATAGAACAGTAAATAAGATTCAGAATAACATGTCATGGTCTCATATATGATGACATATTATTACTTGTAGCACCCTAAAATTGGCATAGTAAACCTTAGCAAATAATTAAAATTACCTTAGTAATAATTCAAAATTTAAATTTTAACCCCAAATCGTCTTTTACCCGTTTTCCTCGTTTTCCTCACCATTTTTAGGATTTGTTGTGACCATTGGATGATATCATCGCCAATCAGATGATATCGCCTCAGATCGAATGAATTCATCTGGAGCAGAACATCCAGACGATTTTGTCCCAAACTATTTGTTCATAATTAGCTTCTGTTTCAACGACATCTCTAATTGGGGCAAAAGTGTGTCTACGTGGTTATAGAGCTCCCCCATTGGAGATATCCCAAATTGGTATGATCTCCAACCTCCCAAATCCTTCCTAATTCTATTTAATCTTAGGCCCTCCCTTTGACCTTCCCTTGGCTGAATTTTACTGCACTTCAAGTTTTACATGCATTAGAATGTCTTAGACTACTGTTTGCCTTTGTCCCTTTTGAATTTTCTTGTAGTAACTTTATCATTGTTTAGCCGAGGCAAGCTCATATCGTCGCAGATGATCCTGTACGATCTCGGATGATCATGCCACAATTCAAGACGATTATGTATTTTGTAGACGATTTTGACTGCAGCCAACATTGGGGGCAAATCCATGCCCTGAGTTTGCGTTCTCTGTCCATTATCTACTGTTTTGCTTTGCATTAGTTAGATTTATTTCTATTTTGCATCTTGGAGTTCACCTCACGTAGCATAGATGCATGATAGAGTCAAAGTTAGTCATTAAAACAATGCATGATAGAGACGATTTTGTCAGATTAGAGATGATCTTGTCAGATTAGAGACGATCTTGTCAGATCAGTAGATTAGGGACAATCCTGTCAGATCAAAGACAACCTTGTCAAATTCCAGATGATCTGGACTACTTCAAAAATCAAAACCTCCATCAGACATCCGGATCAGGTATGCCTTTTCAAATCTAGTATATTTCCTATATTTTTTGTTTAATTATGTTTTCTGTATTCATATAAATCAGCATTTCATATAGAATAGTTTAGATTCATTTGGCCAAACCTAGGAGATGAATGATCAAGCATAAAAATGAACACATCAAACCCACTCTCAACCTAGGCATGGAAACCGCCACTCAAAAGTTTCCTGGTGAACCCACCATCCATCAAAAATTCACCCTTATACTCCTCCCCCCGAGAGGCGGGACCTTCAAAGGGCCTCTCAGTCCGAGGTATTGTCCCATCCTTCTCGCATCCCCATTCCGGGCATGGATCCTATAGCCTGAAGGTAAGGATGCGAAAAATTTGGAGCGATACATTTTGGTGAACCCGACGTGAATAACATAGGCATATTTCTGATTCAAAAATATAAAAAAACAAAAATATATATATATATATGTATACAAAAAAAAAAAAGTAACAAAATCATCATTTCAAGTTTGTATGTTTTAGATTCAATTCTAAATAGTAGATACTAAATATTACTTTTAGAAGTACTAAAGAAACCATGAGTTTTTACTCAAATCAATATGAGCCCATCAGTAATGTTGGAAGAATTCAGCCAAATACATTTGTTGATTATGACCAACCTCATCCCTATTCAACATCACCTCCATCACACTTTTCTCATTTTTCATCCATAACCCAATAGGACAATCCCTTTTCCAATCCTCTTCATAACGATATTATCTATTCTCCCATATATCCATATTATGTCTATCAATCCACATACAATCCTCCTCCACCCTTTCAATATTCTTCTTTCAATACAACACATCCATTTCAACAAGAAAATACTTATTCTTCCAATCCTACCATGCACTCACATCATACTTCACAATCTTCCTATCATCATTCTACCCATAATAAAGAAAAGAGAGGTAAGAAACCATTAGGTCCTTTTATGATTGAACTCCTAAGGCACTTATCAAAAACCTCTCGAAAACCTTCATCACGTAAATTTACAAAGCTCAATCAACCAATGGATATAATTCTCAAGCATTTACTTGATACAAATAAGATTGAACTCCCTTCCATAAGACAACTTGATACCACAACAGATTGGTTTAAACCTGAGCTACATTGTGAATATCATAGAGTAGATGGACATATGACACAAAATTGTAAAGATTTAAGATGTGCAATTCAAGATTTGATTGATGAGGGTCTTTTTAATATAAAGGAATTACAATCTACAACTGATTATAAATCTCTAGTAAACAATCAAACTCCTACACAACAAATACCAATAATCAATCAAGACATGGGGATCTCCCAAGAACCCCTATTCAATTATCAACAACAAGAAACCAATCAAATATTGCATGTTAATGTGTCCCATCATGATGATATTACTAATATTGTAACAGAAACTACAAATGAGCAACCTCAAGTTCAATCAACTCAATCTGATATTCAAGAGATGGATTCCTCATTTGACCAACCTTCAAAACTATCTTTGGCTCTAGAGAATGATCCAAAATGGAATGTAAGCATAGAAAGCTCATCTTTAGAATCAAAATCTCAATCTGAAATCCACTTTGATAGCCAACAACAAGTGATTAATCCTCAAGCAAAGATATCCCTTTTAGAAGTATTACAAAGTTCTCATAAGGAAACTTTGTTCAAGATACCTAGCCAACAATTTGTTCCTCATCATATTTTCCCTAAGAACATAATTAATGGTGTAAACCCTCTTGAGGTTAACCATATTTCATTCTATGATGAGGAGATTCCTTCCTCTACTCCACAAGAAGACTCCTCTCTTTACATTACAGGATCTAGTAAAGAAACACCTGTCAAAACTATCATGGTAGATAATGGCTCCTCTCTTAATTTATGCACTTATCAATTATTCCAAAAACTCAAATTAAAGGAAGAAGATCTTAATGAATCAAATGTTATTATAAAATATTTTAACAATGAAATTCAAGAAGCTCAAGGTACTATAATTCTTCCCCTTAATATTGGATCCAAGATCCTGGATACTTTGTTTTATGTAGCATATTGCCCTTCACCTTACAACCTACTTCTCAGAAGTCCTTGGATTCATACGATGAGGGTTGTCCCTTCCACTCTTCACCAATGTTTGAAGTTTGAACTTGCAAATAAAATTGTTACCATACATGGTGACCCAACACCATTTGAAGAATATTTAACGGTTGAAACATCAAGTTCTATACATTCTCTATTGTCACAATTACCTTCTATCCATCACTTTTCTTCATCCATATATGATCATCCTTGTTTACCAAATAACACCCATGCATATCTTTCACATATGCTCCCTCCATCTTATCAAGACTTGGAAGATAGTGATAAGAATGAAGAACCTTCTTATCCTTCTGACATTTTATTTTGTAACATGATCAATTTTACACATATAAAAGTCAAATCTTTTGCTACATTATTCTACATTATAACAAAGCTTTTGTTATCACTACCTTTTATTCATCACCTTTTGTTCTTACCTTCACCACAACCAAATTATCCTTCAAAACCTCCTTTGATTTTGAAGCAACCTTAGACATGCTATACTCAAATAACCTTGTATAGTGTATATAGATCATCTTGTATATACCACCAATTCCATCATCTAAACTTAAAAAAAAAAAAAAAAAAATCTATCTTTCAATTCATAAATTAAAAATATAAAAAAAACAAAAACATCAAAATCTTCAAAATCAAAAAACATCTTTTATTTTTATACCTGTCAATTCTTGAAGTATTGCAGTTATATTTTCAATTATTTTGGATAAATTAGCATTTATTTGGAATCCCGCACTTTCACACTCACATGAATAAATATCTTGATTTTATTTGGTATGATTATTAATCTCTCTTATATCAAAGTCCACATTTGCATTAAATAAAGTTTTGAGCATAGAGAATTGATCTTGTTATTTACTTGAACCAAGTATATCTTTTCACATTAAAATGATTTCATTGCAAATTCAATATGATGCTACATAGTAGAAGTGGTTTCTTGAGCGAAAAGTTTCCCCTGCTATCCTATCATGCACATGGTCTAGAATCTTTGAGAATTGACAAAAGGACAAGCTCACCCCTACCTAGAATAAAAATCCCTTGCTCTACAGACTAATCCGAGCAAGTATCCCTAGCATAGGAAGAAAAGAAAAGTTCAAGAAAAAGAGAAAAAGAAAAAGGTTATTTTGTATCATCACAACAATATTTCAACATTATCTCAAATATCAAGCAAAAATACAAAAATACAAAAAAAAAAGAAAAAAAAGAGAAAAGCAAAAGCAAAATGCAATAAAATCCTTTCCCTACCCCTTGAAAAGAAAAGAAGGGTGAATGAGCTTGAATCCCTGGAATTCTCAATTATTCGAAAACTGTGAGGTAAGCCCCATAACAAGTGGTTTGTGCCCAACCCGCTTGGCCTTGGGTAACTCCTAGCGTGGTGATATGTCTGTCACATTAGCGACCTTCTTTTGTATAGACCTATGTCGGCTTATGGATTAGCTAGCTCTTGATAACCTAACTTACATAGTAGTCCTGGTACGGTTACATGCATATAAATCATGGTCAACGAACATTCATTTGGTTAAGGCAAATTACTTGTATCAAATTATCTTGCTCAAAATTGGTGAATGAACAATACAATCGCACACACATTTGTATTTGAGAGATTTTGTATCATTATGATAAATCAAGATCGGTAATGAACTCACATTTGCACATGAGGATTCCTTATAAATCTACATTTCTCTTTGAGATAATTTAAAATATTTCTGTAAATCTTTTCGGAATAATTTTATCCTTTTATTTCAGAATTCTTGTTTTGTATAAAAACAATTACATACATCTTCTCACAAAATCTCAAAAATAATTTCAAACAAAATTTTCATATTATTATTTTTCTATTTATCAAAAGTCAAAAATGCATCTTGCAATAAAACTAAAATCTATTTTCTTCTTTGGATTTCGCGATGATGGTATAAGTCTATACCTATAATTCTATGCCTAGCGCAAACCATCGTTCTAATTTTATTTTCCATGTATTTTAGAACCAAATTCATAAAAACATATGACTTACATCATTATGTTACACAATTGTGCTTTACAAACAAACGAACACTTATTCTATTTCATGTCATTATGTCAACATTCAATTTTTGCAACCATGGTATAATTTCTAAGGAATTGTTCAAAATTTTATCACACTTAGGAATTTATGCCTAGCAAAAATCATATTTTAGTATTTCATGCATACTATTTTTATGAAAATCTGAAAACAAATCATCAAACCATCATTATCTCCATCATCACAACACAAAGTCTTAAGACAGTCTCTTAAGCACTCTTTTACTTTTAGCAATATTTCTATACTGGGATTAGCTTGACGACCGAGTGAGCGGCGACTCCATGAAATGGTCTATAATAGCGACAATGTCCTTTGAAATTATTGTTAGAAGTCCCTTTTATTTTTTATCAAATCACACCACAACAACCAATTTGTTTACATCAGATTATTTCATTTAAAATCTTATAGCATGACATCAAAATTATAATATTTCAAAACGACATAATTACATGAATCATCAATCAAATAAAAACATTAAAGCATCATAAAACATATGCACAAGTCATATCATCAAAAATATCATCAAGAAAAATGAATAGTAAAAATGAATTAGGGTTTTACCCTATTTTCTTAATTTTATTCAATTAACAACATTTTTAAATTTTTCTTTTTCATGTTTTTACCTCAAACGTTCGATTTGGGTAAAAACAAGGAGGGGGCACCATAGTAAGCTGTCGTACGATTCGACCTAGAATCGTCGTCTAAAAAAATAGAATAAATTTTTGCTTTCTCGTAAAGCGGGAAGAACTCGTCTTTAACGCATTTTCTTCGGAAAATTCGCTAAAGAGGGGGCAAAATGTAGCACCCTAAAATTGGCACAAGAAACCTTAGCAAATAATTAAAATTACCTTAGTAATAATTCAAAATTTAAATTTTAACCCCAAACCACCTTTTACCCGCTTTCCTCATTTTCCTTGCCATTTTTAGGATTTGTTTTGACCGTTGGACGATATCGTCGCCGATTAGATGATATCGCCTCAGATCGGACGAATTCGTCTGGAAAAGAACGTCCAGATGATTTCGTCCCAAAACTAAATTTTCATAATTAGCTTCTATTTCAACGACCTCTCTAACTTGGGCAAAAGCATGTCTACGCGGTTGGAGACTTCCCCGTTGGAGATCTCCCAAATTGGGATGATCCCCAACCTCCTAACCTCCTTCCTAATTCTATTTAATCTTAGTCCCTCCATTTGACCTTCCCCTAGATGAATTTTACTGCACTTCAAGTTTTACATGCATTAGAATGTCTTAGACTATTATTTGCCTTTGTCCTTTTGAATTTTCTTGCAGGAACTTTATTATTTTTTAGTCGGAGCAAGCTCGGATCGTCGCAGACGATCCTATACGATCTCGGATGATCATGCCACGATTCGAGACGATTATGTATATTGGAGGCGATCTCGACTATAGTCAATATTGGGGGCAAATCAGTGCCCCGAGTTTACATTCTCTGTCCATTATCTATTATTTTGCTTTGCATTGGTTAGATTTATTTCTATTATGCATCTTGGAGTTCACCTCATCTAGCATAGATGCATGATAAAGTCAAAATAAGTCATTAAAACAATGCATTTCCCTTAATTTGTTATCTAAATTATCATTTAGAGCATTTATACTTTCATTTCTATCATTTTCCTTTGCTTTTGCAATTGTATTTTTTGTTTTTGGTATCTATTTCTGTGATTGCAGGTCTCTGACGAATTCGTCGATTCATATTAGACGATCTTGTCGATTAGGACGATCTTGTCGATTAGAGACGATCGTATGATCGGATGATCCTGTCAGATCAGAGACGATCCTATCAAATTCCAGATGATCTGGACTACTTCAAAAATTAGAATCTCCATCAGACATCCGAATCAGGTATGTTTTTTCTAATCCAGTATATTTCTTGTATTTTTTGTTTAATTCTATTTTTTGTATTCATATAAATTGGCATTTGCATATAGAATAGTTTAGATTCATTTGGCCAAACCTAGGAGTTGAATGATCAAGTATAAAAATGAACACATCAAACCCATTCTCAACCTAGGCATGGAAACTGCCACTCAAAAGTTTCCTGGTGAACCCACCATCCATCAAAAATTCACCCTTATACACCTCCCCCGAGAGGCGGGACCTTCAAAGGGCCTCTCAGTCCGAGGTATTGTCCCATCCTTTTCACATCCCCCTTCCGGGCACGGATCCTATAGCCTGAAGGTAAGGGTGCGAAAAATTTGGAGCGATACATTTTGGTGAACCCGACGTGAATAACATAGGCATATTTTTGATTCAAAAATATAAAAAAACAAAAAATATATATATGTATACAAAAAAAAAAATAACAAAATCATCATTTCAAGTTTGTATGTTTTAGATTCAATTCTAAATAGTAGATACTAAATATTACTTTTAGAAGTACTAAAGAAACCATGAGTTTTTACTCAAATCAATATGAGCCCATCAGTAATGTTGGAAGAATTCAGCCAAATACATTTGTTGATTATGACCAACCTCATCCCTATTCAACATCACCTCCATCACACTTTTCTCATTTTTCATCCATACCCCAACAAGACAATCCCTTTTCCAATCCTCTTCATAACGATATTATCTATTCTCCCATATATCCATATTATGTCTATCAATCCACATACAATCCTCCTCCACCCTTTCAATATTCTTCTTTCAATACAACACATCCATTTCAACAAGAAAATACTTATTCTTCCAATCCTACCATGCACTCACATCATACTTCACAATCTTCCTATCATCATTCTACCCATAATAAAGAAAAGAGAGGTAAGAAACCATTAGGTCCTTTTATGACTGAACTCCTAAGGCACATATCAAAAACCTCTCGAAAACCTTCATCACGTAAATTTACTAAGCTCAATCAACCAATGGATATAATTCTCAAGCATTTACTTGATACAAATAAGATTGAACTCCCTTCCATAAGACAACTTGATACCACAACAGATTGGTTTAAACCTGAGCTACATTGTGAATATCATAGAGTAGATGGACATATGACACAAAATTGTAAAGATTTAAGATGTGCAATTCAAGATTTGATTGATGAGGGTCTTTTTAATATAAAGGAATTACAATCTACAACTGATTATAAATCTCCAAGTAAACAATCAAACTCCTACACAACAAATACCAATAATCAATCAAGACATGGGGATCTCCCAAGAACCCCTATTCAATTATCAACAACAAGAAACCAATCAAATATTGCATGTTAATGTGTCCCATCATGATGATATTACTAATATTGTAACAAAAACTACAAATGAGCAACCTCAAGTTCAATCAACTCAATCTGATATTCAAGAGATGGATTCCTCATTTGACCAACCTTCAAAACTATCTTTGGCTCTAGAGAATGATCCAAAATGGAATGTAAGCATAGAAAGCTCATCTTTAGAATCAAAATCTCAATCTGAAATCCACTTTGATAGCCAACAACAAGTGATTAATCCTCAAGCAAAGATATCCCTTTTAGAAGTATTACAAAGTTCTCATAAGGAAACTTTGTTCAAGATACCTAGCCAACAATTTGTTCCTCATCATATTTTCCCTAAGAACATAATTAATGGTGTAAACCCTCTTGAGGTTAACCATATTTCATTCTATGATGAGGAGATTCCTTCCTCTACTCCACAAGAAGACTCCTATCTTTACATTACAGGATCTAGTAAAGAAACACCTGTTAAAACTATCATGGTAGATAATGGCTCCTCTCTTAATTTATGCACTTATCAATTATTCCAAAAACTCAAATTAAAGGAAGAAGATCTTAATGAATCAAATGTTATTATAAAATCTTTTAACAATGAAATTCAAGAAGCTCAAGGTACTATAATTCTTCCCCTTAATATTGGATCCAAGATCCTGGATACTTTGTTTTATGTAGCATATTGCCCTTCACCTTACAACCTACTTCTCGAAAGTCCTTGGATTCATACGATGAGGGTTGTCCCTTCCACTCTTCACCAATGTTTGAAGTTTGAACTTGCAAATAAAATTGTTACCATACATGGTGACCCAACACCATTTGAAGAATATTTAATGGTTGAAACATCAAGTTCTATACATTCTCTATTGTCACAATTATCTTCTATCCATCACTTTTCTTCATCCATATATGATCATCCTTGTTTACCAAATAACACCCATGCATATCTTTCACATATGCTCCCTCCATCTTATCAAGACTTGGAAGATAGTGATAAGAATGAAGAACCTTCTTATCCTTCTCGACATTTTATTTTGTAACATGATCAATTTTACACATATAAAAGTCAAATCTTTTGCTACATTATTCTACATTATAACAAAGCTTTTGTTATCGCTACCTTTTATTCATCACCTTTTGTTCTTACCTTCACCACAACCAAATTATCCTTCAAAACCTCCTTTGATTTTGAAGCAACCTTAGACATGCTATACTCAAATAACCTTGTATAGTGTATATAGATCATCTTGTATATACCACCAATTCCATCATCTAAAAATTCATATAAAAAATAAAAAAATTTCAAAAAAAAACAATCACATTGTAGTTCTTTCAATTCATAAACTTAAAAATATAAAAACACCAAAAACATCAAAATCATCAAAATCTTCAAAAAACATATTTTATTTTTGTACCTCTCAATTTGTGAAGTATTGCAGTTATATTTTCAATTATTTTGGATAAATTAGCATTTATTTGGAATCCCGCACTTTCACACTCACATGAATAAATATCTTGATTTTATTTGGTATGATTATTAATCTCTCTTATATCAAAGTCCACATTGGCATTAAATAAAGTTTTGAGCATAGAGAACTGATCTTGTTATTTACTTGAACCAAGTATATCTTTTCACATTAAAATGATTTCATTGCAAATTCAATATGATGCTACATAGTAGAAGTGGTTTCTTGAGCGAAAAGTTTCCCCTGCTATCCTATCATGCACATGGTCTAGAATCTTTGAGAATTGACAAAAGGACAAGCTCACCCCTACCCAGAATAAAAATCCCTTGCTCTACAACTAATCCGAGCAAGTATCCCTAGCATAGGAAGAAAAAGAAAAGTTCAAGAAAATAGAGAAAAAGAAAAAGGTTATTTTGTATCATCACAACAATATTTCAGCATTATCTCAAATATCAAGCAAAAATACAAAAGTACAAAAAAAAAAAAGAGAAAAAGCAAAAGCAAAATGCAATAAAATCCTTTCCCTACCCCTTGAAAAGAAAAGAAGGGTGAATGAGCTTGAATCCCTGGAATTCTCAATTATTCGAAAACCGTGAGGTAAGCCCCATAACAGGTGGTTTGTGCCCAACCCGCTTGGCCTTGGGTAACTCCTAGCGTGGTGATATGTCTATCACATTAGCGACCTTCTTTTGTATAGACCTCTGTCAGCTTATGGATTAGCTAGCTCTTGATAACCTAACTTACATAGTAGTCTGGTATGGTTACATGCATATAAATCATGGTCAACGAACATTTATTTGGTTAAGGCAAATTACTTGTATCAAATTATCTTGCTCAAAATTGGTAAATGAACAATACAATTGCACACACATTTGTATTTGAGAGATTTTGTATCATTATGATAAATCAAGATCGGTAATGAACTCACATTTGCACATGAGGATTCCTTATAAATCTACATTTCTCTTTGAGATAATTTAAAATATTTCTGTAACTCTTTTCGGAATAATTTTATCCTTTTATTTCAGAATTCTTGTTTTGTATAAAAGCAATTACATACATCTTCTCACAAAATCTCAAAAATAATTTCAAACAAAATCTTCATATTATTATTTTTCTGTTTATCAAAAGTCAAAAATGCATCTTGCAATAAAACCAACAATCTATTTTCTTCTTTGGATTTCGCGATGATGGTATAAGTCTATACCTATAATTCTATGCCTAGCGCAAACCATTGTTCTAATTTTCTTTTCCATTTATTTTAAAACAAAATTCATAAAAACATATGACTTACATCATTATGTTACACAATTATGCTTTACAAACAAACAAACACTTATTCTATTTCATGTCATTATGTCAACATTCAATTTTTGCAACCATGGTATAATTTCTAAGGAATTGTTCAAAATTTTATCACACTTAGGAATTTATGCCTAGCAAAATCATATTTTAGTATTTCATGCATACTATTTTTATGAAAATCTGAAAACAAATCATCAAACCATCATTATCTCCATCATCACAACACAAAGTCTTAAGACAATCTCTTAAGCATTCTTTTACTTTTAGCAATATTTCTATACTCGGGATTAGCTTGACGACCGAGTGAGCGGCGACTCCATGAAATGGTCTATAATAGCGACAATGTCCTTTGAAATTATTGTTAGAAGTCCCTTTTATTTTTTATCAAATCACACCACAACCACCAATTGTTTACATCAGATTATTTCATTTAAAATTTTACAGCATGACATCAAAATTATAATATTTCAAAACGACATAATTACATGAATCCTCAATCCAATAAGCAAACAATTCAAAACATTAAAGCATCATAAAAACATATGCACAAGTCATATCATCAAAAATATCATCAGAGAAATGAATAGTAAAAATGAATTAGGGTTTTACCCTATTTTCTTAATTTTATTCAAAACAATTAACAACATTTTTAAATTTTGCTTTTCTATTTTTTTACCTCAAACGTTCGATTTGGGTAAAAACACGGAGGGGGCACCATAGTAAGCTGTCGTACGATTCGACCTAGAATCGTCGTCTAAAAATGGGAATAATTTTTGCTTTCTCGTAAATCGGGAAGAACTCGTCTTTAACGCATTTTCTTCGAAAAATTCGCTAAAGAGGGGGCAAAATGTAGCACCCTAAAATTGGCGCAGTAAACCTTAGCAAATAATTAAAATTACCTTAGTAATAATTCAAAATTTAAAATTTTACCCCGAACCGCCTTTTACCCGCTTTCCCTATTTTCCTCGCCATTTTTAGGATTTGTTTTGACCGTTGGACGATATCATCGCCGATCAGACGATATCGCCTCAGATCGGATGAATTCGTCTGGAGAAGAACGTCCAGACGATTTCGTCCCAAAACTGATTTTTCATAATTAGCTTCTGTTTCAACGACATCTCTAACCTGGGCAAAAGCGTGTCTGCGTGGTTAGAGACCTCCCCCATTGGAGATCTCCCAAATTGGGATGATCTCCAACCTCCCAACCTCCTTCCTAATCCTATTTAATCTTAGGCCCTCCCTTTGACCTTCCCCTGGCTGAATTTTATTGCACTTCGAGTTTTACATGCATTAGAATGTCTTAGACTACTGTTTGCCTTTGTCCCTTTTGAATTTTCTTGTAGGAACTTTGTCATTCTTCAGACGAAGCAAGCTTATATCATCGTAGACGATCCTGTATGATCTCGGATGATCACGCCAAAATTCAAGACGATTATGTATTTTGTAGACGATTTCGATTGCAGCCAACATTGGGGGCAAATCCATGCCTTGAGTTTGCATTCTTTGTCCATTATCTACTATTTTGCTTTGCATTAGTTAGATTTATTTCTATTTTGCATCTTGGAGTTCACCTCATGTAGCATAGATGCATGATAAAGTCAAAATTAGTCATTAAAACAATGCATTTTACTTAATTTGTTATCTAAAGTTGTCATTCTAACATTCATACTTTCATTTCTATCATTTTCCCTTGCTTTTGCAATTGTATTTTTTGTTCTTGGTATCCATTTCTGTAGTTGCAGGTCTCTAACGAAATCGTCTGACGATTTCGTTACATTAGAGACGATTTCATAAGATTAGAGATGATCTTGTCAGATTAGAGATGATCTTGTTAGATTAGAGATGATCTTGTTAGATCAGTAGATCAGGGATGATCATGTCAGATCATAGACGATCCTGTCAAATTCCAGATGATCTGGATTGCTTCAAAAATCAAAACCTCCATCAGACATCCAGATCAGGTATGGCTTTTCTAATCTAGTATATTTCCTATATTTTTTGTTTAATTCTATTTTTTGTATTCATATAATTAAAATTTCATATAGAACAGCTTAGATTCATTTGGCCAAACCTAGGAGTTGAATGATCAAGCATAAAAATGAACACATCAAACACACTATCAACCTAGGCATGGAAACTGCCATTCAAAAGTTTCCTGGTGAACCCACCATCCATCAAAAATTCACCCTTATACACCTCCCCCGAGAGGCGGGACCTTCAAAGGGCCTCTCAGTCCGAGGTATTGTCCCATCCTTTTCACATCCCCCTTTCGAGCACGGATCCTATAGCCTGAAGGTAAGGGTGCAAAAAATTTGGAGCGATACATTACTAAAAACATTTCCTAAGAATCTTGGTGGCATACCATTAGAATACTACTATCTATTACCTAATTATTACTTAAATAATTTCAAATAAATAGCAAAACTACTTGTTCAATGTTTTAGTGCCTATATTGATAAAGATATAACCATGAAATATGTTTATAATTTGAAACAAGGTAAAGAGGAAAGTATTTTAGAATTCTTGGCTCATTTGAGAAGTTTAGTTGAGATATACTTTACCTCCAAAATATATGCTCAAGATATTTATTGGAAGCTTGCAATAACAATTATCTTATGCATTAGAGACTACCACTATCACATATTTTGATAAAGCAATCTATTTAGCAAGAAAGGTGGAAAAATATGTTATCAAAAGAGGTCAACTCAAGGTTAAAGAGGATAAACCTACTAAGTCTCAATGTAAGAATAGGCACACAGGAGGTGATGGTATAATCGATATTAGGCTTATTAATAATGTTACTAACAACCTACAAAATACAATACTTCAAAAACCTCTAGAGAGAAATTTTATAAATCTTAACATGTCTATGGAAGCAGTTTTGAAATAAATTTTAGAATCCAATGCAATTACCATAAGTCCACTAGACACTATAGCTAGTTGGTACAAGGTAGGTTAGCATTGCATGTATTTATATAATGGAAGTAAATTTAAAAAATTCTTGTAGGAATTTGAAACATGTGGTTCAAGATTTAATTGATGTAGGACATCTTGATGTAGGAAATTCTCAATCTTCAAGTAACCGAAACAAACCTACTATCAATTAGAATGTACCGAAACAAGGGAAACATGCAACTAATCAAGTATCTTATATAAATGTACCATATTATTTTGATAACAATATGGTTGGTATTATAATAGATACTTTAAAATGGAAGGTCCATAATTGATAGATCTAGCGATGTTTATAGGAGATGAGTTTTTTAGCAAATATTTCCCTCTTGGAACTTTGCAAAATTCTCCTACTCATGGAGAAGCCTTGATAAATATTCTATAACAACAATCTATCCCTCCAGATATTTCCCCTAGTGATATGGCTAACATTATAAGTTCTCTTGGTAAACATCATCTCACATTCTTGGATGTCGATATCTCTTCCTAAAACTTGCAAGAATATTCTTCTCTTTACATCACTAAATTTATTGGGGATACCTTTATCAAGAGAGTTATGATTGATAATGGTTCTTCTCTTAATAAATGCACATAAATTTTCTTTCAAAAATTTGGATTAATAGAGGAAGATTTAACTACATTCGGTGATAACATTAAAACTTCCAACAACGAGTCCTAAGAGGCTTGTAGTACCATATCTCTTACCCTTAAAGTTGGAAATAATATTTTAGATACATTATTATATGTGGTATCTTACCATACATATTTTAATCTTATTTTTGGACGTCCTTGGATCCATGCAATGAAAGTCATCCCTTCTATTTTTCATCAATGTTTAAAATTTAAATTCAAAAACTAGCTTGCTTTTATCTTGGACGATCCTCATATATTAAAATGTTTCTCACCAGATGATATAGCTCAATTTTATTCATTAGATTCATTATATAAAAAAACTAAGCAACCTAAAATTTTTGATAAGGAATCATAAGCCATGTCTCATCAGAGGATCAAGTTAAATCTTCTTGTCAATAATTTCTTTTAAAATGAATCTCATCAAGGTTTAAAGTGGAGTGTTGAGGATGAGGGGCCACCCTCTCCTTAAGTTTCTATCATGACCCCTAATTAGTATGTCAAATATGAGGATGCACCTTAGAATGACATCTAATTTGATAGGTATATCCCTTGCACTGCACAAGTTGAGTCTTCTAGTTCTCAAGTGTACTTTGGTTCTATGTCTCCTAAGGACCTTGAGCAACTAGAAGTGATTCCTATCCCACATCCTCTTGAGGATGAGTTTTACATTATTATTGAGGAGACCATATATGTGAACATATACTTTGAGGAAGCCCCTATAATCCTTAAGTTAGTTAAATCCTTGTCCATGGACGAGTAGGAGCAATTGACCAATTTTTTAAGAAAATATCAAGATATTTTTTCTTGGTCATATGCTGACATGCCAGGGCTTTATCCCTCTATTGTTATGCATCATTTTGTAGTCAAGCCTAGTTCTAAGACTAAGTATAAAGTTAAGAATATGCATCCTAATTTTGCCCTCTTGGTCAAGGAGGAGCTCCAAAAACTCCTTAATGTCAGTTTATAAAATCTATCGATTATTTTGATTAAATTTCCAATGTTGTTTCTATAGCTAAGAAGGAAGGAACAATCAAAATATGTACTAAATTTTAGGACATTATGATAACATGTCCAAAGGATGATTTTACCTTGCCAAAAATACATCAAATCATAGATTTCACTACCAAATATGGAATGCTTTCACTCATGGATGGTTTCTCAGGATACAATCAAATTTTGATTACCCCTGAATATCAAGATAAGATAACATTCACTCCTCCATGGGGTACCTTTTTCTATAAAGTCATACCTTTAGGATTGAAGAACATAGGAGCTGCCTATAAGTGGTCCATGACTTGTATTTTCCATGATATGATGCATGATATTATCTAGGACTATGTGGACGATCTTCTAGCTCACTCCATAGAACATAAGGATCATATTCATGATTTAACATTCATCTTAAATCCACTGTGTGATTGGAGTCGTATATGGCAAGTTGTTAGACTTCATAGTTTCTAGGTGAGGCATTTAAGTGGATCCCACTAAGATAATGACTATCACTGACATTCCTCCTCCCCACATCCTAACTGAACTGCATAGCCTGTAAGGTAAGCTTCAATCTATTTGTCGGTTCATTTTCCATCTAGCCAATAAGTGTCAGCCCTTTCTTAAGATTATTCACAAATATGTGGTCTTCTAGTGCGATTCTAAGTGTTATAAAGCTTTTGATGATCTCAAATAGTATCTCACTTCCCTACCTATTTTAGTTCCTCCTGTGCTTTGGCTGCTATGTAAAGCATTAGTAGAAACTTGGTTAGTTATGAAACTAGGTACACTCCCTTAGAGAAGCTTTAACTTTTCATAGTGTTTACTTCCCAAAATTTAAGACACTACATGCTCAATCATAAGATATTGGTATTTGCAAAGTTTGATCCTTTGTGCTATTTTATTTCTAAGCCCCACATTTTAGGTTGAGCTTCTAAATGGGTGTTGGACCTTAGTGATTTAAACCTAAATTTCATAGGTCATAAGGCTATTAAGGGTCAGGTGATAATTGATTAGTTAGCCTCCACTCCCCTAGAAGTTTTCCACCCTATAGTTGTTGAGTTTCCCGATGAGTGCCTTAATGTCAAAGTTGAAGAGTCTAAGTCTTGGGCTTTGTTTTATGATGGATCCTGATACATGAAGGGCACTAGTGCTGGAGTCATTCTAGTCACCCCATAAAATCAACTCATCTCCTTGTACTTCAAACTTTTTTTCTCTTGCATGAATAATACTATAGAATACAAAGATTTTATCCTTGGTTTGAGAGTAACCTTATCTTTGCAGGTTAAATTCCTTTCAATATTTGGTGACTCTCAATTTGTAGTTAATCAGATTAACGATGTTTATCAGACTAAGGATGATAAACTTAATACCTACAAGGATATTGTTACCTAGTTGTTATCCTCATTTGATCGAGTAACCATAGAGTTTGTCCCTTGATCCTCAAACCACCATGTGGATACCATGGCTGCTGCTGCATCTTTGTTTCCTCTAGAGTTAGAATATGATCAAATGTTAATTATCATTAGATAACTTTGGGAGTCTGTGCCACTTGGTTCTTATCTTATTCTATTAGATTATTTGACCATAAGAGCTTACCCATCTGGACCATGTTATACTAAAATATTTAATTTTCTTAGGGGTGGTTTTATGCCTAATGGTTTAAATTACAATTAGTATAATATTTTGCACAAAAGAGCATGTTGATTAATCATAATCAGCAATACTTTATATCAATGTTATTTTGAAGGCATATTCTTATGATGTCTTAAATCTGATTAAGCCCAAATTGCTCTTAGTGATGCTCATAAAGGTTCATGTAGAGGCCGCTTAAGTGGCAATGCTATTGCCAAAAAGCTCCTTCATATGGGATACTATTGGCCTTCCATGGAGAAATATTCATGCGACTATGTTCGTTGCTATGACAAGTGTCAACATCATGATCATCCTTTTCATTCTCCTTATTAAGATATTTAGGTTATCTCTTCCCTTTGGATATTTTGCATGGGGGATTGGACATTAATGGGAAGGTTAACCTAGTGTCCTTTGATGGTCACAAGTTTATTATTATTGTGACTGAGAATTTCACTAAATGGGTTGAAACCATGCTACTAACTACAGTGATTGGAACTCAAGTTTCTAAGTTCATCTTCAACCAAATTCTTTGTAGGTTCAGGATTCCTTTGATGATTATTTCTAACAATGGCACTCCTTTCAATAATAAGTATGTCTATAATACTTGTGCTAAGTACAATATTCAGCATAAGTGGTCAAATCCTTATTATCCTCATGGTAATAGATAAGTTGAAGCATCCAAAAAGTCCTTGATCATGATCTTTAAGAAGTTGGTTAGTAAGACGGTTCATGACTAGCATATCCAACTTTATGATACCCTATAGGAATATTGCACTAGTATGTGTACCCCCATAGGTGCATCACCATATGTCTTGGTATATGAATATGAGGTAGTGTTTCCATTTGAGCTTGAGTTTCTCTAATTGTGCATCTTATTAAAATATACCTTGATTGGTGATGAGTATCATGCAGACCATTTGCATCAATTGGAGTTGCTATATGAAAAGTGCATTCATGCCTTAGAGCATTTGCAAGTCTATCGGGATAGGCTTCAATGATCTTATTCTAAGAAATTTTGCAATCTTTCTTTGAAGGTTGGGTACCTTGTCGTCAAGTAAAATGAAAATAACACTAATTCTTGTGTTGATATTTAAGGTAAGTTTCATCCCAATTGGTTAGGGCCATTTGTCATATTGGTCAAGTTTGGCTCAGGTGCCTATCATTTGGCTTCTATGAATGGTAAGTAACTTAAAGAAGCTATGAATATAATGTATTTAAATATATATTATTCTTGATCCATAATTTGCATTGCACTTCACATTTAGCTTATATCATACTACATTGTCTTGCCTTTTCATATTGCATAACTGCCTATCATACTTTGCATGATTGCTTGACATTCTATTTCTCTTGCACTTTTGCTTATCATAATTGCATTGCTACTTGCTCATGACCATGTGTTCATATATCCTTTTTAGCATTCGTGATAATGGCATGTGATGATACCTAGTTAGGTTGTAGCTCACATGCATTTCACTCTCACTAGGGTTATGATGCCTAGTGAATCCCCAACCTAGGGATTATGCATTTTCATCCCTTCTTATCTTTTTGTATTCCTTTGCTCTTTTATTCTATTCTATCTTATTCTATCCATTGAATTTGCAAGTTTTTACAATGATTAGCATTTCTCTCCAAAATTCATGGAATATAATCCTCTTTTGGTATGTCCTTTTCCTTTGCATGATTCTTATTTTTTCTCTATTTTTTTATTCAGACAAGGATATACATTCTTATCTTCTTTGTTTGCACATTTCATCCTTATTGACTATTTAGTAGCTAAAACTTGAAGCTTGGGGCACACATGCATAGTTCTTTGCTCCTCATTTTCTTCCTATATTTACTTCTATCACATGTAGACACTCACATTGAGTTATGCTCATATTGATTGATCTATATATATTCTAACACACCCCTATCGAGTAGTACTTTACAAATAAATCATTCACATAAAAAATAATATATTTTGACTTAGTGGACTCTACACCCCATTATAGGATAAGATCCTTGACCATTTCAATAGGTCTCAGCATACATCCTAGCAGGTAATTTCCCCATAGCAGTCACTAGCGAGTAATCACCAATAGCAGGTTACATTCCATAATTTTAGCAAGCAATCACCCATAGAGGCTTACACTTCATATTTTTCCCATCTATCAAAATTAGTGAGTACTACACACATAACAAGTTTTCACTCCACATTTGGACCTTACTTTACACATAACACCCTTCATTCAGGGTTTTTGATCAGTTTCTCTCGCTTTAGGTTGTTTACTTTATTGTGAGATGTTCTTCTTTTTCTTCTTCTTCTCTTTTCTTCCCTTATTTTTTTTCCCTTTATTCTATTCCATCCATGCATTTCATGCTAGCTACATTAGATTCATGTTATATCCAATAATCATTGCTCTGATGTTTGTTTGCTTGCTTTTTTTTTCATATTTTTATATTTTGCTTTTCTTTCCTTGGCCTTTTTTGAGTTTCCTAAGGAATTATCATTCCATAAAAAACTCAAGGGGGAACCCTATCCATAGAGGTTTTAATGGTAGTAATATATCGCCTTGTGTGCAAAATTCTAGAGTGTCCTTCATGATACCCCTTTTGCACTTCCATTTTATCCAAACATGGACACCCCTTATTTGTGTTTGTTGTATTCTTGCCCATAGGAGTCTACATATTTATTTGATGCATTTACTTGGCCTTAAATGCATCAAAGAGGGAGAAAATGTGGAAATGGAAAATTGACCCACTTTAGTGGAAAATCTTCCCTAAGTCCTCTTGGAAGATCCCTTAGACTTTCCTAGGGCAAGGGCTAGGTCTATCCCTCATTCCTTTTATTTTTTCCTCCCTTTATGCAAAATCGTGGTTGCCCTTGATAGGGTGTGATTTTGCATAAATCAAAATCACGGTCAGTCTTGACAAGGTGTGATTTTGCATTTTAATATTTTCTCCTAAGGAAATCCCATTTTTTTAAGTTGGTGTGTTTGGCATTGGCTCTCCTTGGTTTTCCCTCCCATTCCACTTTCAAATCTGCTATATAAGGAGGGTTTCAAAATTATTTTAGAAATCATGAATAACAATGATAACCAATAAGACAAGTAGTGATTTTTAATGTTTGCTAACTGATCTGCATTCTTCTTCTTCTTTTGAAAGAAAACTAAATCGTAATTGTGAAGTGTGATATGTTTTTTAATACATTGACTTATCTCTTACTCACTTTGGTGGATTTATGTTGGATCTCTAAGGAGAGATTGACTATTCATGAGGTCTTAACCCTTATGTCTAGTTGTACGCTATCTACCAAGTGTTTTCACTTTATTTCATACATGTATTAATTTTATTTGTGATGTAATTGATTCACATCATTATTTTATTTTTTTCATATTTTCTATGAAATTGCGCTCGGTCTCTATGGGGTATGATTTTATTGGTATACGAAATTGTAGTCACCTATTATGGGGTATGATTTCACCTAGACCATTTTTTAGGGCAAGTTTCCATCCTGAGATCCTAGATATACATTATAGGCTATATATAGGACATACTACTACACTCTGTATTGAAATTTATCACTCTGTTATGCTATATTTTGTTATGCTTGTTCACTTTCCAAAGGTCAACTTCTGCTTCTATTTTCAAAGGTTAGCTAAAAGTATCTAGGGGGATTGATTTTTCACCTACAAGTATTATCATATAGAATCCTAAGCAGGCCCCCTAATGTTGATTATATTTTAAAAGTGTTTGTCAAGTTATCTTGCAGGAACAAGAATTATTGGATATCGTTGGATAAAGGATAAAAAGCAAGGATCAACCTACTGGATAAGATAAGTGTCCTAATTAGTGTTTAGGATATTTTTTAAGTGCCTTCTATTTTTTTTTAAAACCCTAGATATAATTTAAAAAGAATATATTCAATTGATTTGTAGGCATTGAAAGATAAACAACATACAGTGTGCAACTAGGGTTAATATTATTTATGCATCTTCTCTTGAATCCTTTGCTTAAAATTTTTCTATCTTAAAACCCTAGGGTTAGAAAGCATTCAAAGAAATAATTATTTAGTGTTAGCTCTTATCTTTGTGAATTGTGTATTTTTGCATTTTCCTTTATCTTTTATAGCATAGATATAGAAAGACCAAATATAGGTGATTGTCTTGAATCGAATACATAAAACATTCTTGAAAAATAGAGTTGGAATGAATCCTTAAACCATTCTTGGTGAACCATTCCCTCCATGTTTCACACCCAATTTTAGAGAACAATGTAGCCACCATGGTTCACCTCAAGGCTCTCTCTCTCTCCCTCTCTCTCTCTAGTATGCAGTAGGGTGGTTTTCCCCCTCTACACTTGGTATCTACCAAACACTGCAACCTAAACATGAAGAAAAACAATAGACAATAGGGGTGTCAACTTCTATAGTTCCTCCAAACCAAGTCAATCATATCCAACAATAACAAGGTTTTGTGGGTGCTATCCATATAGTCACCCAAGGTCAAAGAAGCATGAATCATGCACAATAATCAAATGAACCAACACAATCAGTACCTATTCCTATAGTGAAACCAATAAATGTACCTATAAAACCAAATTACAATAATTTATATCAACCAATCCACATCCCAATACAAAACCAAGACCCACCATCACATTGAGGAGTTAGTTAGCACATAGCCTTAAGTTGAATTCTATCAAATTTTTGATCTATGAGCTATACAACAATCTCCACCACATCACGAGGCATTGATGGACATCTTAAAAACCATAGAATTCCAAACCCAAGACCCCAATGCCTTTACCAATTTTGTAGGGAATGTCCAAGCATGTATAGAACCTGCAATATCATTTTATGATTTTGGATAAAAGCAATGCCATCAAAGTTGTATGATCCCCCATTACATATGATAGCTCATATCAACCAAAAATATTTCAAAATAGTGTTAATCAATATTGGTTCCTCCATTAATATCATCACTACCACCGCACAAAAAACCTCAATATACCATCTTCACATGTCACATCATCCACCTTCATCATGTGAACGTTTAATGATGCTTTGTGTTCTATAGTTGGAACAATTGTTCTATCTATGAAAGTGGGGATCAAGACTATCGATAACATGTTCATATTCTAGAGAGAACCATGGCCTATAACATACTCATTAGGTGCCCCTATATTAGATAAATGAAAAATGTACCCTCAATGTTACACCAATACTTGAAATATATGCATGAGTGAAAAATCCATTGCATACTTACCGAAATAAATCCATTTAAGTACTGAAATTTGATTTCAAATCCATACGAGCCATCACTCCTATCCAATCATATATTAATAACTCTTCTTAAAACTAAATCCACCTCAAATCCCAACACATCATATAAAAAAACCATTCCTAAATATCTCCCCGTCACCAATCCAAATTAGGCTTCATCATCAACAACTCATCACATTCATCCCACATCTAACAATTCATCACAAAAAAAATCCATAAAAGAGGGATAAACTTACACATCACAAAATAAACCACCTAACCAATCATCAAAATTACCAAATTTTAATCATATTTCATCATACATACCTCCAAATTCACAAGTCATCCCATATCAGCCACTAACCATCAACCATCCCATTCAGCAAGATCCATCCCCACAACCATCTAGTGTCTCATATATAGATATCTAGTCATGATGTGCCCTTATATCCTACACCATTTTTTCCACCTGATCCATCATAGGGATATGGTCTAGGATGACATGAATAGCACATGTTGATATCATGGAACCTTACTATCGAGAGGTGCATGATATCTTTGGTCTACGATATAGACCATAATCATACACTATCTCTTTTGAGCAAGAATTTCAATGAATCATAATAGATCTTTAATAGGATGGAAAATATGATGAAAATAGATATAATAGTAAATATGAGTACATAGAACTCGAGTTTACACCTCATCTGTATGAGGTATTTTCAAAAATATGATCACATATTTCCATGATTAACAATATTTTTGATGACAAATTTGATGAAGACTATTATGATGAATATGAAATTCACTCTATTGCCTTTGATAGCTTTGAATAGGAGTTACTACTCATTGAAACCTTTTCCAAATATGATGAGATTTACCTTCAAAGTTTTTCTAACAATCAACCCATCTTCCATATTCTCCTCCCGTATGAGTGATTTGATGCACTCGTTGAGCAACCAGATGCACCAGTTGACCAGATAGATCTATCTTGATGGCCTTATATACATAATTTTTATCCACTAGTACTATATTAGCTACTACCTCAAGAGAAAAAATGAGAAATATCATCCTTCATAGTGTAATGATAGCATATCTATCAAGTTAACATAATTTCTATTGACTTGTTCACCCCACTCTATAACCCATATGATTTGGTAAAAGTAATTCCTATCAATTTTAACCTCATTGATATGGAATGGATCTCATATTTTCCATCCATCATTGATTTCATCCTTTTCAAATATTTTATGAGATCCGATCTAATGCTTACATTCCTTAGCAATCTTCACCTTCAACTTCCTTAATTTTTCATATAGAAGTAGAGGAAGCCTTGTTACAATCATTTGAAAATTTTGAGGATGATATTCATATCATCCCTACTCCACATTATTTGGAATAAGGTTCACATATGCTTATTTAAGAAGCAATTAACATGAACATCGATCAAAACATGGATAAATCCATAGATTGTAAAACTAGAAGAAGGCATATCCATAGAAGAAAAGAGTGGATAACATAGTTATTAACAAATAAGAAGAATGTTTTTGCATGGTATTACAAAGACATGCCTTGCCTTTACCCCAATTTTGTGGTCCATAATCTCACCTTAGATCTAGAAGCAAAACCATTTAAACAAAAGTTGAAAAAGATTCATCCTACCATTGCCCTCATGGTCAAAGAAATCCAAAAATTATTAGATGTGGATTTCATACAACCCATTGGTTATCCTAAGTGGCTATCAAAAATGGTATAAATTTGTAAACTGAACAAGGAGATTCACATATGCATTAATTTTTGAGATCTAAAAAAAGTGTGTTCCAAAGATGACTTTCCTATAGCAAACATCGATCAACTTGTAGACTCTTGTGCAGGCTATGAAATGCTCTCCCTAATGGATAATTTCTTAGGATATAATAAAATTTAAATTAATCTTGATGACTAACACAAAATAGCATTTACAATGCCTTGGAGGACTTTTAAATACAAAGTGATGTCATTTGGCCTCAAAAACATAGGAGCTACATATCAACGTGCTATAACGTATATCTTCCACAAATATATACATAATATTATTAAATATTATATGTATGATTTAATAGAAAAATATAAAATATATCAAGACCATATCGACGTATTAAAAAAAGTGTTCGATCGCTTACTTGAGCATAGGGTGAGCTTAAATTCTAAGAAGTGCATATTAAGAGTTACATTAGGTAAAATTATAGGATTTATTATCTCCAAGCAAGCCATTAAAGTGGATTCCAACAAGTTCAAGGCCAACATAGAAATGCCACCCCCAATAAATATTAAAGAGTTGCACAACTTACAAGAAAAAATCCAATCGATACATCATTTTATAGCGTAATTATTAGACAAATGTAGGTCATTCAATCACCTGCTACAAAAGGGGGTCATCTTATCATGGATGGAAGAGTATCAAGAAAATTTTGAGGACATAAATTAATAAATGGCATCACCATCGATGTTAACACCATCTCACCAAGGAGTCCCATTTTATCTTTACATATTTGCAATAGATTTTGCATTAAGGACAATACTTGTAAAAAAGAGCAAAAATACAAAAGATTAAGCAATTTAGTACATTAGTTGAATATTGTTAAGCTTTGAAATAAGATACGTGTACATGGAAAAATTGTGCTTATTAGTGTTTTTCACCACTAAGAAACTTTGATATTACATGCCAAGCCATACCACTTATGTCAAAGTTAGAGAAAATCCTTTGTGATACATGATGACTTGCACATACAACAATATATGTACCACAAAATGGATAATTTTTCTAATAGAATTTGATCTTGAATTTCTCAGAAAAAAATCCATTAAATATTAGGTAATAGCCTATCATATTGTAGAAGACCCACGTCCTAATGATAAACATCTATTCATTGAGCTACCAAATGATCCACTATTTAATTTCACTAAACAAGAGCCAATACCTCCTGAAGATGATGTTGATATTACAATGTTCTTTGATGGTTCAAAGTGTGAACAAGGCCAAGGTGTTGGAGCAATATTTTACACAATGAAAGGGATGCCATTCCCTTCATCATTCAAACTCAACTTTCCATGAATTCCTAATTATAGGTCTTCAAGAAACTATCACTATAGGCATTAAACACAGAAGAATATTTGGTGATTCCCAACTTGTATTTTATCAAGTAAAGAAAACTTGCTAATGTAGAGAACCAATCCTAAAAATTTACATTAAAATAGCAATAAAATTTCTAGCAAAATTAGACTAGTATAGATCGACAAATTGCCTCGTTCAACTAATATATTTGCAGATGCAATGACCTCTCTAGAATTCTTGACTTCAAAGAACCCTATTGGAGAGGTCCAACAATTAATCATCAAAACAATGTCAAAATCTGCAATTTCACAAGCAGAGTGTAAATATGGAAAATGTGCAAATTTCATTCATGTAGATCCATATGAGCCATGGCTTACTCAAATAAAGAACTTTCTCAAGTTTGGTACTCTCCTAACAAATTTTTCATGAACTTCTAGATGCATGTTTAAAAAAAGAGTAGCCCGTTACACACTTTTGGGTGATATATTGTATAGATGTGGCTATGATGGAATTTTACCTTGATGTTTAGAGTCCATAGAGGCACAATGAGTTTTATCAAAATTCCATGATGGTACTTGTGGTGACCATTTTAGTGGGATGACCATTATAAACCACATATTGCATATGGATTGCTATTGGCCTATAATGAAAAGTGACTATTGCAAATACATAAATAAATACCATAAATGCTAGCAGCATGCCAATCTAACTCATGTACCATCGTCGGTGTTACAACCCATTCAAATTATTTATCCCTTATCACAATGGGGTCTCTATTTGATTAGTAAGATCTCACCTTCCTCATTGATACAATATAAATTTATCACCACAACCACAAAATCCTTCACAAAGTGGGTCAAGGTAATTCCAATGATCACTACAACAAGACCATTTATTTGGGAGTTCATACTCCAACATAGTATCTATCATTTTGGCATCTCCTCGAAGTACATCATTTAAGAATAAGGATGTTTGAAAAATTTACAAAAAATATCATATCCAACATAGTTTTTTGACTCCTTACTACCCATAAAAAAATGGACAAGCCGAGGTAACCGATAAGATATTATTAGCCATTCTAAAGAAACTAGTTAAAGAAAATCATAGATATTGGCATACTCAAATCCCCCTGAAACTATGTGCTTATCGAATAGGAATTCAAATACCTACATGGGTAACTCCACTATTCTATGGAGTCGAAGTAGTCATACCTCTTGATCTTGAGATCTCCTCACTATACATTTTATTACAAGAATTCATGGATGACAACATTGCCTAACAATCACATATTAATAAACTCACACTCCTTCATGAAAGGTGAATCAACACTTTAGAACATATATGAGTATATCAAGATCATATCAAACATGCTTATAATGCAAAAGTGCATATACGTGAATTCCAAACAGGAGATCTCATCCTTAAAGAGAATCAACAAAACACAAATGCATTGCCACACCTTTATGATAAATTTATAGATAATTGGTTAGGTCCATTTATTGTCAAGCATAGGTTGGGTCCTAGAACGTACAGGATTTCCAGCCTAGAAGGCATAGAAGAGCCTAAACCATTGAATATTATACACTTGAAATCATTTTATACCTAATACAATTTATACCCATGTAGATATACATGGCTAAAAAAAATAAAAAATAAATGCAATTTTTTTTCTTAATCATTCAAATTGCATTTTATTTATCCATAAATGCATCCATAACTCATACACGCATTTCCATCACCTACAATTTAATTCATATCACTCACACAATAATAGACATTAGACTATTTTTTATAATTGTTAGTCCACTACATCTTGTTGCCTTAATCAGGGGCACCTTCGGTCTAGCATTACCCTAGTTTTTCCATCCTAAATCATGTCAAACAAAAATACAAAATTATGTTAAAATCCTAAAATACCTCATTTCTTTGGCAATCTCTAGTTTAAAAAATATCTAGGTGTTTTCAGTCACTCAACCACTCCTAGTGTTTCAAGCAACCTCCATTGAAAGTATAGCAGTCATTATGTGTTACCAAATGTTCCTAGTCAAATAAAATCTCTTCTTGGATCAAAGCATACTTCTGACTAAGAAAATTGTGACTTTTATTAAGTGATCATACCATTATTGAACCAACACATATCATAATTTTAATAACATATTGCATTTGAGAGGGATGACACCATGATTGGATTGAAACTTAAAGTGAAAAGTTATTCTTGCTTGTCCCATTATGCAAATAGTCCAAATACAAAACAATAAAAATAGTGGTTTTCACCACTTTAAAATATACATCTGTGCTTAATTTATGATAGAAAAAGTAGTATGGATAAGGGTAAAATTATCATCAAGACTCGATTCGATTGGTTGAGAATATGATTCCCAAAAGCTCTAATTCTTGTCACACAAATAATTTCATTATAAAATGAGTAGTAAGGATAGGATAAATTCTCATCAGGACTCAATTCGAGTTGAGAGTATGATTTCTCAAAGCTCACTCTTTAATAACAAATAATCATCATAAATATTCAAGTAGTAAAAAATATGATAAAATTCTCATATGGACTTGAATCGAGTAGTTAAGTATTTGATTCTTCAAAGCTTGGAGACCCTAATGTTGGACTATAATCATGCATGGTGATATGTCTTATTGAAGAGACCTTTGAATGCATATAAGGACACACTAGCTTTCTTGGTTCTCTCAATTAATGGTTTAATCTAAATTTACTTGAGATGGGTAAAATAATTCATTATTACACACACAATAGATCTCTATTGGTATGTGTCATTAAATTACTCATAATACAAAATAAAAATTCATTGCACACACAGTTGGTCCTTGAAGAGATTTAACTCCACTAGGACACCTTTAGCATAATATGGATTAGTGAGATAAGTGAGTTTTTTCAAGGTCACTAGGATTTCTGAGTCTTTAGAAAATAACTCTAGATTATTTATCCCTAAGGTAAACAAAGTTGAAATAAAATTCATTCCATATTACTAGAACATTGTTTTATTATAGCCCACATTAGTGTTAGATGTTGATGCCCTTGATTAAGCATAAAGAAACAATGATCAAACAAGAATCAAAACTTCAATAAAACATTTTATCTTATCATCATTTGCATTTTTATTTGTGATCTTTTGGTTATTAAGGTATCCTCATTAGATATGTTAGATATTGGATAACCATCAACAATGATGATTATATGACCATTAACTATTTTATGAAATATATGTGTTCAAAATATCATGATGAAAACACCATTAGCAATATGCATGTTAGTCATAATGCATCCATTGAATCATAATGCATCCATAATAAAGCAAAAGAGTGACACAAAATAATGCAAAATATAAAAAATCATGTATATAAAAAATATAAATGAATCAAAAGGTACATAGTTTACCAAAATACTACATACAATAGAGCACTAAGGCTCACATAAAGAAAAAACAAAAACTACAAAAAGAGGTAATAAACCACTACTAGCTAGCACCACCAGGGTCCCTATGTTCTCAAAGAGAAGACCCATGTGCAGATGCTTGTGATACTAATGGATCTAGAAAATGAGGAGATCTAGATCAAGAATCACTAGGCTTGGAATCACTTTGATGATTGGATCTAGATCTCGAGATAAAAGGTTAAATAGGAAGAGTGATGCCACACTACATAAATTTATCCTACAGTAATCAAATATACACCTCCTATGAATGAATGTAATCCTATTAAGATCAAATATGAAATAAATCCTATCTCATCTTACTATCCTTCACCATGATATCTATATGAAGACCAGCAACCAGACCTGCATCACTACTTGCACTTGGAACACTGCATAGCCCCTCCACCTTGCTCTACAACTAAGCTAACTCTACATCTTGAGCCATCACATCTATAGGATATGATACCAATCCTAATATAGTCTATCTCCCTTAGATTTGAGAGTTCCCCAATCCTCCTCACTTCATGCAAGAGGTCTCTCAAGAATACCCCTAACTTTGCCATCACCCCCAACTACACCCTCGACTAGCTAATCTACATTGTTCCTCAATCACTGTCCACCACCACTAGCTTGATGATATATTTATCACCAAGGAGTATCATCTACACCAAATCCACCATCCCCATCATCACCACCCCCATCATTAATAGCATGAATAGGCACCCAAGTAGGCTATAATGCAAATCAAGCATCATAGCCAACAATCATCTTGATATCATCCACATTTAGTATATCCATTGCCTTATCTACCTCATCCTCAATAGGTAAATACATATAATAAGATAGAATAAAATCATAGATATGGTTCTATACACAAATGGAGTATCGATAACCCCCTATGGCAACCTGAACTATCAAATAGCATAAGAGAATTTAATCAGTTCTCTTTCAATATAATGGTTTCTAATAACCCACCTAAATTACCTAGTCCACCATAGTTGCATGTTATCCTCATACCATATGATCCCTAGCCATGGTCACCAAATAATATTTACATCTATAAAACCTATCTAAATATCCTAATAATCCTACTTGCTATGGCTAGGATAACTTGATGGAAGCTCCTCATTGGTCCACCAATGCAAAGCACAAGAGCGCAACCTATCCCACTCACAAGGCAACCCCACTAGACAAGCATATTTGAAGTGCTCCTAGCTCCAAATATAAATAAGTAATTTGTAGCCCAATCCCTTCCATTCCCACCTCTCCATCTCATAAAATTCTATGTAGATGTGGTATAGCAAATTCAATGCCCAAGCATAAAATCAAGGTTTCTCAATCATATCCAACACCAACCTAATTTGGTTCCATGGGAACCTAGGTCCATTGTTGTTTGGTAATTGCATGTTGGAAAAATATACATAAAAAATATTGGTAGTGGCTCCAACTAGACCTTATGGTAAATCTCTAAATATTGTATCCCATCCCTACTAACATCCACATCCTCCTATCCATCACCATAAAGAGGCCTTAGCTCATGCTCCTTGTCATACTTGACTCAGATAGGAATCCCCATGATAGGAAAATGAAAGATGTGATAAACATACTCTAGTGTAATAGTAACCTCCCCTATTGGGAGCTAAAAAGTATCCCTTTCATAATCCTACCTCTCATAAAATATCGAAATATATCCCTCATCTACCTATAACACCTCCACCATGCCATAACCAACCAACCCAATAGTCTCCACCACTTCTAGTGATCATAAGTTAGTTCCTTCCTCACATGACTAATAATAGGTAAAAGGTGGTGTCATAGCTCAAGCATTTTCACCTACAACAAGAAAAATATCAACGAGAAAATGAACGTCATTACATCATCATTAACATTTAAAAAAAAAGCCACCATCCCAAATTTTATTTATTTAGAAAAAAACTTGTTTTTTATCCCACATTTTTTATCAATAAAAAAAGAACTTTTCACCCACCACCTTATGGTAAAAAAAAACAATAATAAAAAAAACTAATTGATAGGTTTTTGGACTACTGCAAAAGCAAGGATGGTCCTCAGGGATACACAAGCCTATTCATTTATTGATTGAAGCAAGGAATATTCAAGGCATCCCCTATTCATTGGATTTGATAAAGGTCATCCCCTCTTTACACATATTATACTTTGACAAGAACAAACAAAATATATTCTTTTGTAATTTAGACTCCTGTAATTTGGGGTAACTTACTATTGTAAAAGAAAGGAGATTTAGGATCCCAAAATTTCATTATAAAAAGCATTGTTATATGTCTGTATTGCTTGTGTCATTTATTTTATTTTTGGGGTGTATCTTTTTGCTTACACATATTACTATGGCTATATTATGGAGGCAATAATCCATAAGCAAGTATCACAATTAGTCATAATCATTACTACCATATACTTTTATAAAAGAAAGATGACTAATAAATATTACATACATTTTGAGCAATTAATATTGTAAGTTGTTCTACATGCTTAATACATGTATGATTCAAGCTATTTACATTCATATTGTTGCTTATTATTGAATGTTATTTGATATATTATTAGCCTTGATTTACATATTAATTTTATTCCATTATTATACTCATATTATTATCTTGACCTTATTATATTGTGGCTATATTATATTTGATCCTACAATATTTAACCTATGATATTTATGGTAGTATTAAGGCTTTAAAATCCATCAAGTTCTACTTGTATGCCTCCCACCAATTTTTGACTAGTATTTAATCTTTTAGCAAGATATAAGTGATCTTCTTGCAATTTTGGGCAACTTACTATTGTAAAAGATAAAGGAGATTCAGGATCCCAAAAGTTTAATATAAAAAGCATTGTTATATGTCTTTATCGCTTGTGTCATTTATTTTATTATTAGGGTGCATCTTTTTGCTTACACATATTACTATGGCTATATTATGGAGGCAATACTCTGTTAGAATTTCCCAAGAATAGACTTACAAAGAATTGCAATATTTGAAGAAATGAAATAGAACTGATTGATTTTTCCTTGGATCAACTTTGTATAGATAATAAATTTTATCATTGAGAACCGTTGGATTATAAAAACTCATCAAATCTGATCTAGACTATAACTGAGAGTTTACCTGACTTATGAAGGAGTGGAAACTCAAGTAAGTCTATCCTAGTAGAACTTAAGAGAATAATTACTTATTCTAACACCCCCCCTAAATGATACTAGGGGTGTATTGTTCAAATTTTTCTCGAAAACATGGCTTGATGATGTACTCATGTACAATATTTTCTTCTTTGGATAGATGGTAAAAACCCCATGGGAAAACAATCAATAAAAAAAGAAATAGGGAAGAGGCTTGTCTTTGGATGGTGAATATTGTCCTCTTAATGTAGAAGAAAAAAATATGATGAGTCCCAGAAACATGGCCTTATGAGGTACTCATGTACAATGTTTTCTTCTTTGGAGAGATGGTAAAAATCCCATGGGAAAAATAATCAATCAAAAAAGAAATAGGAAAGTGGATTATCTTCAGATGGCGAAGATTGTCCTCTTAATGTAGAGAAAAAAAGGATGAGTCCCAAAAACATGGCCTGATGAGGTACTCATTTACAATATATATGGTGAAAAAACCCCTTGGGAAAAAACCATCTGTCACAAGAAAACATCCAAGATAGAGGTATGTCTTCGGATGGTGAAGATTGTCCTCATACAAATAATGAGTCTTGGAAACTTGGACCGATTAGGTAATTATAAGCAATATATATATATATTGTTGGAGTGATGATAAAAAAACCACAAGGAAAAAAACCATCCTCCAAAGAATACAATAATAATAGGAGAGGTGGAGACCTATGTTTTAATGCAACTATATTACTCCAAGTTTTCCTTGTAACTGTGTGTAACACGGACATGGAAATGACCTGGTGAATATGTCTGCAACTTGATTTATAGTTGGAATATATTCCAAAAATATGTCCCATTTTAGAATATGCTATTGAATGAAGTGCATATGTATATCAATGTTCTTGGTGTGCTGATGCTCAACTAGGTTGCATGCAATATGAATTGTGCTATGATTTTCACAGCAAAGAGTAATAGGTTTGTCATTGGAAAACCCAAATTATTTTAGAATATAACGAAGTAAAAGATATTCCTGACTTGCTAAAACTACTACTCTGTATTTTTCCTTTGTAGATGATAAGGCCACTGCTTGTTATTTTTTGTATAACCAAGCAATTAGTGAATAACCAAGACAAAAGTTATAGCCATAAGTTGAACATCTATCTTCGACTGAACCCATCCAATATAAATTTGTGTAGCCAATGATATCCATGGATTTTCCCTCATATAAGAGCCCAAAGTAAGAAGCTCCTTGCAAGTAGCGGAGGATCCTTTTTGCTACTTGCAAGTTACTGAAATGAGGTTGATGTGAGAATCTGGATATTAAGACAATAACATATGAGATATCTGGATGAGTATGGGTAAGGTATAATAGACTTCCTACAATTTGATAGTATAGAGTTGTATCACAAAGAGGGGATGTTCAGGAAGTACTAAGATTGAATCCAGACTAAAAATGTGTAGATGGTTTGCAATCTATCATTTTAAACCTTTGAAGAAGATCTAGAGTGTATTTTTGTTGACACAATGAAATTTTTGCATTTGTTTGATTTATTTGGATCCCAAGGAAGTAATGTGTTAGACCCAGATCAGCCATATCAAATTTTTTAGAGAGTGAGTCTTTTATAGTATGAATGTGAGCGAAGCCACTACCAGTGAGTAGAAGATCATCAACATATAGAACAAGTATGGTGATTTTTCCTTCATCTCTCCAAATTTAGAATGTGTTATCAAAATCACAATGAGAAAAACCTGAGGAAAGAAGGGAGGAGTCCATTTTTCATACCAAGCCCTAGGATATTTTTTGAGGCCATAGAGAGACTTCTTTAGACTACAAACAAGAGAGGAGTCTTGAGTGAAACCAACAGGTTGTTCCATGTATATTTCTTCCTTTAAATTCCCATGTAAGAAAGTACTTTTACATCCATTTGAAAGACAAGCTACTTTTGAGAAGCAGCCAGAGCAAGAACCAGTATTATAGAATCCATTTTTGCAACTGGAGCAAAGGTTTCAGCATAATCAATTCCTTCAATTTGAGAGAAACCTTTGGCTACTAGGAAAGCTTTGTGTTTGTAAATTTCTCCATTATGACCATATTTTGTTCTATAAATCTATTTACAATGGGCTAATTTCCTTCCTTTAGGTGGGGGAACTAAATCCCAAGTATTATTTTTTATTAAGGAAGATAATTCATCTTCCATGGCATCATCACATTATTTAATATCAGTTGCTTCTTTGAAGGACTAAGGATTAGAGGAAATATATTGACATACAAGACTAGTGCCTATGGGGTGGGTAGATCTATATGAAGGAAGATTTTGGATGTAAGGAGTAACTTCTTTAACAATGGTGTGGGCCCATTTAGCATAGTGGAAGGAGTAGAAGGAGTGGAAAGAATTTGAGTTGGAGTTACAGGTTCCTCATATTGATTATCAATCTCTAAGTTAATATCTAGAGTTGGTTCTTCATAATATTGAGGTTCTACAATAGGACAAGGCTCAATAGAGGAAGAGGAGGGTTGAGGATATTTATGAGGAAATGTTTCATCAGATTGGAAATTCCTATGAAAAAAGACCTCATGAGTTGAGGGATCAAGGAGCATGTATGCTTTCATTTCCTCACAATAACCAACAAAGATGAGATTTTTGCTTTTATTATCTAGAGACTTCCTTTTATTCTTTGGAATGTATGCCCAAGAAGTACACCCAAAGATATTTAAGAAGGAAACATCTGGTTTTGAGCCAGTCCATGTTTCTTCAGGAGTTAAATGGTTAAGAGCTTTATGAGGTGTGCAGTTTTGAATATAATTGGCACAATTAATAGCTTATGCCCAAAATACTTTTGGAAGATCTCTTGAATGGAGCATACAATTTGCCATTTCCTTCAAGGTTTGGTTTTTCCTTTATGCAATACCTTTTTTTTGTGGATTATGGGAGAAAAAATATTCATGAATGATGCCATGACTTGATAGAAATATGGAGAACTCATTACTGCAGTATTCCCCTCCATTATCTATGCAATTTTGCTTGATGTTGTAGGAGGCCTAATTTTCTACTAAGGCATTGAAGAATTTGAAGTGGGATAGAACATCACTTTTATATTTGAGGAAGTAGACCCATGTTATTCTAGAAAATTCATCTATAAAGGTTAGAGCATATTTCGCTCGTTTGAAATAAGGTTCTGGAAAGGACATAAATTCACTATGGATTAATTCTATAGGGGATGAGGCTTTTAGAGAACTACTTGGGTGAAAATGATCTTGATGTTGCTTTCTAAGAGCACATCTAGGACAAACTCCATCAATAGAAGAGACTTGAGGTAAGTCTGTTACCATTTAATGGGTGTTAAATTCCTTTAGGTAAATGTAACTAAGATGACCAAACCATTCATGCCAAATTTTGCTTTCAAGATCTCCATGAGACACAAAGTAGGAGGCCCCTTCTAGATTTTTGAATTCTTTGAAGTGAAATAGGTGAGTGTTGTGATCAATATCTCCTTTGGCTATGAGAGAATGGGGATCTTGAAAGTCTCTTATCTCAACTCCCGTTGGAGAGAAGAGAATTGTTTTTCCCTTTTCAAAAGTACAAATTTGATATATGGAGAGGAGATTTGTGGCAATTTTTGGAACATAGAGAAAATTTTTGATAGAGCCACCATCAATGGTTATGTCATCCTTTCCTTTGATAGGGATAAATGAAAAGTTACCCACTTCTATGCTACATGTAGAACTTGAGGATATAGAAGAGAATGACTTATATGAAGCAGTCATGTGATGAGTTGCTCTAGAATCTAGGACCCAATAATTAGAAGAATAATTTGAGGTTTTCCCTTGAAAATTTAAGAATTTTTCTATTTGATTTTTATTTTCTATATTTTGATCCTTCATAGCTGCCTCTACTTGTTGTAATCTTTTCTAGCATTTGTTTGCAGAATAACTATTCTTTTTGCAGTGAGTACAAGTTATGGGACTTATTTATTTATTTTTTAAATTTTATTTTGTGGAGGTGGATTATACTAAGGCTTTAGAGGAAGAGGAAGAGATATCATACTTTGCAAGTTTTGTTTCTTCTCTAGTTATTCTATCACATAATTATTCTAAGGATGGCATTTGGAAGATTGCACCAAGAGCATCGTTTGTAGATAGAAAGGTGTTTGTAAATATCTAAAATACACCATTTAATTTAGAGATAATTAGATAGATGCATTCTTCATATTTTTATCCTTGTCACTACCTTTAAATTGAGTAAGAACTTCTTTGAATTTTGTGAGAAAGTCAACAATATTGCTGAAGTTGTTAGGAGATAAAGCTATTAATTTTGCCTTAAGATGCATTGACCTCATTTGATCTACTTTTCCAAATAAGTTATTTAGTTTCTCCCAACTTTCATAAGGAGTTTTACAATTTGTAATGTGAAACCATAAGCTTTCATTTACATTAGTTCTTATAATACCCATTGTATCATACTTCCCTTTATGAACAAATTTTTCATATTCTTTATCAAACTCTGGTTGATCTTCTTATAATAGGTGTGTGAGCCCTTTTTGATAAATGAGATTTAATATTTTGGATTTCCATGTATGGTAGTTATGAGGAGTGAGAGGATCAATTGTATTCATTGAATTTATTTTGCCAAATAAAATTGAAGTGAACCCAAATTTTCCCCCTTTAACTTTAATTTGGAGAAGGCAATGTATATTAGGGAATGGAAACCTTTAAGAAAAACCAAATATCTCAAAATACACACCCTAATGAGATGAAAACTATAAGTATATATGAGAAGATCTAATATTAATTTTAAGTTAATGAGAGAAAAAACCAGGCCTATATATATTGTCTCTTAAATACCCACCCTAAAAAGATGGAAACTATAAGTATTGAGTGGATGTGATACTTGGAATATAGGGTAATAAGCCAAACTCCTATATTGGTTATCCAATAACCCACCCTTATTTTAGGGAAACTATAAGTTATTTAGAATGTCCAATATAGGTGTATAGGTGATTAATATATTGTTGATTAGAATATTTGTATTTAGAAAAAAAGGAGAATATAACAGATAACAAGGGTTGTTTTAAAGAAAATCCTCACTTTCATTAAGATTATTTTAAGAATAGATTTAATTAGTATAATATTTTAAATAAAAAAATATTGTTTTTTTACAAAAATGGGTGTTTATAAAGTAATGAATGTCATATTAAAAGTGTTAAGGTAAGCCAATAGATTGTATTGATAGGAATGCTAATTAAATACATAACTTAGGCTCTAATTAGCCCTAATAAAGCGGATCTCGTTAACAATAACGAGCCTAAACAAAAGATGCTAACAATATGAAATAATGTAATAATAGCTAATAAAATATACGCTAACATCCCCCCTTATTACATTATTTGGATAATAATATAACTACTAGCTATGCTAATATCCCCCCATACAACAATATTTGGGTAAAGTATATAACTGCCCCAATACAGTGAAGAAGAAGAAGAAGAGAAATGAAAGAATGGTGGCTCGTGCTTTGTCTTCGGCTTTGGCTCTGGCTCATGGCTCTGGCTCTGGCTCTAAGCATACCTCTGGAATTGTACCTCTAGGTCTATCTAAGGATCTACCTATGAAACTGCCTCTAGATCATTGCCTATGGATCTGCCTGTAGATCTGCCTCTGGAAATTTGTCTCTGGGTCTGTCTTTAGGTATGTCTCTAGGTCATTATCTCTAGGACTGCCACTCGGTCTGTCACTGGATTTGCCTCTGGGTCTACCATAGGTTTTACCTTTTCGGTAGAAGCCATACAACATTTTTTTCATCATGGTCCATTGTGTGAGATTTGTTCATCCACAATCAATATGAACCTTGTTGGTTATTTTCACTTTGTACCAACATCTTGAAGAAGAGTGATTCGTACATCTACAAGAATCACAAGGATGTAATCTCCAACACTTAGTTGTAACATGTCCTATCTTTCCACAGTGACTACAATAATGCTTTTTAGGAGTTGTAGGAGATTTAGGTTTTACAAACATAGAATTACTGGTACTTGCATGTTTAGTATAGCCAAGGCCTTAATTATTTGCCCTGACATCTGGCATTATTAGAGTTTTAATGCCTTGCTCATGTTTACCTAATCTCTCACCATTGAATCCCATTTTCTTCATCATTTTGGAACCGAATCCTTTGGTGTGTTTTTCAAAACACCCAATTTCATCATCTTCATCAATTCTTTTCACAATATTGCATTTGTCATTATTGATGAGATTATGGAGCTCTATTTGAGGAGGTTCAGTTTTTAAGCCACAAGTGTCACCAACAAAATCTGCTATTGAAATGAGATCACCTGTGTTACAACTGATATCTACCATAGAAGGTATGAGGTTGCATGTATCACAACAAGCATGTGCCATAATGGTCTGAATGTCACTCGTGTCACAACAAGCATTCACCATAATGGGTTGAACGTCACTTGTGTCACAACAAGAATTCATCTTTAGGACCTCACTTTCCTCATATATTTCCAATTTACATTGGGCACGATCAAGTGCAACAAATACCAGGTATATGCCCCTTAGAATGCCAATAGGAACTTGAGCACCATTTGTCTGAAGGTCTATACAAGACTCAAAATCATCGAGGAGAGCTACTAAACCATTTTTTAGTGTGAGGAATGTGCCCTCCTCATAAAAATCCAATCCATCCATATTTGATGGAAAGTATGGGTCTTTAACTGATTTATCAACATAAGTTTTTAAGGCTATATTTCTCTTTGATCTACCCATTCTTAAGGTGTCGGTCTCTGCAAAAAATGCACCTTTTACAATGAATTTTGCAAAAATAATCTGACTAAGGTGTCGGTCACTGCCAAAAATGCACCCTTATAAGTCTTCCCCCTTTATTTTTGCAAAAAATATATCTCCCCTATATGGGGTTACAAGGGGCAGCGCCCCTAGCATCCAAAATTTTCTAGAAGCACAAAATGGACGCTCTAGAAGGCTTGTCCCCCCTTGGCGTTGCAAAATTTTATCCCCTCTTACAAAGCTTGCCTCCTAGGCAAATTAGCACAAAATGTCACCAAAAAAAATCCCCCTTGTGTGAAGTACTTCAAACAAACAAAGTTTGCTATTTATGAAGCCTAAAAAAATAGGTTTGGAGGTGTGATGAGTTTAATGCCTTGTTGATTTATTTGATGATGGAGAAAAAAAATTGATCCCCTTTTCAAAAGAAATAAATTTGATCCCCTTTGCAAAAGAAATAAGTGCCCTTTCTTTTAATTTTAATTTGCAAAAATCTTTAAATTAATAATAAAATAATTTTGATTAAAAAGAAATCATAAATTTAAAATAAATGATTTTTAATCAAAAAAATTAAATTATTAATTTTTTTTTGAAAAAAACTTAAATAAAATGCAAAAAAAAAAAAAACCTTTGGGGGGGGTCGACGGGGTTTGAACCCCCGACCTCCGGCTGCTAAGAGGCGGCTTCTAACCAGCTGAGCTACCGCCTCGGCTGGGATTAAAGGGGCATGACCCTTTAATTAACTTGACCACCGTGGCGAGAGGGTCTTAGAAGCGGCACCTCCCTTCTCTGGCGCAATGATGCCCAATCAAATCTAGTTGCATCAATGAATATGACTAAAAAAAACTTTTGCTATCCTTCTGATGGTTTCTATCTAGTGCATCACAGTGCACTTCAGAAGGCTGCAACAACAAAAGCTACAAAATTTCTTTTATCGCCTCAATGATAGAATTTGTTTTATCGCCTCAATGCTAGAATTTGTTTTATTGCCTCAAGGCTTCGAAAGGCTGCCCTTCCTTTGGTGACATCCACCATAACTTGTGCCATGGGAATAAAAAAACTACAATTCAGAGTGTGATTTAACCTGTTGTTCAAGTCTATGACAAGGTTTTATCTCATTTGTTGATATGCACCTGCTATTTTATCCAAGTCTATCAGATAATATGATTTAACCTTGGCAAATTGTGTACCCAGCCTGTGTGCTTTGCCAGTAGTAGTAGTAGGAAGTGTCATTTGGCTATGTCACGCAGTGATTCTCAGACAAAATAAATATCCCACATTCGGGACATTGGAGGTAAATGAGCGCTTTAAAAAAACAAAGGCTCACCTAATTGAATGATCACCTTAGGGTGGTCTAGTCCTCCACTTATCTATTTTATCACTCACTTCATGCATGACCCCTCCAATCAGCAGGTTGTGTCTTCCATGTTGATTGGCTCACTTTTGTGTTCATCCATCCTCTAGCCGCTAGGATCTACAGTGCATAGTTTACCTTTAATTTAGGTCTTCATTATCTAGATCTGGTACGTTCCACCCATGTCACATCTAGATCTCCACGTTCACATCCTAGGTATCTCTCTTAGTCAGAGACACATCAATCACACGCATAAAATGTGTACACAACTTAGATGGCCAACATACTTTCAATAACTATAGATGAGCCCATAGCTTCAATTACTCTCAGTACTTGAGAATCAAGCTCTCAGACTACGAACGAGCCCAGAGCTTCAATTGCTCTGATACCATGTTAAGGTAAGCCAATATATTGTATTTATAGGAATGCTAATCAAATACATAACTTAGGCACTAATTAGCCCTAATAAAGTGGATCTCGTTAACAATAACGAGCCTAAACAAAATATGCTAACAATATGAAATAATGTAATAATAGCTAATAAAATATACACTAACAAAAAGAGTAGACATGAAAAATGAAAAATATTAAATATTCCCTTGTAAAGAATTAAAAAATTTAATTATTAGAAGGATTTAACTTAGAGAAAAAAAATTCCTTTATATAAAAAAATACTTTATGTTATAATTTAGAGTAATGAAAGAAAGGAAGTATTTAAACAAGGGAAAGATAAAAAAATAAAAGGAAGAAAAAATATGAGACAATGAGAACCCCCCCCCCCCGCCCCCGCCCCCCTTAATACTTAGATAGGTGCAAAAATTAGCACCTATACAAAAACCCCCCAAATAATTTTATTTTATTTACGAGATTACAATTCTCTTCCTTTTCTTAGGCCTCGAAAGGGCTCTAAATAAAGGATATATACAATTAAAACAAAAGGTACAATATAAAGCAACTTAGGATACCTTATAAAAAAAAATTATGAGCTCTTTTTTTTTAAATCAGAACAGTGAATGAGACAATTCCCACAAAGGTTGCCAAAGGCCTCTCTCGCAATGAACAGAGGATGTAAACGAAGGTTCCCTTGAGTTGCATCGATGTTGGAAGCGAGGAATAAATTTGAAATGCGACTGGAAGCTTGGACAATCTACACTTAGATGATATGTTAATTCAAAAATATTTCTATCAAAAATGATGTTTACCTGATGGGTTCGTCACACGATGCTGGAATGGTTGGCTCCGAATCACTATTGGAGGTTAAATATAAGGGAGCCAATATTAAAAAAATTAATTAATAAAAATATACCTCCTTGTTGTGATATGAAGGGAAGGCTCTGTAGATGGTAGAGAGGGCACAATCCCTGAAGAAGACACAAATAGAGAAGATTCTGAAGAGACTTTGCCTTAAGGAGAGAAGACCCATTCCCAAAATATGATGAAATAGTGCTACACGATGGCACCACAGATAGGGTTGTCTTCAAACAAAGTTACCTTCCTTAGACGTCAGAAAAAAACTCACAGTAATCAGATAATATACAGAACTCATTAGGCAGCATAAATTGATCAACCAAAATTATATCGCAGAGATTTTAATTTACAAGTAGAGATTAGATGAATTTAAAGGGAGTTCCTAGTTCCTCCGGGAGCACTGAATGATGAAATTAAAGGATAAACTTCAGATATGAGTAGGGAACTCAAAGAAAAATTTTGAACATTAGAAAATAGGGAAAGAGCCATTTAGAAGACGTTACCCCACCGCACGTCAATCGAATGTTGGCAAAGTGCCACGCATTGAAAAAAATAGATAGACTTGGTATTTTATTTAATAGACCAAAAGTCCAATGTATTCGATGACGAAAGAGGTGGCTTTTATTTAGAAGAAGATTTCATGTAAAGAATTAAAAACCCTATATTTAAAAATAATTTTATTTTTATTGCCCACCTTATAAAGAATGCTATTTTTACTATATCCGCCTCGGAATAAACAGAGAGCTGTGTTCGTCTATGGATGATACCCATCGTGGATATTGATCCAAATGAAGCTACTTTCATCTAGATTGATAGAGGATTTTTGAACGCAAAAAATAGGCAAAATAGGTGGATAATAAAAAACTAAAAAATATATTTTGCAAAGAAAGAGCTGCAATTTTTATATTTTTTTGAGAAAAGAAAATTAGGAGAATATTTGCATAATATGGTGATAAAAAACTAGTTAAACTATGAAGATATTACCATAAACAAATATCTAAAAAAAATTGTAGATTTAAATAAGCAATCTACAAAATATATAAAAGATCTCTTTTCCTTTTTTTTTTTTTTTAAATATAAGATATTAAGAACCAAATTGTGAAACCTCCTTCAAGAGATAATACCTAGTAGAATCTAACCTGCTCTGGTACCATGTTAGAATTTCCCAAGAATAGACTTACACAGTATTACAAGATTTGAATAAACAAAATAGAATTGATTGATTATTCCTTGGACCAATTTTGTATAAATAACAAAGTTGATCATTGAGAGTCATTGGATTACAACAACTCATCAAATATGATCTAGACTATAACTAAGAGTTTACCTGACTCATGGAGTGGAAAATCAAGTAAGTCTATCCTCGTAGAACTTAAGAGAATAATTAATTATTATAACATACTCCATAAGCAAGTATCACAACCAGTCATGATAATTACTATCACATACTTTTGTAAGAGAAATAGGAGTAATAAATATTACATACATTTTGAGCAATTAATATTGTAAGTTGTTCTACATGCTTTGTACATGTATGATTAAGGCTATTTACATTCATATTGCTTCTTATTATTGAATGTTATTTGATATATTATTAGCCTTGATTTACATATTAATTTTCTCATATTATTCTACTCATATTATTATCTTGACCTTATTATATTGTGGCTATATTATATTTTATCCTAAAATATTTAACCTATGATATTTATGGTAGTATTAAGGCTTAAAAATCCATCAGGTTCTACTTGTATGCTTCCCACAAATTTTGGACTACTATTAAATCTTTTAGCAAGAAATAAGTGATCTTCTCTTTATCAAATAACTGATTAACAAAAAAGCATGTGGATAGCTTATCCAGCTAATTCTCCATCACTTTTGCATTGTTTCTTCCTTCAAAGACAAGAATATTAAAGTTCATGTAAAATTTGAATGGTTTTGGGGCACTAAATGGTTGTCATACTATTAGTAGATGACAACCACTAAATAATTTGGGCAAATTGATCCAAATTGTAAATATTTTACCTTTCAACGGATTCACCCATCATTTATTTGGAAGGATCTATTATCTCATCTTTTTCCATCATCTAAGATCATTTAAAATGGATGGGTAGGTAATAAAATGGGTTGCATGCCTATCACCCAATATTATAATAGCCTGATCTCATATTTGGGATGATACACCTATAAATTAGAATGAACTAATACCACTAATCCAAAAATATTTGTGGACAATGGATTCTTTATTGTATCAAAATAGAAGTAGGAAAAGAGAAAATATTGTAAAATAAGAAGTAATATTTCATCAATCTAAAATTGGTATTACAACAGAGATAATATTTGAGGAGGGATTTTTTCTAGCTCCCATGGTCTCTGAGAAGACATATCTACTAAAACACCAACTAAAACTATGCACTACCACCATGCAAAATGTCTTATCCCAAACCTTAGCACCACTACTTTCATAAATGAATTACATGGTGGTTATAATGGTTTGAATTTCGAGATGATGGTTATGATAATTTGAATTCTATGATGCAAGATGTAGGGTGCAAAAATTATGTTGCTACTACCAAGAATTCTATGGTCCATACCCATTCTATAATTTTGCACTCCATGGTCTATACCTATTTTGCAATATGCACTCCATGGTCTATATTAATTCTGCAATCTATACTCTATGGTTTGTACTCATTTTGTAATATATATTTTGTGGTATGAACCTATTCTGAAATCCACATTTTATGGTCTACACCCATTTCATAATCTACGCTCCATGGTTAATACTTATTCCAAAATTTTTACTTCATGGTCTATATAGTTTGAAGACCCATAGTCCATATGTTAAATCCATAGTCTATGTGTTGGCATCATATAATCTACATGGATCAGCACTAAATCAAGTTGGCATTGTATCCATCATTGGAGAAATTTCTATAATTTAAATAACTTTTTATCTAACCTCAAAGAAATTACACTTACACAAACACTAATTTACAAGAGGCTCCACACACTCCTCTCCTATGACATCTAGCATGGAAAAGCTATCGCTTTGCTCCACATTGATATTTGGTAACCTTGGAAAATCCTTCAAACTTATTCCATGTCTAAAAATCAAATACATGTGTTATCCAATGGTCATGGTATAAAAAACATTATTCTATCATACAATAGAATATTTTCTAAACATAGGGGACCAGTCCACATGTGCATATGTTATTGGGTTATATTGACATACACTTGTTTCTTAACTTAAAATAGGGAGTTACATTGACACACATACACTATAATGTCTAACATAGGAACACAAAATAGGAGTTTGACCAAGGAGACAATTATTGTTTTAAACTTTAATTCCAATAACATTATTATTGACTTGTCTAATTTGGTCCAAGAATGATTACCTTTTTTCTTAGCTTACAATCTCAAATGTTCTTTTACCTTCTAGTATAGCTCTTCCTCCCATGTCCCTTCCATTTTTTCCTCTTCCTTACTATTATGTTTCCTTTCTATTTCCCCCCTCCTCTCTTTTATCTCTCTTCAAATTCTCATGCCACTCACCTTGAACTACATGCTCCTTCAAAGAGTAAACACATTAACCTCCACCACCATTTTGTAGGTTTAATTTCATATCAAGAAGGTAGAATGAAAGGGTTGATAATTACCTTTGAAATTAAGTAGAATTGAGTGAATATTGTATTGGTTGGTCATAACATATTTTTAATTTCTCTAAGCATAAAGAATTATTAAATAATACAATATTGAAGTGATACTTTAATTACTTTAATTATCCAATTTATTGTCTTAGTATTATCCTCTCCTTGTCATGATACAGTATGTACATACACTCATTTTTTATTTTAACACAAGATAAATTTTACAACACATTCTAATTTATAGATTATAGGAAATAAGATAGGACAAAGGTAATATGAAATCTATATAGGCTTTTCAATTGTTTTATCTTACCTTAATTGTCTTCTACACCTAAAATATAGACGAATGCTTCCACATGGTTATTGTAATCATATAAAATCAGCATCATCAGACTATTGCATGAATTTACAACAAGAAAACATTATATTCAATCTAACATAATATCATAAAGCATGGTACAACACATTAACATTCCCTATACTATTAATCATTTTATGTTACATAGCATACTTCACTACTATCTATAGTATCCTAATAGTCAACCATGCATTAAATATTATCAAGGGATCAAAAATATGGGAATGACAATTTTGAGTTTTATATTTTTTTTGGTAACTGGTGGTTCTATTATATGGTTTTTGGATGGCTCCCAATTCTAGATTTACATAAGATCTTGATAGAAAAAAAAATCATACTGTAGGGAAAATCCCTTACTAAGGAAGGTGGATATCATTGCGACTATCATTCCCATGTAGGGGAGGACAAAAAAAAATTCCCATGCAGGGGAGGGTGGTACTATCCCACGAGAAAAAAATGCCCATGCAGGGGTAGGCCATTATGGAGACTGAACATCAACAGTCAAAAAATCTAAAAGCCACACAGGGCTATCTTCAAAACCAGAAACCAGACAAAGAGAAACTTAGACCAACATAACAACCCAAACCCATATCATCACAAAAACCAAAAATTGGACAAAACAAAGATGTAGGAGCATGCTTATAGGGGCTAGGCCTCTAGAGAGTCCTCCTTAGTGTTGGGGGTGTTCAGCTGGAGGTACTGTTTCATGGATGTACTGCACTCTCGAAAGTGACAATACAACTCTTTATGAACATCCTAGAAATCTTGTTGGAGATATCAGATCCATGGATTAAATTGTCATTGATGTCCTCGGGAACATGGATAGGGAAATTTTAGCTTGAATATGCCTTCACATTATTCACTCTGGATGACCTTCGAATCTGGGTAGAGTTATCTTTAACCTTAGATTTAATCTTAGCAGACATTGATTTACTACCACTCACATAAATGAGATTGGAGGGAGTAGCAGTAGATGGGTTCCATTTCTTGGATATGGGAGTGTAAGCTTCAAGGGTGTCCTCACTAGCTAGAGGCTCACTGTATAGGGAATGGACATGACTACAAGTGGGAGAGAGTGGGGTTGGATTGAATAGGGTTGGCTAGAATGGGTGGCAGGGTGAAGGTGGCGACATGGTAGAAAATAATAGCCAATATCCCTTAGTGAATGGGAGCTGAGTGTTTCTTCTGATGGTTGACCACAATGAGACTAATGGACCAGTGGAGGAAAGAGATAATATTCATGGGCTGAAAACCTTGATAAATTTTCCCTAGGGAAAGGTGGAAGCTAGAGAGAGGCTTGGACGGATCATCACAAGATACATATTGAAGTAGAGGGATGGTGACGATGGACCATAGAGTGGAAAGGTATTCTCGGTCCAAGGCAACACCAATACACTTGAATTATTGGTAATTCAAGAATCCCTCGAGCTCCTGGTCCTAGTTGTGTTTGTCACGCTAAACCAGACAGCTCGAGAGAGAAATACTAGATACCTAAGAAATAATCTTAGGAGTTACTTTGAATCGTGTGTATAACAGTAACATAGCAATTCGACCAGGTCTTGATGTTGTTCGTAGTGATATTGGCCTCAACACCCTTGAATTTTTATAGGAAATGGATAAGGCCACATCCTTACAGATAGGAGGTTGCCATAGTATCGAGTTGTAGACTACTGGTTTCAAGGAAGGCCATGGTGGTGGAGGAAAGGTGTAGATGGAAAGTGGCAAGGGAATACATGCACAAGCTAGGGTGGTAAAGATGAAGGACGTAGGTCTGGGTGGTGGCTCAACTTATGCTTAAATAGGCATGAGGCAAGATGTTGATCATGTATTTGGCAACAAGATGAGTTGGAAAGGTGGTGGAAATGGTAGGGTAACTAGGTATTGATAATGGTCCATGAAAAAAATACCACATTGGTGGAGATGACACACCATAGGGACTCAGTGATAGCTAAGCTTAGCGAGAGAATTGGCAATAAAATAGAAAGGTGCTGATAGTCAGGAATGAGCATCTTTATTTGTAAACCAATGAAGTTTGAAATAAGCATCCAAGATCAAACATCACCACCATGGGGGTTAGTCAGATGCTCAATCATGTGGAGGAAATGGGGCACAAACTATGCAGAGGACACCTAAGGGATTGCACACCATGAGACTTGCAAAAACATGATTGAAAAAATCATAGATTAGCATGGAGAACATTAAAGGTAGCTGGTTTACCTTGTCCAATCAATGACTGATATGTATGACACTTGGCAATAGAGATTTGCACCACATGGATATATACAGTTGAGTGGTACCCATGTTGGCATGATAATTAGCAATCCTGTTGGCTTCATGGTATATGTGGGTAGCTACAACCTGTCTTTGCTAACTGATGAGAGATATAGTTTCTTGTATTAGGATGGCGAGATATTGTCATTATTGATGTACCAGATGATGTTGAGGGAATTCCATTCAACTTGGAGGTTGATACTTTGGTCCTTGAGGAGGTTTAGATGATGCCAAAGCACCCATGCTTCAGTCATGTTATTAATTTGGTGATTCAAGTTCTTAGATAAAGTTATGATAGCTTCACCTTTGTTTTTTCATATAATCCTACCCTCTCCTGCTAGACCTGGATTCCCTTTGGAAGCATAATCAAATTTGAGCTTCAACCAACCTTTTGGGGGGTTTCAAACGAGCCTTCTTTCTAGGGTTGGGTATGGTAGGGGACAAGTTGGGAGAGATGGAAATGGTTAGAGATTAGAGGATTCTCACTTCGAGGTTGTTGACGGGAAAGGAGCATGATAGAAGGTGAGAATTATTAGTGGCGTAGGTAATAGCTTTGGAGGAATTGGACACTGGGTCATGGGATAACATGGAAAAAATATGATGGTTTCTCTCTAGAAGATTTTCCAAAGGAAATGATGGAGGTAAACATTCCAAACAAATGAGACCCTAGTATTTTTGAAAGGGATCGGCCATCGAATGAAGAAGTCCACTAGGGATTCATGGGGGGGGGTCCATTAGATTTGAAAAATGGTCAGCAAGTGGCTTAGGCCTTTTTTAGTAAAATCATAATCCACAAAAAGGTGGTTGAATGATTCCCAGCTAGAAAGGCAAAGGTGACATCTATTCAAGACATGGATACCTATTTTCATGAGATTATCAATAGTGAGGGCTTTGTTTTGGATGGCAATCCAAGAGAAAAAGAAAATCTTGGGAATAAGGTGCTTGACCCACACCACGCTGAATGGAATAGGAGAAACTTAGGGTTTGATAAGAAATGATTAGGCTGACTGGACATAAAATTCTCCACTGTCATTATCTTTATAGATAGGGTAGTCCAGGATGGTTGTGGTTGGGTTGATAGTGGTTCTGAGAAGGCAAGATAAGTGATTCCCAGCTCTGATAACTTGGTCATTTTCACTGGTAGGGGGAATGGCTTTCCATTTTCCTTGGTTATCAATGTAGTCTGCCACTTTGATGCCCCACCTTCTTTCCAGGATAGGTTTGAGAATGGATAGCTCATGGATTCTCACAAGGGGTTTATCTTTTAACCAAGTGTCATCCCAAAATTTTATCTTAGACCCATTGCCCAGCTACCAATAGATACCTTTGACAATGATGAATTTACCTTGAATCACAACCCTCCAAAAAGCAGATCGATTAGAGGGGACATTTTACTCTACCAGGGAAATTTTCTAGAGGTATTTGGCTTGGATGATAGAAACCCACTCTACCTTGTAGTTTATGAATATTTTCCAAGCTTGCTTAGTAAGGAGGGTGAGGTTCATATCAATAGATCTTCTGAGGCCCATCCTCCCTTGGGATTTGTGTTGGAAATTTTTTTCCTAGCTAACTAAATGGAACTTCTTCTTTTCCTCTAGCCTAGAACACAAAGAATTCTTTTGAATCTATTTGATATTAGAGTGAATTGTAGCTGGAGATTTGAACACCAACATGAAATAGACAAGGATGCTTTGGAGAACTGATATGGTGAGAGTTTATTTGGCTACCTAAGATAGGAGAGAACCCTTCCATCCTACTAGTTTGTGGTTTATCATTTCAATGAAATTATCCTACATGGATGATTTCAGAATTTTGGTAAATAGGGGAAGGCCCAAGTAAGAAGAGGGGATATCAACAATACAATATTGAAGGATACATGAAATCTTACATTGTCGAATATATGGGGTATTGAGAAAATAACATTTGCACTTGAGGTAGTTGATATCTTGCCCTGCTGTAGAAGCATAGATGTCAAGGGTGTGCTTGATGGAATTGGGTTCAAGGATAGAGGCAAAGGTCACAATGATAGTATCATCCACAAACTATTTATGGGATAGGGGAGGAGAGTTGGACGAGGCTTTGATCTTGGAGACTTTCCCTAAAGCATAGGTAGTTTTGAAGGTTCTCTAGAGGGATTCGATAAGAATAATGAAGAGGAAGGAGGATAGGGGATCTCCCTATCTAATGCCTTTGGAGCTAGGAAAACAACCTACAGTATAACCATTCACTAACACCGAGAACAATAGGGAAGTGATGTAGCCTTTTATGAGGTCGATCCAGTCTTTATGAAACCCAAACCTATAAAGAAATTTTAGGAGGAAATCTCTATTTACCCTATCGAAATATTTCGATATGTCTGGCTTCAAGAACATGTCCAACTTCTTATTGAATAGAGTTGAGTGGAGAATTTCATGGAGAGATATGATATTTTCGGTGATTGATCTACCTTCCACTAAACTTCCCTGACAGGGATCTATGATCATTAGAAGGATCCTCTTGAGCCTTAAAGCCAAATATTTGGTTAGAATATTGTAGATGATGTTGCATAATCTAATCGGTATGAAGTCTACCATAGATTTGCATTAGGGGGTTTTTGGGACCAAGGCAATAAAAGTGGAGTTCATTCCTCTAGGGATGGTTTTGGTTTGCTCGAGTTCTATGATGGCATTGAAGATATCTTCCTCTATGATATCCCAAAAATTTCAAAATAAGTGGGGGGGAAATCCATTTGGTCTGGGGGCCTTATCAACTTACATGGAGAACATAGCAAATTTAATTTATTTATTACTTAGGTATTGGATGAGGGAGGAGTTCATCACAGGGGTGACCAAGGGTGAATTTTCTACAAGAGAGCCTCTTGGGCTTCAGGATGTTTAGGTTGATTGGTTCCCATAATGACGTTGAAGTAGGAAGTGACTTTATCTCTGATTTTAAAAATATCCCATGAGACAGTGCCATTGGAAAGAGTGAGCTCCTTGCTCTTGTTTGTACTATGATTTCACATAGTAGAAGCATGGAAGAACTTCATGTTTGCATCCCCATATTTCATCCATAGGGTGTGGTATTTTTGCCTCCAGTAGGTCTCTTCTTTGGCTAAGGCATCATGGTAATCTGATAAGATATTTCTATCTTATTCTCATAGCTAAGGGTTCAATTGGTTATGTTGGATTTGTTGTTCTAAGGTTTTGAGGCTACCCAAAATATGTTCTTTGATCTCAAAGATATTTCCAAACACTTCCTTGTTCCATATTTTGAGATTCTCCTTTATAGCATTTAGTTTCTGATATACCCATGAAATATAAGCCCTAGAGTAAGGGGTCCTCCACCATTTAGTGATCCATTGCCTCATATCAGTGTTCTAGATCCACATATTCCCAAATATAAATGGAGTTTTAAAATATGTATCCCTATTGGATTCTAGAAGGAGGGGACAGTGGTCGGATCCTATTATGGGAAGGGAGATGAGAGAAGTATCTCCAAATATGATAATATATTACTAATATAGAAAAACTCTATCAATATTAACTTGGATGTGCTCAGGGTCTACTCTTTTGTTGCTCCAAGTGAACTAGCAACCTTTGATATGAATGTCCATGAGTTCATTCTCTGTGACGAAGTTTTGGAAATATTGGATGCTTTTTGAGGGAGAGGGAATGTCATGCTTCTTGTCTTAGAGAAAGTGGGGGTAATTGAAATCCCCTACTAACATCCAAAGGAGTATGGAAAAATCATCCTTCATGTGATTCAGATATCTCTAGAGCATGCATCCTTCCAAAGGATTATTTGGGACGTAAATGCTGTATAAGACCTAGGTGAATTAATTTTCATTGTAGTAGAACACTAGGTTCAATGTTCTGACAGAGGATGAGATAACACTCCCTTCAAATTTATCTGTATCCCATAGGCACAGGAGGCCTCCAGATGACCCTTTGACAGGGGAGAAATCCCATTGGTAGTTCTTCCAAACTAACTGGGATATGTTTTTGGATCTGGATGCATTTATTTTCATTTCTTACAACATAAGGATGGTAGGTTTTAAGTCCTTCCTGATGGTTTGAGATAACCTCTATTTTCTGATGCTATTGAGACTTCTAATTTTCCAAGAGAGAATATTCATCTAGAAACTTTGGTAGGTTTTTTCCCACCCTTACCTTGTAGGGGAGGGATTTGGAATTTTTATTTTTATCCTTTGTCTAGTTGAAAAGATCTGGGAATAAGATTGAATGCACCCCATTGGCTACTTGATTTTTGGTGTCCTTTTTTATTTTTTAGTATAAGGTAGGTCTTCCTCTTTTCTTCTCACTTCCTATGTCAATTGGGCCCTTTTTTCTTCTAGTGATGATGGGGTTGAGATCCATTCTAAGGTGGGAGGGGCTATCATATTCCTTCAAGGATTCAAAAGAGGATCTAGGAGGGGAAATGGAGCACATCGAAAAGGGGAGGGTAGGTATCAACATCAATGAGGGAGGGGTTAATATCTAGGGATCCAAAGGTCGATCTGGTGGGGGATGGTGACATGAGAGGGAAGAGGAGGGATGGATCAGATTTGAAATGGGAGGAAAGGGGGTGGGGGTTGGTAGGAGGGGGGAGGGGGGGCATATTAATGGAAAATGACTTCATAAATAGAAGTAGATAAAGGTTCAAACCTATTGGGAAGAGCAAACATGGAGCATACCTAGCTTGACTGTGCCGTAGGATGGTTGATGATAGGTGCCTGGATAGCCAACTACTTCCCTTTGAACTCCTTTTCCCATTTGAAGCTGACATGGGCTATGGGTCTTTCATTGTTGAATCCCACTTGGGTGACTTTTTTTTTAGGTGGAATCTTGGAGCTTTGTGCATCCTTATGCTATTTGAGGGATGGACATTAAGACTTGAGATGTCCTTGGGATTGGAATTCAATGCAAAATGCTAGCTTTTTCTCATACTCAATAGCTTGGCACAACCTGAAGATTCCATAGATGAGATTGATGCAAGTGGGAAGCTAGGAGGTCAAGTTGGCATTAATGTAGATTCTGGCTTGAGCTATACAGGTTCTAGCTTTTATTGCAGGTTCGATGGCAATAAGGTCTCCAATGTATCCCCCAATATTGCAAAGGATGTCCTTGTGAAATAACTAGATGGGAATATCGATGAGGCAGACCCAGATGGGTGTGAAGTTGTTGTCTTTAGTACGAGGATTGAAATATTCCCCTATTTCTTGAGAAATAGGCTTTTCCTACCATAAAACCATGTCCCCTAGTGAGGATGCAGGCATAGTCATTCTGGTTATTCAACTGGATCAAAAAAAATCCTTTGGAAAGGACCACCAATTGGAAGCTCCTTATTTTTCACCATTTGAAACCTACCCATTTTTGTATGGACTCCATGTAAGGCCTCCCTTAGATAAATTTTCCCACAAGGGAGAGAGTTTCCATGGATAGTTTTGGTGCCATGACTGCTTCTGGGATCACCAAGTTTTCATATGATATGGTTAGCAGTGGATAGGTCGTAGTCCTAGAGGATATGGGATTTGGAGTGCCCATTACCTTCTCAAGGTACAAAAGGGTGACTCCATGCTGCATAAGGGGGTTGCTACCAAGTAGGGGGGGAACAAATCCCTTGTAGTTTTCCCATGGCCAATCACAGTTTAAAATTCCCTGTCCACCAAGATTAGGGTTAGGGCCCTTGGAATCATTTGTAGTGATAACTTCATCCATAGGGGAAATCTCTCCCTGCTCTAGCTCAAAAACCCCTACAAGGGTTTGGGAAATCCTGCCTAAAGGCACTAGGGTTGTCGGGGTCACTCCTATTCTTGTTCCTATTGCCATCTTGCCTAGAGTTTTATATTGAATAACTTGTTTTTAAGTTTTAATTTTACAAATTAAGAATACCCTAAAATAGTTTAACATTTTAGATTTTTCATTCTGATAAGGGTAAAAGAAGGGGTTTTGAAATGGTCCTCAAACCTTTTACAAATATTTACAAATAGAACCATAAAGTTCTATAAAGGAACTTCAAAAAGCACAACAACAACCCCTTACACCTCATAAATCAATAGATATATAGGGAAACCAACCTAAGAATAGAAATCACCAAAAAAAATTGAAAAAAACAAAATAAACACTACATAAAACAATAGAGGAGGGACAAAATACATGTAAGATCCTCAACCTCAATTATTTTTCTTTAGTTGGTTATTTAAAAAGACTATTATAGTCTTCAAATCCTCCATCTAGATCTCAAAATCCTCCATATTGTGGTTCAAAATTTGGATTATTTTCTTCCTAGACTCATTAAAATACTTAAGGATAATATAAGTCTACTTAAGGATCTCTAGAATATGATTTAAAGGGATATACCTAGTTATTTAATTCTTAGGACTTTGATTCTCCATATTGTACTATTCCTTGGGATTGAAGCCCTCCTTAGGCACAATGTTTAGATTTTGAGAGTTCTTAATGAAGGTATCTTGATGGTTGAACCTCTTCCCTTTAGTCTCCCTATTCAAGATTTCCACCACCATAAATTTTACAAATGGTTTTTTCTTCCTATGGGTAATCCCTGGGACCAAATTATTTGTCGTAAACACCTTCTTTAACCATTTTTTGGGAGTGAAAGACCCATCATAGGAGTCCTATGAATCATTCTCAATCAATATTTTTTTTGAATCTTCATCTTCATAAGCTAAATCTTCTTTAGAGTCTACAAGTTTTAACTTCTTCTTAAGCTTCTCACCCATGGGCTCCCAAATAATTTTTTCATGAAATCCTTTCTCTGCCCTAACATGCTTGAAGATAATAAGGAGAATACCCTAATGTAACAAAGTGGAAATTTTACCTCGCTAGATAGCATCAATGGTTTTATGCATATATTTAAGAAGAAAACCTATTATATTCATCTTCATCCCTAACTCTAGATAATTCAAGAAAGCAAAATAGGAACTCCTCACCATAGAGGATCTTGAGTCTAAAGTTATATACTTAATAATGGGGATGAAAATATGGTTACAAGGATGTGGTAGGTAATCCCTTTCCACTCCACTTCCTTCCTAGTGAGGGTTTTCATTATTATCTAAGAATGTTTCAATATCACTGGCTAATGAATATTTTTCTTTCTGTATGCTTTCAACCTCAAATTTGTAACCAGTAACCTATCATATTGTATAAGCCCCACTTCCTAATGGTAAAAATATATTTATTGATCTACCAAATGATCTAGTTTTTAATGTCACTAAAATAGAGGAGCCAGTACATCTAGAATATGATGTTGAAATTACAATGTTCTTTTATGGTTCAAAGTGAGAACAAGGACAAGGTGTTGGAGCTATATTTTACACAATGGAAGGTATGCCAATCCCTTCATCATTCAAACTAAACTTTCCATGCACAAACATCAACATAGAGTATGCAACCCTAATTCTACGTCTTCAAGAAGTTGTCACTATAGGCATTAAACACATAATAATCTCTGGTGAATTCCAACTTGTAGTTTATAAAGTAAATAGAACTTACTAATGTATAGAACTAGTCCTAAAAATTTACAATAAAATAGTAAAAAATTTCTAGCAAAATTTTACTGGTATGAGATCATTAACTTGCTCTGTTTGACTAATATATTTGCAAATGCAATGACCTCTCTAGAATCCTTGACTTCAAAGAACCCTATTGGATAGGTCCAACTGCTAATCATCAAAACAATGTCAAAATTTGCAATTGCACAAGTATAGTGTAAATATGGAAAATATGTGAATTTCATTCATGCAAATCCATATGAGCCATGGATTACTCAAATAAATAACTTTCTCAAGTTTGGTACTCTCCTAAAGGATTCATCATGAACTGCTAGATGCGTGTTTAAACAAAGAGTAGCTCATTACACTATTTTGGGTGATGTGTTGTATAGACATGGCTATGATGGAATTTTACTTTGATGTTTAGAGTCCATAGAGGCATAATGGGTTTTATCAAAATCCCATGATGGTAATTGTGATGTCCATTGTAAAAAACATATTTCATATGGGTTACTATTGGCCTATAATGGAAAGTGACTATTGCAAATACGTAAAGAAATACCAAGAATGCTAGCAACATGCCAATTTAACTCATGTACCATCATGGGTGTTACAACCCATTCAAATTATTTATCCCTTATCACAATGGGGTCTCTATTTGATTAGTAAGATCTCACCTCCCTCATTGAGACAATATAAATTTATCATAACAACCACAAAATACTTCACAAAGTGGGTCAAGGCAATTCCAATGATCACTAAGACAAGAACAAAAGAATAGGAGTTCATACTCCAACACATTATCTATCATTTTAGTATACCATTGAAAATTATCTCTAAAAATTGTACATCATTTAAGAATAAGGATGTTTGAAAACTTTGCAAAAAATATCATATCCAACATAGTTTTGTGACTTCTTACTACCAACAGATAAATGGACAAGCTGAGGTAATTGATAAGATATTATTAGCCATTCTAAAGAAACTAGTTAAATAAAATCAAAGATAAGTGTATACTCAAATCTCCTTGCCACTATGGGCTTATCAAAAAATCATTTGAATACCTACAGAGGTAACACCATTTTCGCTATTCTATGGAGATGAAGTAATCATACCTCTTGATATCGATATCCCCTCACTACAAATTATATTACAAGAATTCATGGATTGCAATACTACCTAACAATAACATCTTGATTGACTCACACTCCTTCATGAAAGGTGAATCAACACCTTAGAATATCTATGAGTATATCGAGATCATATCAAATATGTTTATAATGCAAAAGTGTATCTATGTGAATTCCAAATAGGATATCTCATCCTTAATGAGAATCAACAAAACACCAATGCATTGCCATACCTTCATGATAAATTTATGTCTAATTGGTTATGTCCATTTGTTATCAAGCATAATTTGGGTCCTAGAACGTACAGGCTTTCTAGCCTAGAAGGGATAGAAGAGCCTAAATGATTGAATATTATACACTTGAAATCATTTTATACCTAATGTTATTTATGCATATGTAGTTATACATGGCTAAAAAAACACCACAAAATGCAAAAGTTTTGCTTGATCATTCACATTGCATTTTATTTATCCATCAATTCATCCATAACTCATACATGCATTTCCATCACCTACATTTTAATTCATATCTTTTGCACAATAATAGACATTATGATAGTTTTGATAATCATTAGTCCACTACGTCTTGTTGCCTTAATCATGGGCACCTTCGATCTAGCATTACCCTAGTTTTGGCATCCTAAATCATGTAAAATAAAAACACAAAATTGCATTAATATCCCATAACACCTCACTTATTTGGTAATATATAGTTTGAAAATTCTCTAGGTGTTTTCAAGCACTCAGCCACTCCTAGTGTTTCAAGCAACCTCCATTAAAAGTCTAGCAGTCATTAGGTGTTACCACATATTCCTAGTCAAATAAAATCTCTTCCTAGATCAAAGCATACTTCTCACTAAGAATATTATGAGTTTTAGGAAGTGACCATACCATTATTGAACCAACATATATCATGTTTTTAATAACATCTTGCATTTGAGAGGGATGACACCATGATTGGATTGAACCTTAAACTAAAAATTTATTCTTGCTTGTCCCATTATGTAAATAGTCCAAATACAAAACAATAAAAATAGTGGTTTTCACCACTTTAAAATATACATATTTGTTTAATTTATGATAGAAAGAGTAGTATGGATAAGGGTAAAATTCTCATCAAGACTCAATTCGATTGGTTGAGAACCTGATTCCCCAAAGCTCTAATTCTTGTCACACAAATAATTTCATCATAAAATGAGTAGTAAGGATAGGATAAAATTCTCATCAGGACTTTATTCGAGTGGTTGAGAATAGGATTTCCCAAATCTCACTCTTTAATAACAAACAATCATCATAAACCTTTAAGTAATAAAAATATGATAAAATTCTCATATGGAATTGATTCAAGTGGTTAAGAATTTGATTCTTCAAATATTGGAGACCCTAATATTGGACTATAATCATGTGTGGTGACACATATTATTGAAGAGATATTTTAACACATAAGGACAAGCTAAATTTCTTGGTTCTCACCATGAATGGTTTAATCTCAATTTACTTGATATGGGTAAAATAATTCATTATTGCACACACAATAGTTCTCGATTGATATGTGTCATTACCTTACTCATAATAAAAAATAAACATTCATTGCACACATAGTTGGTTCTTGAAGATATTTGACTCCAGTAGGACACCTTTAGCATTATATGGATTAGTGAGATGAATAAATGAGTTTTTTCAAGGTCACTAGGACATTTGAGTCTTTAGAAAAAAACTCTATATTTTTTATCCCTAAGGTAAACAAAGTTGAAATAAAATTCATTCCATATTACCACCACATTATTATATTATAGCCCACATTAGTGTTAGATGTTTTTGCCCCTGATTAAGCATAAAGAAACAATGGTCAAACAAGAATAAAAACTCCAATAAAACATTTTCTCTTCTCATAATTTGTATTTTTCTTCGTGCTATTTTGGTTATTAAGATATCCTTGTTAGATAGGTTAGATACCGGATAACCATAAAAAATGATGATTATACAACCACTAACAATTTTATGAAATATTTTAGTGTTCAAAATATCATGATGAAAATACCATTAGCAATATGCATGTTATTCAGAATGCATCCATACAATCATATACATATGCATTCATCCATACATCCATAATAGAGCAAAAGAGTGACACAAAATAATGCACAATAGAAAAATTCATGTATATATAAATATGAATGAGTAAAAAAGGTACATAGTTTACCAAAAATATTGCATACAATAGAGCACTAACGCTCACATAAAGTAAAAATAAAAACTATAGAAAGAGGTAATAAACCACTACTAGCTAGCACCACCAGGATACCTATGCTCTCAAAGAGAAGACATATGGCCAGATGCCTATAATACTAATGGATCTGGAAAATGAAGAGCTCTAGAGCAAGAACCACTAGGCTTGGACTCACTCTGATGGTTGGATCTAGATATTGAGATAGAAGGTTAAATAGGAATAGTGATGTTACACTGTACAAGCTGATCCTCCAAAAATCAAATATACACCTCCTACGAATGAATGTAATCCTCTTGAGATCAAAGTTGAGATTAATCCTATCTCATATGACTAAACCATGATATCTATATGAATTCCAAAAACTAGAACTACATCACTACCTCCATCTGGGACACTACATAGCCCTTCCACCTTGCTCTACAAATAAGATAACTTTTCATATTGAGCCATCATAGCTATAGAAGATGATCTCACTCCTCATATAAGTTATCTATGTTATCTTGGAGAGTCCCCCAATCCTCCTCACTTCATACAAGAGATCTCTTGAGAACACCCAAAAAGTTACCATCATCCCCCACTACACCCTCGACTATCTGATCCACATTGGTCTTTGATCACTATCCACCACCACTAGCTTGATGATATATCTATCACCAAGGAGTCTCCTCTACACTAGATCCACCATCATCATCACCAACCCCATCATCAATAGCCTGAATAGGTACCCAAGTAGGCTATAATGCAAATAAATCATCATAATCATCAATCATCTTGACATAATCCATATTTGGGATATCCATCATATTATCTACCTCATCCTCAATAGGTTAATTTATATAATAAGGTAGAATCAACTCATCACTATGGTTCCTATACACAACTGGAGTATCATGAATTCCCTATGGCAACCTGAAATCAAAGAACATAAGATAATTTAATCAATTCTCTCTCACTACCATGGTTCCCAATAACCAACCTAACTTACCTAGTCCACCATAGTTGCACGCTACTCTCATACCATGTGACCCCTAGCTATGGTTACTAAATAACATCTGCAACTATCAAACCTACTTAAATATCTTAAAGTGCTCCTAGCCCTAAATATGAGCAAGTAAGTTGTAGCCCAATCCCTTCCATTCCAACCTCTCCACCTCATACAACTCGATGTAGAGGTGGCATAGCAAATTTGATTTCCAAACATAAACTTGAGGTTGCTCAATCATATCTAGCACCAACCTGATTTGGTTCCATGGAAACCTAACTTCACTATTGTTTTGCAATAACATGTTGGATACAATATACATAACAAAGGTTGATAGTGTCTCCAACTAGCCCTTCTGGTACATCTCTAAGTATTATATCCCATCCCTACTAACATCCACATCCTCCCATCCATCACCATAATGAGGTCTTAGCTCATGCTCCTTTTCATACTTGACTCATATAGGAATCCCCTTGATAGGAACATGAAAGATGTGATAAACATCCTCTAGTGTAATAGTAACCTCCCTTGTTGGAAGCTAAAAAGTACCTCTTTCAAGATCCCACATCTCAGCCATGTTGAAAGATACCCCTCATCTACTTGTACCACCTCCATCGTGCCACAACCAACCAACCCAATAGTCTCCACCACTTACAATGATTAGAAGTTAGTGCCTTCCTGACACGACTAAGAAATGAAAAAGGTGGTGTCATGCCTCAAGCATTTTCACCTGCAACAAAAAAAACAAAAACAAAAAAATCAATGTCATTACGACATCCATTAACATTTAAAAAAAAATCACCATCCCACCTTTTATATTTTTCAAAAAAAACATGTTTTATATCACACATTTTTTATCAATTAAAAAAAAAAATTTTCACCCACCCCCTTATGGTCATAAAAAAACAATAATAAAAAAATAAACTAATTGATAGGTTTTTGGACTATTGTTGAAGCAAGGATGGTCCTCAGGGATACACAAGCCTATTCAGAATACTGATTGAAACAAGGAATATTCAAGAGATCCCCTATTCATTGGATTTTACAAAGGGGCTTCCTCTCTTTACACATATTGTACTTTGACAAGATCAAATGAAATGAATTGTTTTGTAATTTAGACCCTTGCAATTTGGGGTAACTTACTATTGTAAAAGAAAGAGGAGATTCAAGATCCCAAAATCTCAATATAAAAAGTATTGTTATCTATATTTATCACTTGTGTATTTTATTTTATTATTGGGGTGTATATTTTAGCTTACAATATTACTGTGGCTATATTATGGAGGTAATACTCCATAAGAAAGTATCACAAATAGTCATGATTATTACTATCATATAATTTTGTAAGAGAAAGAGGAGTAATAAATATTACATACATTTTGAGCAATTAATATTGTAAGTTGTTCTACATGCTTAGTACATGTATGATTCAGGCTATTTACATTCATATTGTTGCTTATTATTGAATGCTATTTGATATATTATTATCCTTGATTTACATATTAATTTGATCATATTATTCTACTCATATTATTATCTTGACCTTATTGTATAGTGGCTATATTATATTTAATCCTTATGGTAGTACTAAGCCTTAAAAAACCATCAAGTTCTACTTGTATGCTTCCCATCAATTTTGGACTAGTATTAAATATTTTAGCAAGATATAAGTGATATTACTGCAATTTGGGGCAACTTACTATTGTAAAATATAGAGGAGATTTAGGCTCCCAAAATTTCAATATCAAAAGCATTGTTATATGTTTTTATCGCTCGTGTCATTTATTTTATTATTGGGGTGTATATTTTTTCTTACACATATTACTATGGCTATATTATGGAGGCAATACTCCATAAGAAAGTATCACAATAAGTTATGATCATTACTATCACATATTTTTGTAATAGAAATAGAAGTAATAAAGATTACATACATTTTGAGCAATTAATATTGTAAGTTGTTCTACGTTCTTCGTACATGTATGATTCATACTATTTGCATTCATATTGTTGCTTCTTATTGAATTTTATTTGATGTATTATTAGACTTGATTTACATATTTATTTGCTCCATTATTCTACTAAAATTATTATCTTGACCTTATTGTATTATGGCTATATTATATTTGATCCTATGATATTTATGGTAGTATTAAGGCTGAAAAAGCCATCAGGTTCTACTTGTATGCTTCCCACCAATTTTGGACTAGTATTAAATATTTTAGCAATAAATAAGTGATATTCTATTCATAAAAGAATTGATTAACAAAAAAGTATGTCGATAGCTTATCCAACCAATTCTCCACAACTTTTGCATTGATTCTTCCTTCAAAGACAAGAATATCAAAGTTCATGTAAAATATGAATGGTGTTGGGGCACTAAATGGTTGTAATACTACTAGTATATAACAACCATTGAATAATTTGGGTAAATCTATCCAAATTCTAATTATTTTGCCTTTCAACGGATTCACCCACCATTTATTTGGAAGGATATATTATCTCATTGTCGTCCACCATATAAGGTCATTTAAAATTGATGGGTAGGTAATAAAATGGGTTGCATGCCTATCACCCAATATTCTAATAGCATGATCTCATATTTATAATCATACACTAAGAAATTAGAGTGCTCTAATACCATTGATCCAAAAATATTTATGGATAATGGATTCTTTATTATATAAAAAAAAAAGTAGAAAAAGAAAAAAGATTGCAAAATAAGTAATATTTCATCAATCTAAAAATGGTATTACAACAAAGGCAATATTTGAGGAGAGATTTTTCTAGATCCCATAGTCTATTAGAAGAGATATCTACTAAAACCCCAAATGCAACTATGCATTACCACCATGCAAACATGTCTTATCCCAAACCTTAACACCATCACTTTCATAAATGAATTACAGGGTGGTTATAATGGTTTGAATTTTGATATGATGGTTATGATAATTTGACTTCTATGAAACAAGATGTAGGGTGCAAAAATTATGTTGCTAATACCAAGAATTCGGTGGTCCATACCCATTCTATAATTTTGCACTCTATGGTCTATACCTATTTTGCAATATGCACTCCATGGTCTATATCCATTCTACAATCTATACTCTATGGTTTGTACTCATTTTTTAATCTACATTTTATGGTATGCACCTATTCTAAAATCTACATTTTATGGTTTACATCCATTTCATAATCCACACTCCATGGTTTATACGTATTCCAAAATTTTTACTTAATGGTTTGTATGTAGTTTGAAGACCCATAGTCTATGTGCTAGCATCATATAATCTACGTGAATCAACACTAAATCAAGTTGGCATTGTATCCATAAATGGAGAAAATTTTATAATATAAATAACTTATTATCTAACCTCAAAGAAGTTACACTTGCACAAACACTCATTTAAAAGAGGCTCCATACATTCCTCTCCTATGACATCTAGCATGGAGAAGCTATCACTTTGCTCCACATTGATATTTGGTAACCTTGGCAAATCCTTTAGCCTTATTCCATGTCTAAAAATCAAATACATGTGTTATCCAATGGTCATGGTATAAAACACATTATGCTACCATAGCTTCTAAACATAGGGGACAACTCCACATGTGCATATGTTATTGGGTTATATTGACATACACTTGTTTCTTAGCTTAAAATAGGGATTTATGTTGACACACATACATTATAATGCCTAACATAGGGACACAAAATAGGAGTTTGACCAAGGAGATGATTATTGTTCTAAATTGTAATTCTAACAACATTATTATTGACTTGTCTAATTTGGTCCAAGAATGATTACCTTTTTCCTTAGCTTACGGTCTCAAATATTCTTTTCCCTTCTAGTATAGCTCTTCCTCCCATGTCCCCTCCATTTTTCCTCTTTCTTCCTATTATATTTCCTTTATATTTTCTCCCTCCTCTCTTTTATCTCTCTTAAAATTCTCATACCACTCACCTTGAACTACATGCTCCTTCAAATAGTAAACACATTAACCTCCACCACCTTTTTGTAGGTTTAATTTCATATCAAGAAGGTAGAATGAAAGGGTTGATAATTACCTTTGACATTAAGTAGAATTGAGTGAATAATGTATTTATTGGTAGTAGAATATTTTTAATTTCTCTAAGCATCAATAATTATTAAATTATACAATATTAAAGTGATACTTTAATTGTCCAATTTATTGTCTTAGTATTATCCTCTTGTGAAGATAAAGTATGTACATACACACATTTTTTATTTTAACACAAGACAGATTTTGTAACACATTATAATTTATAGATTATAGGAAATATGGTAAGAGAATGGTAATATGAAAGATACATATGTTTTTGAATTGTTTTATCTTACCTTAATTGTCTTCTACACCTACAAAATAGATGAATGCTTCCACATGGTTATTGTAATCATATAAAATCAGCATCATCAAACTATTGCATGAATTCACAATAAGAAAACATTATATTCAATCTAACATAATATCATAAAGCATGGTACAACGCATTAACATACCATTAATAATTTTATGTTACATATCATACGTCACTATTATCTATAGTATCCTAATAGTCAACCACGCATTAAATATTATCAAGGGGTCAAAAATATGGGCATGACAATTTGGAGTTTTATATTGAATAACTTGTTTTTAAATTTTAATTTTACAAATTAAGAATACCCTAAAATAGTTTAAAATTTTAGATTTTTATTTTTGATAAGGATAAAATAAGGGGTTTTAAAATTTTCCTCAAACCTTTTGCAAATATTTACAAATAGAACCATGAAGTTCTGGAAAGGAAATTAAAAAAACACAACGACAAACCCTTACACCTTATAAAGCTATAGATATATAGGGAAGCCAAACTAAGAATACAAATCACCAAAAAACACTGAAAAACCAAAAAACCACTACACAAAACAATAGAGGAGGGACAAAATACATGTAAGATCCTCAACCTTAATTACTTTTCTTTAGTTGGTTATTTAAGAAGACTATTCTAGTATTCAAATCCTCCATCTAGATCTCAGAATCCTCCATATTGTGGGTCAATATTTGGATTGTTTTCTTCCTAGAGTCATTAATATCCTTTAGGATAAATAATTTTAATTAAGGGCCTCTATAATATGATTTAAAGGGATATCCTTAGTTATTTCATTCTTAGGACTTTGATTCTCCATATTGTACTCTTCCTTGGGACTAAAGCCCTCCTTAGGCACAATGTGTAGATTTTGAGAGTTTTGAATGAATGTATCTTGATCTTTAACTCTCTCCCCCCTAGTCTCCTGATTCAAGATATCCACCATAATACATTTTATAAATGGTCTTTTCCTCCTATGGGCAATCCCTGGGACCAAATTATTTATCACAAAATCCTTATTTAACCCTTTTTTGGGAGTGAAAGACTCATCATAGGAGTCCTTTGAATCATTCTCAAGCAAGAATTTTTCTGAGTCTTGGCCTTCATAAGCTAAATTTTCTTTAGATTCTACAAGTTTCAGCTCTTCTTAAGATTCTCACCCATGGGCTCCTAAATAATTTTCTCATTAAATCCTTTCTTTGCCATAACATGCTTGAAGATAATAAGGAGAAGACCCTGATGTAACTTAGTAGAAATTTTACCTCACTAGATAGCATCAATGGTTTTCTACATATATTTGAGAAGAAAACATGTTATATTCATCTTCCTCCCTAACCATAGATAATTCAAGAAAGCAAACTAGGAAATCCTCACCATATAGGGTCTTGAGTCTAAAGTAATATACTCTATAATAGGGAGAACAATATGGTTCCAAGGATGTGGTAGGTAATTTCTTTCCACTCCACTTCCTTCCTGGTGAGGGTTTATTGTCAAAGAATTTTTCAATCTCACTTGGTAATGAATATTTTCCTTTGTGTATGCTTTCACCCTTAGCTTTGCAACTAGTAAGCTCTACCAATAACATAGTTCATATTCAAATACCTTCACCTTCCTAGCACCCCAAGAATAGGCTATATTATTAGACAACTCTAGATCATATCCTTCAATTTTTTTGAGAAACTACAAAATGACACCCTTGTACAAGATCTCTTAAAATTCTTTATCAATGTTCAGAAGCAATGAATTTGAGCACAAGTTTTTGTGTTCCATATTCCTAGCATAAATACTTTGAAAGAGCTCCCCTTTTAACCTCCAAAAGATAAATTTTCATCTTATATTGAATGAATATAAAATTGTAGGCTACGGACTTTACCAAATTCAAGTCAACTTGAAACCTCCACCTACTCTTCTACATGTGACCCATCAGGAGGAGAGTGCTTGGGAAATATCTTGCCCAAAATGAATCCAAAATCATGGGATTATAATGACTCATATGAGTCCCATCCACTTTCAAGCAACAATTCCAAAGATTCCTGAGACTCAACCCATAGTAATTGTTGTTAGAAAAGGACTAAAAAAAAGAGGCATGGAGGAATAAAGGCAAAGCAACTCTAGAATTTCAAAAAATGCTATAAACTCGAAGTTTTAAAATTCTTTCCAAAAATTCCTCATGAAAAATAACTCTCCATACCCAATTCCTCTACACAAATTCTTCCTAGTAATGAAAATGTCAATGCTCTACATTCAATCCCCAAAAGTGCTCCTCCTAAGACTCCCTTTCAACCTCCCTTGAATAGAACTTAGAACACTATCTAGACAAATGTTAAATCTACCCTTCAAAAGATAAATGTTTGTCTTCTCTTGAAAAAATATTTTAGAATTTTAAAGTGCATTATGTACATTATTTATTTATACATGAATTATAACCATTTGATATATATTTATTTAAGTGAATGATGGATCAATCATTTAAAAATATCATTTTATTATAATTTATCCTCTTATTATTGGTCATATTGTGGGTATAAATTTGGGGGATAAAAAGAACATATCTAGATTCAATTGGTAAAACCAAAAAACTGTTATAAATTAGACTTACAAACATGATGAAATAAAAATACATAATATGAATGGAGGAATTGAAAATATGGATACTAATAAAGAAAATAAAGAAACTATAAATCTAAAAAATAACTTGAGTTACCTGTATTAAATATGTACTTGATTCTAACAAAGAAGAGATGTGGAGTACTTGATTCTTTCTATAACATAGTTGCTTCCTACTACCTAATATGTATGTAATTTAATAATATGTATGAATATACATTTAAATTTAGATACTCTAATAAAGTTAATAATAACTATCCTATATGTAATATACATGGTAGAAAATTTACTAGAATAATATAAAAATGAAAAACAATTTATCTTTTAATAAATATAGAAAGTGATTGAATGGAATTAGCTTAATCAATTAAATTCTTCAAATTTCAAGGAGGCCTAGGTATGCATCATGCCAAGAGATATATGCATAATTTCCAAGTTGTTGTAATAACACTATGTGTTATTAGTGTAATACAGGGACAATCCATTTCAATCATATATAACTCATTAAAAAATAATTATAGAAATAAAATAAAGAAAGAAAAGAAATTTATCATCAGACATAACAACCAAAAATCATCACATGCTTTAGGAATAAAAATAATGGGTCATGCTAGAACCAAATTTTAACCAAATAAATTAAAGTATGATTTATCATCATTACCAATTTAGATGGGTAGAATTTTACTCTTTTGATTTCAAGGCCATGCTTGAAAAATAAGAATACCTTGACCTTTAAAAATAACACTTATAGCCTCAAATTTGATTATATTTTTTTGACAAAACCCAATTATTTTATGGGTATTTAAATATTCCATACTAAATGGTTAAATCCTTCCCATAAAATCTTAGGAAAGTCCTAAGGATGAAATAGTCATGCCTTATGAAGACACTCTATATTCATAAATCAAAGGGAGAATATTAAAGACTTAGGAAATATTTTAAAAAACATTAACCACATTAATTTTATATGGTATACTATTGGTATGAATTGAATGAAAATAAAATAATGTGTAATGCATATTTTCCATGTTTCCAAATATTTCAATTATCATGAAAATATCACATGCTTGCTTTTTGTATTTCTAAACAAGCCACCTTCCTAAGAAAAGAGAAAAGGGGATCATAAATTATAATTTCTAATGATATTAAAAAATAAAAATCCCACTCCATTTAATTCTTCACCTTTTCTGAAGTTAGTAACATGTAAGAGTGAAAGGTAACCTACAAGGATGGTGTGTTTGTGATTACAAACATCTCCCTCCATTTGATAGTTCTTGAGTTCAAATCCTGTAACATCCCAATTTTTACCCTCTATTTTTTGTTAGAATTATATGGCTTAAGGTTTGATTTAATAGAGGTGATTATGAAATAGAAATGGTTAGTATACTTTGCTAAATTAGGATAATTTGATGCTAAACATCAATTGTTAGTGGCATTTAAAGCATTTATTTACAGTAACATCCTTTCTTGTTGTTAAGGTTAAAGGTTTTAATATGGAATAAAGAAAAGAGGTGTGTGTAGAAAATTTATTTATGGTTGTGTTGTTGGGGATTGTTGATGAATTATTTGTTATTCATGGTGGTCCATTCATGTGCAATTCGTGGATTTAGAAGAAGGATTTAATGTTGCAGTTTGTGTTGTAATGTACATTGCCTATGTACAGTAACAAGAATAATATAAATCTCCAATTTAGTCAGATTTGTGCATTCATGTGTCAAAATCCAAGGGTAATATCAATAATTATATTGTGTATGGAGTTTTAGTAATATTGTAGGTGTTGTTGATTCTTGTTCTATGTTAGAAGTGCATACCCAAACTATGTACAACCATCCATATGCCATTGTTTGAAATAGATAAATAAAGAGAAAATAGGATTAATGATTGTTACCCATTATTAGAAATGATATTTGTGTGATTAACATGCAAGTGGGTATTTTACAAGATCAAGTTATTGGGCAAAACAAGGGTTTTCACCAAACTGTACAAGCAGCGTATTAAACTATAAAAGGGTTTGTAAATTTGTATAGTTGATGATTTTTGGCTTGAGATTGTATTTTTATGCATTCTGAATGTAGATCAATTAGTTTCTATATGAATAGTTACCAAGTGGTTGGTATTTAGGAATTGTACAGTTGTGAACCATACAACTGTACATTTTAGGAATTGTACTATTATGAACTATACAACTATACAAATTGGATTAAGTTAAGTGCAAATAGTGGAAATTCATCTTAAAATCTCTCATTCCACTCACCCCCTTCAGGAAAACTATGCTCCACTCATGCTACAGGTGAAATAAAATGTAGTGGTATTTTGGTAAATATGACAGGGTTTATGGATAAAAATCATAGATCTAGGATTTATGTTTTGGATTAATAAGTTATCTCATGATAACAACTTTGGATCTTAAATTTATATTGAAATAAATATAAAAGGGTAAAAGGGTCTAAATAGTGATATTATATAATTATTATAAAAAAAAAAGCCCAGATTTAGACTTTAGCTAAAAGTTAAAGTCCAACAAAGGCAAATTTGTATGTGAACCATATCCACCTATTGAATAGGGCTTGAAATATTTAAGGGGTTATAAATATCCCTAGATTAGTACAATAATGTTATGACTCAAACTTGTTTGAGGGAATCTAATGCTATATGTCTCAATGGATAAGTTAAATATATATTGGAAACTTAGATTGACTTGTTCTAAATAGCATAGAATATTATAGGTTTGATTATATGTGTACAAGGCAAAAATAGATTAACCTATTCATAGAAGGTTTTGGTTGTTATTATGAATTCTCTTTAACAAACTAAGTAAGTTGTAACTATCTTAAAAAAAAGGGTTCTTACGGATTGTGGTCACACTTAAGGGGTTGAATGAAGGAAAGTTACCCTTTGATATTGTGATTTTGAGTTGTGCACAAGTTTATTTTAATACTATTTCTAGATACTTTTATCTTAAAGTTCTGATAACCTAGGAGAAGAAAAGAATAGCATATTTGTAATATTGTGATTATAATGCATTAAACAAATAGAATCATGTATATGCAATCATGCATTCTAAAATGAGGAATTAAATATTATGATGGCATAAACTAATGTGGGAGAAAGGGTAACTAGGTTGCATTTCTCGGGAACTTATGGGGGTTATCCATGGCAATGTCAATGGATGTAGTTAGTATAGATTTGAAAGCATGTTTCTTGTGTTATGGGATATAGGATGAAAGGAATGGGAAAATTTTCAACTTTAGGAAAGTATGATATTTCCTACTCTTGAATTGAGTTGCATGCATGTTTATTTACAAATGCGTAAGGTGTTTTTTAGAAAACTATTTTTCATTCTATCGATTATTGTTGCATGACATTGTGTAATTAGTTATGCATGTTCATAAAATTAATTGTTTTGATACTGAGTAACCAACCATTTAGTACTTGTGGAACTGAAACAACTAGTACCCGAAGTACTTATTAAACCTGAAGGAGAGTTGAAGATTAGAGGAAGTTGATGCTATATTCATCTGTATGAAACTATTGTTGAAACATAAAAAGCTTTCTTGTGGAAGAAATGATGTAATAGCTTGTAGGAGTTTATGATTTATTTATGGAAGTATAAAAAATGTAACTCCCAAGTATTTGATTGTATTGGATATGAACAATGTAATCTCTTTGAAGTTTTATGTTTTGAAAAACAAGTTGTTTACATGATCTAATATGTTACTTGAATTCTCAAGTGGATGCTTTATTTATATATGAATAAATTAGATCTTTTATTTCCTATAAATGAAAACGTGGAAGCATAGAAGGAACATAAATGCATCAATAAATTTATAATTAAGAGATTTCAAGTGTAGAAGTCTATGATACATAATGGTAGGAAGAAATATGCCTATGATAATCTATTCGATGATTCCATTAACAAACCATATATGGTATGGTTAGCTAGTTAAGCATTGTACCTAAAAATATTATCTCATTGGAAAACAATGAGTAGTCAACAAGGCACACACTTAAGGTTAGGTTGAAAGATACCTATGGTTGGAACTAGTTTAACGTGTGGTTAAACAATAGGGAAAATGCACTTTCTAGTTGAAATAAACTTGAAAATTCTCACTGATAATTATGGGACACTGATTACTCCCATGCACATGGATAAACTTTGATCAAGTTGATTCCTATGTAGTGCATAGCCTTGGAAACTCATATGACTACATGCTCAATGGAAAACTATATAAAAAGACTCTCATACGTATGTAAGTTTTAAAAAAAATAGATGGATATGATGGTTAGTTCTGGTTGGGTAATTTTGGATTATTACAAATCCCTATACATACATGACATCCAAGCAGGTTTCAAAAAAATTACTATAAATTCCCTCTAGATACTGGTATACCTAGATGAGACAACACTGTCAACCATATAAGAGTGGTTTTGGAGGTTTCTCTCTACCCAAGAGTTTTTTCTATAGGGAATATCACAATAGTTTAGGCCTTGGATATTATTTGGAAGGTCAAGGTTTAAATCATGATGTGTGTGTGTGTGTGTGTGTGTTAATCCCCTATTGATAAACTTAGTTCTTGATCTTACAAGGGGTCATGGTTAGGATGGGAATTCTTAGCCTTGAGAATTAGTCATAGGGGTTTCTCACACTATCCAAATCCAAAAAAACATGTAAGAGTTAAAGGTGATATTGAATTCAAATATATTCAATATTTACAAGGATGGCATGGTACCAAAAAAAAACTTTATGGTGCATTCAATAATAGAAACAAATCCTACTATTAGATCCATTAATAATTAAAATATATATTTTTTCAATATCTAATGGTAGCATAGGTTGAAAAGTATCTAGCATGTCAAATAATGCTAATTTTTATCAATACGTGGAAATAAGAAAAGTGTTATCCAAATTATAATATTTCTACAATGGAATTTATACATTACATTGAGTTGTATCTATTATTAGAAATATAGTTCAAGAACATAAAGGATTAGTTTGAGTGAAGATTACTTTTTTTTTATATATTGGAGGAGGGTATTTTGAAAGGGCACTAGTGGAAGCATAAGGATATGGTCTCCACGGGACCAATAACAACCAAAAATCAACAACTCAAAATAACCTAGGAGATCATCCTGGAACAACACAAAGGCATCATCAAAACTAGGGGAGGGAATCTCTCATAGACACTAACAAGATTAGGGTAACCTATTCGAACAAAAATAAGAAATGGAAGATCCATAGAGGACATCCAAAAGAAAAAAAATTGTGAAGAAGGAAGATCCTTAGATTCTTGATCTTAATTACTTGCATCGTGCTCCTCATCAATCACTTGGTTGTGATTACCCTTATGGTGATTGAGATCATTCACCATCTTTGTAGCTTTTTGAACATAAATGGACACACAAGTTAGCACCTTAGCCAGACCCTCAAGGGGATCATCGATAGGCCTCTTACAGGTATGGGGTCCACTCAGAGACTATAATTTGTTCAATTAAACTGATGGTGCTTCAATATTTACTTTCTTTGGCTTCATGGATGAATCCTCTAGATCCTCTTGACCTTACTATATAGTAATAGGAGTATTTCATTTCCTTCCTAGTTTTTTACCTCTGGAAGAGAACTAGTGAGACTCAATTTGTACCGATTAGGGATCCAAAGATCAACTTACTTCTAGTATTGGTAGTATCAATAATGGTAATCTCCATGACTCCTCCCTCTCTCATGATATCCTTCTAAGATATTTCTTGGATCAAAACTAGAATAAAGGGGGGATTAGTGGGACTATTGATGCGTAAAAAAATGGCTTTTAGGCCTCTTTTTGGTGAGTTTACCTATAAAGAATCAGGTGTAAGCCTTTATGGATTGGATGCTTGGAGGTCCCATTATTGAAATTATAAATGGAAATCTCCATTGATCTAAACAAATAATCAAGCACATTGATGGCCTTGATATCCCTAAAATTTTTCAGGAAGGCCATGTAGAAGCTTCATAGGGGAGAGTTGATCTTGTCAATTGTGAGGTATTGCATTATAGGAATCCTAACTCTATTCCATGGAACTATAAGGGACTCTCTGATGACTCCCCCGTTTTCCCTTCCTAACTTATCCTTGTCCATGAAGAAGTTTAACTCCTCTACCATTGAATGTTTGCCATGGAAAAAAATACTCAATCATTGGAAACCTCTATCACCTCCATGAGTATACAAATATTAATCATGAATTTGACACTATGAACCTCATTTCATCCATTATTTCATGTCGAAGGAACTTCATAAAAATAATTTTGAATTGCTTCCATAAAATTTCTTTAGAAAGGGTATAAACTTGTGATTGGTGAAAATTTTCTCAATAGTGGAATCGATATACATGGAATCAAGCTCTAGAATTACCATCTCCAAGAAAAAGGTACTTCCTTCAGGATTTGTAGTGGACTCCCACCTCAAAAGGGAAATTAAAGAAAGCTTTTTATAGTGAATCTGGCTTAACCTAAGGGTAAATTTAAAGCATGCAAGGGAGGTCAAATGATTTGAAGCTTGTAGGGTACACATGCCAATGTTGATTATTCTATATATTATCACACTTTTTAATCATTTATGAACTGCATCATACCTAGAGGTCTTATACTCATGTTCCCAACTAGGCTTAAAATCATAACAACCAATGAGAAGAAGGACAACTCTAGAAATTACATTAAGGATTTTACTTGTGACATGTATAACTAAGTCAGGACTAGTCCAAATGGTCTCTTATAAATGATTAATCTTAGAGATGCTCTAGAAATGATTGAAGAAAATAAATGTGGCATGGATCATCTTTCCAATGAGGTAATCATTGTAGAATAAGGATCAACACATGACAAAATAGGAAAATTATTTCATGGTAGAGATGTATTTCATATACCAAAGGTGTGTCCTAAAGTTATGTGGTCTTGAAGGATGAGTCTTCAAATATGTGAGATCAAACTTAGAAATGAGATTGATGATGTGAATTTTGCTAAGATTTCAATAAATTCTAGGAAGCCAACTATACCAAAGGGTAGCACTACAATAATACAACACCTTTACTAATGATGATGTCATTAAGGTATTGTGAAAAATATTTCCACCACACATGGATAGTCTATTCTTCTAGGCCTAGGTTGGCCATAATGTCAACTACTTTGTTGCCTTATCTATACACGTGCTAGATTATAATATTGTTATATTTGTGAAGGAGCCTCTTGGATTCTTCAATGAAATCACAAACTCTCCAAGTAAGGATCTAGGTCCCTTTGAGGAGGTTTTTGATATTTAATGAGTCTCCCTAAATTATTAAATTTTGAGGATGAAGGTCATTCAAGATGGATAATCCTTGGTAAAGAGCCTTATATTTGGTCACATGATTTGTTTAGATGCCAATATTTTTAGCAAATGCAAGAATGATTCTACCTTTATCATATCTAATGATGCCACCACCTCTAGCCTTACTTGGTTTGCTTTTAGATACCCCATTAAAATTGAATTTTATCCATCCAATTTGAGGGGGAGTACACTTGATATTAGCTATATCAACTAAAGGATAGAAATATTAGGAGAGATACATGGAGAGCTTAAGTGAAGTAGCAAGGCTAGACTCTAGGACAGGTCTAAGGACCTCATGCTAAGGATCCAATTGAATATTTTTAATAGAAACACACAACACCTACATCCCAATCAATAGGGGATCCTTGGAGACTCTAGATAAAGCTCTGATATTGTATTCTAACCATACTTACCACAAGAAATGTGGAAGGCAAAGAAAGCAAATATACTGGAGGTGTTGGTTGATGAAGGGGTTAGTTCATTGGATGAAAATCTATAGAATATAATTAGGTTGGACCCACTTAATGTAGAATTATGAGAAAAGGAAACATAAGACACTAAATAAAAATGGGCACTCCAAGAACAGGTTGTGCAATGACTCCCAACAAGATAGACATAGATAGTAGCAATTAGGGAGATCATGCCTCCATAAAGAATATTATCAATGGTTAAGATTTTATTTTGAGCAAAAATTTAGGAGAAAAAGGTGAATTTAAGGACAAGGTGTTTCAGCCAAATTAAACTGTCTAGAAGCCAACCATTAGGGGGCTCATATTGGAGATAATAATACAATTTGATCAAGAACTATCCATTTTTTTTACATGCCAAACTAGGTAATCTTGGGTTTTTTCAATTAGCATGATGTAGGTTCTAAGAAGGGTGGACAACACCTTGGTAGTGACAACCTAGTCTTCCATAATTTCACTGAGAGGGAAAGACTTCCATGCTTACCTTTGAGGGGTGGAACTAATGAAATTGTAGATATTATCTATAAAGAGATGATCTATGATAAGTTTCAATATGGTTAGGTTAGGATCATAAGCAATGGTTTATCATTCAACCAAGGGTCCCTCTAGAAGTCGATATGATACTCATTACCAAGATGCCATCAGAGTCCTTTTATATTGATGGGTTTGGATTTTATGATTGAATTCAAAAATGTTGATCCCCTTGGGAGAGGGCCTTCATCCATAAATTTGTTATGTTCAAGGTATTTTTTTATAATTGTAACCCAGGCAGGTTTTACATTGGTAAAGATTCTCCACCCCTCCTTGGCTATGAGGGTCATATTCATTTTGCTTACCTTTCTAAAACCTAGACCTCCTTGAACATTTTTGGTGTAGATTTTATCCCATGCTACCAAAGGTAACCTTATTTAATTATCTGACCCTAACTACAAAAATATTTTTGAATCTATTCTATTTTTGGATATACTATGATAGGGGATTTGAAGATCGACATAAAAACTTTGGAATCCTTTGGATACAAGCTTGCACAAGGGTAGCTTTGGAAGCTTGATTATTAGAGTATATTACATTACTTAGGTACATATAAATATACCACCTTGGATACATTATTATATTAGGATTTTATCTTAGGTTACTTGAGGAAGAAGTAATAAAAGCACAAGTGTCAATGTGCAATGATGTAAATGTATAAGGAGTCCAATTTTACATGAATCATACGAAAGGTAGTTAGGAAGAGTAAGGGCCAAGAAAACTATCTACATATATGTATAGAACCCATAGTATGCATACACAACAACAAGAAGAGATATATCAAATATATCAGATCAGTGTGTGTAGCATAGTGTGATCACTACTACATAGTGAGTAGATACAAGGTAGTTTCCATTAGATTTCTGGAGTATTCATTTCCTCCATTATATCATATTATATTATTTTTGTAACTTTCCATTAATAGCACATTTAAGTCATATTACAGAGTTCCATTATATTAATTTTCTAGATATTTACATGTCGTGATTACTTTATATCATGTCATACATCATCAAAAGCTAATAGTGGTATCATAGCTATGGTAGGTTAGATAGGAATAGGCAGAGTCACAAGAGATATTGAGAGGAGAGAAGAAAATATTTATAACTTATAATTTCATCCATTATAGTACTAATACTTTTTTATATGAAAAAGGAGATACAAAGAAATTTGGGAAGCTTCCAATAGAGAGCTAGGAAGAATATCATTTTTAGAGTCAATCCATCACTAGAAGCAACAAAGAGAAGAAAAGGATATTCCAGGAACCTGAGGGAAGTCATGTTGAAGACCTACGCAGTGCAGAAGAAGAAAATGCCATAGGAGCCTTATTCCAAATTCAAAGGAAATAATCCAAATAATAGTCTAGAAGAAGATAGGAGACTGGTGATCTCCATCAATGACTGTAGACAACAAATTGAAGAAATAATCTTGAAAAAGCTAAAGGGATGCATAGAATATCCCATTAAAAAACTCCTTGTTCTAGAATATTTAAGGTTGGTGATCTCCATAGAAGCCTACGAATTGCAAAAGTGAATAAGTACTAGTAATATCCTATTCCAAATTCTACAAGTAGCATATTATAGAGATCTGAGAGATCTTATAGCCAAAAATTCCACACTAGAAGGTTGAAGAAAATGTCTCATTGAGAAGACCAGAGAAGTTGCAAGATTGAAAACTTTGGAGAGATCTCAAGGAGAAACAAGGAGAATGATTGGAAAGCCTTATTGAAAAGTTTGAAAAAGTCATTAAAGGAGTTCATAGAAGAACTCATTGAATAAATTCACTATCAAAGGAGAAACTTTTGATAGTGAAGAAATTGGGGTATTTCTCACCATTCGACAACAAGCTCAAGAGAGAAAGATTTGGAAAGCAGTTTCCCAAACTTTGAAAAATACTAGAGGAGACCTCAAGAATTTTAGATTCTTGAAAATAAGGCCTATATTGAAGCTATAATTCAACTAGGAGGTTGAAAGAGAACATAGATAGAATAAGACTACAAAATATAAGAGATTTAGAGATTGCCTTTCATAGCTAAGAAGGCACATTTTGGAGATAGGGGTTTTCTGAATCTACAAAAAAAAAATTGAAGGATTCTTGGAGGAGAATCCCAACTACAACACATTATATTTCTAGGGTACAATATTGAAGGATTATTTTAATCCATCTAATATAGTTTTAGAGCGACAAGTTATAGGGTTTCAAAAATTGTGATTAGGTGAGTTAAAAAGTTGTTCCAAATAGCCAAGAAGAGATGCAATTACACCAGATAAAAGGTATAAACTTGGTGAATCAAAAAATTAAGATCTATATCATATTTGAATATTATCAAATGTATGAATCTTAGGTACAAAGGGTTCATTAATTGAATATTTATATTCATTTCATTACTTAACTTCATTAAGAACCTTATTAAATCTAGAAGTTGCAATAAGAAGGTTGTATTTTAAAGTATTCAAAGAAAGTGCAAAAGATAGTTTCTGTTAAGGGTTATTACTTGCACATTAAAATAGGAGTATTTCAAAAGATATAAAAATATCATCTTCCCATTATAAAGTTATAGAAAACAAGACTACATTAAGTTGCAAATATTATAGAAGCATTTAAAATTTCTTTAAGGTTTATCAATATTACACATTATAAGTTACTTTTAAGGAGTAATAAAGAGATTGTAGTTGCACTATATTAGTATCTCTTAAAGCTTATTAGAATTGCACTAAGTGAAAGTAAAATTAGTGCAATATTAAGCCACCTTTAGAGAATATTAGCTGAATGATTATTAGTTTTGATTCATTATTAAGTTTTCCAAGAAAAGGAGAGAGTTTTCCAAGAAGACAACATTGAATCATCCCTTACCTACAAGGATTAGTACAAAGAAGCCACCATAAAAAAAAAAAAAATTAAATCTTGTAAAAGAGATTTGGAGATCTTAGATAATAGGTGCAAAATCAAGGTATTCTATTCTATTTTGTAAATCTATTTACATTAGTTGCTTGCACCATAATATCCTATACTAGGTAACAAAAGAAGACAAAAGTTTGAGTGTCTCAAGGACACGTTCAATACCAACCATCACAAAGCAACTAATAGGAGGGCACTATCTGAGCAAGGTAGATATCCAACAAAAGGGATCACATTAAGGTATATAAAGATACCCTCAATAGCTATGAGATCAAGCATCCATAGTAGAAAACCTATAGTGTCAAATCCAAATAAAGTATCTCATTATCCAACACATATCCATGTTAGAAGGATAGCATAACAAAGGTATATGTAAGGTCCAATAATCAATTACAAATATAAAGTACAAGCATTCACAAAAAGAGACTATTATCATTGCATTTTATTAATTTTAGAGGACAACTGATTACAATGAAAAAAAAAGGTGCTATACCAGGTTACATATTTAAGAGACTTCCAACTAAGACCAACACCTAAAATCACCAATGAAGAACCATAATCAAACTAGAGTCAACGCCTTGTAATGGAGAGAATATTTTTTCACCTGAAGGAAGTATTGAAAGTAAGAAAACAATTGTGTATTTCCTGGAAAAGGAATTTTAAGGTTTGATAGAAAATGAAAGAGACAATACATTAAGGCCACCACTTGTCACATTCAATAGAGTACCCTATAATCCATAACATTAATAAACAGAATTCTTAAGGTAACATATAAGTCTCAAATGTTGAAAGACATTATTATCATAGGTTGTTTGTTGAATAAGGAGTGTTACTCAAGACTAAAGCATTATTTAGTAAAATCTCTCAAGTAACACATGGGTGAAACCCAAAGGATAACAAAAGCTACTTAAGTGAAATAGAGTGACGACCAAGAGGGGTACAACAAAGTCCAAGTAGAGTGTAAAAAAAGTCCAAGAGGAGTGTGAGAAAAGTTTTATCCAACATTAAAGCAAATGTGCATTCAGTAGAGAACATATTCAAAGGTGCAATTAAGTTCATTAAAGACTATCACAAAACATCAAGATGTTACATTATGTTTCAATGACTACAATGCCCATCAATCATTCATAGGTGAAGAAGTTGAATCCATGGGTTGAAAGGATACAACCAACATTGTCATGTGAGAGCACCAAATGCTTACCATCATCCTATTTTAGAATACTTACCGTATTCCAATCAACTTATATTTAGGAGGTAAATATGTATATCATTCAATTATTTCATTTTCTCTAGTTAGGAATTATAAGGTATTAAGCATAAGGTTGGTTATTACTTTATTATCAACCTTAAGGAAGAAATATTGTCAAACATAGAAGAAATTAGAGAATTGCTTACATTAAGATATTTGTGAATCACCAAGTAGGAGATATAAGGTTGTCAACCTTGGTAAATTCAATATCAATTTACAAATACTATTATTTTCTAATATTTTGAAAATTAAGGAGTTATAAGGCATACGCAACCAAACTATAGATAATTGGAAATTAGAAATTAAATTATTAAATAGATAAGCAAATCTATTGCTTACATATAGAGTTGGAATTAATTTGTAACACTTGTCTCATACTCATACTAAGGAGACAAAAATAAATCCAAATATAAGAACTCCATTAGAGTATACTTCATTAGGAAAGATAAGGTACAATTGAAGGTTTATAATTATTCCCATTTCATTACAAAATCAACTCAAAAGTGAACTAATCGTTGCTAAGCTTATTATCATCTCCTATAGCATATTCTAAACTAGTTAGGATGTATAAGGAAGCCTACAAAACCTAAATCTAAGAAATATTTTATCAAATCTATTAGGGAGTTATAAGAAATCTTACAAGTATCACCATGACTAGAAAAAAAATTATCGTTATAGAATCTTAAATACTTAAGGGTCCAAATTACTTCTCATGGAAAAACAAAGTAAGGTCTATTTTGACATTTGAATTTTTTTGAAAAATTATTAAAAGAGAAAAAATTAAACCAACTTCAGATGATATAGAAATTCAGAGGTTCCAAGAAAGTGATGGTAAGGTATTAATGATAATAACTTTTTCCATCACAAATGAAATACAATCTTACATTAGTTTAGCAGGATCATCTACAAAATCTTGGAAAACCTTAGAGAAAATATTTGAAGGGAAAAATAAAGCTACTATCTTAAATATTCAAACTCAATTACATTCCCTAAAAATGAAAAATGGAGAAAATATAGAACTATTCCTAAGGAAGGTAACATATATTAAAGGAAAATTATTAACCTTATGAGAAAAGTTTGAATATAAATTCCTTGTTCAAGTAACCATAAGAGCACTTCAAGATAACCATAAGTATCTAGTTACATAACTACAGGTTCTAAGATACATCATTTGATGAGCTAATCAATATTATTCAATAATATGAGGTACAAAGTATAGTAAGGGATGAAATAACTAACACTATATTGGTTTCAAAAGATACTCCATAGGGAAACATAGCCTCATATTCAAAAGGACAAAGACAAGGGAATTATAGATATTGTCAGATATGTAGGAGAAAAGGTCATAGCACTAATTACTGTAGATTCAATCCAAGAAACTAGAATCAAGGAAAATAAAGGAACTATGGAAGCCAACCAAATAGGGCATTCCAACCAAGGTAATATAAAAATAATTCATATTAGTAGTAGTTTCAATGGTAAAATAATTATCCACAAATGGAATATCATGAAGAGAATAAAAAAGGACATCTAGCTCAAAGGATTGAAGAAATTTTAGAACTGGAAGATCCTACATACAATCATGAAGTCAAATATCTTTTAGCTAGAATAGCATTTCGTGAAGATATTAACTTCTTGCTTGAACGGGTTATAAAAACAAAGAAGGAGAATACAAACTCCAAGATCAACAATAAGATCCTTATTGAAGACTAAAGTCTTTAATATTGAAATAATGTAATACAAGGGGGTGTTAGAGTATATTACATTATTTAGGTACATGTCAATGTACCACCTTGGGTATATTATTAGACTAGAATTTTATCTTAGGTTACTTGAGGAAGAAGTAATAAAAGCACAAGTGTCAATGTGCAATGATGTAAATGGGCAAGGAGTCCACTTGTACATGAGTCATAGGAAAGGTAGTTAGGAAAATTAAGGGCCAAGAAACCTATTTTCTTATATATAGGGACCATTGTGAGCATACACAACAACAAGAAGAGACATATCAGATATATCATATCAGTGTGTGTAGTAGAATTTTCACACTAATATGTAGTGAGTAGGTACAATGTAGTTTTCATTAGAGTTATGGAGTGTTCATTTCCATAATTACATTGCATTATACTATTTTTCTAACTTTCCATTAATAGCATATTTTAGTCATATTGTAGAGTTCTATTATATTACTTTTCTGCATATATACATCTTGTGATTGCTTTCTCCCATGTCATACATCATCAAAAGCTAACATTGATTGAGGAGGGATCATTTCCATTTGGCAAATTTTTTAAGAAGCCTTTCGATGACACTGTTCCACAAAGTTTTAGATGGGTTTTCAAAGAAGAGAGAAATGCTAAGGTAATGTAAGGCAAGTTGGAGATGGTGCAACCAAGAATTCTAGTAATCTTTAATTATCTTTCAATGTGTGTGTTGAGGGAAAAAATTGCTTTTTAAGAAGTTAACCTTTTTCCCCACAACTTATTCATAGAAAATTGAGGATAACTTTTATAGTTTTGGATTCAATAATGGATGACAAAGTGGCTAGGATGGTGTCATTGATAAACTATTAGTGAGTTATGGGATTAAGGATGGATGAGACCTTGATACTTGAAATGGCTTCCATGGAATACACTACTTTGATAAATCTACCTAGAGAATCTACTAGGATGATGAAGAGGAAGGGTGATAGGGTATCACCTTGCTTTAATACCCTAAATATTTTTTAATACCTTGCAAATAACCCATTAATGATGACAAAAAATAAAGCAAAAGTGAGGAATTCCTTACTAAGGGTAATCTAGTCTTGATGGAAGCCAAATTTAGAAAGAATAACAAAGATGAAATCCCAAGAGACTCTATCAAAGGCTTTTTTCATGTAAAGCTTGAGTAAGAGGTTAGATTTATTGCTTTTGGAAATAGAGTGGATGAGCTCATTGATGCTGATAACTCCATCAGTAATAAGTCTATCGTAAACAATGCTTCCCTGGGAAGGATCTATAAAGATAGGAAGGATTTATTTCATTCTATTAGTCATGACCTTAGTTATGATTTTATAAATGATATTACAAAGGCTAATTGATTTTAATTTTGAGAGAGATCTGCTAACAAGGGAATTTAAAATGAGAGCAAGGAAGATTGAGTTGATATCTTTGGGTAGAAATCTACTCTAGACTTCCTATTTGACCTCAATGATATCTTTGCCAACAATACTCTAGAAAAATTGAAATAAGCATAGAGAAAAACTATATAGACCAAGGGTTTTGTCAACTTACATGGAAAATAGGGCATCTTTTATTTTATCTTGAGAAAAGTTTTAGAGTAAACGGGTATTAACCTTAGGGGAAACAAGGTAGGGGATATTTTGAAGAAGAGAGTTAAAGGCCTAGAAAAAGCATGGGTAGAAGGGACCAAGAAGATTATCAAAGTGAGTATTTGCTTCAACTCTGACCTCTAATAAATTATTGGTGATAGACCCATAATTCTTTGTTATCTACCTAATTTTATTGAAACTACGATGTTTGAGAGTTGAAGCATGAAAAAATATTGGTTTTAGAATCCCATTATTTTAGCCATAGGGCTCTTAATTTTAATATCCAAATGACTTACTCTTTTGCTACAATATTATGGAAATCTAATAATATCTTTCTTTCCTTGCTTCTATATTGAGGTGATAAGTTTCCAGATTGGATCTGTTCAATATTTTTGAACTGACTTACAATGTTCTATTTATTTTCAAAAATATTGCCAAACACATCCTTGTTCCAAGACCAAAGGTTGAATTTTATGAAATATAGATTTTTGGCAATTTGAGATGTGAGAGGACCTGAGATACTTTTACTCTACCATTCAGTGATATGATTTTTGAGGTCTAGTTGTTGAAGCCACATGGAATTAAACTTGAAGAAAGTTTTGAAAGGAGGTCGGTTGAAGATATTTAAGGACAATGAGATTATGATCTAAACCAAACTTAGAAAGGGAATGGAGGGAAGCATCACCAAATAGTTGGAAGACTTCTTTGGATAGGAGAAATTTATTAATCCTGAGTTGTATGAGTTGGTTGCATATACTTCTATTCCTCCAGGTGAATATAGTTCCTTTTAGGTGAACATCCATTAAATTGTTGTTGTAAAAAAAATCAAAAATTCCTCGTAGCATCTTGAGGTAATATATGTCCTTAAAATTTTATCAAAAGGATAGAGGAGGGAATTTGAAGTTTCTAGCCAACATCTAAGGTTTGTTCAAAAAAATGTTTCTTATCTAACTCAAGGTATTCCATAAGGTCAACTGCCTTGGTAGATTATAAGAAGCATAAATATTTTATAGTATTCAGCTTGCTTTGCTATATTTACAATAAAATAAAATATTTGTAATTCTATTTTATGAAGATAAGAGTCTCATTTCCACATTGTTTAGATCCCACAGGTATAAGAGGCCACTAAAAGTATCTTGGGTATGACTAGCAATGAATTCACTATTTTTCCATATGGATTTAACAATTTTCCCCACACATTCTTCATTAATATTTATCTCTTAAAGTAGTATAATATTGGGTCTAAGGTATTTCATCATGGATGATACCAACTAGAATTTGGTTAGCCCATTGAGGCCTCTCACATTCCATAAGAGGATCTTCATCTATAACTTTTGGAGGAAGATTTTTTCCTCTTCTACCATGAGATGAGGGGGGTTTGGTTTTATTTGGGAAGATTTCCACTAGGAAGTTCTATAAGGGTTGGAAAGAGAGGAGCTTGAGAACCATTGGAAATATCATCCTTCACTTATTTTCACCTTCTCTCTTTATTAGGTCTCATTTTCTTCTTATCGTTACCTAAATTAGCAAAAAATTTCTTTTAGTTTTTGGTTACCTACTTGGGTGGACTAAGAGGTTCACCTATATCATTAGAGAAAATATCACCAAGAGGAGGCAAAGTGAGTCCAACATGAGAAGAGATATGAAGAACACAAGCTTATAATGAGAGGGGGGTGAAAAATATAAGACCAATTTTTACTTTTTCTTTCGCAATCAATATTATGTAATGTATCAGTCACAATATCAATAGTAGTAATCAAAGCAATTCATAAATCACCACACACAATAGAGACACCAATTTAACGTGGTTCACCCAATGTGGGATACTCCACAAAGAAAATCTTTCACTAAAATTTTCTCAACAAATATCTTGAGAAACCTTTCCCTATTACAATGTTTATGGACCTCTATCCAAAGGAGACACCAATCCCCTAATCAAGTTCATGTATCTCTATCCATAGGAAACACCAATATCCTTAGTTTTTTCATGGATCTCTATCTATAGGAGAACTCCTTCTCCTCTTATATGGCTGGTGATATTCTAGAAGAATTGTTGCCTCCATTGCACTGGCTAATGGATCTCTATCTACTGAAGACTCCTGTGCTCACTTAGAAGATGTATTAACTACCTTGGATAATGGACCTCTATCCACTAGATACTATTTTCCTCTATACCATTTCATCTCTAAAGATTGCTCTCAGCTCTTCCTCAAATCTACACTAAACACAGTCCTTTGATCTAGCACAAATTTGCTCAATATTTATCTCTAATTGACACTAAACATAGTCCTTCAATCTAGCATAAATCTTCTCAATATATTTCACCATTTTGGTACAAATCTATCTTTAAATCTACACAAAACTCTATCCTCAAATATGTCCTCAAGCTTTAGCACAAAGCTTGACTCAATCACAAATCAACTCTTCTAGATCTGTTCTAAACCTTAACTCAAGGTTTGAACAAATAAATCAATCATCTTTGCTAACAATTCTTCTCAAAAGACTTACCTCAAATATGTCCACAAGTCCTCTCAAGAACTTATCAAATTTTTTCTTAGTATCTGTCTTCAAATATGTATTGTAAGCTTCGACAAAAGCTCACACCAATCTATCCACAAGTCTTCTCCAAGACTTACCTCAAATCTGCTCAACAAGTCATCACTAGAAATTGTCCAATCTTCTCAACAAGTCTTCTCCAAGACTTATCTTAAATATGCTCAAGAAGTCCGCACTAGAATTTGTCCAATCTGCTCAACAAGTATTTTCCAAGACTTGCCTTAAATATGCTCAACAAATCCTCACTAGAAATTGTCCAATCTGCTCAACACTATCACATAAAACCTCTTCAATCACATAAATAAGTTTCATATAACTAGAACTATCACTTCAACACTTCCACTTGACTAGGATCAATAAACTCCACTCAATCAATCACTCAATGAAGCACTCCTTGCTTACAAACCCTAGTCCAAGCGTATGAAAAATCACTCAATTATTTCTAACAATGCTTATCAAGCAATATCACATAACAATGATACTCATGATATTGTACAAACCCTAGTTATGTATATTAAGGTTTATTCCATGTTTCCAATAATGCTTATCAAACAAGGTTTTTATCATCACCTCTCACTCAAAAAAAACTTTAACAATAAAACTCAATAATGGTTATCAAACATCCCTTTTCTCTCCAACTTAGCATTCACAACATCCAACAATCACTCACAAGGAAGATGTACCCATACCTTTTGTTTGATGATGTTGGACATTTTGATTAGTTGAGTTGTCATTGATGTCAAGAGTCAGTTTTAGTGAGTAGTGCAAGAAGAAGCGATTTCACAAGTAGTTGAGTTGTTATTAATATCAAGAGTCATTTTCAGCAAGCAGTGCATGAGAAAGCAGTTTTAGTGGGCAACATCAATTTTAGGTTTTGCAATCAATGCAAAAGAAAAGTCTACTTCCAGTTGGTCAGATCCTGTTCCAGGTGGTCAGATGAGGTTCAAAGAGTAATGAATAGGCCCATGCAAAATAATATTATAATATTTATTATAATATTAAAAGGGGAGATTTAAATTAATTATAAACTAATTAAAATAATTTCATTATAAACTAATTTAATAATTAATTTAATTTTCTAAAGTTATTAAGTTAATTATAAATTAATTACAATTCAATTATAAAATTAATTTATGTTAATTAAAATAACCCTGCGGTTGGGTTATAAAGGTTATTAATTAATTCAAATTCAAAATTTGAACGTCTAGCAACGTTGGAATATGATATGGTTTGCATATAAATAATGCCAAGGTTTGGCATTTGAAAGTTATCCCATGCAAATGATTTTTTGGCTCGTGCAAAGGAGAGAAAGGATTGTGCATTTTTTCATGTGTGTTGAGTGCAGAAGAGGACAATAGTTTGTGGCCTTCAAAATTCACCTGAATCCCCTTGTCACTGGGTTGGTAGCCAAAGGTTGTGTTAGAAGCATTCAGGAATGATGTGTGGTTTCAAACCTCATGCACTCCATTTTTGCTGAAGGGAATATCATGATGTGTTTGCACCGTTCAAGGAGGAGGAAATCAAAGGCACATTCATACCTTTTGGTTCTTGTGGAGCCACACAGCTCAGTTGGTGGGTGCAAGTGTTGCATAAGTGCTTTGGGGAGAGCCATCGGGGGCTCGAATCCTACCAAGGCCTTTTAGACAACATTAAAAAGGTATGTGCATTATTTGGGTTGACTTGACTTGCAAAAAATAAAAGAAGGAAAAATATTTTTGTTTTCCAAAGGTTTATTTTAATTAAGGTTTTTGCATAATTAATTTGGATTATAAGTTGTTTAAGGAAGTTAAAAGGGGCTTTCAAAACTTTAGTTTTTGTGCTAAGTTTTTGAGTGATTAAGGAGTTATAAGGTAGTAAGTAAAATTATTATTTTTTAGTTTTAGTGGCATTGGATATTATTTTAAAGATGGAGATTATATGGTGCATTTGAATAACTTATTTTAATGTATAGTTTTGGTGTTTGCTAAAATCAAGATGGATCAATAAGGTGTTCTTGAGAGTTTCTATTATTTTTATGTTGTGAATTATTTGAAGGAGATTTTGTCATCTAACCTTTGAAATTGGCAAAGAAGAAAATTGTGTTTAAAATAGGTTTTTGAGGTCTACTCTTCATCAAACAAAATGTATGGGCACATCTTCCTTGTGAGTGATTGTTGGATGTTGTGAATGCTAAGTTGGAGAGAAAATGATTGTTTGATAAGCATTGTTGGAAATTATTGAGTAAGTGTTCATATGCTTGGACTAGGGTTTGTAAGCAAGGAGTGTTTTGTTGAGTGATTGATTAAGTGAATTTGATTAAGCCTAGTCAAGTGGAAGTGTTGAAGTGATAGTTCTAATTATGTGAAACAAATTGTTCTATATTCTAGATTTATTTGAGAAATAGGTTGAAAGTGATTGAGTGTTTGTGAGTATGAAGCATATTGAGTCTCTAAAAAACTCTATATGTTTCTATGAGATTGGATAAGTTTTTTGTGAGGACTTGTTCAGAATATTTGAGGTAAGTCTTGAGAAGACTTGTGGATAGTTTGGTGTGAGCTTTTGTGGAAGCTTACAATACAAGTTTGAGGACAGATATTAAGGATAGATTTGTGCTAGACCAAAGGACTGTGTTTAGTGTAGGTTTGAGGATAGAGTTTGGTGTAGATTTTAGGATAGGTTTGTGCTAGATCAAAGGACAAAGTTTAGTGCATATTTGAGATAGAGCTGAGATCAAGATTTGGAAGTGATAGAGTATAGAGGACAACAATATCCAGTGGATAGAGGTTCATTATCCTTGGTCGTGAAGACAAATATTTTGAGTGAGGACATGAGTCTTCAGTGGATAGAGATCCATTAGTCAGTGTAGTGGAGGTAGTAGTTCTTCTAGAAGATCACCAACCAGAGCAAAGGGGATTGGTGTCTCTTGTGGATAGAGATCCACAAACTTGATTAGGGGATTGATGTCTCCTTTGGATAGAGGTCCATAAATATTGTAATAGGAAAAGTATTCCCAAGAGAATTTATTTGAGAAATGTTTATAAGGAATATTTTCTCTGTGGAGTAGCCCACATTGGTTGAACCATGTTAAATCATGTCTCATGTGTGTCATGTTTTTTATGATGTTTACTGCTTTAATTATTTTGATGTTATCATATGGATTAAAAAAAAAATGTTATTTTATATGGTTCACCCCGCTCTCAATATAAGCACATGTTCTTCAATTGGTATCAACGCAGGTCTCTCCATGAAAAGAATAACAACTTGGAGGAGGATCCATCAGAGACACACATGACTTCAAATAGTGAAAAAGAGACCATGTTTGATATAAAAGAGAAATTCTTCACGGCTCTCAAAAATTTGGAAAGGGTTAGAGAAAATAACTCAAGCTTGAAGGAAAAAATTCAAGAAGATGAAGAAGCAAAAATGGAACTTCTACAAAGTCTCATAGAACTCAAGATAAAGGTAGAAGAGGGAAAGAAAATTGAATAGGATATGAAAGATCTATTAAGAGCAAGAGAAACATAATGTGAAATATTGGAAGCATAAATTATTTATCTAAGGAATGAAGTTGAAAGGACCAAGGTGCTACAAAATATAAAGTATGGAAAATAGAAATATGAGTCAAGTCTTCAAGAAGCAGAAACTTCAAACAAAGATAAGTAAGTAAAGTATACTCCAAAAGGAAAAGAAATCAGGAAGGAAGAAAGCAAATAAGAACCATGGACAAGAGTTAATCACAAAGGGAGAAGCACTCAAACATAATCTCAAAGGCATCCAAACACGTTACATAATTTCTTCCATGGCTATTGCTTTTCTTGTAACAAATATGGTCATAGAGTTGTACAATGCATTGGTTATGCAAAAAATGATGTCAATAGAAATTTCAATTCTTTTACCCCTCTTATGGATAATGATATTATATGTTACAAATGCAATAATTTTTGGCACAAGTCTAGATGGTGTAAAATGATACTTCCTGAGTCTAGGAAAAGAAACACAACTTCAACAACAAGAAAATAGAAAAAGAGGAATGAAAAGGATAGATCAATGTTAGTTCAAATAACCCTTCATGCTCAGGATAAATAAGAACAATGGTATCTTGATAGTGGTTTCTCTAGACACATGACAAGAGACAAAGAAAAATTTATTGTACTAAAAGAAACCAATAGAGGATCAGTAAGTTTTGGTGATAATGGATCAACAAAAATTGGTGGAAGAGGAACTCTGAGTTTAGATAATGGGAAAAAAAGAATAGAAAATGTGCTATATATCAAAGGTTTAAAACATAATCTGCTAAGTGTAAGTCAACTTTGTGATCAAGGACATATGATTACATTTCACCCTAATAGATGTGAGATAAGAAAATAAAAAACTAGAAAAGGTATTTCAAATGCAAGTAGAACTCTAAACAATCTATATATGCTTAGTGAGATCAAAGGGGAAAAGTGATTTCTATCACAAGAAGATGAGAGTTGGTTGTGGCATAGAATATTGGGTCACTTGAACTTTGAGAACATAGTCAACATAAGAAAAAAGCACGCTATTAGATATTTACCCAATCTAAAAAGACCACAAAACATAATTTGTGCACCTTGTCAACATGGAAAGCAAAATAGAACAAGATTTAAATCAAAGGGATATATGTTGTTTGAGCCATTAAGTTTAATACATACTGATCTATGTGGTCCTACCAGAACACAAAGTATTCAAGGTGAGAGTTACTTCATATTGTTTATAGATGACTACTCAAGAATGGTTTGGGTAGCTTTCTTGAAACATAAGTCAGAAGCATTTGAAAAATTCAAAGCATTTAAAGAATGGGTTGAAAATGAAATTGGCAAGAGGATTAAGTGTTTGAGATCTGACAAAGGAGGAAAATTTACCTCAAATGAAATTGTAGAATTTTGTGAACAACATGGAATCAAGAGAGAATACTCAGCTGCAAGAACCCCTCAACAAAATGGAGTAGTTGAAAGGAAAGATAGGACTGTTGAGAATATGGCTAGAGCTATGTTGAATGAGTCCAAAATTTCAAATGGATTTTGGAGGAAAACAATCAACATAGTAGTATATATAATCACTAGGGCTCAAATGAGGGTAAACCATAATAAGACTCCATATGAGCTTTGGAAAGGAAGACCGGCCACTGTAAAACATTTCAAGATTTTTGGAAGCAAGTGCTACATAAGACGAGAAGAGCAAAACTTAGGAAAGTTTGATCCAAGACGTGATGAGGGAATTTTTCTTGGTAATTCCACTAAGATAGAAGCTTATAGATGCTTTAGCAATAGAACATGCACTATTGTAGAAAGTATAAATGTAACAGTTGATGAGAAGGTAGATTCAAGAGAACCAGTTCAACAAATTGTGTATCAAGAAGATGGAAGTTGTCAAGAAGAGTTTTGTGAGGAATCATATGATGAATAAGAAGAAACACAAAGACTTCTTCCTAAAAATCCATCTAGGTATGTACATAAGCATCATACAAAAGATCTAATAACTGGGAATATAGATGAAATACAGACAAGGAGAAGGATAATAACACCATTTCAACAAGCAATTTTTTCTTTGTTATCTAAGATTGAGCCAAAATACTTCAATAATGCAAGTGAAGATAAGTTCTAGATTAAGGAAATGGATGAGAAATTAGATCAGATAGAGAAAAGCAAGACTTGGAAACTTGTTCCACGACCAAAGGATAAAAATGTGATCGACACAAAATGGGTATTCAAAAATAAGTTAAATGAAAATGGAAAGGTAGTCAGGAATAAAAATAAGGTTAGTGTGCAAATGTTTTGCACAGGTAGAGGGAATTGAATTTAATGATACATTTGCTCTAGTTTCATGAATTGAAGCCATAAGAATGTTCTTAGCCTTCTCAAGTTTAAAAAACTTTAAGGTATATCAGATGGATGTTAAGTCAACATTTCTAAATGGTGTTCTAGAAGAAGTCTATATTGAATATCCAAAGGGATTCATATTAACATATAAACCAAATTATGTATGTAGACTGAAAAAAGGCACTATAGGGTCTAAAACAGGCTCCTAGAGCATGGTACTCAAGATTGGATAAGTATCTTCAAGAATAAGTATTCATAAAAGGAATAGCGGACAACAACTTATACATAAAAAAATAAGGGAATAATCTACTAATTGTGGTTGTTTATGTTGATGACATCATATTTGGGGAAACAATGACAAGATGTGTAAAGAATTTGCAAAGAACATGCATAATGAATTTGATATTTCTATGCTTTGTGAGTTTTCCTTCTTTCTTGCACTTCAAATTTCATAATCAGATAAAGGAGTATTTATTTCATGATGTATATTCTTGGTGTGCTTTACTTATTTCTTGCACTTCATATTTCACAATCAGAGAAAGGAGTATTTATTTCACAAACCAAGTATATAAAAGAGATGCAAAATAAATTCAAGTTAGAATATTGCAAACTAGTAAGTACCCCCATGGTTTTAGGGTGTAAGTTAATTAAGGATGATGAATCTCTAGAGGTAGATGAGAGATTATATAGATCTATGATTAGTAGCTTGTTGTATGTTATAGGTACAAGACTAGACATAGTGGAGTCAGTGGGATTACTAGCAATGTTTTAGGTAGCACCTAAGGAAACACATGTGACAACAGTAAAGAGAATTCTTAGGTATCTAAAGGGGACTATGGATTTTGGGCTCTGGTATCCAAAAAGTGACAGTTTCACACTCACAATGTATACAAATGTAGATTGACTTGGCAACATTGATGACATAAAAAGCACAAGTGGAAGAGCATTCAAACTGTTTAGTTTCTTGGCTAAGTAAGAAATAAGTATCATTATCCTTATCTATAGCAGAAGTAGAGTATATTGTAGTAGTATCTAGTTGTACACATGTATTATGGATTAAGTGAACTCTAGAATACTTCAAGATAAAACATGATCATCCTATCTCCATATTATGTGATAATACAAGTGCTATAACTATCTCAAATAATCAAGTGATACAATCCAGAACAAAGCACATTCTAATTAAGTATAATATTTTGAGAGAATAGGTGATAGATAAATGGGTCAGGTTGGAATATGTTACTACCAAGGAGCAGATAGCATACATATTCACTAAACCACTTTCAAAAGAAACTTTTGAGTATCTTCAAGAAAAACTAGGAGTAATACTCCCACCCTAGAATTAACCACCTCAAAAGGAGGTGGGGGAGGGGATAAGCTAAGAGACTCATTCTTAGCCCCGAACCCCAAAGGTGACCCTTTTCCATTGATGTCAAAGGAGGAGATATTTTAGTAAGGGGGAGATATTTGATTTAAAGGTAGAGCATTGAGTCAGGAGGAGCAGTTTCCCAAGGGGAGCAAAATAGAAAAAGGTTAAGGAAATAGAAAAATGTAATTGGGTTGCCATCAATGACAAGGGGGGATATTGTTGGAAATTTTGAGTAGTTGAGTTGTCATTGATGTCAAGAGTCAGTTTCAGTGAGCAGTGTAAGAAGAAGCAGTTTCACAAGTAATTGAGTTGTCATTAATATCAAGAGTCAGTTTCAGTGATCAATGCAAGAGGAAGCAGTTTCTATGGGCAACATTAGTTTTAGGTTCCACAATTAGTGCAAAAGTAAATTCCGCTTCCATTTGGTCATATTCGGTTCTAGGTGGTTAGAGGATGTTCAAAGAGCAATGAAGAGGCCCAAGCAAAATAATATTATAATATTAAAATGGGAGATTTAAATTAATTATAAATTAATTAAAATAATTTCATTATAAATTAATTTATTAATTAATTTAATTAACTTCTAAAGTTATTAAGTTAATTATAAATTAATTATAATTTAATTATAAAATTAATTTATGTTAATTAAAATAACCCTAAGGTTGGGTCATAAAGGTTAATAATTAATTCGAAATCAAAATTTGAATGCTTGTCGATGTTGGAATATGCTATGGTTTGCATATAAATAATGCCAAGGTTTGGCATTTGAAAATTATCCCATGCAAATAATTTTTTGGCTCATGCAAAGGAGAGAAAGGCTTGTGCATTTTCGCATGTGTGTTGAGCGCAGAAGAGGACAATAGTTTATGGCCTCCAAAATTCACTTGAAGCCCCTCGTAGCTGAGTTGGAAGCCAAAGGCTATGTTAGAAGCATTTGGGAATGCCAGGTGTAGGTTCAAACCTCGTGCACTCCATTTTTTCCGAAGGGAAGATCTACTGTGTTTGCGCCATTCAAGGAGGAGGAAATCAAAGGTGCATTCATACCTTTTGTTTCTTGTGGATCCACGTAGCCCAGTTGGTGGGTGCGAGTATTGTGAAAGTGCTTAGGGGAGAGCCATCGGTGGATTGAATCCTACCAAGGAAATTTGGATATAATTAATAGGGGTATGCGCATTATTTGGATTGAATTGACTTGCGAAAATAAAATGGGGAAATTACTTTTTGTTTTCCAAAGGTTTATTTTAATTAAGTTTTTTGCATAATTAATTTGGAGTATAAGTTGTTTAAGGGAGTTAAAAGGGGCTTGCAAAACTTTAATTTTTGTGCTAATTTTTTAAGTGATTAAGGAGTGATAAGGTAGTAAGTAAAGTTATTATTTTTGATTTTTAGTGGCATTGGATATTATTCTAAAGTTAGATATCATAAGGTGTATTTGAGGGACTTATTTTTATGTATATTCTAGGTTTTTGTTAAAATCAAGATGGAGCAATAAGGTGTTCTTGAGAGTTTCTATTACTTTTGTGTTGTGAATTATTTGAAGGAGATTTTGTCATCTAACCTTTGAAATTGGCAAAGAAGAAAATTATGTTTAAAATAGGTTTTTGAGGTCTACTCTTCATAAAGAAAAAAGATGGGCACATCTTCCTTGTGAGTGATTGTTGGATGTTGTGAATACTAAGGTGGAGAGAAAATGATTGTTTTATAAGCATTGTTAGAAATTATTAAGTGTTCATATGCTTGGGCTAGGGTTTGTAAGCAAGGAGTATTTTTTTGAGTGACTGATTAAGTAAAGTTGATTAAGCCTAGTCAAGTGGAAGTGTTGAAGTGATAGTTCTAATTCTATGAAACAAATTGTTCTATATTCTAGATTTATTTGAGAAAGAGGTTGAAAGTGATTGAGTGTTTGTGAGTATGAAGCATATTGAGTCTCTAAAAATTATCTATATGTTTTTGTGAGATTGGATAAGTTTTTAGTGAGGACTTGTTGAGAAGATTTGAGGTAAGTCTTGAGAAGACTTGTGGACAATTTGGTGTGAGATTTTGTAGAAGCTTACAATACAAGTTTGAGGATAGAGATTAAGGATTTGTGCTATACTGAAGGACTATGTTTAGTGTAGGTTTGAGAATTATGTTTGGTACATATTTGATGATAAGTTTGTGTCAGACCAGAGATAGATATTGAGTAGATTTATGCTAGACTGAAGGATAAAGTTTAGTTTATATTTGAGATATAGCTGAGAGCAAGCTTTGGAAGTGACAAAGTATAAAGGATGATAGTCTCCAGTGGATAGATGTCCATTAGCTAGGGTAGTGAGGATAGTTCTTCTAAGTGGGGATAAGAGTCTTCAGTGGATAGAGATCCATTAGCCAGTGCAATGGAGGTAGTAGTTCTTCTAGAAGATCACCAACCAAAGTAGAGGGGATTGGTGTCTCCTGTGGATAGATATCCATGAACTTGATTAGGGGATTGGTATATACTTTGAATATTGGTCCATAAACATTGTAATAGGGAAAGGATTCCCAAGAGAATTTATTTGAGAAAAGTTTATAAGGAATATTTTATCCATGGAGTAGCCCACATTGGATGAACCACATTAAATCATGTCTCTCATGTGTGTGATGCTTTGTGTGATGTTTACTATTTTAATATTGTTGATGTTATCATATGGATTGAAAAGTAAAAATTTGTATCTTATACTGTTCACCCCCCTCTCAGTATAACTACATGTTCTTGAGATGAATAATTGACCTTATAAAACCTGTCTCAATAACAATTATTCTTTTGCCAATATTAAGGGTTACTTAGCAAGAACCTTCTCAAAAATTTAATCAATAATTTCCTCATAAATTATTCTCACAATACAAAAGCATTAGATCTCAATTACACCTTATTACTCCTTTCAATTATCAAACCCAATAAGACTTTATTTTAAAAATAATATTCAAACTCCTCTAAAGCCTTATTACTCCTTTCAACTATTAAACCCAATAAGACTTTATTTTAAAATAATATTTAAACTTATCTAAAGCCTTATTTCTCCTTTCACCACTTTAATCACAAAAATCACAATATAACATTTATTTCCATAAACCTTATACCTCCCTAAACACTTATGCCACACAACCTTAGGACAAGAAAATTAAATTTAAAAATTAAATACCTTCTACCCTTGGTGAGAATCAAATCCACGTTGTGCTTCCACCAGTGCCCTAGCCATGGCTTCAACTACCATGTGAGCTAGGCGCTTACCTGGGACCTAAGTGTGCCCGCACACACTTATTCCCAAGCTACCATCAAAGCTTTTAAAAATTAAAAGCTTCCTCCTTTCATTTTTGCAAAGTCTCAAACCCAAGACCTCCCCTCTACTGAATCTTGGTACCCAAGCCAATAATCATCTAGGCTAGGTACCTGGATGGTGCTACAAATTTGATGTCACTTTGCTTTATGCCTTCCTCTCCTCGATGTTAGCACTACGCATGATTTTCCTTCCCTTATTTCATTTGATTGACGAGCACAACAAAGCCCATGAATTATGAATTTTCTCTTTTAGGATTTGATTAAGGCTATATTAATATGCCTTTCCAAGGCCTTCATGTTGGCAAATAGTAAATTTGACTTTGCATTTTGAAAATAATATTTATTTATAATTATTTAAATTTGAAAACACAAGATTCTGGAAGAAGGAAATACTAATGTGATGCATTCAGAATCAAAACAAATGCTTAAGTCTTATAACGTGAAATGCATGAAATGAAAGAGACAAATTGAACTGAGATAAAAGAAAGTACAGAAAGCACAACCCTTTTTATTTAACTCTCTTAATATCAGTTACAAAGACGCCTCCTCCATTTTCAGGGGCTAGGAGAGTTAAATGAGTTTTGGTTACAATCATGACTTAGTGTCCCTCCTTCCACATGCCCACATGTAAAATGGGCGAGCCAAAGTGTTGCCGTTGTTGGTGTTGATGAATCCTTGATCCTTGCTGCTCCTCTTGTGTTCAAAGAAACAACAAATCGTTAGTAGCACCTGTGATAAAAGATAAGGTGTTTGATCATAAAAACCAATGGAGGATGCATGCATAAGATTAGATAAATCGATAAATAAAATGACTCCAAATAACCTGTAAATTTGATAGAAACTAGAGAACATTACCAGAAGGTCACTGCAAATGAAATAGTCAGGGATTTCCTTACTGATTTGAATTCATCTTAGGGTAGGATGAATCTGACTGTAATTCACTCCAGGGTAGGACGAATTCACCTGCACCAAAGTGTCAAAGTGATACTACCAAAATGTCATGTCTAGGGAGCTCCAAAAGACCTACAAACTTGGTGGTTAGCTAATTGGGGGCATTTTGGGAAGACCCAGATGGTCAGATTTCCAAAATTTGGTCTCCATCAATGGGAATTTGATGCCGCTACTTGCAAGTTAGTGAGGATTACAAAAGCGATAAAACATGGTAAAAATTGATCGAAGCATTATGAAATCAGAATTACAAGCTATTTAAACAACATATGATGGAATGCCCAATAAACAAATGACAAAAAAATAACAATCTACCATGAATTCCCAATCATTATTAAAAAAGAAGATTAGGCTCGCAAGAGTGCGGGGCGCTCGGGCAGGCCGCCCATTGTTGGAACCTGATTTTGGCACCAATCCACTTGGGATGGGTCCAAAATCTCCTGTACTGTGTTGTTAGAAAATGGGTGGGATAATGTGGTCAAGTGTAAGGTTTTGGATCTGGATTCACACTTCCAATAACCACCCAATGACCTCCCTTGCGAAAGAGATCAAGGATGTGGAAGAGGTGAATCAAAGGTAAAGCGTGGTATCAATTTGGCAGCACTTCGTTGCTCGAAAATGCTTCCTACTTGTCCTATTTTGGGTGAGAAAGCTCACCATTTTATAGACCCAAGGGGTCTCTTTGGATGGGCATGCAGGGGCACCACTTGGCGGCCATGCCTTCCCAAGAGGGAGGAGATTCCTCCCTAACTTGGGCTTCCATGACTGCCCTTGTGACAGTCCTCTAACGTTCAATCTGCCCACCTACGTGTGCATGCAAGGTAGGGAGCATTAATTGACTGTCCTTGGCTGCCATTTGGCGCAATTTGTATTTTTCCCGTTGAACCTAGAATTCATCCTACCCCGGAGCAGATTCTATATTCGTCCCATGGGAGGATGGATCCCTTTTTGAATTCGTCCCAGGGAGGGACGAATTCTGAGCAAAGTGCCTAGAAGGTGTCAAATTGATCTCTAACTTCCCAAAATTGTTGTGAAAGTGGTTAGGACCACTATTTAATCTCTGGGGGCTGCCCTTGGGGCTGTGTGTGTCAATGCGATCAATGTTTGCAATCACATAATCCGATTGGTGCTGTTTGGGTGTCTACAAAATTCAAAATGAATAAATATTATAAATTAAATATTTAAATTTCCTTTGGGCCTTTTTAATTAAAATAAAATATAAAATTCCTTAGGTTTTTAGGAAAACCTTTTGCCATTATCACCTTAGCAATTTGACATTATAACCTTATTATTTTCTTTCAATCACCATGGAATGGAGATTTTTTTTCAACCCTTTTATTTTACCCAAATATTATGATCTTGCTATCCTTATTGCTTCTCTTTTGCTACTTCGGCCATATAATATTTAAACTAAATATTATATTCTTACCTCTTAGAAAAACAACCATGAACCATTTGCTGAATATTCCTTTGACATCTGCTTAGTATTCCTTTGACATAAATGAAATCAAATTCTGCTCATATTTCCAACAAGATATCATTGAGAAATTCCAATGAGTTTTGACTAAGAGGGAGACATGAAGGGCATGACCTTAATGGGGATTGAGGGGGAAAATATTGGATGGGACTAGAATCCTGATGAGGACACTTGAGATACTCAAGGAAGAGGAAACTAGGAGGAGGAGTAATTCCATTAGAGGTACTGAAGGACCTAGATAGTAGGTTGAAGCAATTAGGGATAGCAAAGGAAGAACATAATTGATGAGGAGCATCATCAGAGGAAGCAAGGATTTTAAAATATTGACACTACAATCTAGGCCAATTTGATTCTTCTTTTGAAAATGGTCATTTTTTCATGTTTCCTTAGAGGATTTCTTAGTACAAAGCCATTATTTTTTAGAATCCTTTTTGAGAGAGGGGCATTGTACCTTGAAATGGCCTTGTGTATGGAATTCAATGCATAAGGCTAGATTGTTTTCATATTCAATGGCTTGGTGCTTGTGAAAGGACCCAAAAATAAGGTCAACAAATGTGGATAATTCTAATTCAAGGTTGGCATTTATGCATAATCAATATTACACCATATAAGACTTGGAACTTAGCTTTGGTAGCTAGTTCGAATGCAACAAGATCCTTAATAGTTTGATAAATCCCTCTTAGAGTTTTTTCATTCCAAAACTAGACAAGTAGGCCTAGAAACCTAACCCAAATAGGGACTATTTTGATACTTTAAGTTTTAGGGTCAAAATTCTTTCACCATCTTATGATAAACAAACTACATCAACTAAAGAACCAAGGTCCACTAGTGAGGATGTGGCTAGTGTCTTTAGGGTTGTTAAGTCTAATGAGGAAGAACCCTCTAGGAAGAGCAACCAAGTCCATGTTTCCATGGGGGTGCCATTTTAAGAAATGGACTCAATGTCTAGCTAGGATCTCATGAATTTTTCAATGATAGACAAAGAATTCTAGGAAATAAATGAAGGCATGACGTTGGGTGGAATTACCAGTTCTCTAACGCTTTATAGGAGCATTATAGGACCTTACTGAGAAGAAGTTGAAGATAATACCACACTTTTTTGAACTATCTTCATGAAGGAGAGAGGCTTAGAATTTTAAGGTGAGTTAGGTTGGGGGTCCCCCATACCCCATGACTTCCACAACCTCACTCGAAACTTCCTAAGGGTCAGAATCGAGGTTTACTTCTCTTCCATTACCTGTGCTTAGATTCTGACTAGATTGAGATTCAAATTTCAAAGGAGACCCACCTAAGGAGACCCATTCACTAATGCTCACCATTTTCTAATCAAGATATTTTTTAATCAAATTTTTCAATCAATTGTTGTATATCGTGAAATCAAGACAACATAATCTAAATGCAACCCATTTTTTTATTATTATTATAACTAATGATGAGAAATATAGAAAGAGTTGCAATCCATCTTAAATCCATAGAAATATGCATGTACTACATAGAAAATCTTCTTAGTGAGAGAATATTAAGATTTAATTCCTAATCAATGAATAATTCTCATCATGGAGTAAAGGTATTTTATTTTTAATAGTATCATTCAAGACCATGTCATATGATATTTAATTTGAAGGTTAATGACGGCTAGAATATGTAAGGTATAAAGGGAAGATCAAACAAGATTATACCAATAAAAATATTCTAAATGACATGTTATCCCTACTTGGGGATGATAAAATAGATAGCATATGGGCCCACCATACTAGTGATATGTTGTTGCTCATCTCAAACAAAATTTAACAAAATGTGGCCACCAAAAATTTTAAGCTCATTGTATCAATTATCTACCTAAGAGTATCATCAATAAAGGATAAAAAAAATTACTTGGCAATTACCTTGTCCAACATAGAACTATGAGGTCTCAATAAAGGTTTTCATAGTTATAATATCTTTACCATTTGATTCAAAGTATGATTGATAGTAGGTAGAAACTTATGATGACCATGGAAAAAGAATAAAATATATCAAGCCACCCAAATTATAGTCTTCCATATAGTATAAGACCTCTTCAGAATATAAATATTATTATTTACTTATTAAGTTCATAGTAGTTTAAGATACAATAGTGGATATGATATAAAATAAATTTATTTTCTAACATATAACCTGGTAAGATCAATGGGTGGAAAATATATGGATTTAAATCTTTCTTTTCAAACGATCTCTCCCCGAGAGGATCCATTTTTTGGAGAAGCTTAATGAATATTAGGGACTTTGTGAAGGCTAAAAGTAGGTGGATCATTGGTGATGGGAGAAACATCAAGTTTTGGAAAGACCATTGGTTGAGGGAAGAGTCGTTATTGGATGACCCAAATATTAGGGCTCTTGCTTTGAAAGAGATGGAGGAAGGCAAAATTTGGGTTTTCCAATATATGCCTATTATCAATGGTTGGCGTTTGTGGAATTATCATCCCTATTGGGTGTCCAACTAGAATGATTTGGTCAGTTGGCAGAGACTTTTAGTGGAACTTAATAGGTATGCAATCAAACAGGATGATTCCAGAGACCGTTTGATTTGGAGCAGGGAATCTGAAGGTGACTTTACTATGAAATAAGCTTATTCCTTCCTTCTCTCGAAATATAAGGCTCATTTTCCAGCAAAATTTATTTATATTAAAAGACTAATCCCAAAGATCAATATTTATTTCTGGTTGACGACTCAAAATAAAATACTTTCTTTGGAGAATATTTGAAAGAGGGATCGTATTACGGTGAATAGATGCTATCTATGCAAATCAGATTGAGAATCCATGCAACATCTACTCCTCAGCTGCCTGTTTATATGGTAGGTATTTATGTTTATTTTTAATTGGTTTAACATTTATTATGTTTTTTTAGGTACGTTGATGGACAACATCCTTCAATGGTGTTCATCGTTTGTATCCCAACGACTATATTGGTTGTGGAAAATTATGCTTCCCCATGCGTGGTGGGGGGTATGCAAAGAACAAAATGCCCATGGTTTTAATGATTTTGATACTGATGCTGTCAGGATGGGTACTAAGATCATTAATAGAGTGCCAAATAATGTCTTGGTTGCCTTTGTGGGTAACAAGCCCGAGGCTCCCTCCTCCTCCAACGAAGTTGATTTGGAATTCAAATTAGGTTGGACCCCTCTTTCTCAGCCCCCCCCCCTGAACTTGATCCTAGAGCAAGAATTAAGTGAGCCCATTCGGCTCCAAATTGGCTAAAACTCAACTTCTATGGGGCCTCAAAAGGTAACCCTGGCAAGGCTGGAGCATGCGGCATTGTGCAAAATGAGAATGGCGATATCCTCATGGCATTTGCTGAACCCCTTGATTCCAAATCTTCACACTTCATGGAGGCTCATGCAACTTATATGGAAGTGAAATTGTTAGCGGATGTTGGCTGTCAAAATGTGGAAATCGAAGGCAACTCATTGAACATAATCAAGATGATCAAAGGGGGTGTACACCTAGCTATAATATTATTAATATTATTGTCAAAGCTAGGATATTTTTGTACACTTTTGAACAGGTGAATATTCACCATGTTTTTCATGAGGGGAATGCATTGGGTGATATGCTAGACAACCATGGTGTCTATTGTGCTACTTTTTTGGTGTGAAAAACAATGTCCTGAATGACATAGTCTTCCTTGCTAGGAAAGAAGCTCATGATGCTTTTTTTTTGCAAGGAGGAGTCAGACATCCCTTTGAATCTTGTTTGAAGGGGTGTTCGGTGTCGCTTTGCCCTTTGACTAGAGTTTGTTAGAGCTTTTTTTACCTTCAAAAGTTGTGCTTTTCTAAGTTTTATATGGAATTATTATGGTTATTAGGAATTAAACTCTCTCAATTATTCCTAATAGGTATAATATTTTGGAGATTGTTATTATGGTTGAGAGTTTGGTTGTATGTATAAGGTTGTGGGGACACTTTCAAAACCCTCTCTTTAAATTAATACAAAAAAAAAAAAGATAAATGGATGGAAAAATCAAACACATATAAGAGTCTCTAAAAGGACCAAAAATGATAACTTGGAAAAAATTATGAGCCCACATATGGTTATCTTAAAATAGATAATCAAAGCAAAAATCAATGTAAGAGATGGTTCATCATGAAATTATTATATCGAAGACCTAAATAAAACTATGTTTTTTGTTCTTGTGTTATATGGAGCCAAGCCAAATTGTAAATCAATGTAAATTGATAGCTCATTAAAGAATGATAATACAGAATTGATGAGTTATCAACACAAAATTTCATGAGTTATCAACACATATAGTTGTGTGATTAAGAAAACAATTATGATTAAGGTATGCTCTTTAAAAGCTAACTTTACTACATCCTTGGATTAAATAAGAATAAATAGGAGGTAGCAATTTATTGTGAAAATGTGAGATCTAAATTTTAGAACTCATCATGCCATTTATAAGTTTATAGGTCAAACATATAGGAGATAATGATAATGTTTGATATTCCTTGTCTTTGGAAAATTTTTTCATAGCTTAAAAAAATGCTTTGAACTAGTTTGATCACCAATTTTGGCCTCCAAAAAGAATAGAAAAATAGAAAATTACAAGATATTTTTAATTAAATTTACATACAATTCCATGAGTAAATAATGATCTTAGTATTTGGAGGATTCTATTGTTCATAAATCTCATTTAACTCAAACTCTTGAATTTAAAAGCCAATTAACTTAACCATTGGAATAATACAAGATTGATAGCAAGGGAATTTAGGTGGAAATTTTTAAATGTTGAGAAAAGAGAGGCACTTCAACTATTACATGTCATTTGATGCACTCAAATATTTCATTTATTTTACTTCTTATGGTTAAACAAAAATCACCTTTTAGAAAAAAAAATCAAATTTCTCAAATCTTCTAGGAAAATAACAATATAAATGAGAATTACTCATATTTGTGACAAGGATACACAAATTATTATGGACTAACAACATAAATTTATTATCATGGTTATTTAACCCACTCTCTTGAATAAAGCATATTACTAGACCATGTAGAAAAATAACAAACATGAAAACATGGGAATATGTTATATTTGTCTAACTAAGAAAGCAAATGAAGTCATTGCTCCTAACAATAATTTTAAAGAAGTATTTTTATTTTTAGTGGAAAGTTACAAGACTTATATATAAATCATTTGAATGAAACAAAGTAATATTTTTCAACCACTCTAATAGAATAATTTGTTGATCATTTTTATAATATGCATATAAAAAAAAATCAATACTATCAAATGGAGGTCACTCCATCTTGAATGAATCTTTTTCCAAATTTATCAATGGAAACCTAAAGTTTTAGTGATTTTTTTATTTTTGAAAAAATTTATTTGTTTCTTAACATTCTACTTTTTATTTTTCTATTATATATGGTGTTAAAATTATTTCTTGATGCTAAAGGGATGGGTTTATTATAAATTTTATATGATCAATAGGTCCTGTTAAACACAAAAAAAAAAAATAGTTTTATTACAATCCTAGTGGCATCTTAAATTGTTTATATCCTATTTTTAGGATTTATCTAAAAAATCACATTTAATATGTTAGTGCTTTGTCTTATACATTCACTATTGACATTGAGGTTCAAAATTATATGCAACAACTAGGATTGTTGGCCTTTTATAGAAATATATATATATATATATTATTATTATTAGAAAAAAAATAATGCAATCTATTTAAAATCATCTAGTTCTTGATAATGAGATTTTTTTTTTGGTTAAATTAAAGAAAATAATGTTTTGAAAGGAATACCTAAACCTTGCACATCAACTCCCAAGGGAGAGAAGAACCAAGCACAAAATACTAAGTTCCATGAACAAACAACCATAAAAGAGGAACTCAATGAACACACCCGGAGTAGACGTGAAAAATAACTAACACACAATTTGATAATGAAATATATATAGAGATCTTTGTTTCAAGATATTATTAGTCTTTGTTTACATCTTATGTATTTATTTTATTTGATCACTTATTATCTCATAAATGTTTTTAAACAAGTCATTTAACATAAAAAATCCATGTAAGGAAGACATTTATCACTGGTAAATTTCATAAAAGAGATCAAAAAAATATTTTTGTTCTTTTATTTTCACTTAAATTATTACATGCACATGGTAATTATGCATATCACATGTGAGCATAAAAAGCTTTATTAAAGATATGAAATATTTATTAGTCATTATTTATTTTGAATAGCATGATATTGGCATGTTCGATGGAAACTATATATAAATTTTACTTGTCATGTTATTTTGTTTCAAAAAAATTTAGAATTATGACTAAAAACTATAAAACTCAAATCAATGAGCACATTATTATGAGTTATTTATAAGCTTGAAAACTATATCTAAATTTTACTTGTCATGATATTTTGTTTAAAAAAAAATTAGAATTATGATTAAAAACTATAAAACTCAAATCCATGAGCACATTATCATGAATTATTTATAAGCTTGAAAATATATATGAGATATCCTTTATTACAATGTCTAGAGCTTGTGGTTAAACTTCAAATGGTTTCTCTTATTGCTCAAAACCATTAATAAAGTATGTATAATATTAATACAATGTAAAAAAATAATTAATTATACATCAAAAAAATATTTCTTTATATTTTTCTCTTGATATATCTAATCTTAAACTTAAAGAAAATTAAAATATTTTTTTATTAAATCTAAAGTCTATTGTCTTATGTTCATCTAATTTATCTTGCTTTCATAAATAAATAAATAAATATATATATATATATATATATATATATATATAAAACAAATTACAGGTTGGACTAAACTAAGTTAAACAAAATTTAACGTGCGATTGAGTTATTTCTTCTCCATCTATTATGTCTCTACTTGTTATGCGTTTACAAAATCAACCCAAATTATAAAGAAAATTAGTCCCTTGGTGTAAATCCACCTATAATTTTTGGTGGTAAATTTATACTATAGTAAACTTTTATTTTACTTTTTATTTCAATCCTTTTTTTAAGTGGAAAGCAAAAGTCAGCACAATGTCACACTTTGATATTTTCGTATAGTCATGTTCCTTCTAGATAATATTATATGTTTGCAGTGTCATTTGTTGTTTGGTCTCGTACAAATGAAAATCTAAATCTTATATTCTCGTGACTCATTATCCCTATGCCGGCAAGCAAACAATAGATCAGACGGTACCATAAGAAGCGTGAGGTGTGAGGTGGTACGACTAACCACTGCCACTCAATTCACTCAAAATTAGGTATAGATAAGCCAAACAAATGAAAAGGAAATGTTGGCCGCACCAGTAAAATCGAGACGGTATCGTCAACTAATACATCAAACCCGTGAGACGACGTATGACTTTGGTCTAGAAACCTCACCAGCAATGGAGATGGGAAATAAAATATCAACCAAAGAAATAAGATTTAAGAATTTGTTTATTTATTTTTACCTTGCATGGGCCGGTGGTAAAATCGCTTTCGTCTTCCTGTTGATTTCTCTATTGTAAATATGTCCTCCGCCACTTCTTTTCATTGTTTTATGACAAAAACCAATGCGGAAGCTGAACGGTTTTATTACCAAGTCGTCTCACGAATAATAATTATTTATCAACTAAATGGGCAAAGGAATATATATCCATACCGATCTATATGCCAATCGACTGGCACCCATAACCACCAAGAGAGGGCCCTTGAAAACTCAGCGCCATCTATGTAATATCTCAGTAAGGGTAACAACACAGCCCTTGCCTGTTAAAAGGCAAATCTCTATATACTTTTGCCTACGATAAACCAGAAATAAGTTTCATATTATGGAAAACAAAAACATCAGCATCATAATTAATCGGTTATATGCTAAGGGGGTCAAATATTTAATAAGTGCACCGACTCAAGTGGAAAATAAGAAGTTATGCCAAGGGCAAGAGGGTGACCGGTGGTAGATGTCAAAGCAGAGTATTGGGAGATATTAAAGTAGAGTATTTGGAGATGGCCAAGACCTCCCTGCTTTGTACGCAGATGAAGTGTTTCCAGAAATTTATGGTTGATTGAAGCTTCACTTGCCCAATTCTTCTTTTGCCAGGAAAGACCTCTGGCAGTGCTCTAGTTAGGGTTTCAACAACTCATTAGGTTACTTACAAAGAATATGGCTGTTATCCGGAGATTCTACTTTGAAACGACTGCAGAATAAGACACCGGCAGAATCTTTATAGCTCAGAAGACTCTTTATTCATTTTCGCCTCTAAGATGATAAAGCTGGTCGGAGTGAACTTCATGTTGGTTCTGGAAGGCATCAGTTGCAAAATTCGTGTTCTCTGTGGACATGGCTGATGTCGCCTTGCTGGACTTTGCGCATGGAACATTTATGGAGTCAACGGCTGGTTTACCTCCACGCTAAATATCGATGGCGCAATAATGCTGTGAAGGCCATGGCTTTGAAAATTTTAACGAGGTACGATTCCTAGACCAATTAATACCTTTTCGAAGTTTCTGACACTACTTATATTATCAATAATATGATTTGAATTCAATTTATATAAAAAATATTACACTTTTGATCGTATATTTAAGACCTAAAACAAATTATGAACCTTAGTTCACGGAGGAATGGGGAGGTTAATACATAAATGATGAATGGATGGCTAAAAAATAAAAGGAGCTGGTCAAAGTTACAAAGGCATCTACCCCTTTCTTTTTGTGTTTGTTAATTGGTGAATAATACCCGCTAACTAATATTAAATATTAATATTTAAAATATTTACTTTTAAAATAGAATTTATAATTATATAAATAAATTGGGAAGTGAATTTTTGTGCATTTTTTTAAGTTAAAAGCTTTTATTAATTAGATTTCAAATTCATTAACATCGTATTAACAGTTGTTACAAGGTTAAACTAGTGAAATATTGGCAAGTTTAAACACATATTATATTTATATTAGGTAATGAATTTTACCTTTAGGACACTAAAATTTTAAAGGTTTAAAATATGTCTTGATTCATAAATGTATCAATCTTCTACTAACGTTGAACATGTTATCATATAATATGGATGGTCACTGCTTCTTGATGTCTCACTATGGACCTTTACGTACACCTAAGTGACCTTTCCATCTATCGACTCCCAATTTGAACCTTACTTCCAAGTACAATTTTTATTAAAATGTTGTGCTTCCTTGTCATTGCCATGTTATCCTTAAGGTTGTCCCATACCATTCTCAAAGTCATTTGCTTAGTGTATTTGGAAGTTTGCTTGTTTTTCCACCTAATCACTCTTTGACTGCTCCATCCCAGCCTCATGTCTTCACATCCATCTTCATATATGAGTTGATGTTCTTCCTAACTTAGATTGAGGGTTTCCTATCTCAATTCCACTTGACCCTTAATCTATTAGGGTAATTATCATGTTATTCCTATGTTTAATCGACTTATCCTCTTGTCATGCCTTTGGTTGTTGACCACTTCAATCCATCCTTGGTTGGTTCATGTTGCTTCATGGTTTATCACTTGGCTTGCATCCCTTGCTATGGATATATGTTGCATAGCTTATATGTTGGAATTAGACTATCATGAGCTCCATTCCCTAAATTATACATTACTTAGCTATTTACCTTAATCTACTTATGCACACGTATGGTACTCTTTATTATATACGACAAGAAGGTGTTATAACCCTTCATGATTTCCAAGGAGTTCTAACTCCAAATCGAGTGAGGATTTATTATTGTAAGCCTTCTTGCATCCCTTACCATATAGTTCTATGCCTTTGTTTCTTATGATATTCCTAGGATGTCATCTAATGTTTGCTAAGTCGTTGTCCTTAGCTAGCATGACACACACTTGCATTTGATATGGCATCTCATACTTTGCAACACGTGAGCATCCTACTATGTTGTGCTTGTCACACTCATGATTCATCCTAAGAATAATATTTCATTATATTGGTGTGAGATCAAAGAGTCAAGCATCTCATTAATATCTTGCATCCATCCAACAAATCAACTAGTCATTATCCCACATGGAATAACATGTTGTGCTCCACACCATATATCATAGTATTTTGAAAAATGCTTTATATTGTTTGAGTCTTGCACTATAGTTATTAATTTTACTAAAGGCCTTTTCTAACACCCAACAACATGACTTCATCCTTAGGTGATACAACTTTTTCATAAGCCCAAGTTAGAGAGTCCTACTAGGAATACCCATCCATTAATCCCTCAAATAGTACTAGGAACATATCATACCCTATGTATCATTGTCATATAAGCCTCTCTAGCTAGCATAATAGTGGGATATACAACAACTTATGAGCATCATATTGGGAACTCAAAATCTAGATCCCCTTGAACATATCTCATGTTGAACTTTGATGATCAATCTCTCCTTGTCCAATTTATCTCATGTCAAGATGCTTCATTTCTCCTCTCACAATTTTTTAACTCTAAGCAATAACATCTTTGTATTTATTAGCTCATCCTACTTCAAAATATCTCATCAATTACATCTCAAATTCATGAAGGTATGCTTTCATATTTTCTCAATTGTTCTAGATAAGTCAAATCTTATTTAAAATGAGTCAATTTGAACCACCCTTGACTTCTTCAATTCATTCATCCAAATAGATTTACCATTTCTCTTGGCATGTGCATTTTGCCTTCTATATCCTTGAGATCCTTTATTCCTTAATACTTCTCCCACCTAATTACACTATTATTGGAATATCCTCCTCATCCCAATAAAAAACCCTTATTTGACATTACCACTTTGTTGTTTTATCTCATTATTCTTCTACCTCAATTATCCACCAAGTCCATCTCAACTTGATAATCTCATGGTAGTAAGCATATATCTAGAATTATCCCATCATCTATCATTAAGAAGTAAAAGTTATGTAATTACACTAGTCACATCACCATCATGGTTTTCCCTAACTTTGGTATATTCATTGTTTCATTAAGTTTGTCAAGCCTACTTCAAATACCCCCTTCACTTATTTTTGCAACAAGCTCCAATAGTTATTTGCTTTGAAAAAGACCATGTTTCCTCTAAGAAAATTTCACATGTAATGCGAGTCTTGCTATACTTCACTAATTATGGGATAGGGTCTTGTATGCCATATCTTTGACTTGGCCTAACGACCCATTATTGGTCATAGATCACAACTAATCTTTGAGTCACATTCATTAAACTTGTAAAATCAACAATCTTGTGTTGGCTATCATCCATATTTCAATATTAAGGTCCTCTTCACTAAGACATGTAGTGAAAAGATTTGGTCTATTTGGGCTCTTATTTTATGGGATTCCATTATGTCGTAGTTATGGATACTTCCTTTTTGATAAGTTTAACTCATTTTTCATGTAATGCAAATTCAAACTCTTCTATATTCTATTTTAATACTTATAAAGAAAAGAAAAACATCCTATTGTTCCCCATGGTAATGTTGCATGTGAATTTCTCCTTAGCACTTGCATACTTGGGCCTCAAATCATCTTGGCCCACATCAATTTATTAGTGTCTCAATTACTTGCCTTGAGTCTAGAATTGAATTGTCTGAAGTATGTCTTGACATACCCATACAATTTTTCCTATTTTTATTTGATGGCAATTTGAAAAGTGGTGTAACGAAAGGTACAATAATGAATAAAATATAATGATGTGTTTTTATCCAAATTACATGAGGAACACTTCAAATTTTTATGTTCTCATTTTTTTACATTAGAATACTAATCAAATAAATCTTAAGGTAGGGCCTCAAATCACCAAATATTTTATAAGCCAAATCAATGTGATTAGGAAATTTAATCATGTCAAAACCTTTTATCCTATAATTTAATTGAGGATCCATCATTTTTGATATATTCAAAATCAAATTATTCTTTTACATAAGAAAGGTAAATTATTTTTTAAAGCATGTATTTATCCGAGGTCCTCTCCTTCAAGTTGCTATTAGAAATCCATGATGTGGAATTATTTCTTTAATAAAATTTGACCATTGAATCTTCATAATATAGAAAATATTAAATCATTAGTTGTCATATTAAATAAAATATAATATGATTAAGCTTCAACAAAGTATCAAACCAAAAAATAATAAAATTTGCCTTATTAATCAATCACCTAACATATTTCTTGATGAATGTTTAAACATATATATCATATGAAGTTCCTTATTTTTTTAACCTCTAAGTAGGGTTTATTTCCTTAACAATTGTTATAAAAAAATTTAAAAATAATAATTTTTTTATAAGTTTAAAATCTACCTTTTATTATTATTGAAAAGATTATTTTTATACATATTTAAAAAAAAAATTAAAAGTAGAGTCTTGAAAGGGTTTCCTTTCCTTTTTACATCTATTTAATCACATCTAGTTGTTTGTTGCGACCAAGATTTGAACCTTGGTGTCGGCTACATGAACTATTTATCCCAACCATTGAATCAAGAGCCCGATCAACTTTTTTATACATATTTTAAAAAATAAATTAAAAGTAGGGTCTTAAAAGGGTTTCCCTTTTATTTTTACATCTACTTAATCACATTGAGTTATGTGGTGCACCAAGATTTGATTCTTGGTGTGGTCTACATGAACTATTTATCTTAATTGTTGAATCAAGAACCCACCCGTTGGATTTGTTACACATATTTTATTTCTCATATTTTTAATTATCTATAATTACATTATTTGTAAAATTAATTGATATGACCTCAATAACTTAGCTTTTAAGGAAGGAACACAAGCTCAATTTTTTTATTATAGGCATGAACCACTTTTTTTTTTCTTGATAGGAGAGTTTGTTACAACCACACTAAGTTTAGTAGCTAGCAAGTGTAGGGTTCAAACTATAGGGGTTGCATCCGCCAAACCTATTCCAATAGGGGTTGCAACCACCAAACCTATTCCAACTTTTTGTTTTATAACCCTACACAAAATGGATCATCAGGTGCTTAAAATTCGTATTGTCATCGTCAATCTAACACATACTTAAAATATTCGAATCAGAATACTACCTTTACAATAGGCTTCCCCAAGGTTTGAACCTAAGTCTCTTCTTGATAGGTGCCCAACCAAACTCACACTCACCAATCCTCCTAAACCTTAAAAATTCTAACTCTTTCCTTTTTATATTACTCTTAGATCAAAGTTTTATTCCCTGACGTCTTCAATTTATATGGCTGTATGTCTACATGATGTTAACACTACGTAAGACACTAAGCTACTATTGAAATGACACCTTAAACACTCAAATTTGGGTATGATTATGATGCTTAACTACTCTAAAATATGACACAACTTTGACCACAAAGTGACAAACAAATTAAATACATAGACAAGACATCCGAGCTAATATTATGTTTGCTTTATTCACTTTGAAACAACTGCACAATAAGACACCCGCTTGACCACAAAGTGACAAACAAATTAAATACATAGACAAGACATATTACCTTCCTCCCATCTGATATGATGTTTGCTTTATTCTACTTTGAAACGACTGCACAATAAAACACCCGTAGAATCTTTATAGCTCAGAAGACTCTTTATTCGTTTTCGCCTTTAAGATAATAAAGACGGTCAGAGTGAGCTTCACTTAGGTTCTTGAAGGAACCAGTTGCAAAATTCGTGTCGTTCTCTGTGGACATGGCTGATGTCGCCTTGCTGGACTTTGCGCATGGAACCATTATGGAGTCAACGGCTGGTTTACCTCCACAATAAATATCGACGGCGCGATAATGCTGTGAAGGCCATGGCTTTGACAATTTTAACGAGGTACGATTCCTAGACCAATTAGCACCCTTTCCAAATTTCCAAAGAGAACATCATCAAGATGTAAACCTGATATAACTTCTAATCGTATATTTAAGACCTAAAACAAATTATGATCCTTCGTTAACAGAGGAATGGAGAGGATAATGCATGTATGATGCATGGATGGCTAAAAAATAAAAGGAGTTGGTCCAAGTTACAAAGGCATCTACCCTTTTCTTTTTGTGATTGTTAATTGGAGAATAATACCGCTAAACTAATATTAAATATTATTATTAAAATATTTACATAAAATTTGGAATTATAATAATATATATAATCCTGATATGTAATATATTTTATAATGAAAATAAGATACTTATAGGAAGTGAACCTTTGTGCATTTTTTAAAGTTAAAGACTTTTATTAATTAGACTTTAAACTTATTACAATCATATTAGTGGTTGTTACACAATCAAATTATTGAAATATTAGCAATATTAAATCTAACCTATACTTATATTAGTTAATTGAGTTGACCATCGTGACATTAAATTTTTAAAGAATGAAAATATGCTTTATCTCACAAACATATCAATTTTCTACTAGTGCTAAGCATACCCTCATATAATATGGATAGTTCGACTGCTTCTTGATATTTGACTATGGATCTTTGCATAGACCTAAGTGACCTTGTCATCTATCAACTCCCAATTTGAGCCTTACTTTAAAGTACAATTTTTCTTATAATGTTGTGCTTCCTTGTCATTGCCACACTATCCTTAAGGATGTCCCATACCATTCTCAAGTCATTTGCTTGGCATGTTTGCTTGTTTGCCCGTCTAATCATGCCTTGACTACCCCATCCTAGCCTCATGTCTTCACATCCATATTCATATATGAGTCAATGTTCATCCTAATCTAGATTGAGGTTTTCCTATCTCAAGTCCACTTGACCCTTAATCTATTAGGGTATGGGTCATGTTATTCTTATGTTTAATCGACGTATCCTCTTGTCATACTTTGGGTTGTTGATCAATTCAACCCATCATTGGCTACTTCATGTTGCTCCATGGCTTATCACTTCACTTGCATTCTTTGCTAGGGAGGTATGTTGCATAGCTTTTATGTTAGAATTATACTATCATGAGCTTCATTCTCTAATTCCTACATTACATAGCTATTTACTATAGTCTACTTATGCACACTTATGGTACTATTTATGATATATGACTAGGAGGTGTCACAACCCTTCATTATTTCTAAGGACTTCAAACTCCAAGTCGAGTGAGGCTTTATTATTGTAAGCCTTCTTGCATCCCCTACCATATAGTTCTGTGCCTTTATTTCTCTTGACATGCATGCTTATATTGTTGGCATACATGGTACCATATTTTTGGTTGTCCCAAAATGCATTCTTTTGATACTCCTAGGACCTCCTCTAAGTCTTTCTAAATCCTTATCCTTGGTTAGCATGACACACACTTGCATTTGACATGGCATCCCATGATTTGCAACATGTAAGCGTCTTACTATGTTGTGTTTGTCCCACTCATGATTTATCCTTAGAACAACATTTCCTTATTTGGGTGTGATATAAAAGAGTCAAGCATCACATTAATGTATTGCATCCATCCAACAACTCAACTAGTCATTATCCCACATGAAATGATATGTGCTCCACACCCTATATCATAGTACTTTGACAAATGCTTTATCTTGTGTGAGCATTGCACTATAGTTTTTAATGTTACTAAAGACCTATTCTACCACCCAAAAAAATGACTTCATTCTTAGGTGATACAACCTTGTCATAAGCCCATGTTAGAGAGTCTTGCTAGGAATAATCCATCCATTAATCCCTCAACTAATACTAGGGGTACATCATCCCCTATGTATATTTTTAATATAAGACCTTGTAGATGGCATAATAGTGGGATATACAACAAATTATGGGCATCATATTGGTAACTCAAAATTTAGATCCCCTTAAACATATCTCATGTTGAACTTTGATGATCTATATCTCCTTGTCCAATTTATATCATGTCAAGGATGGTTCATTTCTCCTCTCAAAACTTTTTAAATCTAAGCAATAACACCTTTGTATTTCTTAGCCCATCTTACCTCAAAATGGCTCATCAATTACATCTAACATTTGAAAAGGTATGCTTTCCTCTTTTCTCAATTGTTCAAGATGAGTCAACACCCATTTTAAATGACTCAATTTGAATCACCCTTGACTTCTTCAACTAATTCATGCAAATGGATTTACCATTTCTCTTACCATGTCCATTTATACTTATACATCCTTAATAATCTTTATCCCTTAACACTTCTACCATATAATTACACTATTATTGGAATATCCTCCTCATCCCAATTTAAGTTCCCTTATTTGACATGATCACTTTATTTTTTGTCTCATTGATCTTCTACCTCAATTATCCACCAAGGCCTTCTCAACATGATAGCCTCCTGGTAGTAAGCATATATCTAGAATTATCCCATCATCTATCATCGAGAAGTAAAAGTTATGTAATTAAACTGGTCACACCACCATCATGGTTTTCCCTTACTTTGGTATATTCATTGTTTCATTAAGTTTGTCGAGCATACTTCAAAGACTTTCTTGGTTTGTTTTTGCAACAAGCTCCAATAGTTATTTTCTTTCACAAATACCATATTTCCTCCAAGATAAGTTCACATGTAATGTGAGTCTTGCTATACTTCACTAATTATGCGATGTCATGTCTTTGACTTGGCCTAATGACTTATTATTGGTCATAGATCACAACTAATATTTGAGTTACATTCATTTAATTTGAAAAATCGATAATCTTGTGTTGGTTATCATAAATCTTTCAATATTAAGATCTTGTTCAATAAGACATATAGTCAATATCATGGGTCTATTTGGGCTCTTATTTTGTGGGATTCCATTACATCTAAGTCATGGATACTTACCTTTTTGATAATTTTAACTCATTTTTCGTGTAATGTAGATTCAAACTCTTCTATACTCTATTTCAATACTAATAAAACAAAGAAAAATACATTATTCATCCCCATGGTAATGTTGCATGTAGACTGCTCCTTAGCACTTGCATACTTGGGCCTCAACTCATCTTGGCCCACATCAATTTATTGTCCCATACATTTCTTCCTATTTTTACATGGTGGTCATTTGACAAGTGGTGTAAGCAAAGGTACAATAATGAATAAAATGATACGCTATTTTCTTTTCCTTCTTACATAAGGAACACTTCAAAATTTTAGTTGTTTTTATTTTTTTACATTAGAATACTAATCAAAGAAATCTTGAGGTAGGGACTCAAATCACAAAATTTTGTTTTATGCCAAATCAATGTGATTAGAAAATTTTAATCATACCATAGCCTTTTATCCTATAATTTAATAGAGGATGCACCATTTTTGATAGATTCAAAACCAACTTATTATTTTGCATAAAAATAGGTAAATCATTTTGTAAAGTATCTTTAAAATCTCATGTACTATCTATCTGAGGTCATCTCCTTCAAGTTGCTATTGTAAATCCATGATTTGGAATTTACCACTTTAATAAAATTTGACCATTGAATCTCCATAGGATAAAAAATACTAAGCCATTAAATGTCATATTAAATAAAAGATAAGATGATTAGGCTTCAACAAAGCATTAAACCAATAAATAATAGGATTTCCCTTATTGATTAATCACCTAACATATTTCTTCATCAATGTTTAACTCTATATGATATGAAGTTCCTTATTTTTTAAATCTCTAATAGGACTTATTTCCTTAAAAATTGTTATATATATATATATATATATATATATATATATGTTTGATTTATTTTTTATAAATTTAAAGTCTACTTTTTAATACTAATGAAAAAATATATAATTTTTTACATATTTTTAAAAAATAAATTAAAAGTAGGGTCTTGAAAGGGTTCCCCTTCTCTTTTACATCTACTTAGTCACATTGAGCTATTTGATGCCACCAAAATTTGAACCTTGGTGTGGGCTACATTAACTATTTGTCCCAACCGTTGAACCAAGAACCCATTGGATTTTTTATACATATTTTATTTATTATCTTTTCAATTAAGTAATTTAATTATTTATAATTACATTATTTGTAAAAGTAATTTATATGACCTCAATAGGTTAAGTACCTTAGCTTTCAAAGAGGGAACACAAGCTCAAAATTTGTTACATTATACATGCATAACTATCTAAAATACTTTTGTAATCATTTTTTTGTCATATTACATACTATTGTATTATTTTAGTTATGAACCATTTTTTTTCCTACTCTTAGATCAAAGTTTCATTTCATGAAGTCTTCCATTTATTTGACTATATGTCTACATAATATTAACACTATGCAAGACACTAAGCTATTATTGGAATGACATCTTAAGCACCCAATATTTGCATATGATGCTTAACTACCATACAATATGACACAACTTTGACCATAAAGTGACAAACAAATTAAATACATAGCTAAGACATATTGTCTTCCTTCCATATATTATGATGTTTGCTACATATTACTTTTTTTAGCATATATTTTACATATAACACAAACACTACTATGTATATAAATCCACTGTCAATTGGAAACTCCCAACCATAGATATCAGCTAAAAAAATCAATATTACAATCAATACTTGACATAGCTCTAAAATCAATGGTCCAAAATTTTGATGTAACTCTCCCTTAAGAACTATGTCCATCACTACTAGACATATTTCCTACTTTTTACTCCACAAGAAAACCATGATCCCATTCATATGTTTTGTCATTCATCTATAGACCTAATACAACTAGAAAAAAGTAAGCCTAGGATTATTTGACATGATGCTAATGAAGTGCATAAGACCAATGCAAGTGAGAAAATTTATATCAAATACAAGGGAGTGTCTCTATACTTCAGGTGACTCATCCACTATAAAACATAGATAAATAATGCACATATGATTACATCTTTTACAATCATTGTAGCTTGTTCTTTATCATCTCTTAAACCCCTATTATTGCTTCCTACTCTTTTAATTCCTCATCTTTCACAAGGCTTTATTCTTATTATTTGGTGGGTATTTCTTCCATCACTTATATTGGTTTTTTTTGATTCTTTAATTGATGGTTTTGTTTCCTCCATAAGCTTCATCATTAGGGTTTTATTTTTATGGTGGTGGTGCAACAACTTTAGCAAGGCTCTCATCCTCTACATTATTTTTCTCCTTTGGATCCATTATTTGCTCCTCCATGGGCTTTAGACCTGGTGATTCTACTTCCTCCTTCAAAACCTCTTCCATGGGATATTCCATACTAACAAGCTCTTAACTTGTAGTAAAAGACACATATACCTAACATCGAATGTGCTCTAATATCATTAATAAAAGACACAAATGCTTACAAATTCTATCAGGAACACATGCATATATAATATGACCTGATAGATCCTTTGGATAATTTTATAACACTATTAAAATTAACTCTTATCAACTTACTCATGTTTAAAATTGTTGGTAAAAGAACATTCAAAATTTAATCTATCTTTGACATATTGGTTGAAGAATTTATTTTTTATAGAAATATTTGTAATAGTAAAAAGGTGACCATTTAGAAGGACCCAAGGTCGTATACTTAAACTTTTATAAATAAAAATAAAAAAATACAATTTTTTTTATATGCATCTACAAAAAAATTATATCTGTGTTTATCTTTGTCTGTTCTTAGGGCCATGCATCGTCTATCCCTCACCCACTGGCAACACATATAAAGGGAGGAAAATATGAACATTTCATTTTGATCCAATCTATCCATTGATGCAGATATTCTTAAAAATAATTAAAAACATATTCCAAACACAATAAACCTCATAATGGTATTGTGTGAAAAAATTATGTCACTTGAACTTCTGCCAGATGTGCAATTCTTGCTATCACAAATGAAGTCATGTACCAGGAAATGTAATAATTAGAATTTGAAACTCCAATAGTGGATCTGAATAACAATGATAATCTAAATTTCTATCATGCGAAGAGGTCTTGCTTTAATAAAAGTACATAAAAATTTCAAGGTAGGTGAATGAAATGAAGAGTTTTATCCAAATTTATTCTAGAATAATAAAATACATAAATAAATAACTCGGAAGAAAAAAACAATTCACAATAAATCATGCACGTAGAACATACGAGATTTACCTTGATTCACCCAATATGAGCTACTCCAGCAAAAAAAAGCCACACCTCCTTTGATATTATTATTCACTCCTTTCTCGTAATGGGACATTACAATAAATATAAATGAACATCTTACAACCCTAAACCACAATGTGATATTAGAATATCGTGGGTACAATACCATGGGCTAAAACCACCCATACCCATAAATCATGGGAATCCCACCAATGCCTTCGAAAATAGCTTCGATAATATCTCCGAAAAAGTAGGAGCCCAAAAAATAGCTTTGATAATATCTCTAGAAAAGTAGGAGCCTGAAGATGGGGCCTACCATATAGTACTTCCTTTGCAAAGAATGAGACACATCCAACATGAAAATGAGTTTGAACATAAATTGTTACCCTCCCTCTTGCTTTTCTAGCTATGCCTTCTCTAACATAAATTTTTTTGACCTAAAACATTAAATTCACATGACTAAAACATTAATTTTTCCTTCTAATGTTATTGCATTTATAGTGTACAATGAAAATATTTAAGCTTCACATACCTCTATCATAATTTTAATAAAACCAAAGGATGCACTCAAATAGAAATTAACAGTTGGTCAAGAAATGGTAATTTGATCAAAAGTATTTGAGTGTTTGTCATTTTGCAACCCGTTCTAATTCTTTGGGTAGTCATTTTTATGGAGAGTGTGTAGTGGGTAATGTTATTATTAGGATCCCATATCCTAACATTTAATTATTAACTATTAATAGTATAATTAATTATATAATTAGATTAAATTATTAATTATTAAGTATAATTAATTATTATAATGAATCATCATATATGAACCAACATAGGGTTAGGGTTAGGGTAGTATAAATATGTGTACGAGAAATATTGTAAATCATCAAGAAGAAGGTGTTATATAGTTTTTAAGGAGGGAGCCCCTTGAAGTGGCAAGGAGGGAGCCCCCTATAAGTGGAGAGGATGGGGCCCCCTATAAGTGGTGAGGATGGGGCCCCCTATAACTAGCGAGGAGGGGGCCATCTATAAGTGGCAAGCGATTCAGAGTTCATGTTAATTTTATCTATTAAATTCATATCAATTATTTATTAAAATTTAGGATCAATATATTTATCAATTATTTATTAAATTTTTGGATCAATATATTTATTAAATTATATTAGAACCTCAAGGTTCTAACATTTGGTAATAGAGCAACCACCCAAGTTCACATCGCGAAGCGGGTAGAAAGTTGAGTTTTCCATGACAGAGTCCCCGCGTGGGAGCGAATGGAGAGTTAGGCCCATTTTTCAGATTCCAGTATTGAAGTGGGTGGGAATGTTATGATCCTGGTGTATTTGGATTTCACTTTCTATTTTTTTTTTAAATATTCATTCCTATTGATTCAAAAAAAATCATTTGATGCATGATCAGCTTGTAGAGCACATAGCATGGTCTTCGTTGTTCACCTAGCAAGTATTTTTAATAGAGAAAGAGCAAATATGGAAACCATAACAATATAGTACCCTAAATCCATTGTCAAAGTTGTGAGAATTTTTAGGAGTGACCAGTCTTTGTCAAAGGTTCAATACGCAAGGACGAATGGTGGATGTAAAACTTTTAGGCAAAGGAATAAAAAGCCCAAATTTCAGTGCAAAAGAGAGATTCCAGGAGGACCGGATCCCCAACACCACTTGTACAATGACAAGAGTTTTTACATAGTTTATATTCACAAGAATGACCTTTAATTTCTATGTGGCACTTTGATAATGAATAATTTTTCTGACCATATCTTGAAACTATGTACATTATGCATCATCGCATCCTTGATCGCATCCTTGATCACTGGAAATTTGACCTTCACAATCTCGATTTTGAATTCATTTTGGTATTTATGCTTCAATGTTGGAATATAATTTAGTATGTTTCATATATTTACTTCAAAGCCATGGTGAAAAATGAGAAGCTTGGATTATTGCGTGTTTCAAGAAGTTGTTCCTATCTACAAAATGTTTACCTACTCTATATTTTCTTCTAAAAGGTATGCGTGTGAATACCTATAAAAACAAACAAGGAACTCCCTTGTCTTTTGCTGCTTCAGATGTTGCTTTTTCTATTAGGACCAGGGATTCTGTAAACTAGCTACTACAATGATAATGTATGGATGGAGGTGTGCAATCACTCTGTAATTCTACCATGGACCATACAAGGATGATTCTACAATCATGGGTTCAAGATGATGATCCTTGCACTACCTTTGAAGAAGTTGCCTGTAATGAGCATAAAAAGGTTACAAATATCTCTTTGCAGAGCAAAGGGTTGACTGGATGTTTGAGTTCGGTGGTGGTGAAGCTCAGGTGTCTCAATGGACTCTATCTACACTATAATAACCTGTGGAGAGATATACTCAAAGAAATTTCCAACCTTAAAGGGCTCTTTGATCTCTACCTCAATATCAACATGCCTTTTAATGACATTCCTCTAGAAATCGCTTCCATGTATAGGTTGTAAGATTTACAACTTTACTGCAATCACTTGAACGATTTGATCCTAGTGGAGTTGGAAGAGTGGAAGAAAATAACAATGTTGGCATTACATAACAGTCAATTAATAGGAGTCTTTTCATCCTCGCTTGGGAGGCTGACGTTGCTTGCCAGAATTAAACTCCAGTCTCTTGTAAATCTAAAGTAGCTCACAACTTTAGACCTGCAACATAATAACCTCTCTAGTTTGATTCCTTGAGGTCATGGTATAAATTACTCATTTTTCTTGGACTGTTCTATTTGGAGATAATATGAATGTTACACCAACGTTACAATTGATCAATGTAAGACAAACACCAATAGGATATTCTTGATCACCATTTACATCTCCATCCATAAAAAATAGTTGGAATTTTAGCAGTGAAAGAATATTAATGAAATCAAACAATGTTTAGAATAAGAATATTAAATCAAACATATTTATTTATGAATTCTAGATATCTAATAAGAAATTTATTTGAATGATAATGATTTTTGAATTCATATTTAATAAGGAATAATAAATTAAAGAATAAAAGGATAATTAAACTACTACGTTTCGAAAGACTGCTCTTAGAATTTTATAGCATTGCTTTGCTCTATCCTGAATGCTTTGATCTGCTTCTTGTATGAAGAAGTCATCATAGTTGATGATCAACAATCAAGTGCTACCATGCCTTGTAATGCTTCTAACAAAGAATCCTAAAAAGAACATAAAGAAGAGAGCATGTTGGGACATTTTTAGAAGTGAAGGTAACCTTATTTGATTTTGGGCAGTAGTAGGATGTTGAACCTGGCCTCTACACTCTCTACAAGATTGCAACTACTGAGGTGAACAAAAAAGATAAAATCAAGTACAAGTCCCACATCAAAGAGATAAAAGAGCTTTTGGTTTCCTTCAGTAAGGAGGAGCTCATTCACTTTCTAGAAGATGTTACCTTGGATAACATTCAAATTTTTTTAAATATGTTTGAAAATCCATGGAAGAACATCCATTTTACAAAAAAAATTACATCAAAAACCTCCAATGGAACACCACGTCAAACACTATAAAATAAGTTTTTTTTTGTTTATGATGAAATTAAAGAGTATTATGTCATAGTGAACCCAAAAATGGGCACATCAACGGGTGCCATAGTTATATACATAGACAAGGAGGTGGCGCAGTGAGCTCTCAACCATACATACAAAAAAATATATGGGCAAGTGACAGTGTGCCACCTAGAATCCCCTTCATCTAATGAGTATGAGGATGAATAGGATGATCAAATAGAAGTAGTAGGGAATATTTATATGAGTAACATTCCATTTTGCATGCCACCCCAAAAACTACTTGAATTATTTTCCAAGTATGGTGAGATTGAGGAAGGTCCAGTGGGACATTACAAGCAACTAGGAGCATTTAGGGGGCTTGTTCTCTTTTCTTACAAGACTATTGAGGGAGTTGATAAGGCATTAGAAGAATATACTAAGGATATCGATAGAGATGTGGTCCACTACCAACATGCCACCAATGTAACACCCCTAAATTTTTTTGGATAATTATTATGACAATGACTATGACTATGCATATTATGTTTATGGCGAGGACTATGACCTATATGAAAATGAATGCAGTTGAGAGTTACAAAAGTTGAGAAACCATGGAAATGAAAAGAGAATATAGTGAAGAAGAACATAAAAATGATGAACCCATCAAGACGACTCAAACCAAGGAAAAGCTATGGAACAAAAATCAAGTCCCAAAAAAAATTGTCTTCTACACTGCAAAATAGGGCCTTCTGGAAGAAGATGCTTTAGGGGCAACGAAGAATATTTTTCAATATTTCCAACTTTGAGGATAAAGTTTTTCCAGGATGGGTGGCATGTTAGGATCCCACATCCTAATATTTAATTATTAATTATTAATAGTATAATTAATTATATTATTACACTATATATATATTATTTTACATGGTGGAATCGGTAGCCACCACGTATCCAGGTAGGTTGTTTAGATTTTTATGACCGTCATAATATTCTGCACTGTCTCTCCCAAAAGTTGTCACATAGATCTTCACGCAGTTCGCATCTATAACCACCATGCTGTGATCATTTAAAATGTTTTATGCTACTGAAAGCACCAAGAAAGGGATAAGAATTTAGTTTGGTGAGACCCGATATTTGAACCTTGGACCTCTGCTCCCTTACGGGGTTTGGAGGAACCAATTGGTCTACACCTCGGACCTTATTAAATTATATTATTAATTATTAATAGTATAATTAATTATTATTATGAACCGTCATGTATGAACCAACGTAGGGTTAGGGTTAGGGTAGTATAAATATGTGTACTAGAAATATTGTAAATCATTAAGAAGAAGATGCTATATTAGATTCTAAAGAGAGAGTCCCTTAGAAGTTGATGCAGGAGCATCTAGTGGCAGCAGAGCAATCTTGCATCAACAAATAATTTTCTAAGTGTTTGCCTTGGTGTAGCGATATCGCGACCGAAAAAGAGTCGCAATATCGCGACATGTCGCATTTTCATGACTCGGCCAGGAGAGAGAAGGTGTTGGGCAAAAATGTCACGATTTCACGACATGTCACGAAATCGCGACTAGAAACAAAAAAGAGCAGAAGCACGGTGAAAATGTCACGATTTCGTGACATGTCACAAAATCATGACCAGAAGTAGGTGAGAGAAGGTACCGATGAAAATATCGCAATTTCGTGACATGTCATGAAATCGCGACCATCGCGAAATCATGACTAGGAGCAGCCAAGGGAAGGTACCAATGAGAATGTCACGATTTTGTGACATGTCACGAAATCGTGACCATCATGAAATCATGACCAGGAGCAGCCAGGGGAAGGTATCGATGAGAATGTTGTGATTTCGTGACATGTCACAAAATCGCGACCAAAAGCAACCGAAAGATGATGTCGATGAAAATGTCATAATTTCATGACATGTCATGAAATCACGACCAACAACAGGAGGGAGAAGATGCCAAAGAAATTTTCATGATTTTGTGACATGTCATGAAATCATGACCAAAACAAAAAAGCGGAGGCGTCCAAAGGCAAATGTCATGATATCGCGACATGTCATGATATCGCGACTTGAAGATAAGAAAGGCAATGAGGAAGGAAAATGTCGCGATAGCGCGACATGTCACGATATCATGACGAAAAGGCAGAGAAGGAGCTAGAGACATAAAAGTGTCGCGATATCACGACATGTCGCATTTTCGTGATGAAAGATAGAGAAAGAGCCAAAGGCAGAAAAATGTCGCGATATCGTGACATGTCGTATTTTTGTGCCCGAAAGACAAGCCGAAGATGAAGAGTCAGAAAGGGAGACGTGTCAAATACCTAGACGACGAAGCGACACGGGAAGGCAAAACGAAAGGTTCTGGAAGAGGAAATGAAGGGCCACCAGCTGGAAATGAAGTGTCACCTGAGAACCTTTAAAAAGGAGAGCAAATGCATGCACAGGGGAGAAATGGCTGGAATGATAATATTTTTTTTGTATTTCTAGATTTAAGAAATTCTGTAAAGATGCAACTCTTCTACGACTTATGTAATATTCTGTTGTGACTATAATACTTTGTTGTAATAGTAATTCTCTATTGCATTTGAATAAAATAAAACTATTTTTCTTCTCTGTAATTGTGGCTCTCTACCAAGTGGTATCAGAGTGGGAGTTCCTGAGTGTGTGAGAAGACCGCTGAAAGTGAGGCAGCTTGCACCAGGACAGGTGGAATGATTCTGAGAAGAGAGAACTATAGAAGATGCGTATCAATTGGCCTTAAAGGTTGATGAGAAACTAAACCGAAGATTTGAAGGCAAACAGGGAGGAAGGGATCATGGTGGAAGAACCGGTGGAGGAAATTACAGAGGCCAGAAGAAGACTGGGGAAACAAGCAAACTCCAAGAACAGAAAAAGGAGAATACCTACCACCCGTGTGATCAAAACAATAGCTACCAGAGAGGAAGAGGTAGACCTAGACATGGGTATGGAAGAGGGGTATTTCGTGGAACCTATTTCCAGTGTGGAGAAGAGGGACATCGGTCATACGAGTGTCCTCAATAGCAAGAAAGGATGGAAAAGATACCTGAGGGTCATGCCAGAGCTGTTGTGGCAGACGAAGGTATAGAGTCAGAATACTCTGAAGAAGCAGAAGGAGGAGAAGTGTTGATGACGAGAAGAGCACTGTTGAATGATGAAAAAGAACTAGAACAAAGAAAGAGTCTGTTTCGCACGAGGTGCAAATGTGCAGGGAAGGTCTGCAATGTTATCATTGATAATGGTAGCACAAACAACTTAGTTTCAGAAGAGATGGTTAATAAGTTGAAATTGGGAAAGATTAAGCACCCACATTCATATCAGATTGCGTGGTTGCAGAAAGACCACAGAGCACTTGTCAGTGAACAGTGCTTGGTCAAATTTCACATTGGGAATTATCAAGATGAGGTCCTATGTGATGTTTTGTCGATGGATGCTTGCCATTTATTGTTGGGAAGACCATGGCAATTTGATAGACGTGCAGTGCATGATGGGCATGCAAATACGTACTCTTTGATGAAGGATGGAGTACGTCACAAATTGAAGCCACTGAAGGAAGTGGATGAGAAAGTGTGCAGTAGTGCTAGAATCTGCCTGGTGGATGGAACACAATTTTTGGATGGTCTGAAGAGGGATTCAATGTGTTATGCAAGAAAGAATAGTACACAAATGTTCCAGTAGAGGCAGAACACCTGTTAGAATAATTTCCAGACATCATATCAGATAATGTGCCTAAGGGTTTACCACCGATGAGGAAAATCAGTCACCATATTGATTTGGTACCTGGATCTAGTTTACCCAACAAGGCAGCCCACAGAATGAATCCTGTGGAAAGTGAGGAGCTGAGCAGGCAAGTCCATGAGTTGTTGAAAAAGGGACTGATTCGAGAAAGCCTGATTCCATGTGTGGTACCTACAGTACTAGCACCAAATAAGGATGGGGAGTGGAGGATGTGTACAGACTCCCAAGCTATAAACAAGATCACCATAAAATATAGATTTCCATTACCAAGGATGGATGATATTATGGACTATTTGAGTGGAGCCAAGTACTTCACCAAGATTGACCTGAAGAGTGGCTACCATCAGATTTGGATCAAAGAAGGAGATGAGTGGAAAACTGCTTTCAAAACCAGAGAAGGTTTGTATGAGTGGTTGGTCATGCCATTTGGGCTAACCAATGCACCAAGCACATTCATGCAGTTGATGAATGAAGTGCTGAAGGAGTTTTTAGGCAAGTCTGTTATTGTCTATTTGGATGACATTTTGATATTCAACAGAATCCTGGAAGAGCACCTGGTGCATATCAGGAGGGTTTTTGAGAAGTTGAGGGAAGAACAGTTGTTGATCAACTTGAAGAAGTGCAATTTTGTGAAGAAGGAGTTGGTATACCTGGGATTTGTCATCTCAATTGAAGGTCTAAAAATGGACCCAGAAAAGGTGAGGGCTATCATTGAATGGCCTACTCCAAGAAGCACTTTTGAAGTGAGATCATTTCATGGTCTAGCCATTTTTTATAGGAAATTCATCAAAAATTTCAGCAGTATTTCTGCACCCCTTACGGAAACAATGAGAGGGGATAGGAAAGGCTTTAAGTGGACCCTAGGAGTAGACAAGAGCTTTGATATGTTGAAGAAGAAGGTCATTGAGCAACATTTTTTAGCAATTATAGATTTTAACAAGGTATTTCAGGTGGACTATGATGCCAGTGGTAGTGCCATAGGAGCTGTGCTAAGTCAAGAAGGCAAGCCTATTGCTTACTTCAGTGAGAAACTCAATGAGGCCAGGAAGAAGTATTCAGTGTATGACAAAGAATTCTATGCTATAGTTTAGACCCTGAAGAAGTGGGGACATTATTTGCTACCAAAAGAGTTTGTGTTATATACTAATCATCAAGCCTTACAGTATATAAATATCTAGGGAAAACTGAACCAGAGGCACTTGAAGTGGGTTGAGTTTCTGCAGAGTTATTCCTTTGTGTTGAAGCACAAGAGTGGAAAGTCCAACAGAGTTGCAGATGCCTTGAGAAGAAGGCAGAGTTTGTTGACAAAAATGAAAGTGGAAGTATTGGGATTTGATGAATTGAAGGGTTTGTACCCTAAAGATCCCGATTTTGTAGAAGCCTAGAAGGCTTGCTTGGCACCAGTTACCCTGGATAGAACCAAGTGGTTGGATTTTCTGATCCAATATGGAATGTTGTTCAGAGGAAACTAGTTATGCATTCCAAGAAGTTCCATGAGGGAAAACCTAGTCAAAGAAAAATATAGTGGAGGATTGGCTGGGCACTTTGGTCAAGATAAGACCATTGCCCTTGTGAGCGAGAATTATTATTGGTCATAACTGCAGCAAGATGTGCAGAAATTTGTGCAAAGCTATAGAGTCTGAAAGATTGTGAAAGGTGTGAGACAGAACATCGGATTATATCAGCCATTACCTATACCATAGAAACCATGGGAAGATGTCAGCATGGATTTCGTTCTTGGTCTACCAAGGACACAGAGGGGAAATGATTCCATATTTGTGGTAGTTGACAAGTTTTCAAAGATGGCACATTTTATCCCTTGTAAGAAAACTAATGATGCAATTCATATTGTAGGTTTGTTTTTCAAAGAGGTGGTACGACTGCATGGTCTATCGAAGAGTATCATTTTCGATAGAGATACCAAGTTTGTTGGGTATTTTTGAAGAACCTTGTGGAAGAAACTAAAGACAGATTTGAAATTCAATTTAGCATACCACCCACAGATGGATGGGAAAACAGAGGTGGTAAACAAAAGTTTGGGTAACCTATTGAGGTGCTTGATAGGAGATAATCCCAAAGGATGGGATCTGATTTTGCCGCAGGCGGAGTTTGCATATAACAATTCTGTCAATAGGAGTACCAATAAATCTCCATTTCAGATAATATATGGAAGTAGTCCAAGAAATTTTTATGAGTTAAGGAAGCTGAATACAGGGGAAAAGTGCAGTGCCGAGGCTGAGGATTTTGTAGAGCATCTGAAGAACCTGCATGAAGAAGTGAAGAAGCATATTGCTAAAATGAATACGCAATATAAGACGAAAGTAGACCAAAAGTAGCGGTTTAAGGAATTTGAAGTGGGAGATGAAGTGATGGTCCATCTAAGAAAAGAAATATTTCCTGCTAAAACCTATAACAAACTAAAGATGAAGAAGTTTGGACCATGCAGAATCCTAGCAAAACGAGATTCAGGCAATGCGTATGAAGTAGAATTGCCAAGTGGGCTTAACATATCACCTGTCTTTAACATTTTAGATTTAGTGAAATACCATGAGGGGAATAGTAGTGAGACACCAAGCGCAGAGTTATGGAGTAGTCCATCGTCTACTCCAACCACAGATGAGATTGAGGAAATACTGGACACTTGAGAAGGCATAAGTACCAGAAATAGATAGTATTTTGAATATTTGGTCAAGTGGAAGGGCAAACCAGTAGAAGATGCAACTTGGTTGTCTAAAATGGAGGTTGACCGCCAAGGTCTCCCTCTAAAAGTTCAGAAGTGAGGATCACTTCTCAATCTACCCCGGATGTCTGATGCAGGAGCATCCGGTGGCATTAGAGCAATATTGCATCAAATTTTTTTTTTCTAAGTGTTTGCCTTGGTGTCGTGATATCCTGATCGAAAAAGAGTCACGAAATCATGACATGTTGCATTTTCGTGACTCGGCCTGGAGAGAAGGTGTGGAGCGAAAATGTCACGATTTTGTGACATGTCAGGAAATCATGACCAGAAACAAGAAAGAGTAGAAGCACGGTGAAAATGTTGCAATTTCACGACATGTCATGAAATCACAACCAGAAGCAGGTGAGAGAAGGTACCGATGAAAATGTCACGATTTCGTGACATGTCGCAAAATTGTGACCGTCACGAAATCACGACCAGGAGCAGCCAGGGGAAGGTACCGATGAGAATGTTGCGATTTTGTGACATGTCACAAAATCACAACCATCATGAAATCGTGACCATCATGAAATTACGACCAGGAGCATCCAGGGGAAGGCACCGATGAGAATGTCATGAAATCGCAACCATCGCAAAATCGTGACCGTTGCGAAATCATGACCAAAAGCAACTGAAAGATGATGCCGATGAAAATGTCATGATTTTGCGACATGTCACGAAATCATGACCAGTAGCAGGAGGGAGAAGATGCCAAAGAAATTGTCATGATTTCATGACATGTCATGAAATTGCGATCAGAACAGAAAAGTGGAGGCATCCGAAGGCAAATGTCGCGATATCGCGACATGTCGCAATATTGCGACTTGTCGCAATATCGCGACTTGAAGATAAGAAAGGCAGCGAGGAAGGAAAATGTCGCGATAGCGTGACATGTCGTGATATTGCAACGGAAAGGCAGAGAAGAAGCCAGAGATAGAAAAGTGTCACAATATCATGACATGTCACATTTTCGTGATGAAAAGGCAGAGAAGGAGACGGAGACAGAAAAGTGTCACAATATCGCGACATGTCGCATTTTTGCGATGAAAGACAGAGAAAGAGCCAAATGCAGAAAAATGTCGCGATATCGCGACATGTCGTATTTTCACGCCCGAAAGACGAGCCGAAGACGAAGAGTCAAAAAGGGAGATGTTTCGAATACCTGGATGACGAAGCAACATGGGAAGGCGAAACGAAAGGTTCTAGAAGAGGAAACGAAGGGCCACCAGCTGGAAATGAAGTGTCACTTGAGAACCTTTAAAAAGGAGAGCAAAGGCATGCATAGGGGAGAAATGGCTAGAACGATAACATTTTTTTTTGTATTTCCAGATTTGAGAAATTCTGTAAAGATGCAACTCTTCTGCGACTTATGTAATATTTTGCTATGACTATAATATTCTGTTGTAACAGTAATTCTCTGCTACATTTGAATAAAATAAAATTGTTTTTATTATTTGTAATTGTGGCTCTTTACCATAAGTGGTGAGAAGGGAGCGCCATATAAATGTCAAGTGATTCCGAGTTCATCTTAATTTTATCTATTAAATTTATATCAATTACTTATTAAATTTTTGGATGAATATATTTATTAAATTATATTATAACCTTAAGGTTCATTTGACACCGTTCTTTTACGAAAAGGAAAATAGATAGTTCTATAGTAGATGGAGTTGAAATAACAATTTAAGTTAAACTAAAGACTAAAGAAATACAAATAGAGAAAGTTACAAATTTTTTTATAAAACAAGAAGTGAAGATAAGAAGAAGTAAAGCTGGCGGTTTTACAAATTAATCTGCGTTTCTATCCTTAAGTAAAAATTTTAACCTCATTATCATATATCTAGAATAATTCAAGAATGACAATGTTGAATTAGGGATCAAATGTGTACATAAAGTATGTATATATGGAAATTTATGGTGCTATGTAAAATCAAATTTATTAGATTTCCATTTTAAACTATGGAAATACAAGAAAAATTTAGATTTGAACTGGTTCACATTCAATCATATAAGTAACTCAGCTTACGATGTAGTTCACATATTTCCTTCAACCAATATTGGAGCACATACTCAGAGTGCAAACACTACTTGTGAAGTTGGGCCTTATTTTAATTAAACATGGTTTAATTTCTAAGTTTTTTTAATAAATTTTGATCACTATAACATGCAAAATAGAACTAATATATATGTTTGCACGACTTGCACTTTTAAAAATAAAAAAATGTTCATACCTATAACAAAGTGGATAGTTGGTAATGGAAGGCAAGTTAATTTTTGGGATGATGTGTGGTTGAGAGATCGACCTATGAATGAAGATGTTTATTTTAGGGATCTTATTGATGGATCTAGGGCTATCTACTTGGTGAATGTTGTGGAATTCATTGAGGTTCATGGGAATAGAACTATTTGGTCCAATTCTCCAAGGATGGTGAGGAATGCCAGGGATTCTCAGATGTGGTCTCTGCTCATGGAGGAGCTCCATCTCTATGTAGTTCAACAAGTTAACATGGAGGATCATCTGATCTAGAAGGTGGATAGTGCGGGATATTACTCTATGAAGACTACCTATGAGCTTCTTAGTGAGGACGGTGGTGGTTTTTTCCCACATGGCTCCATTTGGCTTAAGCACCTAACTCCTAGAGTAAACATGTTTTTTTGGTTGGCTGCTCAAAACAAGATTCTTACGATCGAGAATATTCACAAAAGAGGTTGGTGCTTGGTTAATAGATGTTATATGTGTAAATATGCATGGGAATCAACTTCACATTTACTTCTCAACTACTAAGTATTTAAGGATATTTTGTTGTCTATCCTTGGGTGGTTGGGTGTTAGTTGGGTTTTTCCTAACTCTGTGATAGACTATATTTTATATTGGGTTCGCCTCTTCTCGTTGCCTAAGCCAAAGTGTTTTTTGAGATTTCTTCTACCACATATTATGTGGGGTTTTTGGAAGGCGAGGAACGCTCGAGTTTTTAGGGACAAAGATTTTTATTCTCATCATTTGAGTGTTCACATTTTGGAAAAGACTATGGAGAATATTTTGTGTGCTAGCTTGAAGTCGGAGCTTCCGGAGGCTTCCATACCTAGTGAATTTTTGGTTGAGAAAAGTCTAGGCTTTGGGCATGTGGATTGCGCTCCTCATGCTCAAGATCCCAGGAGCATGGTTTTTTGGACCCCTCCACCCATGGGCTAGGTTAAATTGAATTTTGATGGGGCCTCTAAAGATAATCCTAGATTGGATAGAGTGGGAGGGGTCATTCGTGATGATAAAGAAATCCTAGTCCTTGCCTACACCGAACCTATTGGTGTGAATTCTTCTAAGGCTACAAAAGTGAGGGCAACTTTCTTAGGATTGTCCCTTTTAAAATATTTTGGTTTCAGCAAAGTGATAATTCAAGGTGATTCATGAAACATCATTAGAATGCTCAACGACTCCTTCCATGTCAGTTGGAAAGTGGCTAACTTAATCGATCAAGTAGTGGGTTTATCTTGGGCTCTAGAGGTGATTCAAATTTGACACATTTTTAGAGAAGGAAATTTGGGTGTAGATTTAATGGCATATAAGGTGATAAATCTCTAGGGATTTATGATTTTGCAGAGGAATTTCCCTCCTGAGATCATAAAATGCATCCATAATGATGTTCATTAAATGGTGGCTTGTGGTTGGTGCTTTCTTGCTAGGGTGGATGGGGTTTTGGAGTAATAGCCGTAGTGGGTGGGTGGCTGATTTTATTCCCCGTGACACCTTTGAAGCACCCATTTTTCAAATTTCAATCTAAAAAAGCTACCCGTATTTGCGTATTAGTTTTTAGGAAATGTCCCAAAGCTTCCCAAGCTTCCTTTGGAAGGTGCCCTATGCCCGAGGTCCTCCTTTTACTTTTTGTTTGAGGTACGAGTTTTGGTTTACAGACTAGCCTTGGGTTGCTCCATAGATATCTTTTCTAATATGCATTGAGTTTTGGTGGATTCTATTCCATTTGAGTTGTCAGGTAGGCCCATAGGATGGTGAAATATCCTTTCATTAGCATTGGTTCACATTCTTTATTTTCTGGAATTCATACCTTGGAATATCCACTTTTTTTATCGCCTTCAGAGATGTTGTTTGCAAGGTGTCCTTTAGCATTTGCTCCACCTATTCGATACCTTTTCTTATTATCACCAGATGGAGGTGTGATGGGGGTTCGTCATCTGGTTCAAGGGTCGGGTGGCAATTTTTCTTCTCTCCTTAATATTAAAATATGGCCCATGCCCATAGTAGGGTTTTTTGAGCTCCTTCTAGTTTTTGTGTACTTATTTTTTCCCACACATGATCTCCTCCCTTTCGTATTCTTCTGGAGATGTTCTGGTATTCTTGGTACTCATGAGATGTTGATGGGAAGTTTTTGTGTATTTAAATTTGGTGTCTTCGTTTGGTGTGGTTTGGGTAAGTTGGTGTTTTTATTCTCGAGTTGATTTTCGAGCCTTTTATGCTATGGTGTGTGTGCGGATAAATTTATTCTTGGATTTCTTGTGTAGTATGTAATTGGTATTTTCACCTAGTGTCTTATGTCCTTACCGAAGATGGGCAAATCTAGAGTTTGTAATCATAAGTCTAAGCAGTCCATGTCGAGAGTGGAACCCACATCTTTTATGGTAGATGAGGATGTTTCATCCATTTTGAAAGTGGAAGGTTTTCTGGACTATATCCAGAAATTCCATGGCCATAATCCTATTCTCTCTAAGTGGATGGTTATTACTTGGAAGGAGGGTTGGGTTCTTGTTGGATCATGGTCTTTTGAGGTCTTGATGGAATTCGTAAGTTGCACCACAGGGTTGGAGTTAGATGGTGCGCTTCATAATAGGGAAAGACACTCATTATTTTCATATCTTTTTGGATGAAGATGAATTCCTATCGAGAATTCAAAATGGTTTTAGTGCTAAGGCCTTGCCTGCACCATGGAATAAGGTGATAAAGTTGATTATGAATTTATTCATTGGATTCTTCGTACGACATTGTTTGTAGTTTTTATGCCATATCTCTTTATCACCACCATTGGAAGAGGTGGATGAACATCCCTTTGTTCCTTTTCAATTCGATGCATAAATCTATGATGGCTATGCAAGGTGGGTGGGGCCAGGTTCCCCTAAACCAGGGCTTGGCTTTGTTTGTGTTTGATTGTGCTGCTTTGGAGAATGGGGTAGACTAGATGAGATTTTAAAGACCTTGAGCTCCCTTCCCGTTCTTGCACATGGTGATCCCTTATGGGTTTCAAAAATTTTGAGTTCATAATCAGAAGATGTGTACTCCTTCTCCTTGGGATCGGGTTCAGAAAAGTTATCTTGCAAAGGGTTTGATTCTGCAAAAGGGGTGTGGGGATCAGTGGTGAGAAATTCTCCCACTGAGGTAGTGAAGAACCCTTTGGTGTCTCCTATTGCTTCTCCGGTTATGGAGAGTCTTTCTACGGGTGTTTTTGTGGAAAGTGGTGGTACTCGTAAATCTGTTCGGTTGATTGGAAAAAGGAGAGATTTAGTGGGATATTCCCCTCTTCTAAGGTGGATGATGTGGTCGATGAGGTGGAGGTTCTTCCTAGACCTTCCGCTAAATAGAAGTGGATGGCTGATATGTACTCTCCGTGTAAAACTGTAGTGAAGAAAACGTTATCTTCCACAGTCTTCGTCTGATGGAAATCAAGCAACGTGCAATTTGGAGATCTATTAAAATGGCTTTGGATTATGTTGAGGAGGCTGCCCATATGTCTGGAGATATTATTCATGAATTTGATTCTTTGATGTAGAACCATATCGGTTCTCTCACTGGTCGATTTGTCTAGATTTTTCTTGGGTTCGTGGGCTCCTTCTTATCTTTGTTTATTTGCAGTGTTTATTCTGTTTTATTTTTGCCTGTGTTGCTGCTTGCTTTGTAAAAGGTTGTGAGATCCCTTTCAAAATTTTTTTCTCTTAATATTAATAAAAATAAAATAAAAATAAACATTGTACTAAATGCATTGATTGAATTAAATTTTAAACATCCATGAAACCTTTCTTTTTTAATCATACAATTTGACTGTGTTTTTCCACCATAACTTTAAGCTTGTTTAAACCGTGATTGATGATCGTAGCTTTGTTCAAATTAGTCATAGCTGGGCGTTTCCTTCCTAAGCTTATTCTTCATTGTAATATTTAATATTCCAAAAGAAATATGAAACATAGTACCATGATTTTACCTAGACTGAACACCAAAAACTTTTTGCCTACCAACACAGCCATACATTCACCTCTTCAGATGTTTTCATTTTTATGCTTAGATTTTTTTCCATCAATTTTATGCAGCAAAAAAAACTGCCATCCCCTTCCTAAGATAAAGCTTTTGTTGTCTTAGGATGCTTTCTACAACCATTGGCAATATTACAATGATGCAACTCTATCTAGGTTTGAAAAATCTATAATCTAAACAAGCTATAATTTATCTTACTGTATCTTCTCGTCTTACAATCAAATAAATAATGTACGATCATTTCCAATGCCAATGTTGATATTCTTAGGTTTTTTTTTTTTAAATCTTGATCCCTTTACTTCTACGATTTCTCTATCTTACAACTACTTGCACTGAACGACAATTCAATCTTCATCCAACAACAACCAAATTCTGATGGAAAGAGCGAGGCATTGTTATTTTTTCCTTCTACGAATAATAGTTCCTCCGTGAGATCTAAATTTTATGTTCTAGTATTTTCTATTTTTCAGCGGAGTAGAGCACCCTTCTATGCTTCAATCTTCCTCGCCTACCAACCTCAGTGCAACTCCTCTAACACTCCCGTGTGCCTACAAACCCCATTCTCTACAGCTTCGATGAGCCTTCCCTTATCTGTACACACATTTACAACAAAACATATGGTCTGAAAAAAATGACTATTCAACTTGAGACTCAGATTTTGAAATACAAGATAGAAAAATTTTAAATGCTCCTCCTCTTGTCCTTGGCTTCCCTATTCCTAGGCTTACGCTTTTTTTTCCCTTCTCATCTTTATCCTGCCACAGCCACCAAATGTTGTTCATCTAACAAATATTTATATCTTTTCAATAATAGCTACATAACGGCCGGACAATTGGCCTGGGCGGTTGGGTTTCAAGATGCTCCCGTACCACAATCTAACATTCCAGGTGAATAGGTTATCTTTTTATTCCTCCACAAATTCGACTTCCAAGACTTTAATCAAATTATTTTCATTTGTATTTTCTCAAAATTCCATTCAAATTAATATTATTACTCAACTATATAGGATAGGTTATGCCGTCCACAAACTCCCACCCATAATCTGGAACGTGCTAAATCAAAAACTGCCATCTCCGAGGAAAGGTATTTTCTCTTCTATTGTTGGGTATTCATTGTCGTTTCTAGCAGAGCAATTGAAGTTTAGCTAAAGCTTGTACATAATCTACAGTATCTACATCTACTTTATTGGATGTTGTGCACCCTTTCAAACAAAGTACTTGTCTTAAAAAATCTACGTTTTTAAGACAAATACCTTTGGAAGTTAAACGCACAATTGCAATCAAGGATTAAAAACTAAGAGTTGTGCTTTATATCTCTATGTGGATTTGCAAATCGCTGCTAACTCAATACTTCTTATTCCCTTGTATACACCAGACCTAGCCCATTGATTCTATTGAAGGAAAAAAAAAGAATGGGAACACAGCAAACAACATGTAAAAACTTGAGTGAATGAGAGCGCAATTTCAGGAGTAAACAAGCCACTGAAACATGCTGCCTAAGGCATGACTGAAAATGAGATTAAAGAACATATAGTCACAGGTAGAAATTAATAGAACTACATAAATTTATCTTGTAACTGGCTAGAACCAATTCTCAGCTCATCTGATCTATAAATCAGATTTTATTATAGCCGAATTGCACGGCATAGATAACTGAAATCAAACCAAATTAACAAATTGAAATTAATACGAGGTTGTATTCCGTTATCCCCATCAAGGAAGCAGAGCTAACAATGTTCATCATTCATTTAATACCCTAAAGCAGTATCACTAATTAACTTATAGATACATATTGAAGAGATCACAACCCATGGCAAAACATGGTTTCCGATTGTGTGTACACCACATTTCTGTGTGCGAACATATCCTCTGACTGGGGTGTGAACAAGGGCATATCTTGAAAAATATGGCGTGGGGAAGACAAGATCATGCTCGGTGACAACTCCATGAACTTCGGAGATTGAAGCGATGGCCCCATGTGGTACTCAGATGGGGCATTGTCATAAGCCTCTGGGGGATTGAGGCCACAGATGGTCTCCTCTTTCGCCATATGATCATCGGGAGCGCAGTAGTTACGGTTCTCCATAGGGAATTGTGATCCCTCCGTGTAGTGAGAGTACCCAGAGCTTTCAGAGGGCCGAACACACACCGCATCGGATGAGCAGACAAGTGCCTTAATATCCGAGGGATTGACATACTTACAAATATCGTGGCCTAGCTTTGTGGGGCAACGACCAGTAAGGCGTTGGACGACAGTCATGAAGTCGGTGGGATTGGTATGTATGATTGTTGGAGATCGCATGTAAGTAATCACCGGCGGCTTTCGGATTTTGTGGGAATCTGTTGAAATCTTGAGCGGCGTAGGTCTTGGACCCCGCATTTTATTTGTGGCTGCCCCCCCTTCTTGAAACGTCCTCATTTGGTTTAGCGCAATGATTCCGCCCAAAGCTTCAGATGAAGCACTTACTGAATCTATGGAGATAAGCTTAGAAAAACAAGCCCACCACGCCGTTCCTATGTTCTTAGCATTTAAATGGGTGTTCTTCTACAGCGAGGGCTTGTGAATATTTTTGGAAAGTCGCCAAGCTGGACTTTTCAATTCAAAGTCGACTGCTTGTTCGGTCTACTCCGCTCTGTGGTTGATATCGACGGTACCATGTGTAATTTAATGTTGACTTCCAAGTCAATGCAAGCAGTTCACGGCAATTTGAATAATGTAAATAGGTCTAAAGGAGAGGGACATGCACGGACATTTGAATAAAGCGAACGGTTTACAACGGTACAATTCAAAGTATTCCGTCGTTTCCGTTATTAGGGTAGGTGGAATAAGTAGTGTTAGATTGTTTAAGGATTAAATATAACGAACCTTTTTATAAACATTATAAATATAATTAAATTTTCTACAAAATAAATAAATTCAATCCTCATTGTAAGTTGTCCGCTTGTGTGGTTGACATCGATGGTACCAATCACAATTTAAATCTTGGCTTCCAATGTCAATGCATGCAATTCAGGGGTAGTTGGAATAACGTGAATAGGTCTAATGGAGAAGGACATTCACTTTGAATTTTTCATGAGCAACAACTAGTTATTTTAAAATATTATTTTATTAGATTTTGATGTAGTACCTAAACTTGATTTAGGTTGAATTGTTCACCTTGAACATATAAGTTGAATCTCTTAACAATATTCTCTCTAATCTTAGGTTTCTTTCGAAATGTATAGGATCTCCTTTCTCAAACACGTACAAAGTTGGAAAAAAATTATTCAAAAGAACTATTTAGTATTCTGCATGCCGGGAGGGAATAGAAGATTGGTGATAAGGTAGGAAGTATTTTACGCTTAGTAACATTAAGGTATTTCTTCTATGTAATCAGGAAAAAAATATTATTAATTTTTTGGAGAAGAGAAAGTTAATGTAAAGTAGTTATCTACGAATTGTTATCATTTATTTATTTTATTTATAATTTAAATTTTAAACAACCTTAAAAAGAAGCCAAACCCTTACCATTAAATTATCTTAAACCCAATTTTTTAGCATCTAAATATACTTAACCTGCTCATTCATATAAATTAAATTATCTTAAACCTAATTTTTTAGCATCTAAATATACTTAACCTACTCATTCATACAGAATTTTGTCATGCATTGATTAAGAAGATTTGGTTTATATCTAACTTTATGAAAGGGTAAAAATTCAAAAGACATGTAACTCACCATCTAAGTATACTTAGCTGTCCATTCATATAGACCTTGAGTTTGGACTTGCATGGATATGGATATTTGGTTTATGTAGAACTTTAGAGAAGGGTAAAATCTTAAATTTTAAATAAAACATTAAACATTTTCTAAATTATTAAAATAGTTTCCATGTCTTAGGCATTTTCATTGCCAAAAAAGATATACATATGCATTATTTTTTGTCAAACAATAAGCAGATATCCAAACTAAAACACACACAATATGTAAGTCATTTATGATGCACCTACATGATATGAAATTATGTGAGCTTCCATTTACTCATGAGCCATCATCATTTTTCACTTATATTTTTCATCGACCTTCTTTCGTACGTAAAAAGGTATGTACCTAGTCCGACATTCATGACAACCATCAGTCATACCACATTCTACGAATAAAGACAAGTAAATTTACCAATTCATCCATAATCATTAGTGGTTCTAGGAGGGTCATTATATTTTACGTCAAAGTTTTATTTCATGAAGTCTTCCATTTATATGGGTATGTGTCTATATGATGTTAATGTTAGTAATAGATCATATTACATTATTGGGTCATGTAAATGTATCTACCAAGATACATACTTAGGATATTAGTTTACTTTAGGAGGAAGTTAGTTTCTTCATGCAATGTAATAAATGCACAACTGTCAATGTGCAAGTTGTACATGTACAAGTTATCCCTTGCACATCTATATAGTTTGTTGGCGAAGGAACCTATCTTCCTATATAATGGTCTTATTGTCATAGTCATCGATATAGAGTGTAGACATAGAGAACACATACATTATAATATCATGGGGCTTAGATAAAGTCGTGCATAGACAAATGGGTACAATGTAGTCCAAAAAATATTATTCATGGAGTGTTCATTTCCTCCACAACTACATTGTATTCACTTATGTCATTTCTATTTATAGTATATTTTTAGTCATCTCACAAATTTACTTTCTTTCATATTATTATTTTTGCATCTTGTAATTTCTATCTCCCATTGCATATAACATAAAAAACTAATAGTGGTATCAGATCTACGATAGATATAGCCATAGGGAAGCCACCATTATCAATGAGCATGAGTTTATTTGTCAATCTGATGCACCTTTGGACCAGTCATTATCAAAAAATCTCAGAAGAGTCTAAGTGGTAGAAACAGGGAGAGTTACAAGTGAGGGCTAAAAGAAATCTCAATTTCAAAAGTATTGACATTATTTTTGGCTAGAGTCTTTCCACAGAGTTACAAAAAAACTTGTGAAGACTATGAATCAACATTCAATCCACTAGAATGACAAATAAACTAATGAAGTTAGGATGTTTGAAATATATTAACTACTGAACCATAGTTTCTTTTTATTGCAAAAATCTAATTCTCAAAATATGGGAATTCCTCTTACAACAAAAAGCTAGGAGACTTCAACTTCATTACCTAAACGTCGGTGTATCTTCATAGTGTAGAAGTTAGTTTATTGTCCAAGAAAATATACTATGGAAGAAGACTTTTGGAAAATATTTGTGGTGAAGTTAGGATACAGGAGATCTCCATTACTAAATTGAAAACTTCACACAAGAAGAAAAGGCTATAGGAGCCTTGATCCAGAATAAAAGGCCATAGAAGTCTAAATCTAGAAGAAAATGGCCACAAGAGCCTTGATACTGAAATTAGGCCATAGTAGCCTTGATCCTAAAAAAAAATCCAAAAGAGAGTATTTGATTCAAAAGGAGATTAATATTATAGTACTAATACTTTGTTGTAGGAAAGGAGATTCAGTGAGTCGAAAAAAATTCCTACAAGAAATCCAGGAAGAGTATCTTCTTCAAAATCAATCCAGCACCTACAGGAAAAGAAATCATGAAAATAACTTCCAATATTGGAAGAAGAAGGACTAGGAGAGTCTTGCTCAAATCCAGAAGTAGCAGAAGCGAAGATCGAGAGGAAGATATTACCACCAACACTTTCAGGAGTAGAATGTTGAATAAAATATCTGAAGGAAAACCAAAAGGATCTACGAGATCAAATGCATTGTAGATGTCTCAACGAGCATCCAGTAAAAGGATTGGAAAGCCTTACTAAAAAAATCATCAAGTAAGAACTCATTGGAGAAATCCACTACCAAGGAGAAGCCCATGATAGTGAAGGACTTGGTATAATTGTTGCCATCTAACAACAAGCCCAAGAGGAGAAGAATTTAGCAAGGAGTGCCAAATCCAAAAAGTAAAATCTAGTGAAGACCTCAAGATGCTCAAAATATTGAGAAGAAGATCTTGTTTGAAGTTATATTTTGATAATAATCTTGAAGAAAAAATTTAGACATAAGAACCTTGCCAAATCTAGGATATTTGGATATTGCCTCTCACAAAAAAAGGCACCACTTCAAAAATAAGATCTCCTCAAATCTATAGTGAAATGAGGAAACTACAAGAGGAGAACAAGCCACCAAAAAACCCTAGCCTCATAAAAGAAATTTTGAGACCATCTTTTGGTGAAGATGAAGTTGTTCAAGGTAGCCTACAAAGAGCTACAACATCCTACATAAGGTAATAACTTGGTGATCCTAAATACCAAGATATACATCCTCTATATAAGTGACAAAAGAGCTTTTAGAAAATGTATGCAACTATTGGTGCATGTAGATTCATTAATTGGATTACTTATAAAATTTATTTAAGCACCTTAATTTGAATTGAAGTTGCAAATAGGAGAAGAGAATTAAAGCCTTCAAAAGTGCAAAAATTAAAAGCTTCCTTTTAGGTTCATTTGCACTTTAGGAGTTGATTAGATTTAAAATTTCAACTATCTATCAACTACCTATCATCTTAATTGGAAAGAAAAAAGAATACTAGTTCCTACTACCTTTGCTCGTCACAAAATTGTAGAATAAGTCTTGAAAATCCATTCTAGGTTCTTCTTGATTGGTTGCAATAAACTGATTAAGTGCATTCTTGAGAGTAAATTGAAATGAAAAGGTGTAATTTGTTAGTGCATTGAATAGTGAAATTTGTTAAAATTCATATGCACTATTATTACTCTCAAAGGAAATTAGTTTTTGTACTTTGAAAAAGGTTACAAAATCTAGTTTATATCAAGTGTTCAAAGACACTCTTGAAAGCATAAAATCTGCAACTCAAAGTGGCCAATAGAAGCCACTAAAATTGGTTAGTACATGCAAACAAGAAACTAACAAAAAAGAAGCTTTAAAGGTTGAGATGTGGTGAATCTCAAATCCATAGCACTTAGGGGTTAGTGTAATTAAAAGAATTATTTATTTTACATCATTTACAAAGCTTGGATTCATCATCAATCATCGATGCAAAAAGGGTAAGGAGTCTAGCCAAAGAGACATCCTTAAAATAATCATTTGTACTCACTAATATGCTACAAAAATAAGAAACTTAGACCTGCAAAAGAGTGCTAGAAAAAGTGCAATAAAAGGATTCTATATACATGTAAAGGCTACATGGTATTGCACTTATAAAATACATCAAACATAGGGAAAGGAGCAGATTTAAAGGTGCCACACTAGGCAGAATAGGTATAGGAAAAAGGTAGCCAAAATAAGGGCCAAATATCGAGCGTTCTACAACAACGATAGGGCATTCTCTCTAGGAATGGATCTGCAAGACAAAGGAAGATTTTACGTAAATTACAACAAGCATACCAAGGTTATTTATGTAAGACAAATAAATTCTATTAAAATAATTTACATAAATCATAGCAATTTCATCATCAACATTTGCAAAGGCAAGGAAGAAGCTATTTACATAAAAAAGGGGATATAGCACATCCAGTGAATAGGTGACTCAAAGCTTCTCTTCTATCAATGTGAACAGGGAGAACATTGAAGGTATAAGCACCAATAAATGCTATGTTGGGAATAGCATAAACAAAGGAAATCAAAATAGCTATCATGAATTGCTTGTGGAGAAAAATATATTGCTTGCTACCCAAGAAAGCATATCAAGCTAAGGCTAAGAATAACAAAGGAGTTACAATCTCCTTATTAAAGGCACCACATCAAAATATAAATGCATGAAATCTATATACCACTTGGCATAATAGTCCCTAACAATTATCATATCTCATAACGCTCGAGAGACCAACATTTAGGAATTACAAAGCACTCAAAGCAAGCTTATATGCATTATAAAGGAGTAACATTCGGTGTAGCAACATTACAAGAAAGAAGTGGAAATGCTCTTGTAGCACCCTAATTTAACACAAGATAAGAAAACATACAAACAAAATAGAAAATGTCTATCTATATTTTTTTCTTTGACTAAGGAGAAGGATTCATAAATACTTACCCAACCTTAGAATGACTTACTATTTGACATCCCCTAAGTTTCTTAAGAACTATGCCACACAAGATTCTCTTCATGCAAGTTTGTCTGCATAAGCCTATATTATGTTTGAGCATATAAGTCCATCGCTCTCATAAGTCTTGATGATCTATACTTACCACATTCAATTACTAGAAAGTGTGCATGCATATCTATATCCACACAAACTGTTATTCGTGGCTTCCCCCCTTCCTGAAACGTCCTCATTTGATTCAAGGTAATGATTTCACCCAAAGAAGATGAAGCACTTGCAAAATATTTGGAGATAAGATTAGAAGAAAAAGGTCACCACGACATTCCTATGTTTTAAGCATTTAAATGGGTGTTCAGGTTCCTTCTACAACGAGGCATTGTAAATAGTTTTGGAAAGTTGTCAAGCTGGACTTTTCAATTCAAAGTTGGATGCTTGTTTGGTCTACTCCGCTTCTATGGTTTATATCGATTGTATCATTTGTAATTTAATGTAGAAGGTTCTTGAATTCCAAGTCAAAGAAAGCAGTTCATGGCAATTTGAATAATGTAAATAGGTCTAAAGGAGAGGGACATTCTTGGACATTTGAATAATGCAAACTGTTTACAATGGTACCAATTTAGAGTATTCCTTCGTCTTCTTTACATAGATGGAATAAGTAGTGTTGGGTAGTTTGATGATTTAAACCTTGTTTAATAATTGAATAAAATTATGGATGTAACTAATTCTTTTATAAAAAAAATAAAAAATAAAATTATAGATATAATTAACTCTCCTAAAAAATAAACAAATAAACAAATTCAATGCTCATTCGGAGTTGTCCACTTGTGTGGTTGATATCGATGGTACCAATAACAATTTAAATCTTAACTTCCAAAGTCAATGCATGCAATTCAAGGGTGGTTGGAACAACGTGAATAGGTCTAATGGAGAAGGACATTTACTTTGAACTTTTCATGAGCAAAAACTAGTTATTTTAAAATATTATTTTATTAGATTTTTTATGTAGTACTTAAACTTGATTTACCTTGAATTGGTCACCTTGAACATATAAGTTGAATATCTTAACAATATTCTCTCTAATATTAGGTTTCTTTCGAAATGTGTAGGATCTCCTTTCTCAAACACGTACAAAGTTAGAAAAAAACTATTAAAAAGAACTATTTAGTATTCTGCATGCCGGGAGGCAATAGAAGATTGGTGATAAGTTAGGAAGTATTTTACACTTAGTAACATTAAGGGTATTTATTCTATGTAATCAAAAAATATATATTATGAATTTTTTTGGATAAGATAAAGTTAATGTAAAGTAGTTATCTGTGAATTGTTATCATTTAATTTATCTCATTTTATGATTTGAATCTTAAACCTTCTTAAAAAGAAGCCAAACTCCTACCACTAAATAATATTAAACCTACTTTTTTAGAATATAAATATACTTAACCTGCTTGTTCATATAGAATTTTGTCATCCATGGATTAAGAATATTCGGTTTATATCGAACTTTATGAAAAGGTAAAAATTCAAAAGACATGTAATTCACCATCTATGTATACTTAGTTGTCCATTCATATAGACCTTGAGTTTGGACTTGCATGGATATTTGGTTTATGTAGAACATTATAGAAGGGTAAAATATTGAATTTTAAAATAAACATTAAACATTTTCCAAATTATCAAAATGGGTCCCATGTCTTAGGCATTTTCATTGCCAACAAGAATATACATATGCATTATTTTTTGTCAAACAATAAGCAGATATCCAAAATAAAACACACATAATATGTAAGTAATTTATGATGCACCTACATGATACAAAATTATGTGAGCTTCCATGTACTCACGAGCCATCATTATTTTTCACTTATGTTTTTCATCGACCTTCTTTCATACGTCAAAGGTATGTACTTGGTCTGACATTCATGACAACCATCAGTCGTACCACATTCTAAGAATCAAGACAAGTAAAATTTACCAATTCATCCATAATCATTAGTGGTTCTAGGAGGTTCATTATATTTTACATCAAATTTTTATTTCATGAAGTCTTGCGTTTATATGGGTACGTGTCTATATGATGTTAATGTTAGTAATAGATCATATACATTATTTGGGTCATGTAAATGCATCTACCAAGATACATATTTAGGATATTAGATTACTTTAGGGGTAATTTAGTTTCTTCATGCAATGTAATAAATGCACAACTGTCAATTTGCAAGTTGTACATGTACAAGTTATCCCTTACACATCTAGATAGAGTGTTGGCCAAGGAACCTATCTTCCTATATAATGGCCTTATTGTCATAGTCATAGATATAGAGTGTAGACATAGAGAACACATACAATATAGTATCATGGGGCTTAGATAAAGTCACCCATAGAGAGATGGGTGCAATGTAGTCCAGTAAGCATTATTCATGGAGTGTTCATTTCCTCCACAACTACATTGTATTCATTTCTATAATTTCTATTTATAGTATATTTTTAGTCATCTTACAAATTTACTTTCTTTCATATTATTATTTTTGCATTTTGTAATTTCTATCTCCCATTGCATATAACATCAAAAGCTAATAGTGGTATCAAATCTACGATATATATAGCCATAGGGAAACCACCATTATCAATGAGCATGAGTTTGTTTGTCAACCCGATGCACCTTTTGACCAGTCATTATCAAAAACTCTCAGAAGAGTCTAGGTGGTAGAAACAAGGAGAGTTACAAGTGAGGACTAAAAGAAATCTCAGTTTCAAAAGTTTTGAGATTATTTTTGGCTAGAGTCTTTCCACAGAGTTACAAAAAAACTTGTGAATACTATGAATCAACATTCAATCCACTAGATTGACAAATCAACTAATAAAGTTAGGATGTTTGAAATATATTAACTACTGATCCATAGTTTCTTTTTATTAAAAAAATCTAATTCTCAAAATATTGGGATTCCTCTTACAATAAAAATCTAGGAGACTTCAACTTCATTACCTAAAGGTCGGTGTATCTTCATAGTGTAGAGGTTAGTTTATTGTCCAAGAAAAGATACTATGGAAGAATAATTTTAGAAAATATTTGTGGTGAAGTTAGGATATAGGATATATCCATTACTAAATTGAAAACATCACACAAGAAGAAAAGGCTATAGGAGCCTTGATCCAGAAGAAAAGGTCATAGAAGTCTAAATCCAAAAGAAAAAGGCCACAAGAGCCTTGATACTGAAATTAGGCCATAGTAGCCTTGATCCTGAAGAAGACTCTAGAAGAGAGTATTTGATTCAGAAGGAGATTAATATTTTAGTACTAATACTTTGTTGTAGGAAAGGAGATTTAGTGAGTTGGAAAAAATTCCTACAAGAAATCTAGGAAGAGTATATTATTCAAAATAAATCCAGCACCTGCAGGAAAATAAATTAAGAAAAGAACTTCTAGTATTGGAAGAAGAAGGACTAGGAGAGTCTTGCTCAAATCCATAAGTAGCAGAATCAAATATTGAGAGGAAGATATTACCACCAACACTTTCAGAAGTAGAAGGTTGAATAAAATATCTCAAGGAAGACAAAAATGAGCTATGATATCAAAGGCATTGGAGAGGTCTCAACGAGCATCCAGTAAAAGGCTTGGAGAGCCTTACTAAAGAAATCGTTAAAGAAGAAATCATTGGAGAAAATCCACTACCAAGGAGAAGCCCCTGATAGTGAAGGACTTGGTATAATTGTTGCCATCTAACAACAAGAACAAGAGGAGAATAATTTGGTAAGGAGTGCAAAATACCAAAAGCAAATTCTAGTGAAGACCTCAAGATACTCAAAATATTGATAATATCTTGTTTGAAGTTAAAATTTGATAAGAATCTTGAAGAAAAGTTCAGACATAAGAAGCTTGCAAAATCTAGGATATTTGGATATTGCCTCTCACAACAAAAGGCACCACTTCAAAAAGAATATCTCTTCAAATCTATAGTGAAATAAGGAGACTACAAGAGGAGAACAAACCACCAAAAACCCTAGCCTCATGAAAGAAATTTTGAGACCATATTTTGGTGAAGACAAAGTTGTTCAAGGTAGCCTACAAAGAGCTACAACATCCTACATAAGGCAATAACTTGGTGATCCTAAACACCAAGATCTACATCCTTACAGAAGCGATAGAAGAGCTTTCAGAAAAATTCAAGTAGATTCATTAATTGGATTACTTATCAAATTTATTTAAGCACCTTAATTTGAATTGAAGTTGCAAACATGAGAATAGAATTAAACTCTTCAAAACTGCAAAAATTGAAAGTTTCCTTTTAGGTTCATTTGCATTTTAGGAGTTGATTAGATTTGGAGTTTCAACTATCTATCAACTGCCTATCATCTACATTGGAAATAAAAAATAATACTAGTTCCTACTACCTTTGCTCATAACAAAATTGTAAAATATGTCTAGAAAATTCATTCTAGATTATTCTTGATTGGTTGCAATGAATTGATTAAGTGCATTTTTGAGAGTAAATTGGAGTGATAAGGTGTAATTTGTTAGTGCATTGAAAAGTGAAATTTGTTAAAATTCATTTGCACTATTATTACTCTCAAAAGAAATTAGTTTTTGTACTTTGAAAAAGGTTACAAAATCTAGTTTATATCAAGTGTCTAAAGACACTCTTGAAAGCATAAAATTTGCAACTCAAAGTGGCCAATAGAAGCCACTAAAATTGGTTAGTACATGCAAAAAGGAAACTAACCAAAAAGAAGCTTCAAAGGTTGAGATTTAGTGAATCTCAAATCCATAGCACTTAGGGGTTTGTGTAATTATAAAAAATATTTATTTTACATAATTTACAAAGCTTGTATTCATCATAAATCATCGATGCAAAAAGGGTAAGGAGTCTAGCCAAAGAGACATCCTTAAAATAATCATTTTGCACTCACTAATATGCTACAAAAATTAGAAACTTAGACCTACAAAAGAGTGCAAGAAAATGTGCAATAAAAGGAATATATATATATATATATATATATATATATATATATATATATATATATATATATATATATATAAAGGTTACATGGTATTGCACTTCTACAATACATCAAACATAGGGAAAGGAGAAGATTTAAAGGTGCCACAATAGGCACAATAGGTATAGGAAAACAATAGCCAAAAGAAGGGCCAAATATCGAGCATTCTACAAAAACGAAAGGGCATTCTCTCTAGGAATGGATCTGCAAGACAAAGGATGATTTTATGTAAATTACAACAAGAATACCAAGGTTATTTATGTAAGCCAAAGAAATTATATTAAAATAATTTACATAAATCATAGCAATTTCATCATCAACATTTGCAAAGGCAAGGAAGAAGCTATTTACATAAAAAAAAGGGATAGAGCACATCCAATGAATAGGTGACTCAAATCTTCCCTTCTATCAATGTGAACAGGGACAACATTGAAGGTATAAGCACCAAGAAATGCTATGTTGGGAATAACATAAACAAAGGAAATCAAAAGAGCTATCATGAATTGCTTGTGGAGAAAAATATATTGCTTGCTACCCAAGAAAGCATAGTAAGCTAAGGATAATAATAACAACGGAGTTACAATCTCCTTATTAAAGGTGCTACATCAAAATCTAAATGCATGAAGTCTATATAGCACTTGGCATAATATTACCTAATAGTTATCATATTTCATAACGCTCACGAGATAAACGTTGAGGAGTTAAAAAGCGCTCAAAGAAATCTTATATACATTATAAATGAGTAACATTCGGTGTAGCAACATTACAAGAAAGAAGTGGAAATGCTCTTGTAGCACCCCAATTTAACACAAGACAAGAAAACATACAAACAAAAGAGAAAAGGTCTATCTATATTTTTTTCTTTGACTAAGGATAAGGATTCATAAATCCTTACCCAACCTTATACTAACTTACTATTTGATATCCCCTAAGTTTCTTAAGAACTATACCACACAAGATTCCCTTCATTCAAGTCTGTCTATGTAAGCCTGTCATTGTAATTTGTTCGATTGTGTGGTTTATATCGATGGTACCAATCACAATTTAAATATTGACTTCCAAAGTAAATGCATGCAATTCAGGGGTGGTTGGAACAACGTGAATAGGTCTAATGGAGAAGGACATTCACTTTGAATTTTTCATGAGCAACAACTAGTTATTTTAAAATATTATTTTATTAGATTTTTATGTAGTACCTAAACTTGATTTACCTTGAATTGGTCACCTTGAATATATAAGTTGAATCTCTTAACAATATTCTCTCTAATCTTAGGTTTCTTTTGAAATGTGTAGGATCTCCTTTCTCAAACACATACAAAGTTAGAAAAAATTTATTCAAAAGAACTATTTAGTATTCTACATGCTGGGAGAGAATAGAATATTTGTGATAAGTTAGGAAGTATTTTATGCTTAGTAACATTAAGGGTATTTCTTCTATGTAATCGAAAAAAAATATTATTAATTTTTTTTGGGTAAGATAAAGTTAATGTAAAGTAGTTATCTACGAACTATTATCATTTAATTTATCTCATTTTATGATTTAAATCTTAAACCTTCTTAAAAAGAAGCCAAACCCCTACCACTAAATTATCTTAAACCTAATTTTTTAGCATCTAAATATACTTAACCTACTCATTCATATAGAATTTTTTCATGCATGGATTAAGAAGATTTGGTTTATATCAAACTTTATGAAAGGGTAAAAATTCAAAAGACATGTAATTCACCATATAAGTATACTTAGTTGTCCATTCATATAGACCTTGAGTTTGGACTTGCATGGATATTTATTTTATATAGAACTTTATAGAAGGGTAAAATCTTGAATTTTAAAATAAACATTAAACATTTTCCAAATTATCAAAATGGTTCCCATGTCTTAGGCATTTTCATTGCCAAAAAAAATATACATATGCATTATTTTTTGTCAAACAATAAGCAGATATCCAAAATAAAACACAAAAAATATGTAAGTCATTTATGATGCACCTACATGATATGAAATTATGTGAGCTTCCATGTACTCACGAGCCATCAACATTTTTCACTTATGTTTTTCATCGACCTTCTTTCGTCCGTCAAAGGTATGTACCTGGTCCGACATTCACGACAACCATCAGTCATACCAAATTCTAAGAATAAAGACAAGTAAAATTTACCAATTCATCCATAATCATTAGTGGTTCTAGGAGGGTCATTATATTTTACATCAAAGTTTTATTTCATGAAGTCTTCAATTTATATGGGTATGTGTCTATATGATGTTAATGTTAGTAATAATATCATATTACATTATTTGGGTCATGTAAATGTATCTACCAAGATACATACTTAGGATATTAGATTACTTTAGGGGGAAGTTAGTTTCTTCATGCAATATAATAAATGCACAATTGTCAATGTGTAAGTTGTACATGTACAAGTTATCCCTTGCACATCTAGATAGTTTGTTTGCCAAAGAACCTATCTTCCTATATAATGGTCTTATTGTCATAGTCATAGATATAGAGTGTAGACATAGATAACGCATACATTATAATATCATGGGGCTTAGGTAAAGTCTCCCATATACAGATGGGTGCAATGTAGTCCAGAAAGCATTATTCATTGAGTGTTCATTTCCTCCACAGCTACATTGTATTCATTTCTGTTATTACTATTTATAGTATATTTTTAGTCATCTCACATATTTAATTTCTTTCATAATATTATTTTTACATCTTGTAATTTCTATCTCCCATTGCATATAACATAAAAATCTAATAGTGGTATCAAATCTATGATAGATATAGCCATAGGGAAACCACCATTATCAATGAGCATGAGTTTCTTTGTCAAACCAATGCACCTTTGGACCAATCATTATCAAAAACTCTCAGAAGATTCTAGGTGGTATAAACAGGGAGAGTTACAAGTGAGGACTAAAATAAATCTCAATTTCAAAAGTATTGAGATTATTTTTGGCTAGATTCTTTCCCTAGTGTTACAAAAAAACTTGCGAAGACTATTAATTAACATTCAATCCACTAGATTGACAAATCAACTAATGAAGTTAGGATGTTTGAAATATATTAACTACCAGCCCATAGTTTCTTTTTATTTCAAAAATCAAATTCTCAAAATATTGGGATTCCTATTACAACAAAAATCTAGGAGACTTCAACTTCATTACCTAAAGGTCGGTGTATCTTCATAGTGTAGAGGTTAGTTTCTTGTCCAAGAAAAGATACTATGGAAGAAGAATTTTGGAAAATATTTGGGGTGAAGTTAGGATACAGGAGATATCCAATACTAAATTGAAAAATTCACACAAGAAGAAAAGGCTATAGGAGCCTTGATCCAGAAGAAAAGGCCATAGAAGCCTAAATCTAGAAAAAAAGGCCACAAGAGCCTTGATACTAAAATTAGGCCATAGTAGCCTTGATCCTAAAGAAAAATCCATAAGAAAGTATCTGATTCAGAAGGATATTAATATTTTAATACTAAAACTTTGTTGTAGGAAAGGAGATTCAGTGAGTCAAAAATATTCCTATAAGAAATCTAGGAAGAGTATCTTCTTCAGAATCAATCCAGCACCTACAGGAAAAGAAATCAAGAAAACAACTTCCAATATTAGAAGAAGAAGGACTAGGAAAGTCTTGCTCAAATATAGAAGTAGCAGAATAGATGTTCCAAAGGAAGATATTACAACCAACACTTTCAGGAGTAGAAGGTTGAATAAAATATCTCAAGGAAGACCAAAAGGAGCTACAAGATCAAAGGCATTGGATAGGTCTCAATGAGCATCCAGTAAAAGGCTTGGAGAGCGTTACAAAAGAAATCATCAAAGAATAACTCATTGGATAAATCCATTACCAAGGAGAAGCCCTGATAGTGAAGGACTTGGTATAATTTTTGCCATCTAACAACAAGCCCAAGAGGAGAAGAATTTGGCAAGGAGTGCCAAATCCCAAAAGAAAAATCCAGTGAAGACCTCAAGATACTCAAAATATTGAGAAGAAGATCTTGTTTGAAGTTAGAATTTGATAAGAATATTGAAGAAAAATTCATACATAATAAGCTTTCCAAATCTAGGATATTTGGATATTGCCTCTCACAAAAAAAGACACCACTTCAAAAAGAATATCTCTTCAAATCTATAGTGAAATGAGGAGACTACAAGATGAGAACAAGCCACCAAAAAAACCTATCCTCATGAAAGAAAGTTTGAGACCATCTTTTGGTGAAGATGAATTTGTTCAATGTAGCCTGCAAAGAGCTACAACATCCTACATAAGGCAATAACTTGGTGATCCTAAACACCAAGATCTACATCCTCTATAGAAGCGATAAAAGAGCTTTCATAAAAGGTATGCAACTATTGGTGCAAGTAGATTCATTAATTGGATTACTTATCAAATTTATTTAAGCACCTTAATTTGAATTGAAGTTGCAAATAGGAGAATAGAATTAAAGTCTTCAAAAGTGCAAAAATTGAAATTTTTCTTTTAGGTTCATTTGCACTTTAGGAATTGATTATATTTGGAATTTCAACTATATATCACTACCTATCATCTACATTGGAAAGAAAAAAAAGAATACTAGTTCCTACTACCTTTGATCATAAAAAAATTGCAGAATAAGTCTTAAAAATTCATTCTAGATTATTCTTGATTGGTTGTAATAAACTGATTAAGTGCATTCTTGAGAGAAAATTGGAGTGATAAGGTGTAATTTGTTAGTGCATTGAATAGTGAAATTTGTTAAAATTTATATGCACTGTTATTACTCTCAAAGGAAATTAGTTTTTGTACTTTGAAAAAGGTTACAAAATCTAGTTTATATCAAGTGTCTAAAGGCACTCTTGAAAACATAAAATATGTAACTCAAAGTGGCCAATAGAAGTCGCTAAAATTGGTTAGTACATTCAAAAATGAAACTAACCAAAAAGAAGCTTTAAAGGTTGATATTTGGTGAATCTCAAATCCATAGCACTTAGGGATTAGTGTAATTATAAGAAATATTTATTTTACATCATTTACAAAGCTTGTATTCATCATCAATCATTGATGCAAAAAGGGTAAGGAGTCTAGCAAAAGAGACATCCTTAAAATATTCATTTTGCACTCACTAATATGCTACAAAAATAAGAAACTTAGACCTACAAAAAAGTATGAGAAAAGGTGCAATAAAAGGATTCTATATACATGTAAAGGTTACATGGTATTGCACTTCTACAATACATCAAACATAGGGAAAGGAGCAGATTTAAAGGTGCCACAATAGGCACAATAGGTATAGGAAAATGGTAGCCAAAGAACGGCAAAATATCAAGCGTTCTACAACAACGAAAGGGCATTATCTCTATGAATGGATCTGCAAGACAAAGGATGATTTTACGTAAATTACAAAAAGCATACCAAGGTTATTTATGTAAGCCAAATAAATTCTATCAAAATCATTTACGTAAATCATAGCAATTTCATCATCAACATTTTCAAAGGCAAGGAAGAAGCTATTTACATAAAAAAGGGGATAGAGCACATCCAGTGAATAGGTGACTCAAATATTATCTTCTATTAATGTGAACATGGAAAACATTGAAGGTATAAGCACCAAGAAATGCTATGTTGGGAATAGCATAAACAAAGGAAAGTAAAAGAGCTATCATGAATTTCTTGTGGAGAAAAATATATTACTTGCTACCCAGGAAAGCATAGCAAGCTAAGGATAAGAATAACGAAGGAGTTACAATCTCATTATAGAAGGCACTACATCAAAATATAAATGTATGAAGTCTTTAAACCACTTGGCATAATATTCCCTAACAATTATCATATTTCATAACACTCAAGAGACCAACGTTTAGGAGTTACAAAGCACTTAAAGCAAGCTTATATACATTATAAAGGAGTAACATTCGATGTAGCAACATTACAAGAAACTCTTGTAGCACCCCAATTTAACACAAGATAAGAAAACATACAAACAAAAGAGAAAAGGTCTATCTATATTTTTTTCTTTTACTAAGGAGAAGGATTCATAAATCCTAACCCAACCTTAGACTGACTTACTATTTGACATCCCCTAAGTTTTTTAAGAACTATACCACACAAGATTCCCTTCATCCAATTATGTTGGTGTAAGCCTATCTTATGTTTGAGCATATAGTTCCATCGCTCTCATCAGTCTTGATGAGCTAGACTTACCACCTTCAATCATTATAAAGTGTACACTCATCTCTATATTCACACAAGTCGTTATGTGTGGTATGCTACATATACTGCAAGTTAAGCTATCGATCTTGTCTACTGACAAGCTATCTTAACTCTGGTACAATATTCTGTACCTGGTAACCAATCTATCTAAGGAGGTCTCAAGCCCTTATGATATTGTCTAAGTTCACCTAGAACTTACTAATAATTCATTCTTTTAATCACACAAGATCATTAAATATATAGATACTAAATCTAACAAAATGAATTGACCAACATCAAGAATAATCAAATCATAAAGAAAAAATCACAAAATAGACGTACATTAAAGATTTAAATATAATCATCTGAATAAATAAGTACTAAACATAGTACTTAAAATTTCCATTCAGATACTTAAAAAAGTATGGTACACCCCATACTTTCCATGATACTTTACATCCATTTTATTGGGGAAATCTCCCCACAATATAATCCAATGCATAAAAGACAATATGTAAGGTAGAGAGAAAACTTGTGAATTGGTCCATATCATGATTCTGGCCTTCTCACTCTTCTATCGATCAAGTGAGGATATTACGGGATCAAGGAACTCATGGATTCAGATAGACATGCTTCTATATGCACTTACTTAATTCATTACAAAATTGTAGCTATACAAATAACCCAAGCAATTCAACTTACTAATGCTTCGTATTAATCATGAAAACTACCCTTTCCATCCCTCCCCTTAGTCAATTTATGGGAGTCATTCAACCATGCATCAACTCATGCACTCTACTTGTAAATAAATTAACAAACCTTCTCAACAATTAAATTCATATACACTTAATTTCTAAGAACTAGGTTCACACATCTCATTACTCAACTACCTTAATTCCCAATAAACCTTTTTCTTCATTTCACAGCATAAGATCCCATATCCTTAGACTTAAAAAATAACCATAATTCATTTTATTTCATAACATAAGGTCCCATACCCTTAAATTACAAAATAATCATCATTCGTTTTATTTCATAACATAAGGTCCCATACCCTTAAATTATAAAATAACCACCATTCGTTTTGTTTCATAACATAAGGTTCCATAACCTTAAATTACAAAATAGCCATCATTCGTTTTGTTTCATAACATAAGGTCCCATACCCTTAAATTACAAAATAACCATAATTCCTTTTATTTCATAGCATAAGGTCTCATACCCTTAGATTACAAAATAACCATCATTAATTTTATTTCATAACATAAGGTCCCATACCCTTAAATTACAAAATAACCATCATTCCTTTAATTTCATAACATAAGGTCCCATACCCTTAAATTACAAAACAACCATCATTCCTTTAATTTTATAACATAAGGTCCCATACCCTTAAATTACAAAATAACTATCATTCATTTAATTTCATAACATAAGGTCCCATACCCTTAAATTACAAAACAAGCATCATTCATTTTATTTTATAACATAAGGTCCCATACCCTTAAATTCCAAAATAACCATCATTCCTTTAATTTCATAACATAAGGTCCCATACCCTTAAATTACAAAACAACCATCATTCATTTTATTTCATAACATAAGGTCCCATACCCTTAAATTACAAAATAACTATCATTCCTTTAATTTCATAACATAAGGTCCCATACCCTTAAATTACAAAACAACCATCATTCCTTTAATTTTATAACATAAGGTCCCATGCCCTTAAATTACAAAATAACCATCATTCCTTTAATTTCATAACATAAGGTCCCATACCCTTAAATTACAAAACAAGCATCATTCATTTTATTTCATAACATAAGGTCCCATACCCTTAAATTGCAAAATAACCATCATTCATTTTATTTCATAACATAAGGTCTCATACCCTTGAATTACAAAATAACCATTATTAATTTTATTTGACTACGATCTACCATTTAAGTTCATGAGGAGTACATAGAGCTTTCACACAATCATCATCATAAAAACTATTCTTTAAATAAAAAACAACACCTAAAGCTTCTACACCTCATTACTCCAAAACCTATCTTTTAAATGGTAAGCAACACTTACAACGTCTTACACATCCATAGGTAGGAAGATGACCAACCTTTAACATATGGGTTAACACATCCCAACATAGGGGACGAGACACAAGGTAGCCAAAGTTAGATAGAAGTGGTTTCTGCCTTGGCAGCACCAGAGAAGGTGGTACACATGCACCTACATCACTGCTAGTCATCATGATAGACATATCATTTTCAATATCGATGGAATCTAAGGTGACTTCCCATTAAACTATGACTTCAATAGGAGAGTTTACCTACGGTGCTACTTCATTGTATTTCTCCTAATACACCTAGCTAACTACCCACAATAGCGATAAGATGTTGATGCCATTGTGTCTATCCTTTCTAAGAGGTACAAAGACCACACTACCAAACAGGTTACACTCAACCTTCTAGGGGACATAGTCATACTGCCATCATAGTGGCTAAACACATAACATACAAAAGGTGTAGCCATACTACCTTCATAGTGGTTAACATAATACCTTAAAGGAAGTAGCCATACTACCTTTGTAGTGGCTAACACAATGCCTCAAAGGGCGTAGCCATAATGCCTTCATTTTGGCTAACACATAACATACAAATGATGTAGCTATACTGCCTTCGTAGTGGTTAACATAATGCCTCAAAGGACATAGCCATATTGTATTTAGAGTGGATAACACACAATATACAAAGTATGTAGCCATACTGCCTTCATAGTGGCTAAAATAACACCTCAAAAAATGTAGCCATACTGCCTTCATAGTGGCTAACACAACATACAAAGGATGTAGCCATACTACCTTCACAATGGTTAACACAATGCCTCAAAGGACGTAGCCATACTACCTTCATAGTGGCTAACACACAACATACAAAGGACATAGCCATACTACCTTCGTAGTGGCTAACACAATGCCTCAAAGGACATAGCCATACTACCTTCATAGTGGCTAACACACAACATACAAAGGATGTAGTCATATTGCCTTCATAGTGGTTAACACAACACCTCAAAGAATGTAGCCATAATACCTTCGTAGTGGCTAGAACACAACATAGAAAGGACATAAAATAATATAATAGCAATAGCTCTAGATGAACCAACCTGGATCACTTTTGTTGCTTGTGTGGACATCCATTGCTATTTGCTTTCCTTTGCTGCTCTTATTTCCTTTTGCTACTTTGCTCTCCTTTTGCTGCTTTGCTCTCCTTTTGCTCCTCTCCTCCATCTGCAAACCTCCTTTTGCTTTACTCAATACACACCTTTTTTTCTTGGTCCACATCCTCACCTACTCACTATTACTCCTTGACCACCTATGACAGATGGTAGGGTGGGCATGCTTCCCCTCCTCTTCCCAAGGTGATCACCATAAAAATATTTTCCTTCACATTAGGGGAGCTTCATGCAAATTGACCTAGTCGAGTATTCAAAGGGCAACTCGGCCCATTTGGTCAAGTGCCATCTTGTTGCATTTACACCTTATGTTGATTGTTAGGTGAGCAACGAATTCATAGGCATTCCATGGTAAAGTTATTACCTTGGGGTTCCGAAATAAATGCATCACTTTTCTTATTTTTTATTTTTTATATTTTAGAGGAAGTTTTCCACTAACAATCATTGGCAAACTTGATTACTTCTTGCTTGCTAGTACTATTTGAATAAATCAGCCCTTTTATATAAAAATAACATCTACGAGCATCTTTTAAAATGACCAAATGCTCAAATGAGATATTTGTTTTCAAATAAATCAAAAAATTATTTAAATAAATCTCCTTTTGTTTTTCAAATAAATCAAACATTTATTTAAACAAATCTTTCTTTAAAAATAAAAATAAATTAAACATTTATTTAAACAAGCACACACTAAATTGTAAAGGCAAAATATTTTCTCCATGTTCACTAATTATCAAGATTAATAATGCTAAAGTAAAAGACAATCATGCAAGTGCATCAAACAAAGAGGGAGTCTTTCCATCAATCCAGTCACCTGTCTCAGACTCTAGAACTAATGATAGCTACTAGGCCATCAGTCCGAGGCTCAAGATGGTTAGATATTTATGATTATTCCTAACCGAATGCATACCTATATGAAGGTATCTATCCATGTTACCTTTGAGTTGTCTTATCATCATATCCCCTTCCTTAGGTACTCTCATATTTGGTGGTTGACTTAATTATTTCCACTCTCGAGCACACCTGATCCTACACATTGGTAATTTATTAGCAATGTCATATCCTTCACTATCTATTTATTATTGTGAGGTTGCTTAATTGTACAAAATAAAGTATTAGTCACATTTGTTAATACATTGTTTTCTTTCATATTCAAAGGTCCATCTAGGAGGGTCATGACATCCTCCCAAACTAGGACTAACATCGTCCCTAGTGTTTGTTAGTTTCAACTGACATACAATATTAAACAATTTGTTACAAAACCCTTAAAGTTCATCAAATAGGAAAGTGATGTGTTTTCGCATATCTACCACTTTCTCCCAAGTGGAATTTCTTTTAGAGAAATGGTCCCATTGGACCTTACACTGCTCAAGGATTTGACTCCTCATTGCTTTAGAGTGGAACTCGAGGATCCTTACTGGCATTACTTCAATTACCTCTAAATTAGCCATTTGCAAGTTATAGATATCCCACACATGTTCAGGGTCAACAATATATTTTCTAAACAAAGATATGTGGAAAGTATCATGGATTTTTGATAAATTAGGAGGTAAGGTGAGTCAGTATGCAACCAGGTTAATATTTTCCATGATCTCAAAGGGCCCTATAAAACATGGATCTAGTTTCGTAGAATTGATCACACTTTTCATTGGTTTGAACCTTAGGAACACTTTATCTCCCATCAAGTATTCTCTAGGAGTTCTCTTCAAATCGAAATAGCTCTTCTACCTACCAGCAACCTCCTTGATCCTTTTCCTCATTACCCTAATTTGATCTTCCATTTTCCTAACCATTTTTGGTCCAATTACCACTATATCGTCTGGGTTGTCCCATGACAGAGGTGTCCTACACTTTCACCCATACAATGCATCAAAAGGTGTCATCCCTAAAGAGGAATGATATCCATTATTGTAGATAAACTTTACCAATAGTATATAGTCTTCCTACTGAGAATTTTTGTCCATGCAATACATTCAAAGAATATCTTTCAGAACTTTGTTTACCTGTTCTGTCTGACCATCTGTTTCAAGGTGGTATACCAGAATCATATACAACTTTGTACCTATTTCTTGACATAGGGCTCTCCAAAATTTTGAAGTAAACTTGGAATCCCTATCTGATATAATTACCTTTGGGAATCCATGCAATCTGAACACCTCTTTAATAAAACTAATACCCACCACTTGATCATCGCCCTTGGTGCTCCTACTTATGAAGTGTGCAACCTTGCTCAATTTGTCGACCATCACAAATATTACATCGTGTTGGTACCTAGTCTTAGGTAATACTACAATAAAATCCATTGATATGACCTGCACTTTTTGAGTAGGTATACTATGGGGATACAAATATCCTATGAGATGCTTTTCTTCTGCCTTGATCTTTTGGCATTCTAGGCATCCAACCACAAAATCTATAATATCCATCTTCATTCCTACCCAAAAAAAGGTTCTTTTTAGGATTTATCTCATTTTTACCCCTTTGAGATGAGCCATATAAGGATATTTATGGGATTCCTACATCAATATCTTCCTTAAATCTCCTGATTTTGGTATGACAACTCTTACTTTAGAACATACGAGGTCATCTATCACCCCAAATTCCTTATTGCTCTCAAGGTCTTCTCTTAACTTGGCTAGAATTTCCTGACAATATTCATCTTGAAATTGATCATGCCTTACTTAATCCATAATTTTTTTGTGGATTCTGGCTATGGTTGCTAGATGTCTCATTCTAATCAATACATCTACAACCTTATTTTCTTTTCCTTTAATTTAATCAATTTCAAAATCATACTCAGTGAGGAACTCGATCCACCTTCTCTGCCTTGTATTGAGCATTAGTTGAGCAAATATGTACTTCAAACTTTGATGGTCTAATATTAACTCGAAGGGTCTTCCTACTAGATAACGGTTCTAGGTATTTAGAGCATGCACTACAATGGATAAATCTAAATTATGAGTGGTATAATATACTCATGCTTCTTAAGCTTCCTCGAAGTATAAGCCACTATTGACTCTCCTTGCATGAGCACTCCCATAGTCCTTCCAATGATGCATACGTGCATACTGTAAAATCTTCTTGAGGATCCAAAATCTTTAGTTTCAATGCAGTAGTAAGCCTTTTTTCAACATGGTGAACATGACTTCAGACTTCTCTGTCCATTTGAATTCCTTTCCTTTATTTTGGATATTAGTTATTGCCAAGGCAATTTAAATAAAATCCTTTATGTGGTGTCGGTAATAACTTGTTAGCCCCATGAAGCTTCTTACCTTAGTAACATTGGTAGGGGTCAACTAGTTTATCATCGTCTCTATTTTCCCAGGATCCATTGTGATCTATTTTTTTGATATAATGTGCCCTAAATAGCACACCTCCAAAACATAGAAATCACTATTGGCTAGATTTACATAGAGTTGATTCTCTCTTAGCAGTTCCAACATGTAACAACCCAAGTTCTGCCCACTTGGTTGTCCAAACACCCCAAGTCTACCCACTTGGTTGTTCAAAATTAGAGTTTACAGTAAGAGAACAATTTTCTTCTATTTCAATCTTATTTAATTCATTTTCTAGTATGACCATGTTAGATCCATATTCATGAGTTCCATTCTGCTACAGTAAAAATACTCATGAGATTGAGATTGGGAAAATCCCATATAGTTGCCCATTTTGAACTATTAGAATAAGTAATTATTCTCTTAAGTTCTACTAGGATAGACTTACTTGAGTTTCCACTCCTTCATGAGTCAGGTGAACTCTCAGTTATAGTCTACATCAGATTTGATGAGTTGTTGTAATCCAACGACTCTCAATGATCAACTTTGTTATTTATACAAAGTTGATCCATGGAATAATCAATCAGTTCTATTTTTGTTTCTTCAAATCTTGTAATGCTTTGCAGTTCTACTCTTGGGAAATTCTAACATGGTACCAGAGCAGGATAGATTCTGCTTAGCATTCTCTCCTGAAGGAAGTTTTTGAATCTGGTTCTTATCTCTTATCTTTTTTTAATAAGGAGTTTTCTTTTCATATCTATTGTAGATTGCTCTCCTTTTATCTACAATTTTTTGAAAGTCTATTTATGGTTCTATCTAATTTTGTTTCACAAGTTCATTTTACCATAATAGATTCTCCTTATGTTTTAAAAGAAAGAGTGTTGATATTTGCTTCATAGGAAAAATTTTGAAATCTTTTTTGCCATTTTTTCAAAGGCAATATATATATTTCTCCTTTCCTTTGGTTTCGTCGGTGGTTGTCTGCATTGGTCGTGGAAGCGCATGGAGTTCTCCCTCTGTTAGGTGCCCTGGTAGGGCTTTCCAGACAAAGCATCGTTGGGAAACGATGGTCTTTTCATCATCCACATTTGTTTTCGTGGGGATCGTTCAAATTTTTTTTTATCAAGAACCGGAGCGTCGTTGGGCAGCGACGATCTTTTTCGATGTTCGTTTTCGTGGAGATCATTCAATTTTTTTTGTCTCCCGAATATTTGTTCTGAAGTAGATCAAAAGTTTTTTAATTACTCTCCTCACGTCTTTATTGTCAGATGTTTGACTCATTAATTAAAATAGATCTTAATATAATACGTGGCAAGCTCTTCTCCAACATTGCATAAATCTAAATCTTGGAGCGTGGTGATTTCATTCATCTTCCTCAATGGTCATTTGAAATGATCTTAGAGCTCAGTGGAGGCCAAATCTCAAAGATTTTTTCTCTACACTTAAACTCTAAGCTCACTTTCTATCCATTATCAGGAGCTTCAACTTTCTTATTCAAATATTTATATAAGTTGTGTGAATATTGCTCTCTAAACCAAAGCTTTTATTCAACATCAATTTGTTTTGAATATGCTATAGTTGTGTTGAGTGAATATTGATTCTAGAGCTACTTCTTTCACGTATCTGTATTCCTTTTTTAAGTACAATGAATGCTTGGCATCCGCTTGATGTTCCTCTCTCTCCCTGTGCCATTCGAAAGTTCAAACTCCTTACCAGTCGTCTGCTGCATTGCAATTCAGGAAAACAAGGTATTATTTTTTTTATAATTATCTCATTTTTTACCTCTCAAATGCAGTAATATCATAGGTATATCATGCTCCTTTCGAAGAGCGTGCAGAATAGTCATAATGTCTTCCTTGTTGTTCAAACACAATTTTTTGGGAGTCCTACCTTGGAAAATGGAGCGATATTTTGGAGTGCTCCTTTCTCTTTTTTCGTAGATGATTCCCTCATTTTTTGAATTTCTTTAAGATTTGATTACTCGGTACTGTGAGTTACGTTCTCCTTCGAGTCCTTCGATGACACATCCAGATCAAGTCAGGTATTTTTTAGAAGTCTTGGAGTACCTTATCTCTATTAAAATTTTCATCTTTTGTAAAGTTCAATTTTTGGGCCCTGACAAAGCCCCAAGAGCTCTCTCCAACTTCTTCATTATTTGAAGAAAATATCTTCTATTCGACTAGTTTTTTTAAAAACTAGTACCAAATAGCGATCTGTTCTTCACATTATAAGTTATCAAATCAATATTGTTGTCTTTTTCTTCTTTAGTGCCTATGTTTTTGGCCACTAAAGAGAAAATAAAAAGACAAGTTTGTAACCTCTTTAATAAAATTTTCTTGGGGGGGTTTTAAGGGTGCCTTTTATGCACCTGTGTTATAGGCTTCAAGGGGGGTTGTTAATATTGGTCAAAACTTCTTATTTGTCTATTTGATTTTATTATTTTTTTTAAGGAAAAATTCATACTTCATCAAATAAGGGAATATATTTGGATGATAAACTAATTATATGGTTTATTTAAAAATTTGATCATAAATTTCATTTCATTTCAATTCCTTGTTTTTAAGAAAGTAATATAATAAATATTTCCTTTCTATAATAATAAAAGAAATCAAATATTTTAAACAACCTCCATTATAACCTACATTCCAAGTATTGCACTTCTCAAAACTTATAGTTTCCCTCACGTAAGGGCGGGTTATTGAGAAAAATAATATATGGTTTCGTAGATAAAAATTTCAATCAAAAGCCTAAGTTCCACGTACCATTCCTCTCATTACTTATAGTTTCCCTCTCGTAAGGGTGGGTACTGAGAAGAATAAGTATAAAGGCCTGGCCTAATATTTTTTGCTTCATTAGCCTAAGTAAGGAATATCACCCTCCTCATTTACTTATAGTTTCCCTCTCGTCAGGGTGGGTAAATTGAGTAGATTGGTATTACTCTCAGGATTTTGTTTCAACCTTTAAAAGCTTATTTTAATTTGAAGTTAAGGGGGGATTATTGGTTCACTTCAAATTTCTTTGGAAAAATGAATATAATGAATATAATTGATCCTCTCACCCCTCATAACTATCATACATGGAAACCCAAAATATTAAATCTCATTTCTCAAAAAGGGCTCACACACTTGCTAGAAGAGAAGCAACCTGAATTTGAAAAAGAATATGAAATATTTGTTCATAAAGGAAAAATGTATGAAACAATGGGTATTATAAGCACTAATGTAAATGAAAGCTTATGGTTTCACATTACGGATTGTAAAACTCCTTATGAAAGTTGGGAGAAACTAAAGAACTTATTTGGAAAAGTAGATCAAATAAGGTCAATGCAATTAGAGGTAGAATTAACAACATTATCTCCTGAAGACTTTAGCAATATTGTTGACTTTCTCACCAAATTTAAAGAAGTCCTTACTCAATTTAAAGGTAGTGGCAAGGATAAAAAATATGAAGAATGCATTTATCTAATTATTTATAAATTAAATGGTGTATTTCAAATATTCGCAACCACCTTTCTATCTACAAAAGATGCTCTTGGTGCAAGTTTCAAAATGCCCTCCTTAGAAGAATTTTGTGAGAGACTAACTAGAGAAGAAACAAAACTTGCAAAGTATGAGATATCTTCCTCTTCCTCTAAAGCCTTAGTAGCATCCACCTCCACTAAAGAAAAATTCAAAAAGAAAGAAAGAAGTCCCATAACTTGTACTCACTACAAAAAGAATGGTCATTCTATAAACAAATGCTGGAAAATATTACAACAACTAGAGGCAACTATGAAGGATCAAAATATAGACAATAAAAAGTAGATAGGAAAAGCCCTAAATGTTCAAGGGAAGACCACCAATACTTCTTCTAATTACTGGGTACTAGATTCTAGAGCAACTCATCACATGACTGCTTCAGATGAGTCATTCTCTTCTATCTCCTCAAGTTCAACATGTAGCATAGAAGTTGGTGACTCTTCCTTTATCCCAGTCAAAGGAAAGGGTGACATATCCATTGATGGTGGCTCTATCAATAATGTTCTCTATGTTCCAAACATTGCAACAAATCTCCTCTCCGTCTATCATATTTGTACTTTTGGAAAGGGGAAAATTATTCTCTTCTCTCCAACAGGAGTTGAGATAAGAGACTTTCAAGACCCCCACTCTCTTATAGCCAAAGGAGATATTGATCACAACACTCACCTATTTCACTTCAAAGGATTCAAAAATCTAGAAGGGGCCTCCTATTTTGTGGCTCATGGAGATCTTGAAAGCAAAATTTGGCATGAAAGGTTTGGTCATCTCAGTTATAACTACCTAAAGGAATTGAACACCCATGAAATGGTAACAGGTTTACCTCAAGTCTCTTCTATTGATGGAGTATGTCCGGGATGTGCTCTTGGAAAGCAACATCAAGATCCTTTCCACCCAAGTGGTTCTCTAAAAGCCTCATCCCCTCTAGAGTTAATCCATAGTGACTTGATGTTTTTCCCAGAGCCTTCTTTCAAAGGAGAAAAATATGCTCTAACCTTCATTGATGAATTTTCCAGAAGAACTTGGGTCTACTTCCTAAAATACAAAAGTGATGTTCTATCCCACTTCAAAATCTTCAAAGCCTTAGTTGAAAATCAGGCCTCTTGCAACATCAAGCAAATTCGCATAGATAATGGGGGGAATACTACAATAATGAGTTCTCAATATTTCTATCAAGTCATGGCATCATTCATCAACATTTTGTCTCCCATAATCCATAGAAAAATGGCATTGTAGAGAGGAAAAACTGAACATTGAAGGAAATGGCAAACTGTATGCTCCATTCAAGAGATCTTCCAAAAGTTTTTTGGGTAGAAGCTATTAACTATGCAAACTATATTCAAAACCGCACACCTCATAAAGCTCTTGACCATTTAACACCTGAAGAAGCATGGACTGGCTCAAAACTGGATGTCTCCTTCTTCAATATTTTTGGGTGTACAGCTTGGGCACACATCCCAAAGAAGAAAAGGAAGGCTCTAGATAAGAAAAGCAAAAAGCTCATATTTGTTGGTTATTGTGAGGAAATGAAAGCATACAGGCTCCTTGATCCCACAACTCATGAGGTCTTTTTTCATAGGAATGTCCAATTTGATGAAACATTCCCTTAGAAAGATCCTCAACCATCCTCTTCCTCTATTGAGCCTTCTCCTATAGTAGAACCTCAATATAATGAAGAACCAACTTTAGAGATTAATTTAGAGATTGATGATCAAGATGAGGAACCTATAACTCCAACTCAAAGTCTTTCCACTCCTTCTACTCCTTCCACTATGCCAAAATGGGCCCACACCATTGTTAAAGAAGCTACTCCTTACATCCAAAATCTTCCATCATCCAGATTAACCAACTCCATAGGCACTTGGTCTTGTCTGTTAGTCTATTTCCTCCGATCCTCAATCCTTCAAAGAAGCAACTGGTATTAAAGAATGGGATGATGCCATGGAAAATGAATTCTCTTCCTTAATAAAAAAAAAAACTTGGGATTTAGTTCCCCTACCTAAAGGAAGGAAATTAGTTCATTGTAAATGGATTTACAGAACAAAATATGGGCCTAATGGAGAAATTGACAAACACAAGGCTCACCTAGTAGCCAAAGGTTTCTCTCAAATTGAAGGAATTGATTATGCTGAAACCTTTGCACCAGTTGCCAAAATGGATTCTGTTAGACTGGTTCTTGCTCATGGCTGCTTCCCAAAAGTGGCATGTCTTTCAAATGGATGTAAAAGTGCTTTCTTACATGGGGACTTAAAGGAAGAGATATTCATGGAACAACCTATTGGTTTCACTCAAGACTCCTCTCTTGTTTGTAGGCTAAAGAAGTCTCTCTATGGCCTCAAACAAGCTCCTAGAGCTTGGTATGAAAAAATGGACTCCTTCCTTCTTTCCTCAGGTTTTTCGCATTGTGAGTTTGATAACATAGTCTACATTTGGAGAGATGAAGGAAAAATCACCATACTTGTTCTATATGTTGATGATCTACTACTCACTGGTAGTGACTTCACTCACATTCAGACTATAAAAGACTCCCTCTCTAAAAAAATTGATATGGCTGATCTGGGTCTAGCTCATTACTTCCTTGGGATCCAAATAAATCAAACAGATGCAGGAATTTCATTGTGTCAACAAAAATACACTCTAGATCTTCTTCAAAGGTTTAAAATGATAGATTGTAAACCTTCTCCTACACCTTTTCAATCTGGAGTCAATCTAAGTACTTCCTGCACATCCCCTCTATGTGATGCAACTCTATACCATCAACTTGTAGGGAGTCTATTATACCTTACTCATACTCATCCAGATATCTCATATGTTGTTGGCTTAATATCCAGATTCTCTCATCAACCTCATTTCAGTCACTGGCAAGCAACAAAAAGAATCCTCTGCTACTTGCAAGGAACTACTCACTTTGGGCTCTTATATGAGGGAAAATCCATGGATATCATTGGCTACATAGATTCAGATTGGGCAGGATCAGTAGAAGATAGATGTTCAACTTATGGCTATGTCTTTTGTCTTGGTTCTTCACCAATTGCTTGGTTATGCAAAAACAACAAGCAGTGGCCTTATCATCTACAGAGGTAGAATACAGGGCAACAATTTTAGCAAGTCAGGAAGCTCTTTGGCTTCATCAGATTCTAAGAGAATTTGGTTTTTCCCATGACAAACCTTTTACTCTTTGGTGTGACAATCAGAGCACAATACATATTGCATGCAATCCAGTTGAGCATCAATGCACCAAGCACATTGAAATACACATGCACTTCATTCGACAACATATTCAGAATGAGGACATATACTTGGACTATATTCCAACTAAAAATCAAGTTGTAGACATCTTCACCAAGTCATTTCCTTCTTCGTGTTACATACAGTTGCGAGAGAAACTTGGAGTATTACAACTACATTGAAACAGAGGTCTTTCACCTCTCCTTTTATTATTATATTCTTTGGAGGATGGTTTTTTCCCATGTGGTTTTTTTACCATCTCTCATATATATTGTAAATGAGTACCTCATCAGGCCATGTTTTCGGGACTCATATTTTTTTTGTTATTAAGGACAATCTTCGCCATCCGAAGACATGCCTCTTTATTTCATAGCAGATGGTTTTTCCCATGTGGTTTTTTCACCATCTCTCATAAAAATTGTAAATGAGTACCTCATCAGGCCATGTTTCTAGGACTCACCTCTTTTTGTATTAAGAGGACAATCTTCACAAACCGAAGACATGCCTCTTCCTTTTTATTTTTTGATAGATGGTTTTTCCCATAGGGTTTTTACCATCTCTTTAGAAAAGAAAACATTGTACATGAGTACCTCATCAATCTCTATTGTTGGGACTCATTTGTATAATACACCCCTAGTATCACTTAAGAGGGGGTGTTAGAATAAGTAATTATTCTCTTAAGTTCTACTAGGATAGACTTACTTGAGTTTCCACTCCTTCATGAGTCAGGTGAACTCTCAGTTATAGTCTACATCAGATTTGATGAGTTGTTGTAATCCAACAGCTCTCAATGATCAACTTTGTTATTTATACAAAGTTGATCCATGGAATAATCAATCAGTTCTATTTTTGTTTCTTCAAATCTTGTAATGCTTTGCAGTTCTACTCTTGGGAAATTCTAACATGAACTTCACTCTCCACCCGAGATCCTAAGTTCAGGCAGTGGGTTTCTTTTCCTCTAGGACCCATAACACCTAGAGGTGTGACGCATAACTTTCCCATGTCTTAACATGAACTCATGAACTTATATCTTGTACTTACATCATGTAAGACTTAGCGCATACATGCTCGAGCTAGACGATCATCCAATCTCCATGGAGCATCGTCTAGGGTCTTACCAATGCCCTGGTAACCACTCGATGTTTTGTGTTGATTAACCAACACGATGTCCCATACCATCGTGTTGTCGGTATTACCTAGTCAAGCACAATTCACCACTCATCACTAGTAGGGATAACCTAGAAGAGATGCCCATACAACTCTTTGTTACCTCCCATTTTGACCTTTTCCCATCAGAAGTACAATTAGAGCCCTGAATTAGGATGGTTGCCTACCCGCAAGCATCATTAATAATTCTCTTCACAAGATTGTCCTTCCCACAATCTTGAAAAAGATAAGGTTGTCCTGCCCACAACCTTAGGTTGCGAGTTAAGATTGTCTTTCCCACAATCTTAGAATCTCTTAAACAAAGGCTTAATTAAGGTTTGAATTGTTTAGAAAAGTCTAACTATGCAATGGTTTGCAAACAATTACAACTTCCTAATCAATCATAAATTATACTATATTTTATAAGATTTCTAGTTTCCATATGTCTACTATATGTTTGTTATTAAGAGAGAATAAAAGACAGAGGATTTATGGAAACATTACAACTGAAACTAAAGAAACTTAAAACTTACTATAATAATTTTATTTAAGATCCCTTTTATTTATCTATCTATTGAAGTAGGTGCTACTCTAAAATTTATTCGTAAAACACATCCTTTTTCTATATTACACTATAGAATTCTACTACATAATCATGAAATAGAGTGGACTATTTTTATAAGTTAAGTATGGATGCAATTAATCTATTGTTTAAAGTCTAATATATAATCTAAATGTGTTTTAAAAAGACTTTTGATTCACAATGTTTTTAATTAAGGTAAGTAATACTACTCAGGCAATTTTTATAAAGCACCCTCACTCCATATTACCTATGTCATCTTGCACGCCTATTTTATGTAATTTTGATATCTCATTACATACGAAAGTGACTTACATTTTAAACATCAATCCCTTATCTCTTTTCAACTTATGCGTAGGGAATTATAATAATAACAAATCATCTAAGTGTTCTAATTCTGGTTTCGATTTTACACCGACTCTTTCATTCCCTAGTTTGGAACAATGCTATCATTGCTTTAACATTAGATTCCCCATTTAGTTTTCTACACTTTCTATTGCATCTATCTAACGTATAGGCTCTATTCGAAAATAAAATTGAATATAAATAAATCTCATACTGAATAAGATATTCAAGTTCGTTATATCACCCTATCGTCATGATGATTCTTATCAAATCGGGTTAACCTAGCTAATACCTTATACAACCATATCATGTTGGTTTGTCTAGAAAACCTTATGTTTTTAAAGCATCATCTCTTCTGCAATCCTATAACTTAAACAAAGGATTATACATTGCAAATTCGGCTGTATACAAAAGAATGGATTCAGATTCGTAAAGAAAATATGAAATTATAAATTTTATTTGTAGTGGTTCTCATCAACCAGTACGTTCACCAAACAACTATCGATTTGAAACATAGAAATTTTGGTCATAAAATTCTGAAGTTTCCTTGGACAGTTTACCCAGATCTACGTCTTTGGGATTATTCTCATCCATTTCCATTTGCTCTCAAAAATACTAAATACATGTAGAACATGGAAGCATACGAAATAGAAAAACATTATTTCGTAAAGAAAAGCATATATTAATAATTTTTAATCCACAATCTGGTTTCCATATCAATTGCATGCATCATTTTAAAATAGCGTATGTATGAAATGCCAGACTCTTCCTGAATGTATGTCTTATTCCTCATATTTTTTAAAGATACACAATGGAATTGCTTTCATTTCATCAAAATATTCATGGAATACTGCCATGCAAATTCCTCAGGGTCTACGTTTATCAAAAATACATATACATACAATGTCAACATTTATTTTAACTTTCTAAAAACCTAGATTTTGTCATTCCATTGAGTGCTATTTACAAGCATCTACAAAATGATAATAATTTTTCTCCCGCTTAGATGCAGCTCTTGATGCTTGACGCAGACAAAACAACCAATAGATAGCAAGAAAATAACTTTGTAGAGTTCTTCAAATATCTTCAATGAATTTTCGATGGTTTTTCAAGGGTCAGAGTGGTCAACTACCATGACATGCAGCTAGTCCTATCATGTCTACAGTATTTACACTTCTAGCACAACATGCAAAAATATTATAAACTTCCCAACACTTCATAAGCTTCCCAACACGACATGCATTTATCACATTATACCTCAGCACAACATGCATCATAAATAAAGTTTCAATATGGGTTTAATTTGGTCACAGGTTCACAACCAAACATAAATTCTTATATTTCAAACAATCCCTTTGAACGCATGCAACATGTATCAAATTTTTCCCACATATGCACTAGAAAATTCTCAGTTTTCTCTTCAATATGCAATGCAAATTTCAATCAAATTTTTGCACACAGAATGACACAAACAATGCATTTGATCAACTATATTTTCCCATTTATCTTATCATATAAATTCTACCAGAATAGACTTACGGATAAAAGTTGAGTTCTTTCTTTGTTTCAATGCCCTTCTCTCTCTTCGTCGCTTTCGCCTTGCTTTGCCGAAACCATGCAAATCCTCCCAACCATGCCCATATTCGTATTCCATACTCTCATTTAGAAGATCGTTCCCCTTTTTCCACTTGCAACTCGTGGTTGTTTTGAAATCCTTCTCTCCCAAATGTGTCATGTGGAATCCACTTTCCCCACGTTCAACAATACTCAAACTAAATAATAATTTCCCTAAAAATACCGACGATTTCAGATTTGTTCATTTTAACTAATGCAATGCCAAGACTCTCTAATATCCATTTTATTATTATATACTTTAATACATATATATTATTGTTTATAATACTTCATTTATCTTATTATAAAACAAACAAATATCATTTGTTTTTAATGCCTTCATATATTTATACTTTTATCTATATAGTTGTATATGAATATATACTATTTTTAAATAAATAAGTTCCTTAAAAAGAAACTCATTAATATGTATATGTTTATAATTATTAATTATTTTACTTTACCCCTTTTTCCTTATTTTCCCTTTCAGCTCTTAAAACAATAATAATATTACCATTATTCTACATTCATCCCAATATTTAAAACTATGGCTCCCATGCATTTAAGCATTTTCATTGCCAACCAACATTTTAAACTATGGCTCCCATGCATGTAAGCATTTTCATTGCCAACCAAACATCATAAATTCACAATCTGACAAACATCAAACATTCCTACAAATGCAACTACATGATATGCATCTACATGGACCACTGGTGAATGCATTGCCTATAGGGTTCTTCATCCCTATCAACCGATGAATACACCACCGCTCATCATTTCCCTTGACTTACCTTGCACCGGATAATCCTTCTGCCCATTGAGGAGACCTCCTTCCTTTGCATTATCCTCGCTAGTAACAATACATGTCCCCTGCATCCATAGATACATTAGCAGTATCTCATCCTTGTAGATAAATTATGCATATAATGAAATAGGTTTTTGGAGGGTTATTACATACTTCCCCCCTAAGATTAAACACAGTCCCTATGTTTGCATTTCCCATTGAAGCATATAAATAATATTGCCATGGATAATAGAAAATCAATGCAATACATCAACAAGTTTACATTTTTTTCAAAACTAATTCATCATTTATTGTAAATACTAAACATGCACAAACATCAAATATATTTATCATACTTCACAAACCAAGATATGATTATATCACTGTTTAGAAAAAATGAAACTATGATATGATGATAACACTATTCAAACAAAAATAGAAATTGTCTTTTCATGATGGCCACATCCTCCCACGTGGCACTATTTTCAGAGAATTGGTCCCATTGGACCTTACACTACTCAATATTTTGCTTTCTTAACTGTTTTGTTCGATATCCAAGGATCTTAACAGGTCACACTTCAATGTGCAGGGGATCGTCCATCTGCAATTGATCAACATTCCAAACATGTGAGGGGTCAGGAACATATCTCTTGAGAAGGGACACATGGAATGTATCATGAATTTTTGACAAATTGGGTGGCAAGTCTAATTTGTAGGCAACCGGGTTCAATTTATCAACAATTTCAAAAGGCCCTACAAATCGTGGACTAAGCTTAGAGGATTTGATAGAAATTTTGGTAGGTTTAACTCTTAGGAATACTCTGTCTCCCACAATGAATTCCTTGGGTGTTCTCTTAAGATCTGCATAACTCTTTTGTCGATCTGAGGCTTCTTTGAGCCTCTAAAAATTTCATTGAGTTGGTCTTCCATTTCTCTGACCATATTCGGCCCGATCATCACTCGATCCTCCAGATTACTCCATGATAATGGCATTCTGCACCTCCTCCCGTATAGAGCCTCAAATGGAGCCATACCTAAAGAAGTATGGTAACTATTATTATAAGAAAATTCTACCAGAAAAAGATAATCTTCCCATTTCGTTTGATGATCCATACAATACATGTGGAGCATATCCTCTAAGACTTGATTCACCCTTTCTGTTTGTCCATATGTCTCAAGATGATAAGAAGTACTAATATTGAGCTTTGTTCCCCATGCTTGATGCAATGTCTACCAAAACTTGGATGTGAATCGAGAATCCCTATCTGATATAATTGTTTTAGGAAATTCATGTAGTCGTACCACTTCCATGGAAAATTTGTGAGCTACAATGGGAGCTCCGTATTTAACATTTCCAGGAAAAAAATGTGCCACTTTAGTCAATTTATCAACTACTACCAGAATGGCATCATGCTGAAAACAATTTTTAGGCAATCCAACAATAAAATCCATAGTCACAACCTGCCATTTGTATTGTGGAATGTCATGCAAAAATAAGCATCTAGCTAGATGTAGATGTTCCACCTTCACCTTTTGACATTCTAAACATCTAGCCACAAATTCAGCGATATCCTTTTTCATTCCTGGCCAATAATACTCTTTTCTCATATTTTCATACATATTTACATAGCCTGGATGAGTGAAATAAGGAGCACTATGTGCCTCTTGCAGTATCATATTTCTTAGGTCCTGATTATTAGGCACTACCATTCTATTTTTGAAGAATAATGTATCTTCCCAGATTCTAAATTCCTTTGCTTTATCAGAATCTTGTTGAACCAGTTCCCGATACTTTTGAGAATATTCATCTTGAATCTGTAGTTTTCTTATTTGATCAATTATATTACATTTATAGTGTGACATAGCATTGATATGCCTTCTTCTACTTAAAGCATCTACTAATTTATTTTCTTTTCCCTTTATATACTCTATGCCAAAATCATATTCTACTAAAAATTCCATCCAGCACCTCTATCTAGCATTGAGCATTGGTTGAGTAAAGATATATCTTAAGCTTTGATGATCTGTTCTAAGCTCAAAATATTTACCAAGTAGGTAATGATGCCACATTTTAAGAGCATGCACTACTGCAGCCAATTCCAAATCATGTGTGGCATAGTTTAATTCATGTTTCTTAAGTTTTCATGACTCATAAGCGATAACATCATCCTCTTGCATAAGGACCCCACCTAATCCTTCCATGGAAGCATCAGTACATACAATAAATGGTTGTTTGGGATCTGCTATTCGAAGAATAGGTGCTGATGTGAGATTTTCTTTAAGAGTTTTAAAAGCTTCTTCACATCATTCTATCCATTTAAAAGCTTTTCCTTTCTTTTGGAGATTAGTTATTGGATAAGATATCTTAGAGAAATTTTGGATAAAACGATGATAATACCCAGCCATCCCCATAAAACTTTGCACTTCAGAAACATTTGTTGGAGCAGGCCAATCAATAATAGCCTCAATTTTCTTTGGATCAATAGACACCCCTTCAACAGAAATGACATGACCCAAATACTGTACATGGGTTGCGTAAAACTCACATTTGGACATTTTTCCATACAATTGATTCTTTCTAAGTATTTCAAGAACAATTCTCATATGAAGATCATGCTCTTCTTTTCTCTTGGAGTAGATCAATATATCATCTAGGAATATCAACACAAACCGATCTAGTTGCTCTCAAAACACACTATTCATTAGATTCATAAAAGTAGCTGGAGCATTGGTCAATCCAAATGGCAACACTATAAATTCATAGTGGCCATATCTAGTTTGGAAAGCAGTTTTATGAGTATCTTCTTCTCAAATCCTCAACTGATGATAACCAGATCTGAGATCAATTTTGGAGAAAATTGTGGCTCCTTTTAGTTGATCAAACAAATCATCTATTTTGGGTAGAGAGTACTTATTCTTAATAGTCATCTTGTTTAGCATTCTGTAGTCAATACATAGTCTTAGTGATCCATCCTTCTTTTTCACAAATAAAACTGGTGCACCCCATGGTGAAACACTAGGTTTAATATGTCCTTTTTCTAAAAGTTCTTGAAGTTGAGTCTTAAGTTCTTGCAACTCTATTGTAGTCATCCTATATGGTGCTCGAGCTATAGGAGTTGCTCCTGGCAAAATTTCTATAGTAAAATCAAATTTCCTTTGGGGTGGAAGACCCGGTAATTCCTCAAGAAAGACATCTCGAAAATCATTCAACACTGGATAGGTTTGGAAAAGACTTGCTCCTATCTCGTTTTCTTCCTTTTTATTAAGTTTGACCACAAAGACTCTACTACCCTTTTTCACTACTCTTTTAACTTGCATTGCTGTCAAAATATGTGGTTCCACTAATTCACGTCCATAAAAAATACGAATCCTTTTCTTGGTGTCATCAGTGAATTCCATCCATCTTTCCTCAAAGTTTAACAATGCTTTATGTGCCTTAAGCCAATCAATACCTAAAATTATGTCGAAGGCATGTAATGGAGCTACATATAAATGCCATCGGGTTTGCCCTTGAGGTAGCATTATTTGAGGGTCAAATAGACATTGATTAATGGTATAGGTTTACCCAGACCCATACTCGACTTTCCACCCATTAGCCATAAATCCAGGTACTTTCGGTATGTCCCTCAAAATATTTGATGAAATAAAGCTATATGTTGCTCCAGAATCAACCAAAATATAAACATTTCTATTATAAATTTTACCTTTCAACAAGAAAGGTGTTGCTTGACCATTGAGTTTGGAATTACCTATTGTTGCATATATCTTATGAGAAAGTTCCACAGGTTCTTTTCTCTTATTGGCTTGCAAAGGACATTTTTCAACATAATGAGGTTCTTAACAAATCCAACAACCTATACGTGGTGCCCTCTCTTTCTTACTTCCCTCATTATCTTCCTAAATACCATCTCTTGGTGCATTAGATCTATGATCATACCTATCCTTGAAATTTATTTGGCCACCTCGATAGTTTGGATTTTCCCTATTTCCTTGGTACCTATTCTTATTCTTCTCAAACCTATTTTTGTTACCTTTACCACAATTCTTGTTCCAATTCCTGTCTCCTTTTGTTGGACCCACATTTTTCTTTTTTTGTGGTTCCAATTTTTCATAGGATTGTTGATAATAAGCTTTCTTGGCATTAAAATTATTTTCTTCCTATCGAGACAAGTCACAGGCAATAGTTAAGGTAGCAGGTTTCAACATAAGAATCAAGTGTCCAATTTTTGGATGTAACCCTAGGAGAAATTTATAAATTTTTATCTCATTTCGCTACTCGTATGCGGGCATGTATTTGAGCAATTGTACAAATCATTGATAATACTCGATTACAAACATATTACCCTATGTTAACCTTGAAAATTTTACAGTCCTTTGAAGGTAAAATTATGGTGTTAGAAACCTATCTTTGAATTCTAATACAAATGTATCCCAATGAACATCGATAACCTCCACATTCTGAGTTTTTCTATAGGTATCCCACAAGTCAATGACAGCTCTAGTCAAACAAAAAACTGCCCATGAGGTTTTTGATTTGGATGAAAGGGTTCTAACCGCAAAGTACGCATCCACACTATTCAACCATCTCTTAGCCTCTTTCCCATCACCTTTTCCATCAAATTTGGCTATATCAAGCCTTCGCATATCCTTTTCCAACTCGAAACCTACTTGTTTTCTTCTTGGGTCAATAGTTATCTCATCCTCAACTATTACCATTTCTTTTCCTTTAGATAAATTTTCTATTGTTTTCTGTTGATGGGAAATCATCTCTTATTGTTGAGATAACTAAGCTTTCTATTGCTCCATGTGTTCTAACATTTGAGTCTTTTGTTGAGGTATGTGTTCAACCATTTGAGCACTTTGTTGTTCCATTTTTTCTTTTTGTGGCTCATTTTCTCCTACAATAATTGCATCATTCAGAACATTTTATCCTCTTTGCAAACTAGTTTTTTTTCCTTCCTCTTTTCTCGAGGACATTTTGTGTCTTCCTCTGTAGCCCTAACCCTCATAATTTTTCAAAATACCCTTTTAGGATGTTTAGTCAGCCCTTTCTACTGAAACACCATAGACCTTTTTGAGGAATTGGCTTTTCATTCAGATGTCATTGCCTACCCAGAAAAACAAAGAACCTTGTCAAATTTTCAAGTTTAGGTGAACACATTGGTAACATAAATTAGATTTGACATAGGTTTTCTAAAATTTATTGTCTAAATATTCGTAACCTTGCTTTGATACCAAATGTAACAACCCAAGTTCTTCCCACTTGGTTGTCCAAACACCCCAAGTCTACCCACTTGGTTGTCCGACATCAAAGTTTACAATAAGAGAAAATTTTTCTTCTATTTCAATCTTATTTAATTCATTTTCTAGTATGAGCATGTTAGATCCATCTTCATGAGTGCCATTCCACTGCAGTATAAATACTCATGAGATCAATATTGGCCAAATCCTGTATAGTTACCCATTTTGAACTTCACTCTCCACCCGAGATCCTAAGTTTAGGCAGTGGGTTTCTTTTCCTCTAGGGCCCATAACACCTAGAGGTGTGACACATAACTTTCCCATGTCTTAACATGAACTCATGAACTTATATCTTGTACTTATGTCATGTAAGACTTAGTGCATACATGCTTGAGCTAGACGATCATCCAATCTCCATGGAGCATCATCTAGGGTCTTACCAATGCCCTGGTAACCACCCGATGTTTTGTGTTGATTAACCAACATGATGTCCCATACCATCATATTGTCGGTATTACCTAGTCAAGCACAATTTACCACTCATCACTAGTAGGGATAACCTAGAAGATATGCCCATACAACTCTTCATTACCTCCCATTATGATATTTTTCCCATTAAAAGTATAGTTAGAGCCCTGAATTAGGATGGTTGCCTACCCACAAGCATCATTAATAATTCTCTTCACAATATTGTGAAGTAGAGAAAAATGGTGCACCAAATGATGTGGAACAACAAGCATATCTACCCCATCTTGCTAATGAGCATAAAAAAGGAAGCATGCATGCAAAAGGAAACAATACCAAACAAAAGGAAATGAATTTAAAGCAAGTATTTTCTCATTAATTTGTTGGAATCAATCCAAGGTTACAACAGTCCCCTTTAGGGATCAAAATGGTGATACAATTGTTACAATATTGGGTGCCCAAATACCAAGTCTTTCACGGAATCCGGGTGCACATCCAATGTTTCTCCCCGTACTCCATTACATATCCTAGAACTCCTCTCTATTATTTCATGTGGATATGGAACCCATTTTATAGCCCAATTGGGCTCATGCGCAAAAAGGCATGCAAGGGCATGCATGGCAGGAGGAGCCACTTGTCAAATAGGAGGCATGCACAGGGTGTGAAAGAGAATATTCCAATTTGGCCCTCATCAAGATGGGTGTCATAATGATTCCCTATCCTCTACCTCACATGCTTTGTTTGGGTGGTCAAATGGTAGTTTCTGGGTGCCATTTTGCTGAATTTTGACTTTTCTGGGTCAAACTTCACCACTATCCCACCATGGGATGAGGGTTCACCATCATCCCAGGGTGGGACGAGGGGCATATACCCTCATCACAGGGTGGTATGGTGGTGAATTTTGGGCTAAAACCTCCTAAAATTGGTCTGGTAGCCTCCAAAACCCTTTTTGGAGTGTCTAGAACCACTGTGAGCCTCCTGAGGGCTGCCCAAGGGGCCATATTATGTCAATATGATCACTGCTGGTGGATGATTAATCATGTTTACCATATTTTAGTGTCCACAGATGCCTATTTTTGAGATGCATTGTGTGCAGTACAATGCTGAGCAAAAATAGATGACCAAAATGTAGAATGATTAAGGTTACTCGATAACCTAACCAACTTTAGATACCCCAATCATGAAAAGGGCGTGTGTTCTTGAATATTTGCTTTTGACTCATTGAATGAGCGTGCCTATGCTTGAATGTTGTCTATCATAAAGGGTCAGGGCCTATGACTTCATGATTCCAGTAATATCAAGAGTTATAATGTGATTTTTTGTGCTTGTTTGCTGCCTGAAGCAGGAGCGTGATTGTCTTTATTAAAGATTTGTTGAACAAACACAATTCGCATAATTGACTGTGTGCTTGCTAATTTGGGCTGAGTATGACTACCACATAAAATGATGATTTGATGAGAGAATGACCAGTGAGAAAATTTATGAGTCGCTTGACCCAATTGACTTGTGTTATGCTTACCTTTAGTTTTGTCCCTTGAAAAAGAGGGCAATTTGGAGAGGATTTTGGTGACTTTGTTGAGTTTTCCTGGAGGAAAGGAGCTGAAAACTGCATGTTTGAGGGGTGGTCCAGAAAAAATGGCTTTATTAGTGCATGAATTAACAACTTTTAAATCCCTCCTAGGATCCTTAGGGTTGCATTTTGATCTATGTGAAATTTGGACCAAATTTGAGCTGTTTTGCTGTAGTTTTGGAGCTGTTTTGGGTCATTTTGGGCTATTTTGGCCTATTTTTGCTACCACCATTCGAGGGTGGCACGGTCAACTAAATGTGCACTCATCCCACCCTAGGATAGTGGTGACCCCTGCATATTTATATAAACCCAAAATATGAAGGTTAGGCTCATTTTTGCATGCTTTCTTTGGTAGTTTGAGAGGTAAGTAGTAGGAGAGTGATTCTGAGTAGTGGAGCATTGTCAAATTCATCCCACAATCACCATGAGTCATTGGCTAGACTCAGCCAATGGAGGAACCGGTACGAGACAGGTATACCAAGTCTCTCTTATTGCATTTCCCTCGTGTTAGGAGTTGATTTTCTTGATTTTATGGTATGTGTTTGGCTTGGAAACATATCAAACTATATTGTAGGTAATTAAACCTAATTTATGACATATGTACCAAATTTTGTGTTTTTCCCATGTTTTTGTTGAATTAGATTGCATTTTGTAGATCGATTTTGCATTGTTTTTTGCTATTTTTGATGGCCTAAAAGGCATTTTTGAGCCCAACTGTTTGGAGTCATCCCTAGGTGGGATGGATAGTGTGGTATTATCATAGGCGATCCCTTGATGGGTTGGCCACAGGGTTGGGGGCCATTCCTGGGAAGAATGGCCAAAAATTGGCCTCAAAGAGGGGCCATTTTGAGTCTTTTCTTTTGAATGTTTTTGGGGCCATGTGAGGCCATTTTGGTGTTATATTATTGAGTTGTTTATCCTTTTCGGGTGGTTAGGAGTCAGTATCGAGTACCTAATCTCTTTTATTCCATGAGGGATGCCTTGACCACATAGGACTAGGAGTGGCTGGATGCCCTTAGACTCAAGCAGGTGACCCGATTAGAGGCTATCATAGGAGACCATACATATCTGACTACCCTGATTTATCTATGGGATCCGTGCACCAATTACTTCCACCTACCCACTAGGGAGATGATGGTGACACTAGAGGACATCTACTAGATTCTTCATATTTTGATAGAAGGGTGGCCAATCTGCACGACACCACGATATTGGAGGCAGACAATGCTCGAGAGGTACTTCAGTTATGATCTAGAGATGACAGAGTTGGAATGCTTGAAGGGTGGTATGCTGGTAGGATTATGGCATATTATGAAGGCATTGGGGATGATGCATACACTACTCATAATGCTCATCTCCAATATGCTACTACCAGATTCTTCTAGAGTGAGGTTCCCATGTAACCTAGTGGAGATAGTGGTTGCACTGGTGAGGTCTACTATTGTGGAGCCACTAGTGATGGCATGGGGTACTACACTATTGGCATATCTATATGATCAGTTGTACGAGATTTGTTGTCATCGATGAAAGGGTATTGGGTGTAGATTTTTACTGTAGTGCTAGGGATGACAGCACATAGTTGTGGGGTGACCACAAGGGCTACCTTGGATGACTCGAGCATAGCTAGAAGATAGGGATATAGGATATAGTATCCCATGGTAGAGGGCTTAGGATAGGGGATAGAGTTGGCAATTCATAGGTGATGTGGCCTACTATGTAGATCTATTTGCCTGACTTGGGGTAGGTCAGGTATTCTGGAGGCCATACAGAGATTATCCAGAGTGGGCAGATGCTACTGTATAGCTTCGTTGGGTGCAGTGAGGTAGATGGTTGGTTGAATGACATGGCACGGAGTAGAAGTACTTCCATTTTTCTCGAGTGATGCAAAATTTTGGGCTATACCAGGGGGTGCCTAGTGATTTGGTGTCTTATCGGTGTCACAGGGATAAGAGGACATTGGCATGGCCTATTGTAGAGGCAGTGGCACAGGATGCAAAACCTATAGTGGACATTCTGGATATGGATGATGTCGAGACTACAATGGAGTATGATACTTGGTGGGTGATAGGATAGGAGCATAGAGAGGGGCCACTAAATAGGGGTGTAGTTAGGGAGGCACATCAGGATATTTCTAGTGAGGACCAGGGTGAGGCAGGTGATTGGCAGGGACATAGGGTAGGGGAGCATGTGGATCTCTTGGACTTAGGAGATCAAGGTGACTTGGGGAATGATGATGTTGGGGAATAGGAGGTGCAAGAATTACTAATGGCATCGAGGGATACAGAGGTAGATCTACAATATGAGCTACTCAAGGTGAGGTAGGAGAGATATCTCCTACGGACATAGGTGCACAACATACAAGAAAAGCTAGCAGTTGAGTGAGTTGAGGTACAGGTAGATTAGACTGAGATAACATCTCTTCAGGAGTAATTGTTATCTCAAAGCCCTTCACAAGAGGATTATAGCAGTGGGGATGTGACTAGGCTAAATGCAAAGGTGACACAACACCATTCTGTGGTGAAGACTTACTAGGCACGGTGTCGACGGGTGCAGGCTTATGTGGATGAGCTAGAGACTGAGGTAGTACACCTTGGTGGGTGTATACGACATGATGGAGGTGCCAATGGGTCATACCAAAGTCGCCACAGTAGGATAGGGTAGTCCTCCTCTAGGAGGGAGGCACCAAGGTCTAAGTAGAGATATGATAGGGTAGGTGGTACCAAATATGGGAGTTCATAAAGGACTCTGACTGCAGGTGGAAGTGCGAGTCGTAGTACCAATATTGCATGATCATGGTAGTGGCTCGCGTGACTCTTTTTGTGTTTTTGAATTTTTTCCCAGTGTGAAGTCTAAGGACTCACTTTATTGTAGCCGATGGGAAACATGATGTATCTTTTTTTTCCCATACATATACATATATATATATGAGTTTTTTATGTGGTTTATCATCATGTTTTTATTGTTTTATGAGATGTATGCAAATGTATGTAATTTGATTTATGTAATGATGATGAATGCCTATGTATGCATATTTTGTAATGTGATTTTATTTTATTGTGTACATGCATGCATGTATATTGATATGGATGATTTCTTGATCTAGAGGATGCAATGTGTAGACTACATGTTGTATTATTTTTGCACCATAGATGATGTATATTGCACCAACTCATATGTAATGTTGTCATGAGACTTTATATAATGGATTTGTGAATAATGTAATTGAAATGACTATGTTGAAGTGATATGAATGATATGTTGCTTAGGAAATGCTTATTAGGTTTTCATGAGACTCAAACACTCTAGTCAACTTATCAAAAGTTGTATACTAACCATGCAAGACTTTTTGACAAGGTATGAATCTTCTAGGACGACCAAGGTACTTCATATCCCTATGTGTGCAAGTGAGTTCATTCCTATGAGATGCATAAGGATACTACTAGTGCCAAGAAGACTCTCAACCAAACCTGTATTGAGGATCACCAAATGAATTCCACCATCGTAGGTTTTGTACTAAGTATGACTAGACCACTAGGTAATCTAGGTTACCAAAGCTAGCTCATCCACATGCAAACATTGGTCTACACATACGCCCAAAAGATAATGTGATATACATATCATCATGCATGAGGCTACCACCATTGATGGATAGGCTATCCACAAAACCCGTAATGAGGATCACTTGATGGTTTTCCAAATGTTGAGAATTCCAAGGACTCAAGCTCAGGTGTTTTTTGGTTATTCACTTGATTGGGATTACTTTCTCTCACATATAGTGATGAAAATCACTGTTTATTTTTCTCCTTTTAGTGACTATAATCACTGTTTATTTTAAGTTTGTTATTTTTCTCTTGAGGAAGGGGATTGAGTAGTGGTGATAACCATTGTTATTTTTTATTATTGCTTTTTGAGGATTTTTATTTCAAAGTTGTACTTGTGGGATATTTTGGCTTGTGGATGGCATTGATCCTTTAGGCCTTGGGGATGACTACCCATCCTTCATGGGGACATGTAGTAAAAATCCTTATGACTTTAGTGATCAAAGGTGTTTGGAAATGTTGATGGGAAACTTTTGGGATTTTTGTTGTGGGGTGGTGTTGATATTTTAGGCCTTAGGTATGACTACCCATCCTTCTCAGGGACGTGTAGTACGAATCCTTACAACTTTAGAGATCAAGGGTGTTTGGAAATTTTGATAGTGGTGAAAACCACTGTTAATTTTAAGGAATTGGGTGGGGAATGACTTGTCCCTTTGCAAACTCTCAACACTTTTGAAACATTTGCACAGGTGGATGAGCAGGATGACCTTTTTGCTAAGGTACCCTAGACCATTTCATGGAATTCATCTATATTTATGCAAAACTTAGATTTTTAATGATTAATTGTGTTTGGTATATGATGTATGCAAGGCATAATCAATGCATGAATTTACCTCCTAAAAATCAAGCTAGCCTGCTATTAAATCTGAGTAGAGACTAGATATGGTTGAGTCCCCGAAAACCCTACTGACATTCTTTAAAATAAATGGCTAAGTGAAGGGAATGGACACGATCATGAAAATGTGAAAAATGTGGGTGAAAAATGCTAATTTTGGTATTTGAACTATGAGTACTTTCATGAAATTGATTTTGAGCGGTAAGTAATGTATCGTCATGGTGCTAGACATGTATGTGCAACTCTAAACTTTAAAGTGCTAATGATAAATATGCCTAGATGCAAGCAATGATGAAATGCTATGTGGTGTGATGCAATATTTTTTAATTTTGGAAATTTTGATGGATATGTATGTATGAAAGTGCAATACAATGCAAATGTTTTTGTATTTTGATGTTTTGATGATTTTTTTGAATTTTGATTGATATGTATACACATGTGACCAACAGGATTATTTGGGAGCCATTGGGGCATTTTGAGGGACCAAAGGGCTTATGTATGCCTTTGGGACTTTTAGGTTTGACCTAGACTATCATAGATAGTCCAGGAGCATTTTTACTTGACCTAGACAGTGAGAACCCGTTAGGAACCTTTTGGGTGACCTAGATGTGCAATGAAGCTTAAAAAGTGTATACAACTACCCAAGTATATTTGGCTATGACCAAAGGGCTTATGGATGCCTTTGGGACTTTTAGGATTGACCTAGATGATCGTAGATAGTCTAGGATCATTTTTACTTAACCTAAACGATGAAAACCTGCTAGGAGCCTTTTGGGTGACGTAGACATGCAGCGGCACTTAAAAAGTTTCTGACTGCCTAGGGGCATTTGGCTATGACAAAAGGGCTTAGGGATGTCTTTGGGGCTTTTAGGGTTGTCCTAGATGATCATATATAGTCTAGGAGCATTTTTACTTGACCTAGACAATGAGAACTCAGTAGGAGCCTTTTGGGTGGCCTAGACATGCAACGACACTTAAAAAGTGTCTATGACTGCTTAGGGGAATTTGGCTATGACCAAAGGGCTTATGTATGCCTTTGGGGATTTTAGGGTTGACCTAGATGATCGTAGATAGTCTAGGAGCATTTTTACTTGACCTAGATGATGAGAACCCACTAGGAGCCTTTTGGGTGACCTAGACGTACAACGACACTTAAAAAATGTCTATGACTACCTAGGGGAATTTGGCTATGACCAAAGGGCTTATGGATGCATTTAGGGATTTTAGGGTTAGCCTAGATGATTTTAGATAGTCTAGGAGTATTTTTACTTGACCTATATAGTGAGAACCCGCTAGGAGCCTTTTGGGTGACCTAGACATGCAGCGGCACTTGAAAAGTGTATACAACTGCCTAGGGGTATTTGGTTGTGACCAAAGGACTTAGGGATATATTTGGGACTTTTATGGTTGACCTAGATTATCATAGATAGTCTAGGAGAGTTTTTACTTGACCTAGATGGTGAGAACCCACTAGGAGCCTTTTGGGTGACCTAGATGTGCAATGACACTTAAAAAGAGTCTACGACTTTCTAGGGGTATTTGGCTATGACCAAAGGGCTTAGGGATGCCTTTGGGGATTTTAGGGTTGACCTATACAGTCGTAGATATTTTAGGAGTATTTTGAATTTGACCTAGATAGTGAGAACTTGCTAGGAGCCTTTTGGGGGACCTAAATGTGCAGCAGCATTCAAAAAGTGTATACTACTTCCTAGGGATATTTGGCTATGACCAAAGGGCTTAGGGATGCCTTTGGGGATTTTAGGGTTGAACCAGATGATCGTAGATAGTCTTGGAGCATTGTAACTTGACCTAGATGGTGAAAAACCCACTAGGATCCTTTTGGGTGACCTAGATGTGTAGCAGTGCTTAAAAAGTGTCTACGACTACTTAGGGGTTTTTGGCTATGACGAAAGGGCTTAGGAATGCCTTTGGGGCTTTTAGGGTTGACCTAGATGATGGTAGATAGTCTAGGAGCATTTTGACTTGACCTAGACAATGAGAACCCGCTAGGAGCTTTTTGGGGGCTCTCTAAGCATGAAATGACCACAAGTGAAGGATGTTCAAAGGTTCAGGATCCTTGACACCTTCAAGTGAAGCTAGGCGATAAGTTCCAGGTCCTATTTGACTAGTGATGAAAAAGGGACCTAACCAGTTTGCCATAAATTTGTCCTGTAGGAGGAGCGAGAAGCTAGAATTTTGTTGGTTCTCTTTTAGGACAAGATCACCAATCTAAAAGTCTTTGATATGGACTCTTGATACACACATAGATGCTCAAGCACATTAATGCGATGCTCATCCAACAATATAAGTTTATCTAGGTGAGCTTGTTATGCAGTATCATCATCAATAAACTCTTGCATGGATATGCACAAGGATGGGATTTCCAACTCTAGAGGCATGACCGCCTTAGCACCATATGATAGAAAAAGAGGAGTTACCCTAGTGGGTGTCCGAATGCTAGTGCAATAATCCCAAAGGGCAAGCAATATTTGCGTATGCCAATCGGTATGATTTTATTTGACTATTTTCTTCAATATGGAAATTAATGTCTTGTTTGATGCTTCTACTTGCCCATTTTCTTGTGGATAATAGGGTGTTGAAAAGTTGTGCTGGATATTATACTTTGTTGTCAAAGCACGCACATCTTTGATGTCCCATTATTCGAAATGATCTTGGATGGAATACCAAAATGAAAAATGATACTATGCAATATGAAATCCGTTGTGTGGGGTCCTGTTGTAGTGGTAAGGGGAATTTCTTCCACCCACTTTATAAAATACTCGGTAGTCATGATGATAAATGTGTTGTGGCCTGAGGATGCGGGGAAGATTTTCCCGATTAAATCCAACCCCCATTGTGAAAATTGCCAAGCCACTTGGATCGGTTGTAAGGCCTAGGAAGGTACATGTGTCAAGTTAGCATGGTGTTGACATTTTACACACTTCCTCACATATGTGCAACAATATCACTCTAAATTTGGCCAAAAATAGCCCATGGGAAGAATGCACTTTGTGATGGACATACCACTAAAATGGCCACCATAAGTACCGTTGTGTGCTTGAGCCATTTCCAAAGTCTATTCTTGATGTTCTAAGCAATGAAGGTTGATTCCTTCATAGCTCTGATGGTATAAGATGTCTCCTAACAAGAAAAAATTTGCTGCCTTTCATTTAAATGTCCTTTTGGTAGCATGCGATAATCCACAAGGGAGGTTACCAAGCTTTAGGTACTCTCTAATTGGTGTGGGCCAGTCCTACTGTGTGGAAGCCTCGATTCCATGAATCACATTTTCCTCATGAAGTTCATCTCGAGCAAATGTATATTGGGATAGAACTTGTAAGAATAGCATTGTGCTGCTATCAAAAGGGGTTTGGGGGAATAGATTCCTCCAAGCAGCATGATTCAAGCACTTGTGAACGTGCAAGAATCTCTCTTGATGAGGTTATTTGAATCATATGAAATTTTGGCATGGCTTGAGTGCTCTTATGCTCAATCGCTGATTGCAATAGCATCTCGACTTGAATGGTTGTCATATCCTCTATTGGGTCTTGTGGAATTAAGGATCCTAAAGAGGCATTGTATCTGCAAAACAATTAGATGATCGAGGGAGTTCCTCAATGTCATACCATTAAAAATTTGCTAGGTATTTGTCCATAAGGGCTTTGTAGGCTTGCAAAACTGGGCACTTGCACTGGAATATTCTCTTGACTTGGTTGAGAATGAGTAAGGAGTCACCGAAAATATTGAGATTGGTGATTTTTAGGATGATAACTGTTTTAAGACCTATGAGTAAGGCTTCATACTCAACATTATTGTTGGTGCAGGGAAAATTGAGTTTAAATGATAGGGGTAAGGGAGCCCCATGTAGTGTGAACAACATGATTTCCATGCCACCCCCTTGCTCATATTTGGAGCCATCGAAGAAGGAAGTCATATCCACCTATGACTCAGGCTCATAAAAATAGTTGACTCTGATATTTGGAAGACTCCATCATCAGGAAGATCCATGTTAAGAGGCTGGTCCTCCTGGAGAGGAGCCTCTACAAGTTGATCAACAATAACCTATCCTTTGATTGACTTTTGTCCTATGAACTCCAAGTCAAATTCTATCAACAACATGATCCATTTTGCTGTGTGACTACTATGATAAGTATAACTCATCATGTATCACAATGGATTCTCTTTGGATACAACATACGTAGTGTGACTGAGCATATAGTATCGTAGCTTCTTGGTAGAAAAAACCACCACTAGACATAACTTTTCTACATATGCGTACTTAATCTCATAGCTCACTAGGGTACGATTGAGATAATATGTGGCCTGTTCCTTATGAAATTCATTATTTTAGGCTAACATGGCACCCAAAGCAACCTCAGTAGCTGAGATGTATAATCAAAATGACACCCCTGGTCTGGGTGGAGCTAAAACTAGCAGCGAAGCCAGGTATTGTTTAATTGTGTCAAAGGAATCTTGACATTCATTGTCCTAGTGGAATGTGACCCCCTTGCATAAAATTTTGTTCATGGGTCTACACTTGTATGACAGTTGTGCTATAAAGCGTTTGATGGATGCAATCCTCCCCTGCAATCTATGAAGCTACTTGATGGTATTCGGGGATGCATTTCAAGGATTGCCTTGGATTTGTTATGGTCCACTTCAATGACTCATTTGAAACTATAAATCCCAAGAACTTTCTAGATGTGACACCAAAGATGCACTTCTTGGGATTCAGTCTCACATTACGTTCAATAAGGCAATCGAGACTTTGCACAAGACATCTAGGTGCTCGTGATGTAATAAAGAATTTGCCAATAAGTAATCCACGTAATCTTCTAAAATTTTGTGCATGTAGTCAGGGAAGATATATGTCATGGCATGATGGTAGGTGGCACCAGCATTCTTAAGACCAAATGACATGACCTTGTAACAAAATGTTCCCTAAGGTGTTGTGAACGCCGTTTTGAGCTAGTCTTCTAGGTTGATAGGAATCTGATTGTACCCAGAGAATCCATCCATAAGGGAGAGAATTTCGTGTCCTACGATGGCATCTACCAATGCATCTATTCTTGGCAAAGGAAAATAATCCTTAGGACTCACTTTGTTTAGGTCTCAAAAGTTGATGCAAATATGAATCCTCTCGTCAGGATTCTTGATGAGAACCATGTTGGACAACCATGGTGGATAGTCTATAGAAATGACAAACTGGGCATCCAATAGTTTCTATAGCTCATATTTGAACATCAAAGCAACTGTTGGGTGCATATTTCTTAGCTTTTGCTTTATAAGTTTGACTGTGGGGTCAAGCGTGAGATTATGGATGACAAAATTTGGATCTAGTCCTGACACGTCTTTGTAAGACCATGCAAAAGCCACCTTATTTTTTGTGAGAAGGGCTATACAATCAACTTGGTCTTCGGGGGATAGGATTTCCCCTAGCTTGATATATTATGGGTTTTTAGGATCTGAGCTTATATCTCTATCAATCGTAGGCTCTATTGACATATGAGACCCCTCCTCAAACTGATGGGGAGTAGGTATCAAATGGATGCCATTAGATAAATTTAATTCTATGATGGGAACCTCAGGTTCCTCCTCAGCATGGAAGACATAATGAGTTGGTCCTGTAGAGAAGTGAAACATCCACCATGGACCCAATACTCAGAGGGTGATGGGGGTGAGTCAGCATGATCCAAATCAATCACATCTAGGTCTAGATGGAGTGGTTTGGAAGGATCATCTAGGTTGTGGAATGGTGTTGTCAAATCAATGGAGATCATATTGATGAAATGTGTTTGCTCTCTAGGACCATGTGCATGTGACTGTGTATTGGTGTTATCTCTCACCCCTAGATGTGGCTCTGGGGGGATTGGGATCTTCGGATCCTATCTGGGAATAGATTGTAGGATAAGATCATTAGGCTCAAGGAGCTCCATGTGTGTGGGTGGGTTAGGGAATACCTCGTGATGAATTTGGCCTAGATTGATAGGCCTAGCCCTCAAGGATGGGACATGTAATTGATGATAGAATTTATCTATGTCAATATTCTCATGACGATCTCACAAATAAAAAGGACTTGGGTATGCCCTCTTTGTGTCATCCTCATAGTCACTGTCATATATGGGAACCTCATTGTTGCCCTTGGGATTGGGCGATCAGGTAGGTGTGGTCCCATATATGCTAATTTATCATAATCATCATCATGGATGAGGATTACTTCATTCTCATCTGGCAATGCCTTAGGCTCCCGAGGACCCAACTTCTCAAGTAAATTAACTGATATTCCCCCAAGAGGTCTATCTTCCTATGGGTGAACTAGCTCTTCAGGAGGAAGGGGCTCCTGCCAAATAGGATCAGGGAAAGGGAACAAATGTATGAGGCTTTCTTGTTGGTCATCAATGGGGACAATTTGTGAATGATCACTGTTTGACTCAAAAGGGTCATATGGCACTACCTCATAACCCGAATCATCCTTTGAGGTCCACTCATATGAGGTGCCTAGATCTAACTCATCATAGAAATGAATACAACTTCGCGATCCTTCCCCTCTCTCAAAATATGGGGGAATATCACTAGGGATCATGGGGTTCCCATATAGCCATGGAAAGTAATCCCTCATGAAGTAGACTATATTGGTATTGGCATAAGGGTCTTGGGCCAACCCATCCTCGTAGCATATATTCAAGCGATTTAGGTTGTCTAAGAGGACATCTAGAGGCAACAAATTGTTGCGTCCCACTCCCAACTTATCATAGGGTATTTGATATTATGGTTGACAAGGGATTTTGGTGCCCTGCTCATACAAGCCTAACCCATAACCATGTCAGTTGCATAGGTCAAGGTACTTCAAGGCAAATTCAAGGTTAGACAAGTAGTTGATATCTTCTCCAAAATTTTCCTCATATTCCTCCTATTGTTGGTAAGGTTTGATGCCATAGTCAAGGCCCCCATAGATAAATTTCATTTGATTCAGGGGAAAACCAAGAGGTACAATAGTGCTTATGGGAATATGGGGCCTACCCATGTCTTGCATCGACTCTAAAGTAGGAGTAGTGGTAACATTACTAACAATGTACTCTCCCAATCTAGTAGAAGCTAGATGTACTATAACCTGGGGCTGCGGATAGAAGAGGGATGAGAGTGAGACCTAACCAGGCTCATTGTTTGCCTCATGCGGTGTCTCTTCATCATCTGGGCTAAGTATCTCCTTTGTAGATATGGTATATATGATTGGTTGGTCCTCCTCAATGGGCTTCTTCTTTGGGTTCCTAGGCAAAGGATCCACTAATGTATTAGGCATCTAGGGTAGGGCCAATGATGAGGAGGGTATGGTTTTTTGTAACAGTGGGATTGAACCTCGACTGGATTTATTCGATTGAAAATATAGATGTATCGATGGCAAGGTCGACTCGGGTAACTATTGCACCATGTTGCAGTACTTGAAGGGCTCTAGGTCCACGAGGATGATATGAACTTACCCTTCATGAGTGTACTTGAGGCACTGGTAAGTTATGGAAGGGACGCACTTCATGTCCTTAATCCATGGTCTTCCTAACAAAATGTTGTATGCCATATCACCCTCCAGGATGTGGCACATCGTCGAGATGATATTTTCCCCTACTTGAATAGGTAAGACAATTGTACCAACCGTTGAGCATATGACATCATTGAATGCTCAGAGGGTGTAGGTAGATGTGACAATGTAAGATGCTAGAAGCTTCAAGTGCTTTAGAGTTGTTGTAGTTATAATGTTTCTCAAAGACCCAGTATCTATCAAGACTCTTTTTTATGGCGTAAAGGGGGATCCACCATATCATGTGGTACTGGTTTAAGTTCATCTTCTCGAAAAGTAATTACCAATTTTATGCATTGCCACACATACCCCACAAAGTTGTTGAAGGAGTTAGAATCTTGGGGCTGAAGCTCAATTGCCTTAAGGATCTCCATAAAGGCTTCTCTATGAGGTTGTGATTGTTGGATGAGCTCATAGATGGAGAGTCGGGAAAATGTTATTCTTAAGCTTTGAGTGAGCTTGCTCTTGATGGTGACTACAAGCCTACGTGGTAGGCTCGGTCTAGGAGGTGGTATAGGCTATGATGTCAAAGGGACATCACTCTGAGACATAGGTGGTGCAGCTAGACTTGGATACAACATGTTTCTTGTCATAATACTTACCATGCCAACATATCCTTGCTTAGGAGAGGCATGGTGAACCTCTTTCACTTGGGGCATTGGTTTGGCCTACTTTATGTGGGCAGGCAAGGGGTCTTTAAAGACCCCCATCTATTGGTTTATGATGCGATAGGGTTATCTACCTAGAGGTCATTCCTATAAATTAGGTCTTGCACCAGATGTTTGAATTTATAGCACATTTGCGCATCATACCTGTTTTGTCTATGAAATTTGCAATATAGGTCTTCTTTGTATCCTTTGGGCTTAGGTACATTAGGGTTGATAGGTTGATTTTCAGATAGATGGATCACATTAGCCGCCAAGAGGTGATCAAACACTAAATCCATAGACTCTACAATGGATGTAAATTGTCGCTTGTGGTGACGATGTTGATTTTGACCTTGACCATTCTAGTTATCCTTGGTATAGTACTTAGGGGTGACCTAATAATTAGGCTTTTAAGGTGGTGCGATAAGCGCTAGCCCCAGGACACTAATGGCAATTTGATTTACTACTGCTAGCTTAGGTTACATTGGGGTGTTTTTAGTGTTCTTGCTCCACTCTTTCTTGCGAGGCTTCACAATATCAACCTCTTGAATCTTGATTTCTTCGATGATCCTAGCCTATGCTAAGGCATATTCAAGAGTGCGATATTTTTTGCAATTGTAGCAACAACGAGATTGTATTTAAGAAAAATTTGGAGAACATCTGATTCAACTCCAACATGGGGAGAATATAAGGTAGCTTGGCAAGCAAGGTCCACCATCTATTGCCATAATTTGTTATTGACTCATCATCATATTTTTTTAACCTAGCTACATCGGCCAACATTGCCTTCCTCTTGGTATTGAATGCAAAGCACTCCAGGAATGCATCCACAAGTTGGTCCAAATTATGGATGCTATGCTTAGGGAGCTATTAAAACCACTTAGAGGTAGGGCCAAGGATGGTAGTCACAAATTTTATTAAAATAAAAGCATCATCATCATGGATGTCGAAGCATTGGCCTAAGAACCTAGTGACATGAGTTTGCGCATCTTCTCCCTTAAAGGTAGTAAATTGAGGTAAATTAAATTGTTTCGGATAGGGAGGTGTAGGTACTAATAGATGGATAGGTTGACTACGCAATTGATGCATAGTGGGCTTTTGAGATCCTGACCTAGAGGTCTTGTTCTCTACTGACTCCAAGCATTCTAAAAATTCTTTGTAAGGACCTGAGGACTTGATCTCCTCATCTTTGTTCACATCTTATGGTGGAGGTCTAGGCTCCTCCAACCTAGGGTGAGGTGGTGGTAAGTCACCCATCGTCCCTTGGTAAGGTGTCTCAACATATTCTATTTTTTGCTCATGCTCAGTATAATCCCCGTAAGGCATCTCTCGAGTTGGCCTATGAATGGGGGTATCTACCCATGGTGGGCGTCATATGTTTGGCTTGGGAGGCATCTCCCGATATGGCCTAGGAGGTCATGGAAGCAAAATTTGATAAGGTCTCAGGGACCTCTCTTGAATGAGTGTGGGTTGCCTGAGATGGACCTCCTACCTATGTGTCTTAGGGGTAGCGACCCTCCCTCTCAAAGTTTTTTGGAACAAATCATTGGTCTACTGTTCAATTCTTTCTTTCTCAAGATGGTGCAAGTGATCTAGTTGCTCTTTATCCCATAAAAGCTGCTTGAACTAAGCTTGGTGTTTTGTGTATCTCACAACCGCTTGCCTAATTTGATCTATAGTGCAAGGCCTAGGAGGCCTAGGAGTCTCACCCTGGGGTCAACCTTGTCCAAGGTACTCTGTGTTCTCCATAGGGTGCTTGCCTCTCTCGAGGTTCACCACATTGACTTGAGGCTCAGGCTAGAACATGTGTTCATTACATTCATCTAGATTAGAGGCACATCAGGCATGTGTGGTATATTATTCTTGAGGAAAATCTAGGATATCTTCATGTCTTCCCTCCTAGATGAGGAACGATAGGGCTGAGTTGCCTCACCCAGACCGACGGGTGTCATTCCCATCAGGTTTTAAAAGTTGTTGTATCCTATAGAGGCAACAAGGAGGTAGAGTCATGTCGAATTTCTCTGACCAGTGTGTGAAGTCATACTCCTACCTCTGCTTAGGTGTGTCAACCCTAGTGTGTATGTGGATGCGTGGCACTGCTCTATCTATCAATGCCTCAATGCACAATTGCATTTCACCACGGAAGGTCTGTGAGATATCTACATACTGGGAACACTCTCCCAAGTAATGCTCATCATCCCTTGGGGTGTCTTGGAGAGGATCCCTTTGGATTTGAGGCTCATACCCTATTGTCTTGGGGCTAGGTGGAGTGGAGTCTTGCCAAGGAGGTATAACCAAGTCCCTAGGGCTATATCAAAGATGATTTGTATCTCCTAATCCACTCTCCATAGCTTTCACCCATTATTGGGCTTGGTTGTGGGTGCGCACCATTGCACTCCTCTATTAGTATCCCAAAGTGATTATATTATTTAGAAATTCTTTAATGAAACAATATATAATAAAGAAACACTCAATAAGATAGATGATTATCTCTTTTAATTTTTAAGTGTGAATCCCTAAACTATTTCATGTGTTTCAGATGTGTTGTTTTGTAAAGAATGACCCCATGTCATGTGTTTGAAATATCATTGGATTATACACTCATGTTCAATTGTATTTCACCTGTATACTGGCAACTCAACAACCCAGCTATGAACTCTAGGTTGTGTTATCCTGCCTATAATGTGTGGTTATGAGGTCCACACACTGCCAGGGAGCATAGGTCCTACCAGTTCCTCACCTAATTCACCCGCAATCTACGATACACCTCCCTGAAGGGTGATGCGTGTTATAACCCATGGGCTATGATGGATATTGGAATCATTATTGGAAATATGGATCGAGTTCATGGGATTTGAGTGATGTGGATGGATATGAAACCCACCGTCACTTGCACTCTACTAGTAGATGGTAATTAAGTCCACCTCACTAGCATTTACATGAATCTTGGTGTGTGTGGTTCATTATTTTCCAAGAAAGTAAGAAAAGAAGCAATCAATGATTATTCACTAAATGCATGCAATAAGTGCATTTTAATTTCAAAATAATAATATAAGGAACCTACATATTGAATTTATGAATGCAAATCCTACATGCTAACCTACCCAATGGGCAGGCCACAAGCAATCAAGCCAAACAGATGCATTGCTACTATAAGTTCTTTTTTATTTTCCTTCTACCTTTTGCTATGTGATGTTATAAGAAAAGAAAAAATGCAAATTTTAACCTTTCTATGCAAGCAAGTGAAGAAGGAAACTTATTTTTATAGTCTCTAAAAATATAGCAGAAAATCAGAGGGTTTAGGCACTTACCTTGTCCATTTTGAAGCCTCCAAATTTTGAATTTTTGGGTAGAAATTTCTTTGTTTCATCACCGCTCCAGGGTGGGGAGAGTAGCAGACTCACCACCATACCAGGGTGGGATGGTGAAGCCAAAGTCCCAGGGTGTGCTAGATAAAGCCTCTACCACCGTTCCAGGATGGGGAGGGAAGCACTTGCAACATAAAAGGGCAAAAAATACAAGAAAGAGGTCAAATTTTCATTCAAATCAAAAGGTACAAGGGTTCGACAGTGATCACCACTGAATTAGGGAAAAATTATGCACCAAATTATGTGGAAAAATAAGTGTATCTACCCCATATCTCTGATGACCATCATAAAGAAAGCATGCATGCAAAAGGAAAGAGTACCAAACAAAAGGAAATGAATCAAAGCAAGTTTTTTCTCATTAGTTTATTGGATCCAACCCAAGGTTATAGTAGTACCCTTGAGGGATCAAAATGGTGACACAATTTTTACAATATTGGGTTCCTAAAGACCAATTCTTTCATGGAATGGGGTGCATATCCAATGTTTCTCCGCATCCCCACAATCGAGGTGGGTGAGCCAATGACACCGATGCTTGTATCTAGGTTTTATGATGTATGATATTGCATACCAAATCCTTCTTAGGACCTGAACCTGCACACAAGGAAGCAAAAAAGGGTCAAATAGCAAGGGTGTATGGTGAAAACATGCAATCCCCACAAGGGCAAAAGGGTATACGAATTAAAAGTGCATCAAACGATATCCAAATGACTTGAAAATTTGTAGATATTTTAAAGAGGAGTTTTTGGGAGGATATAATCCAAAAAATATCAGAAATTGCACCTGTAGATCCCTCTATTAAGCGTCGCCCGCCTATAACCTACGAAAAGGAGGTCAAAAAAATCTTGCCCCTGCACTCATCCAAAACACATGAAATTTGGTCAATATGCATAAATTAGAATTTAAAGACAACCAACATGGTCATATTTTCCAATTGTATCCCGAATCCACCTACATAAAATTAGGGTGCCCGGATGGGCCCTATGAGCCTGCGTAAACTTAAAAATAGCATAAATAAATCATTTTAACTCCAAATGACCTGAAATATGGACTGTAGCATAATGGCATAATTTAGAAAATTACCAATTAAAAAAATTAAATAAATTTCTTAATAATTTACCCTCGTACCGGGGGGGGCGATGGTGATTGCAACTATTTGGAGGGCACCCTAGAAGGATATACCTACAAAATACGGTAATTTTTTGTTAAAAAATCATTGTAATATGTTTCTAAACTATCTAAGGTGTGTTGTCAAATTTTGTGAATAAATTCACCCTGATGGAAAAGTTACGCTCGGATTACCTTATTGAAGTCACCTGGTAACCTCCTTGGCAAAAAGGAGATCCTGAGGGCAAAAAGGTGCAATAATGTGAGGGTAAATATCAAAAGAACTCTATTTCATATCCTAGAACTCCTATCCATTATTTTTTGTCATTATGGAACCCATTTTATAGCCCAAAGGGGCTCATGTGCAAAAATTCATGCAAGGGCATGCATGGCAAAAGGTGCCACTTGTCAAATGGGAGGAATCTTTGGTGGAGAACAGTTCTAACACAAGATAGGAAACCAAAATAACAAGAGCCCAAAATTTCTTATTCAATACTTTGAAAGAATTTTACAAAGAATATACAACAATTTGTCGTTTACCAACCCCCTCTCATTACAATCCATGGGTTTTTATCGAGGTCCCGATCCTCTGTGTTTTCAAACTTCCCATGATCTACAATTGCCACCTGGAACAATATTGGAAAGTTGCATTGATGAGACTCTAGGTGAGGTGCACGACTGGCTACCATACCCAATGAAATATTCTTCTCGATCTATTGCTTGTTGTTAGTTGTTATAAACGCATCTCTAGATATCCTACGCGAGTGGCCAACATGCCTGTTGAAATCCTCCTTTGAAACTGCTGCTTCACTGCCGCTAACTTTCCATGCACGAAGGGACACCTTTATGAAAGCTTGGAGTGCATGTTTTTCTATTTGGTCATGATATCGCGACATGTCACGATATCACGACATTCCTTCCTTCTTGCCTTCTTGCCTCCGCTTCGGTTGTGATATCGCGACATGTCGTGATATCACGATGTTTTTCTATTTTGCCATCGTTCTTCAGTTTTGGTCACGAAATCATGACATGTCACGATTTCATGACCTTTCGTCTTCTGCGCCTTGCCTTCCCTACTTCGGTCGCGAAATCGCAACATGTCACGATTTCATGACCTTGTGTCTTCCGCGCCTTGCCTTCCCTGCTTCAGTCGTGAAATCATGACATGTCACGATTTTGCGACCTTGTGTCTTCCATGCCTTTGCTTCCCTGTGATGGTCATGAAATCGTGACATGTCACGATTTCACGACATGTCACGATTTCGCGACCTTGTGTCTTCCAGCCTTGCTTCCCTGCCTTGGGTCACGATTTCGCGACATGTCGTGAAATCGTGACATTCTGTCCACTGCTCCCCTATCTTCTGTTTTGGTCGCGATATCATGACACTTTTTGTGTCGCGATATCGCGACACATATTTTTCTTTGCAACACTTAGAAAACAAAATAACACACACAAAAAAAATTTGGTTGATGCTCGATTGCTTTGCTGCCCTCGGATGCTCCTGCATCAGACACCCGGGGTGGATCGAGAAGTGATCCTCACTTCTGATCTTTGGGAGGAAGACCCAGGTGGTCAACCTCTATTTTTGACACCCAAGTTGCATCTTCTACCGGTCTGCCCTTCCACTTGATCAAATATTCAGAATACTATTTGTGCCTTGTGCTTCTGCCTTCACGAGTATCTAATATTTCCTCGATCTCGTCTGTGGTTGGGTTAGACACTGGAATGCTCCACAATTCTGTGCTTGGTGCCTCTGTACTATCTCCTTCATGGTATTCCACTAAATCTAATATGTTAAAAATAGGTGAAATGTCAAGCCCACTTGGCAATTCCACTTCATATGCATTGCCTGAATCCCATTTTTCCAGTATTCTGCATGGCCCAAACTTCTTCATCTTCAACTTGTTATAAGTTTTGGCTGGAAATATTTCTTTTCTGAGATGGACCATGACTTCATCTCCCACTTTGAACTCTTTGAACCATCACTTTTGGTCTGCTCTTGCTTTATACTGAGTATTCATTTTTGTAATTTGTTTCTTCACTTCTTCATGCAGGCTTTTCATCTGTTTTGCAAATTCCTCAGCCTCTGCACTGCACTTTTCTCCTTTATCTAATTTCCTCAGCTCAAAAACATTTCTTGGACTGTTTCCATATATTATTTGGAATGGATATTTTTTTGTACTCTTGTTGACAGAATTGTTGTATGCAAATTCTGCCTACGGCAAAACCAAATCCCATCCCTTGGGTTTATCTGCTATCAAGCATCTTAATAAATTACCCAGACTTCTATTTACCACCTCTGTTTGTCCATCAGTTTGTGGGTGGTATGTAGAACTAAACTTCAGATCTGTCTTCAACTTCTTCCACAATGTTCTCCAGAAATACCCAACAAACTTTGTATCTCTGTCAGAAACTATGCTTCTTGGTAGACCATGAAGTCGTACCACTTCTTTGAAAAATAACCCTGCAATGTGAACCGCATCACTTGTTTTTTGACAGGGAATAAAATGTGCCATCTTGGAGAATCTGTCAACCACCACAAATACGGAGTCATTTCCCCTCTGTGTTCTTGGCAACCCAAGAATAAAATCCATGCTGATGTCCTCCCATGGCCTCTCAGGTACAGGTAACGGATGGTATAATCCTATGTTTTGCCTCACGCCTTTTGCCATCTAGCATATTTTGCAACTTTGCACAAACCTTTTCACATCTTGATGAAGTTGCGACCAGTAGTAATTTTCATTCACCAGGGCAATGGTCTTATCCCGACCAAAATGTCGAGCCAGTCCCCCGCTGTGCTTTTCCTTGATTAAGTTCTCCCGCATGGAACTCCTTGGAATGCATAATTTACTTCCCTTGAACAACATTCCATCTTGGATTAGAAAATCCAACCATTTTGTCCTGTCCATAGTAACAGGTGCCAAGCAAGCCGTCTAGGCTTCTACAAAATCAGGATCTTTAGGATAAAGACCCTTCAGTTCTTCAAATCCTACCACTTCCACTGTCATTTCAATCAATAGATTTTGCCTTCTACTTAAGGCATCTGCAACTCTATTTGATTTTCCGCTTCTATGCTTCAACACAAAGGTATAGCTTTGGAGGAACTCAACCCACTTCAAGTGCCTTTGATTTAGTTTTGTTTGGTTGTTAATGTATTGTAATGCCTGATGATCAATGAATAGAACAAACTCTTTTGGCAACAAATAATGCCTCCACTTCTTTAGAGCCTGAACTATAGCATAAAATTCTTGGTCATAAATTGAATACTTTTTTTGAGCATCATTGAGCTTTTCACTAAAATAAGCAACAAGTCTGCCTTCTTGACTCAGTACAACCCCTATTGCACTGCCACTGGCATCACAGTCTACCTGAAATACTTTGTTAAAGTCTGGAAGTGCCAAAACAGGCTATTCTGTGACCTTTTTCTTTAATGCATCAAAGCTCCTTTTAGCCCCTAAGGTCCACTTGAATTCTTTCTTATCCCCTCTCATTGTTTCTGTGAGGGGTGCACAAATCTTTGCTGAAATTTCTAATGAATTTTTTGTAAAAGCTGGCTAGACCATGAAATGATCTTACCTCTTTTGTGCTTCTCGGGGTAGGCCATTCGATGATAGCTCTCACCTTTTCTGGGTCCATTTTTAGACCCTCTGCTGAGATGACAAATCCCAGGTACACTAACTCCTTTACAAAATTACATTTTTTTAGATTAATTAATAGCTGTTCTTCCCGCAGCTTCTCAAAAACCCTTCTGATGTGCATCAGGTGCTCCTCCAGGGTTCTGCTGAATATTAATATATCATCTAAATAAAAAATGACAAATTTTCCTAAAAACTCTTTCAGTACCTCATTCATTAGCCGCATGAAGGTACTTGGTGCATTGGACAGCCCAAATGGCATGACCAGCCATTCATACAAACCTTCTCTGGTCTTGAAGGTTGTCTTCCACTCATCCCCTTCTCTGACATGGATCTGATGGTAACCACTCTTGAGATCAATCTTGGTGAAGTACTTGGCTCCACTCAAACAGTCCATTATGTCATCCATTCTTGGTAATGGAAATCTGTATTTTATTGTGATCTTGTTGATGGCTCGAGAGTCTGTACACATCCTCCACTCTCCATATTTCTTTGGCGCTAGCACTACAGGTACTGCGCATGGACTTAAGATTTCCCAAATCAGTCCCTTCTCCAGCAACTCCTAGACCTTCCTGTTTAGCTCTTCAGTTTCTATAGGCGTCATTCTATGTGCAACTTTATTGGGCAAGCTTGATCCTGGCACCAAATCGATATGGTGACTGATCTTCCTTACTGGGGGTAAACCCTCAGGCACATTATCAGATATAATATCTGGAAATTCCTCCAATAGATCTAGGACCTCTGTTGGGATATTTTTGCATTCTGTATCCCTGACTCTAGGAATCAATGCATAACACATATGTTCATGTTTTAAATCATCTAAAAATTTTCTCTCGTCAACCAAGAAAATTTTGGCACTGCCACATACCTTTTCTTCCACCTCCTTCAGGGGTTTCAGCTTATGACGCGTTCCATTCTTTGTTACGAAATAGGTGTTGGCATGACCATCATGAACCGCACACCTGTCAAACTGCCATGGCCTTCCCAACAACAAATGGCACGCATCCATGGGTAGAATGTCGCACAGGACCTCATCACGATAATTCCCAATACTAAATTTTACTAGGCACTGTTCATTGACCAAAACCTTATGGTATTTCTGCAACCACGTGATCCGATATGGATGCGGGTGTCTCTTCCTCTCCAATTGTAGCTTTGTAACCATTCCCTCTGAAACCAGGTTATCCGTGCTACCGTTGTCAATAATAATATTGCAAATCTTACCCGTGCATTTACACCTTGTGCAAAATAAGCTTTTCCTTTGATCTATGGCCCCCTCTTCATTCAGCAAGACTCTTCTCGCAATCATTACTTCTCCTCTCTCAGCTTCTTCAGAATGCTCAGATCCAACATCTTCATCAGCGACTGCGACTCTGGCATTTCCTTTCGGCCTCCTATTATTCCTTTCTCGTTGCTGTGGACACTCATATTGGTGATGTCCCTCTTCTCCACATTGGAAACAAGTTCCACGGAATCTTCCTCTTCCCTGGCCACGTCCAGCTCTGCCCCTTCCCCCTCGATAATCATTATTCTGATTACGGGGATGGTAGGTATTTTCTCTCCTTTGTTCCTGATTGCTGCTTCCTTCTCCATTCTTCTGAGAATCTTCATTCCTTCTTCCACTGGTCCTTCCATCGGTCCTTCCGCCATGACCTCTTCCTCTTTGCTTGTTCTCAAACCTCCTATTGAGCTTTTCTTCAACCTTTAGGGCAAATTGGTAAGCATCCTCTATGGTGGTCATCCGGACCAGACTTAATTCTTCCTGAATACTTGCTCGTAACCCATTAATGTAATGGGCTACCTTCTCCTTGTTGGCCTCTGAGTGGCATGTTCTGATCATAATCTTATGAAACTCTTCTATGTATTCTTTTACAGACTTACTTGATTGCCTCAACCCTTGCATTTTATTTAGCAGGTCTAGCTCATAATCACCAGGGATGAACTGCCTCTTCAGCTTTTCTTCCATCCGTTTCCATTTTGTTATTCTCTCTTTTCCTCTCTTATTTTGCTCTAGCTGCACTCCCTTCCACCAAATGCTGGCATGACCTTTCAGTTTGGTCTTTGCGAATCTGACCCTATCAGGATCCTCAACCTCCTCATACTCAAAGTACTCTTCCAGGTCGTTGATCCAGTCGATCAATTCCTTTGGATCAAGGTTCCTAGAATATGTGGAAACCTCCATCTTCGGCCTCTTCCCAATCTAGGATATGGCTTTGTATAGTCTGGCCTGAGTAGGATCCATTGCTTCTTCTTCTTCCTCAGGCTGGTCTTCTTCTTCGTCATCTTCCTCTTCACTACCTTCATCTCTTCTTGGTTCCAATATTCTACGCATTTCTTCTTGCAAGGCTTGCATTTGCCATTGCAAAGCTCGAACATCTTCTGCTGCTGCCATGCCTCTCCCACCAATAGGGTTTCTTCTTGGAGGCATTATGTTCACCCAATCATAAGCCCTTCCATAGATCCTGGTGTAACTGCCTCACGTTCGGTGATCTGTTACACACTCAAGAACTTCTGGCTCTGATACCACTTGGTGGAGAACAGTTCTAACACAAGACAGGAAACCAAAATAACAAGAGCCCAAAATTTCTTATTCAATACTTTGAAAGAATTTTACAAAGAATATACAACAATCTATCATTTTCCAACCCCCTCTCATTACAATCCATGGGTTTTTATCGAGGTCTCGATCCTCTGTGTTTTCAAACTTCCCATGATCTACAATTGCCACCTGGAACAATACTGGAAAGTTGCATTGATGAGACTCTAGGTGAGGTGCACGACTGGCTGCCATACCCAACAAAATCTTCTTCTTGATCTACTACTTGCTATTAGTTGCTATAAACGTGTCTCTAGATATCCTACACGAGTGGCCAACATGCCTATTGAAATCCTCCTTTGAAACTGTTGCTTCACTACCGCTAACTTGCCGCGCATGAAGGGACGCCTTTATGAAAGCTTGGAGTGCATGTTTTTCTGTTTGGTCATGATATCGTGACATGTCGCGATATCGCGACATTCCTTCCTTCTTGCCTTCTTGCCTCCACTCTGGTCACAATATCACGACATGTCACAATATCGTGACATGTGATATCGCAATGTTTTTCTATTTTGCTATCGTTCTTCAGTTTCGGTCGCAAAATCATGACATGTCATGATTTCATGACCTTTCGTATTTTGTGCCTTGCCTTCCCTACTTCGGTCACAAAATCGTGACATGTCACGATTTTGCGACCTTGTGTCTTCCGTGCCTTGCCTTCCCTGCTTCGATCATGAAATCGTGACATGTCGCGATTTCGCGACCTTGTGTCTTCCATGCCTTTTCTTCCCTACGATGGTCGCGATTTTGTGACCTTGTGTCTTTTGGCCTTGCTTCCCTGCCTTGGGTCACGATTTTGCAACATGTCACAAAATCACGACATGTCACGAAATCACGACATTCTATCCACTGCTCCCCTATATTCTATTTTGGTCGCGATATCGCGACACTTTTTGTGTCACGATATTGCGACACATTTTTCTTTGCAACACTTAGAAAACAAAATAACACTCACACAAAAAAAAATTGGTTGATGCTTGATTGCTTTGCTGCCCTCGGATGCTCTTGCATCAAATGCACAGGGTGTGGAAGAGAATATCCCAATTTGGCCCTCATAAATATGGATATCATAAGGATTCTGTATCCTCTGTCTCACATGCTCTGTTTGGGTGGTCAAATGGCAGTTTTTGGGTGCCATTTGGTTGAATTTTAACTTTTTTGGGGTCAAACTTCACCACCGTCCCATGGTGGGACGAGGGACATCCACCCTCGTACCATGGTGGGACGGTGGTGAATTTTGGGCTAAAACCTCCCAAAATTGGGTCGGTAGCCTCCAAAACCCTTTTCAGAGTGGCTAGAACCATTGTGAGCCTCCTGAAGGCTGCCTAAGGGGCCATATTATTTCAACTTTATCACTACTTATGGATGCTTAATCGGTTTACCACATTTTAGTGTCTACATATTGTCCTTCCCACAATCTTGAAAAAGGTAAGGTTTTCCTGCCCACAACCATAGGTTGCGAGTTAAGATTGTCTTTCCCACAATCATAGAATATCTTAAACAAAGGCTTAATTAAGGTTTGAATTTTTTAGAAAATTCTAACTATGCAATGGTTTACAAACAATTACAACTTCCTAATCAATCATAAATTATACTATATTTTATAAGATTTATAGTTTCCATATGTTTACTATATGTTTGTTATTAAGAGAGAATAAAAGACAAAGGATTTATGGAAACATTATAACTGAAACTAAAGAAACTTAAAACTTACTATAGTAATTTTATTTAAGATCCCTTTTATTTATTTATCTACTAAATTTATTCAGTAAAACACATCCTTTTTCTATATTACACTATAAAATTCTACTACATAATCATGAAATAGAGTAGACTATTTTTATAAGTTAAGTATGGATGCAATTAATCTATTGTTTAAATTCTAATATATAATCTAAATGTGTTTTAAAAAGACTTTTTATTCGCAATGTTTTTAATCAAGGTAAGTAATACTACTCAGGCAATTTTTATAAATCACCCTCACTCCATATTACCTATGTCATTCTACAAGCCTATTTTATGTAATTCTGATATATCATTACATATGAAAATGACTTACATTTTAAACATCAATCCCTTATCTCTTTTCAACTTATGCACAGGGAATTATAATAATAACAAATCATCTAAGTGTTCTAATTTTGATTTCGATTTTACAATGACTCTTTCATTCCTTGGTTTGGAATAATGCTATCATTGCTTTAACATTATATTCCTCATTTAGTTTTCTACACTTTCTAATGCATATATCTAACGTATAGGCTCTTTTTAAAAATAAATTTGAATATAAATAAATCTCATACTAGATAAAATATTCAAGTTCGTTATATCACTCTACCACCGTGATGATTCTTATCAAATTAGGTTAACCTAGCTATTATATTATACATCCATATCATGTTGGTTTGGCTAGAAAACCTTTTGTTTTTAAAGCATCATCTCTTCTACAATCCTATAAATTTAATAGGGGATTATACATTGAAAAATTGGCTATATACAAATAATGTATTCATATTCATAAAGAAAATATGAAATTATAAATTTCATTTGCAGCGGTTCTCATCAACTAGTACTTTCACCAAACAACTATCGATTTGAAACATAGAAATTTTGGTCATAAAATTTTGAAGTTTCCTTGGACAGTTTACCCAGATCTACATCTTTGGGATTATTCTCATCCATTTCCAATTGCTCTCAAAAATAGTAAATACATGCAGAACATGAAATCATACAAAATAGAAAAACATTATTTCGTAAATAAAAGCATATATTAATAATTTCTAATCCACAATCTGGTTTCCATATCAATTGCATGCATCAATTTAAAATAGCATTTGTATGAAACGCCAGACTCTTCCTGAATATATGTCTTATTCCTCATATTTTTTGAAGATACACAATGGAATTGCTTTTATTTTATCAAAATATTCATGGAATAATACCATGCAAATTCCTCAGGGTCTACGTTGATAAAAAATACATATACATACAATGTCAATATTTTTTTGAACTTTCTAAAAACCTAGATTTCGTCATTCCATGGAGTGCTATTTACAAGCATCTACAAAATGATAATATTTTTTCTCCCGCTTAGACGCAATTCTTGATTCCTAACCCAGACAAAAAAACCAATAGATAGCAAGCAAATAACTTTGCAGATTTCTTCAAAGATCTTCAATGAATTTTTGATGGTTTCTCAAGGGTTAGAGTGGTCAACTACCATGACATGCAACGAATCCTATCATGTCTATATTATTTACACTTCTAGCACAGCATGCAGAAATATTATAAACTTCCCAAAACTTCATAAACTTCCCAACACGACATGCATTTATCACATTATACCTCAGCATAGCATGCATCATAAATAAAGTTTCAATACAGGTTTAATTTAGTCATAGGTTCATAACCAAACATAAATTCTTATATTTCAAACAATTCCTTTGAACGCATGCAACATGTATCAAAATTTTCCCACATATGCACTGGAAAATTCTCAGTTTTCTCTTCAATATGCAATGCAATTTTCAATCATATTTTTACACGAAAATTCTCAGTTTTCTCTTCAATATGCAATGCAAGTTTCAATTAGATTTTTAAACAGAACAACACAAACAATGTATTTGATCAACTGTATTTTCCCATTTATCTTATCATATAAATTCTGCTAGAACAGACTTACGGATAAAAGTTGAGTTCTTTCTTTGTTTCAAATCTATTCTCTCTCTTCGTCGCTTTTACCTTGCTTTGCCAAAACCATGTAGATCCTCCCAACCATGCCCATCTTCGTCTTCCATACTCTCATTTAGAAGATCGTTCTCCTTTTTCCACTTGCAAATCACAGTTGTTTTGAAATCCTTCTCTCCCAAATGTGATGTGTGGAATCCACTATCTCTAAATTCAATAGTACTCAAACTAAATAATAATTTCCCTAAAAATTCTAATGATTTCAGATTTGTTCATTTTAACTAATGCAATGCCAAGACTCTCTAATATCCATTTATTATTATATACTTTAATACATATATATTATTGCTTATAATAATTCATTTATCTTATTATAAAATAAACAAATATCATTTATTTTTAACGCCTTCATATATTTATACTTTTATCTATATAGTTGTATATGAATATATACTATTTTTAAATAAATAAGCTCCTTAAAAATAAACTCATTAATATGTATATATTTATAATTATTAATTCTTTTACTTTACCCATTTTTCCTTATTTTCCCTTTTAGATCTTAAAACAATAATAATGTTACCATTATTCTACATTCATTCCAATATTTAAAACTATGGCTCCCATGCATTTAAGCATTTTCATTGCCAACAAAAATTTTAAATTATGGCTCCCATGCATGTAAGCATTTTCATTGCCAACCAAACATCATAAATTCACAATCTAACAAACATCAAACATTCCTATAAATGCAACTACATGATATGCATCTACATGAACCATTGGCGAATGCATTGCCTATATGGTTCTTCGTTCCTATCAACCAGTGAATACACCACTGCTCATGATTTCTCTTGAATTACCTTACATCGGATAATCCTTCTTCCCATTGAGGGGACCTCCTTCCTTAAAATTATCCCCACCAGTAAAAATATGTGTCCCCTGCATCCATAGATACATTAGCAATATCTCATCCTTGCAAAAAAATTATGTATATAATAGAATAGGTTTTTGGAGGGTTATTATACAACATGACTTGAGATGTTTATCATGCTCTTCCCTACTTCATGAGTATATGAGGACGTCATCAAGAAATACAAGGACAAACTGGTCCAAGTGCCTTTTGAACACATTGTTAATTAAATTCATGAAGACAACATGTGCATTGGTTAGATCAAAGGGTAGGATGATGAACTCGTAATTCCCATACCTTGTCTTAAATGCTATTTTGTGAGTACAAATCCTATTTGGTGATACCTTGAACTTGGGTCTAACTTGGTAAACACCATGGCATATCTTAGCTAGTCGAATAAATATTCAATATTGGGTAGAGGGTACCAATTTTTTATTGTGGATTTATTCAACAACCTATAGTCAATACACAATCTTAGAGATCCATCATTATTTTTCATAATTAGAATGGGTGCACCCCATAGTGACACACTCGGTTTTATCAGTCCTTTTTTCAATAACCCTTGTAGTTGTATTTGTAACTCATGCATATCAATAGTCGACATCCTATATGGTGATAGGTGGATGGGTTTCGCTTTAGGTATAAGATGATAGTAAAATCAAATTCTCACACATGAGAGAGTCATGGTAGATACTTTGGGAATACATCCTGGAATTCCTATAGAATTGTGTTAGCCTCAATAACCTCTTCCTTATGATCACTTTCAACTTCATTCATATTTACAACATAAACAATCCCTCATTTTTTGAGGACTTTCTTCAACTGCATAGCTAACAACATCTAGGGTTTACATGTCCCTTGTTTGCTATAGATTCACAACCTCTATTTATTTCCTTCATAATATTCTATCCATCTATCTAAAAAATTGATTACAACTTGATGGATCTATAGCCAATCCATTCCTAGGACCACATAAAAGGCGTGAAGTGGGACCACATACAAGAAACCTTTCATGGTACCACAATCTAGATTAATTTCTATTATTATGAAACATTGGTTTATGGAGTAGGTTTGTCCAGACCCATACTAAAACTTCCATCCATGAACCAAATACCCTAGATTTTTAGGTATATCTTTGGCTAATTTACTAGAAATAAAACTATCAGTGGCTCCACTATATACTAAGATATCTACTTGCTTACCAAATATCTTATCTTTCATGATTAACGAAGTGTATTGTACCCAAGTTTTTTATTCCCAATTGTAGCATAAATCTTATGCATTGGTTATTTTCCTTTGTTGTTGGACATGCTTGTCCCTGATAGATACATGTATTGATTAACATAGTGATTACATTTGCAATGATAACATCCATCCTTTGGCCCTTGTTTATTTTCCATTTTCTGCTCCTCGTTATTAATCATTGGTATCAGAGCTAATGGTTTCTATGAAGGAGGTTTAGCATTATTGGGTTTGTTGCCTTTCTTGAAAATTTTCTTAAATTTATTTTGGCTTCCATTGAATTTCTTCTCTAGATTTTGTGGTTTCTTAGCCTTTTTTTCTTGCTCTACCTCTCATTTTATAACCCCATTGTTATTCATCTTCTTTAGTTCCTGACGTTCTTGCTCAGTCAGGTTTACATACTTATAACAAAAATGTGACTCTGCTTTCTTTGGTAACTCATAAGCCTTTTGCAAGTATCTAAGCTCCTACATATCTATGTCATGCTTTATCTTAGATTGTAATCCATGAGTAAACTTATGAATCTACATCTTCTCATTATAAGTAGGTACACATTTCAATAGCTTTACCAAATTTTTGTAGTATACCTCCACTAAGTTATTCCTTTTTCTTAAGCTAGAAAACTATTCAAAATGCATAGAAGTGTTCTATGAGGAATCTCTTTTTGAATATTACTATGAATTCCTTCCATGGAATGTTAACTAGTCCAATCATGGTTTCTTTGTAGTAAGTCTCCCATCAATATAGGGTAGCTCCCTCAAGGTAAATAGTATCCCAAACCATACAAGTACCTTAAGAATATCTCTTTACTAGTGAAAGACTTTCAAATATCTATTTACCTAAAGAATATCTCTTTTCATGCATTGGGAACTCCTAGATCCTCATTTTGGATCTCTTATTCGACATTGCTTTGTCGACTCTATCTAGGTTTAGGTCTTCGTATTCTAGCATTAGGTGGCATCTTGATCTGGTTTCCACCAAAAAAGAGTTAGGTTACAGTTATACCTCAACTAAACTAACTTGACCACAATATAGAGTTCTTTTTCTAATCATTAGAGGTCTAAGTAGTATGAGGTTCCTAGGTGAGGATATATCATCAAAACCAAAGCCCATACTAAGGTATCTTTAATATCCATCTTTCCTAGAAATCAATTCCATTAGAACCTAATAACACAGACTTTAAGTTACTCTAGCTTTCAACTTATTTCCATGCAAGCCTCTTTGGAGATCCTTGAATCTCTTCTACAACACATAATAAGTTCTATACCCTCAAGCCTAGAGCTCTAATACGAAATATAACACCCCAAATTAACACAAAACAAGAAAAAATACAAAAAAAAGAGAAAAGTTCTATCTATATATATATATTTTGACTAAGGAGAAGGATTCATAAATCCTTATACAACCTTAGAACGACTTACTATTTGGCATCCCCTAAGTTTCTCAAGAACTATACCGCACAAGATTCCCTTCATGCAAGTCTGTATGTGTAAGCCAATCTTCTGTTTGAGAATATAAGTCCATCCCTCTCAGTAGTCTTGATGATCTATAATTAAAACCTTCAATCGTTAGAAGATGTACAAGCATCTCCATAACCACACAAGTCGTTATGTGTGGTATGCTGCATGTACTACAAGTTAAGCTATCAATATTGTCTACTAAAAAGCTATCTTAAATCTAGTACAATCTTCCAAACCTAGTCACAAATATCCCTAAGGAAGTCTCAAGCCCTTAGGGTATCCTCTAAGTTCACATAGAATTTAGTAATAATTCATTCTTTTAATCACACAATAGCATTAAAGATCTAGATACTAAATCTAACAAAATTAATTGACCAACAACAAGAATAATTAACACATAAAGTAACAATCACCAAATAGACATACATTAAATATTTAAATACAATAATCTAAATCAATAAGTACTAAACATACTATTTGCAATGTCCATTCAGATACATAAATAAGTATGGTACACCCCATACTTTCCATAATACTTTACATCCATTTTACTGGGAAAATATCCCTACAATCTAATCTAATGCATAAAATACAAGATGTAAGATATAGAGCAAACTTGTCAATTGGTCCATCTCATGATTCTTGCCTTCTCACTCTTCCATCGATCAAGTGAGGATATTAGGGGATTAGGGCACTCATGGATCCGAATAGACAAGATTCTATATGCATTTACTTAATTCATTACTAAATTGTAACTATACAAATAACCTAAGTAATTCAACTTATTAATACATAGTATTAATAATGAAAACTACCATTTCCATCCCTCCCCCTTAGTCAACTTGCGGGATTCAGTCAACCATGCATCAACTCATGCACTCTACTTGTAAATAAATTAATAAACCTTCGCAACAATGAAAGTCCTATACCCTTAATTGCTAAGAAATAGGTTCACACATCTCATTACTCTCCACCCACGATCCTAAGTTTAGGTAGTGGGTTTATTTTCCTCTAGGGCCCATAACACCTGGAGGTGTGACACATAACTTTCCCATGTCTTAAAATGAACTCATGAACTTATGTCTTGTACTACATCATGTAAGACTTAGCACATACATGCTCAAGGTAGACGATCATCCAATATCCATGGAGCATCATCTAGGGTCTTAAAAATGCCCTACTAACCATCCAATATTTTGTGTTGATTAAACAACATGATGTCCCATACCATTGTGTTGTTGATATTACCTAGTCAAGCACAATTTACCACTCATCACTAGTAGGGATAACCTAGAAGAGATGCCCGTACAACTCTTTGTTATGTCCCATTCTGACATTTTCCCATAAAAAGTATAGTTAGAGCCCTAATTTAGGATTGTTGCCTACCCGCAAGCATCATTAATAATTCTCTTCACAATATTGTCCTTCCCACAATCTTGAAAAAGACAAGGTTGTCCTGCCCACAACTTTAGGTTGCGAGTTAATATTGTCTTTCCAAAATATTAGAATATCTTAAACAAAGGCTTAATTAAGGTTTGAATTGTTTAGAAAAGTCTAACTATGCAATGGTTTACAAACAAGTACAACTTCCTAATCAATCATAAATTATACTATATTTTATAATATTTCTAGTTTCCATATGTCTACTATATGTTTGTTATTAAGAGAGAATAAAAGATAGATAATTTATGGAAACATTATAAACAAAACTAAAAAAACTTAAAAATTACTATATTAATTTTATTTAAGATCCCTTTTATTTATTTATCTATTGAAGTACATGTTACTCAAATTTATTCGTAAAACACATCCTTTTTCTATATTACACTATAGAATTCTACTACATAATCATGAAATAGAGCAAACTATTTTTATAAGTTAAGTGTGGATGCAATTAATATATTATTTAAAGTATAATATATAATCTAAATGTGTTTTAAAAATACCTTTTATTCGTAATGTTTTTAATCAAGGTAAGTAATACTATTCAGGCTATTTTTATAAAGCACCCTCACTCCATATTACCTATGTCATTCTGCATGCTTGTTTTATGTAATTATGATATCTCATCACATATGAAAATGACTTCCATTTTAAACATCAGTCCCTTATCTCTTTTCAACTTATGCACATAATAAAAAATCATCAAAGTGTTCTAATTTTGATTTCAATTTTACACTGATTCTTTCATTCCCTGGTTTGGAATAATGCTATCATTGCTTTAACATTAGATTCTCCATTTATTTTTCTACACTTTCTAATGCATATATCTAACATATAGGCTTTGCTAGAAAACAAAATTGAATATAAATAAATCTCATACTAGATAATATATTCAAGTTCGTTATATCACCCTGCTATCATGATTATTCTTGTCAAATTAGGTTAACGTAGCTCATATCTTATACAACCATATCATGCTGGTTTGGCTAGAAAACCTTATGTTTTAAAAGCATCATATCTCATGCAATCCTATAACTTAAACATAGGATTATACATTGCAAATTCAGATGTATACAAAAGAATGGATTCAAATTCATAAAGAAAAAATGAAATTATAAATTTCATTTGCAGTGCTTCTCATCAACCAGTACATGCACCAAACAACTATCGATTTGAAACATATAAAATTTGGTCATAAAATTATGAAGTTTCCTTGGAAAATTTACCTAGATTTACGTCTTTGTGATTATTCTCATCCATTTCAAATTGCTCTCAAAAATAGTATATACATGCAGAACATGGAAGCATACAAAATAGAAAAACATTATTTCATAAAGAATAGCATATATTAATAATTTTTAATCCACAATATGGTTTACATATCAATTCCATGCATCAATTTAAAACAAATTATGAATGAAACACCAGACTCTTCTTGAATATATGCCTTATTCCTCATATGTTTTTAAAGATACACAATATAATTGCTTTCATTTCATAAAAATATTCATGGAATACTGCCATGCAAATTCCTTAGGGTCTAAGTTTATCAAAAATACATGTACATACAATGTCAACATTTTTTGAACTTTCTAAAAACCCAGATTTCGTCATTCCATGGGGTGCTATTTAAAAGCATCTACAGAATGATAATAAATTTTATCTTGCTTAGACGTAGTTCTTGACGCCTAACATAGAAAAAACAACCAATAGATAACAAGCAAATAACTTTGTAGAGTTATTCAAAGATCTTCAATGAATTTTTCATGGTTTCTCAAGGGTCAGAGCGGTCAACTACCATGACATGCATCTAATCCTATCATGTCTACAGTATTTACACTTCTAACATAGCATGTAGAAATATTATAAACTTCCCAACACATAATGCATTTATCACATTATACCTCAGCATAGCATGCATCATAAATAAAGTTTCAAGACAGGTTTAATTTGGTCACAAGTTCACAACCAAACATAAATTATTATATTTCAAACAATCCCTGTGAACACATGCAATATGTATCAAATTTTTTCCCACATATGCACTGGAAAATTCTCAGTTTTCTCTTCAATATGCAATGCAATTTTCAATCAGATATTTACATGAAAATTCTCAATTTTCTCTACAATATGCAATGCAAATTTCAATCAGATTTTTACACACCGAATGACACAAACAATGCATTTGATCAACTATATTTTTCCATTTATCTTATCATATAAATTCTTCCAGAACATACTTACAGATAAAATATGAGTTCTTTATTTGTTTCAACGCCTTTCTCTCTCTTTGTCATTTTTGCCTTGCTTTGCCAAAACCGTGCAGATCCTCCCAACCATGCCCATCTTCGTCTTCCATATTCTCATTTATAATATCGTTCCCATTTTTCCACTTACAACTCGTGGTTGTTTTGAAATCCTTCTCTCCCAAATGTGTTGTGTGGAATCCACTTTCCCCACGTTCAACAATACTCAAACTAATAATAATTCCCTAAAAATTCCGACGATTTCAAATTTGTTCATTTTAACTAATGCAATGCCAATACTCTGTAATATCCATTTATTATTATACACTTTAATACATATATATTATTGTTTATAATACTTCATTTATCTTATGATAAAACAAACAAATAGCATTTGTTTTTAATGAATTTATATATTTATACTTTTATCTATATAGTTGTATATGAATATATAAAATTTTTAAATAAATAAGTTCCTTAAAAAGAAACTCATTAATATGTATATATTTATAATAATTAATTATTTTACTTTGCCCATTTTTCCTTATTTTCCCTTTTAGCTCTTAAAAAAATAATAATATTACCATTATTCTACATTCATCCTAATATTTAAACCTATGGCTCCCATGCATTTAAGCATTTTCATTGCCAACCAACATTTTAAACTATGGCTCCCATGCATGTAAGCATTTTCATTGCCAAATAAATTCACAATCTGACAAACACAAAACATTCCTATAAATGCGTCTACATGAACCACTGATGAATGCATTGCATATAGGGTTCTTTGTCCCTATCAACCAGTGAATATACCACTGTTCATCATTTCCCTTGAATTACCTTGCACTGGATAATCCTTCTACCCATTGAGGGGACCTCCTTCCTTAGCATTATCTCCACTAGTAACAATACCTTTCCCATGGATCCATAGATACATTAGCAGTATCTCATCCTTGCAGATAAATTATGCATATAATGAAATAGGTTTTTGGAGGGTTAATCCACAACATGACCCTGAGATGCTTATTTTGCTCTTCCCCATTTTGTGAGTATATGAGGATATCATCAATAAATACAAGGACAAACTGGTCCAAGTGCCTTCTGAACACATTGTTCATTAAATTCATGAAGGCAATGGGTGCATTGGTCAGACCGAAGGGTAGGATGGTGAACTCATAATACCCATACCTTGTATTAAATGCTACTTTGTGAGTGTCTTCCCCATAAATCCTATTCGGTGATACCTTAACCTTTGTTCTAACTTGGTAAACACCATGGCATCTCTTAGCTGGTCGAATAAATATTCAATCTTGGGTAGAGGGTACCTGTTTTTTATTGTGGCTTTATTCAACATCCTATATTCAATACACATTCTTAGAGACTCGTCCTTCTTTTTCACAAATATAATGGGTGCACCCCATAGCAACACACTCAGTTTTATCATTCCTTATTTTCTAATAACCTTTGTAGTTGTATCTTTAACTCATGCATCTCAATAGTCAACATCCTATATGGTGTTAGGTGGACGGGTTCTGCTTTGGGTATAATATGGATAGTGAAATCAAATTCTCACACATGAGGGAGTCCTCGTAGATCATTTGGGAATACATCCTAAAATTCTTGTAGAATCGTGTTAGCCTCAATCACATCTTTCTTCTTATCACTTTCAACTTCATTCATATTTACAACATAAACAATCCCTCCTTTTTTGAGTGCGTTCTTCAAATGCATAGCTAAAAACATCTGGGGTTTACATATCCCTTGTTTGCTATAGATTCACAACGTCTCTTTATTTCCTTCATAATATTCTATCCATCTATCTCAAAAATTTATTACAACTTGATGGATCTATAGCCAATCCATTCCTAGGACCACATCAAAGGTGTGAAGTGGTGCAACATACAAGTAACCTTTCACGGTCCCACAATCTAGAGTAATTTCTATCATTTTGAAATATTAGTTTATGGAGTAGCTTTTTTTAGACCCATACTCAATCTTCCATCCATGAACCAAATACCTTGGCCTTTTAGGAATATATTTGGATAATTTACTAGAAATGAAACTATCAGTGGCTCCACTATATACTAATATATCTACTTGCTTACTGAAGATCTTACCTTTTATGATTAATGAAGTGGCTTGTACCTCAAGTTTTTGATTTCCAATTATAGCATAGATCGTATGCATTAGTTCCTTTCCTTTGTTGTTGGACATGCTTGTCCTTGGTAGATACGAGAATTGATTAGCATAGTGAGTCCCTTTGAAATGGTAACATCCATCCTTGGGCCCTTGTTTCTTTTCCATTTTATGCTCCTCGTTCTTAATCATTGGTATTGGATATGATGGTTTCTATGGAGGAGGTTTAACATTATTGGGCTTGTTGCCTTTCTTGAAAAAGTTCTTAAATTTAATTTGGCTTCCATTGAATTTCTTCTCTAGATTTTGGGGTTTATTAGCCTTTCCTTCTTTCTCTACCTCTAATTTTATAACCCCATTGCTCTTCCTCTTCTTTAGTTCTTCTTGCTTAGTCATTTTTTCATACTTATAACAAAAATGTGACTCTGCTTTCTTTGCTAAATCATAAGCCTTTTGCAAGTATCTAAGCTCCTACATATGTATGTCATGCTTTATCCTAGATTGTAATCAATGAGTAAACTTATGAATCTGCATCTTCTCATTATAGTCAAATACATATTTCAACAACTTTATCAGCTTTCGGTACTATACCTCCACTAAGTTATTCCTCTGTCTTAAGTTGGAAAACTCTTCAAATTTCAATGCATAGAAGTGTTCAGTGAGGAATCTCTTTTTGAATATGAATATGAATTTCTTCCATGGAATGTTTACTAGTCCAATTTTGGTTTCTTCGTAGTAAGTCTCCCACCAATCTAGGGTAGCTCCCTCAAGGTAAATAGTAGCCCAAACCATCCTAGTATCTGAAGAATATATCTTTATGATGAAAAAAAATTCCAACTCTCCTAACCAAGATTTAGATGCATCTCCCTCCCCTTCTCCATAAAACCTAGAGATATAGACATTCTTTAGGTCTCTCACTGTCTCTTTATCCAGGATGATTCTTGCTTGCTTTTGTTCGAGTGTCAGCCTGTCAACTTGGTTGACTTTCAAATATCTAGCCTATAATTTTTGATTTGCCATGGTTTTTAGTACTTGTCTTAACTGATCTTCCAAATTAGGAATTATAATAGTAAGTTCCTCTTTTCCTACATTGGAAACTCCTAGATCCTCATTCTAGATATCTTCTTTGACATTGCTTTGTTGACTCTGTCTAGGTGGAGGTCTTCTCATTCTAGCCTTGGATGGCATCTTGATCTGGTTTCCACCAAAAAAAGAGTCAAGTTACAGTTATCCCTCAACTAAACTAACTTGACCACAATATAGAGTCCTTTTGCTAATAATTTGAGGCCTAAAAAAGATGATGTTCCTAGGTGAGGATATATCATCAATACCAAATCCCATACTATCTTTAATATCCATATTTCCTCATAATCAATTCCATTATAACCTAATACCAGAGACTCTAGATTACTCTAGCTTTCATCTTATTCCCATGCGAGCCTCTTTGGATATCCTTGAATCTCTTCTATGACACATAAGAAGTTATATACCCTAGAACCTAGAGCTCTGATACCACATGTAACACCCCAAATTAACACAAAACAAGAAAACATACAAACAAAAGGGAAAAAGGTCTATCTATATATATTTTTATTTGACTAAGGGGAAGGATTCATAAATCCTTACTCAACCTTAGATCGATTTACTATTTGAAGTCCTTTTGCAAGTCAAGAACTATACCACACAAGATTCCTTTCATGCAAGTCCTTTTGCGTAAGCTTATCTTATGTTTGAGCATATAAGTCCATCTCTCTTAGTAGACTTGATGAGCTAGAATTACCACCTTCAATCATTAGAAGATGTACAAGCATATCCATACCCACACAAGTTGTTATGCGTGGTATGCTACATGTACTGCAATTTAAGCTATCAATCTTGTCTACTAAAAAGCTATCTTAAATTTGGTACAAACTTCCAAACCTAGTCATCAATATCCCTAAGGGAGTCTCAAGCCCTTAGGGTATCCTATAAGTTCACCTAGAATTTACTAATAATTCATTCTTTTAATCACACAATAGCATTAAATATCTAGATACTAAATATAAAAAAATGAATTGACCAACAACAAGAATAATCAACACGTAAAGAAACAATCACCAAATAGACATACATTAAATATTTAAATGCAATAATATAAACCAAGAAGTACATACTATTTGCAATGTCCATTCAGATACATAAATAAGTATGGTACACTCCATATTTTCCATGATAATTTACATCCATTTTACTGGGGAAATATCCCTACAATATAATCTAGTGCATCAAACACAAGATATAAGATAAAGAGCAAACTTGTCAATTGGTCCACCTCATGATTCTTCCCTTCTCACTCTTCCATCGATCAAGTAAGGATATTAAGGGACTAGGGCACTCATGGATCCGAATAGACATGCTTCTATATGCAATTACCTAATTCATTGCTAAATTGTAACTATACAAATAACCTAAGTAATTCAACTTATTAATACATAGTATTAATAATAAAAATTATCCTTTTCATACCTCCCCCTTAGTCAACTTGTGGGAGTCAGGCAACCATGCATCAACTCATGCACACTACTTGTAAATAAATTAACAAACCTTCTCAACAATGAAAGTCCTATACCCTTAATTGCTAAGAACTAGGTTGACACATCTCATTACTCTCCACCCGAGATCCTAAGTTTAGGTAGTGGGTTTATTTTCCTCTAGGGACCATAACACCTGGAGGTGTGACAAATAACTTTCCCATGTCTTAACATGAACTCATGAACTTATGTCTTGTACTACATCATGTAATAATTAGCGCATACCATGCTTAAGGTAGACGATCATCCAATATCCATGGAGCATCATCTAGGGTCTTACAAATGCCCTACTAACCATCCAATATTTTGTGTTGAAAATCAACACGATGTCCCATACCATCGTGTTGTCAATATTACCTAGTCAAGCACAATTCATCACTCATCACTAGCAGGGATAACCTAGAAGATATGCCCATACAACTCTTTGTTACCTCCCGATATGACATTTTGCCATAAAAAGTATAGTTAGAGCCCTGATTTAGGATGGTTGCCTACCTGCAAGCATCATTAATAATTCTCTTCATAATATTTTCCTTCCCATAATATTGAAAAAGACAAGGTTGTCCTGCGCAGAACCATAGGTTGTGAGTTAAGATTGTCTTTCCAACAATATTAAAATATCTTAAACAAAGGCTTAATTAAGGTTTGAATTATTTAGAAAATTCTAACTATACAATGGTTTACAAACAATTACAACTTCCTAATCAATCATAAATTATACTATATTTTATAAGATTTCTAGTTTTCATATGTCTACTATATGTTTGTTATTAAGAGAGAATAAAATATAGAGAATTTATGGAAACGTTATAACTGAAACTAAAGAAAATTAAAACATACTATATTAATTTTATTTAAGATCCCTTTTATTTATTTATCTACTGAAGTAGGTGCTACTCTAAAATTTATTCGTAAAACACATCCTTTTTATATATTACACTATAGAATTCTACTACATAATCATGAAATAGAGCATACTATTTTTATAAGTTAAGTATGGATGCAATTACTCTATTATTTAAAGTAAAATATATATTCTAAACATGTTTTAAAAATACTTTTGATTCGTAATGTTTTTAATCAAGGTAAGTAATACTATTTAGGCAATTTTTATAAAGCACCCTCACTCCATATTACCTATGTCATTTTGCATGCCTGTTTTATGTAATTATGATATGTCATCACATACAAAAATGACTTACATTTTAAACATCAATCCCTTATCTCTTTTCAACTTATGCACATAATAACAAATCATCTAAGTGTTCTAATTTTGATTTCGATTTTACACCGAATCTTTCATTCCCTGGTTTGGAATAATGCTATCATTGCTTTAACATTAGATTATCCATTTAGTTTTCTACACTTTCCAATGCATATATCTAACATATAGGCTCTACTAGAAAACAAAATTGAATATAAATAAATCTCATACTGGTTAAGATATTCAAGTTTGTTATATCACCCTGCTACCATGATGATTCTTATCAAATTAGGTTAACCTAGCTCATATCTTATACAACCATATCATGCTCGTTTTTCTAGAAAACCTTATGTTTTAAAAGCATCATCTCTTATGCAATCCTATAAATTAAACATAGGATTATACATTGCAAATTCAGATGTATAAAAAAGAATGGATTCAGATTCATAAAGAAAATATGAAATTATAAATTTCATTTGCAGTGGTTCTCATCAACCAGTACGTTCACCAAACAACTATTGATTTGAAACATATAAATTTTGGTCATAAAATTCTAAAGTTTCCTTGGACAGTTTACCCAGATTTACGTCTTTGTGATTATTCTCATCCATTTCCAATTGCTCTCAAAAATAATAAATACATGCAGAACATGAAAGCATACAAAATAGAAAAACAATATTTCATAAAGAAAAGCATATATTAATAATTTTTAATCCACAATATGGTTTCCATATCAATTGCATGCATCAATTTAAAACAACTTATGTATGAAACACCAAACTCTTCCTGAATATGTCTTATTCCTCATATGTTTTTAAAGATACATAATATAATTACTTTCATTTCATCAAAAGATTCATGGAATACTGCCATGCAAATTCCTTAGGGTCTAAGTTTATCAAAAATACATGTACATACAATATCAACATTTTTTGAACTTTCTAAAAACCCAGATTTTGTCATTCCACGGAGTGCTATTTAAAATCATCTACAAAATGATAATAACTTTTCTCCTACTTTGACGTAGCTCTTGATGCCTGACGTAAAAAAAACAACCAATAAATAACAAACAAATAACTTTGTAGAGTTATTCAAAGATCTTCAATGAAATTTTTGTGGTTTCTCAACGGTCAGAGTGGTCAACTACCATGACATGCAGCTAATCCTATCATGTCTATAGTATTTACACTTCTAGAACAACATGTAGAAATATTATAAACTTCCCAACACGGAATGCATTTATCACATTATACCTCAACATAGCATGCATCATAAATAAAGTTTCAAGACGGGTTTAATTTGGTCACAAGTTCACAACAAAACATAAATTATTATATTTCAAACAATCCCTTTGAACGCATGCAACATGTATCAAATTTTTTTCCACATATGCATTATAAAATTTTCAGTTTTCTCTTCAATATGCAATGCAATTTTCAATCAGATATTTACATGAAAATTCTCAGTTTTATCTTTAATATGCAATGCAAATTTCAATCAGATTTTTACACACAGAATGACACAAACAATGCATTTGATCAACTATATTTTTCCATTTATCTTATCATATAAATTCTTCCAGAACATACTTACAGATAAAATATGAGTTCTTTATTTGTTTCAATCTTCGTCACTTTTGCCTTGCTTTGCCGAAACCATGCATATCCTCCCAACCATGCCCAAATTCATCTTTCATACTCTCATTTATAATATCGTTCCCCTTTTTCCACTTGCAACTCGCGGTTGTTTTGAAATCCTTCTCTCCCAAATGTGTTGTGTGAAATCCACTTTCTCCATGTTCAACAGTACTCAAACTAAATAATAATTCCCTAAAAATGCCGACGATTTCAAATTTGTTCATTTTAACTAATGCAATGCCAATAATCTCTAATTTCCATTTATTATTATATACTTTAATGCATATATATTATTTTTTATAATACTTCATTTATCTTATGATAAAACAAACAAATAGCATTTGTTTTTAATGCATTTATATATTTATACTTTTATCTATATAGTTTTATATGAATATATACAATTTTTAAATAAATAAGTTCCTTAAAAAGAAACTCATTAATATGTATATATTTATAATCATTAATTATTTTACTTTACCCCTTTTTCCTTATTTTCACTTTTAGCTCTTAAAACAATAATAATATTACCATGATTCTACATTCATCCCAATATTTAAAACTATGGCTCCGATGCATTTAAGCATTTTCATTGCCAACCAACATTTTAAACTATGGCTCCCATACATGTAAGCATTTTTATTGCCAACCAAACATCATAAATTCACAATCTGACAAACATAAAACATTCCTATAAATGCGTCTACATGAGCGACTGATGAATGCATTGCGTATAGGGTTCTTTGTCCCTATCAACCGATGAATACACCACTGCTCATCATTTCCCTTGAATTACCTTGCATTGGATAATCCTTCTACCCATTGAGGGGACCTCCTTCCTTAGCATTATCCCTGATAGTAAAAATACCTTTCCCATGTATCCATTAAGAGTATCTCATCCTTGTAGATAAATTATGCATATAATAAACTAGGTTTTGGGAGGGTTATTCCACAAAATGACCCTGAGATGCTTATCATGATCTTCCCTACTTCGTGAGTATATGAGGATGTCATCAAGAAATACAAGTACAAACTAGTCCAAGTGCCTTCTGAACACATTGTTTATTAGATTCATGAAAGCAACGGGTGCATTGGTCAGACCGAAGGGTAGGATGGTGAACTCATAATACCCATACCTTGTCTTAAATGGTACTTTGTGAGTGTCTTCCCCAAAAATCCTATTTGGTGATACCTTGACCTTTGTTATAACTTGGTAAACACCATGGCATCTCTTAGCTGGTCGAATAAATATTCAATCTTGGGTAGAGGGTACCAATTTTTTATTATGGCTTTATTCAACATCCCATAGTCAATACACATTCTTAGATACTCGTCCTTCTTTTTCACAAATATAATGGGTGCACCCTATAGTGACACACTCGGTTTTATCAGTATTTTTTCTAATAACATTTGTAGTTGTATCTTTAACTCATGCATCTCAATAGTCAACATCCTATATGGTGATAGGTGGATGGGTTCCGCTTTGGGTATAATATCGATAGTGAAATCAAATTCTCACACATGAGAGAGTCCTGTTAGATCCTTTGGGAATACATCCTGGAATTCTTGTAGAATCATGTTAGCCTCAATCACCTCTTCCTTCTTATAACTTTCAACTTCATTCATATTTACAACATAAACAATCCCTCCTTTTTTGAAGGCATTCTTCAACTGCATAACTAACAACATTTGGGGTTTACATGTCCCTTGTTTGCTATAGATTCATAGTGTCTCTTTATTTCCTTCATAATATTATATCCATCTATATCAAAAATTTATTACAACTTGATGGATCTATAGCCAATCCATTTCTAGGACCACATCAAAGGTGTGAAGTGGGGCAACATACAAGCAACCTTTCATGGTCCCACAATCTAGAGTAATTTCTATCATTTTGAAACATTAGTTTATGGAGTAGCTTTTTCCAGACCCATACTCAACCTTCCATCCATGAACCAAATACCTTGGCATTTTAGGAATATATTTGGATAATTTACTAGAAATGAAACTATTAGTGGCTCCACTATATACTAATATATCTACTTGCTTACCGAAGATCTTACCTTTTATGATTAATGAAGTGGCTTGCACCTCAAGTTTTTGATTTCCAATTATAGCATAGAGCTTATGCATTGGTTCCTTTCCTTTGTTGTTGGACATGCTTGTCCCCGGTAGATATGAGAATTGATTAGCATAGTGAGTCCCTCTGAAAAGGTAACATCCATCTTAATCATTGGTATTGGAGATGATGGTTTCTATGGAGGAGATTTAGCATTATTGGGCTTGTTGCCTTTCTTGAAAAAGTTCTTAAATTTCTTTTGGCTTCCATTGAGTTTCTTCTCTAGATTTTTGGGTTTATTAGCCTTTCGTTCTTTCTCTACCTCTCATTTTATTACCCCATTGCTATTTCTCTTCTTTAGTTCTTGACGTTCTTGCTTAGTTAGTTTTTCATACTTATAACAAAAATGTGATTCTGCTTTCTTTGCTAAATCATAAGCTTTTTGCAAGTATCTAAGCTCCTACATATCTATGTCATGCTTTATTCTAGATTGTAATCAATGAGTAAACTTATGAATCTGCACCTTCTCATTATAGTCAGGTACATATTTCAACAGCTTTATCAGCTTTTGGTAGTATACCTCCACTAAGTTATTCCTTTGTCTTTAGCTAGAAAACTCTTCAAATTTCAATGCATAGAAGTGTTGAGTGAGGAATATTTTTTTGAATATGACTGTGAATTCCTTCCATGGAATATCTACTAGTCCAATCTTGGTTTCTTTGTAGTAAGTCTCCCACCAATCCAGGGTAGCTCCCTCAAGGTAAATAGTAGTCCAAACCATCCCAGTATCTGAAGAATATATCTTTACGATGAAAAAGACTTCCAAATCTCTTAACCAAGCTTTAGATGCATCTCCCTCCCCTTCTCCATAAAACTTGGAGATATAGACATTCTTTAGGTCTCTCACTATCTATTTGTCTAAGATGATTCTTGCTTGCTTTTGTTCGAGTGTCAGTCCCTCAACTTGGTTGACTTTTGAATCTCTAGCCTACAATTTTTTATTTGCCATGGTTTCCAGTACTTGTCTTAACTGATCTTCCAAATCAGGAATTGTAGTAGTAAGTTCCTATTTTATTGCATTGGAAACTCCTAGATCCTCATTCTGGATCTCTTCTTCGACATTGCTTTGTCGAGTCTATCTAGGTGGAGGTCTTCTCATTCTAGCCTTGGATGGCATCTTGATTTGGTTTCCACCAAAAAAAGAGTCAAGTTATAGTTATCCCTCAACTATACTAACTTGACCACAATATAGAGTCCTTCTTTTGCTAATCATTAGAGGCCTAACTAGGATGAGGTTCCTAGGTGAGAATATATCATCAATACCAAATCCCATACTAAGGTATCTTTAATATTCATCTTTCCTCATAATCAATTCTATTATAACCTAATACCAGAGACTCTAGATCACTCTAGATTTCATCTTATTCCCATGCGAGCCTCTTTGGATATCCCTGAATCTCTTCTACAACACATAAGAAGTTATATACCCTCGAACCTAGAGCTTTGATACCACATGTAACACCCCAAATTAACACAAAACAAGAAAACATACAAACAAAAGAGAAAAAGGTCTATCTATATATATTTTCCTTTGACTAAGGGGAAGGATTCATAAATCCTTACTCAACCTTAGATCGATTTACTATTTGAAGTCTCCTAAGTTTCTCAAGAACTATGCCACACAATATTCCTTTCACGCAAGTCCGTATGCGTAAGCCTATCTTATGTTTGAGCATATAAGTCCATCCCTCTCAATAGTCTTGATGAGCTAGAGTTATCACCTTCAATCATTAGAAGGTGTACATGCATCTCCATATCCACACAAGTTGTTATGTGTGGTATGCTACATGTACTGCAAGTTAAGTTATCGATCTTGTCTACTGATAAGCTATTTTAAATCTAGTACAATCTTCCAAACCTAGTCTCCAATCTCCCTAAGGGAGTCTCAAGCCCTTAGGGTATCGTCTAAGCTCACCTAGAATTTACTAATAATTCATTCTTTTAATCACACAAGAGCATTAAAGATCTAGATAGTAAATCTAACAAAATGAATTGACCAACAACAAGAATAATCAACGTGTAAAGAAACAATCACCAAATAAACATAGATTAAAGATTTAAATGCAATAATCTAAATAAAGAAGTACTAAACATGCTAATTGCAATGTCTATTCAGATACATAAATAAGTATGGTATGCCCCATACTTTCCATGATACTTTACGTCCATTTTACTAGGGAAATCTCCCTACAATCTAATCTAATGCATAAAATACAATATGTAAGGTAGATAACAAACTTGTGAATTGGTCCATCTCATGATTCTGGCCTTCTCGCTCTTCCATCGATCAAGTGAGGATATTAGGGGATCAAGGCACTCATGGATCCGGATAGACATGCTTCTATATGCACTTACTTAATTCATTGCCAAATTGCAACTATACAAATAACCTAAGCAACTCAACTTATTAATACATAGTATTAATCATGGAAACTACCCTTTCCATCCCTCCCCCTTAGTCAACTTGCAGGAGTCAGTCAACCATGCATCAACTCATGCACTCTACTTGTAAATAAATGAACAAACCTTCTCAAAAATGAAAGTCCTATACCCTTAATTGCTAAGAACTAGGTTCACACATCTCATTACTCAAGCAACTACCTTAATTTCCAATAAACTTTTTTTCTTTATTTCATTGCATAAGGTCCCATACCCTTAAACTTACCAAATAACTTTCATTCGTTTTATTTCAGAACATAAAGTCCCATACCCTTAAATTACAAAATAACCATCATTCATTTTATTTGGTAACATAAAGTTCTATACCCTTAAACTACAAAATAACCATCATTAATTTTATTTCATAACATAAGATCACATACCTTTAAATTACAAAATAACCATCGTTCATTTTATTTCACCATGGTCTAACATTTAAGTTAACAAGCAGTACATAGAGCTTTCGCACAATCATCATCATAAAAAACTATTCTTTAAATAAAGAACAGCACCTAAAGCTTCTATACCTCATCACTCTAAAACCTGTCATTTAAATGATAAGCAGCACTAACAGCGTCTTACACATCCGCATGCAGGAACACGACCAGCGTTCAACGGATGGGTTAACGCGTCCCAACACATCTCAGCTTATCCGGTCTATAAATCAGATTTCATTATCGCCGAATTGCCGGACATAGATAACTGAAATCAAACCAATCAACAAAATTGAAATTAATACGAGGTTGCATTCCGTTAACCCCATCAACGAAGCAGAGCTAACAATGTTCATCATTCATTTAATACCCTAAAGCAGTATCACTAATTAACTTATAGATACATATTGAAGAGATCACACCTCCTGGCAAAACATGGCTTCCGATTGTGTGTACACCACATTTCTGTGTGCGAACATATCCTCTGACTGGGGTGTGAACAAAGGCATATCTTGAAAAATATCGTGTGGGGAAGACAAGATCATGCTCGGTGACAACTCCATGAACCTCGGAGATTGAAGCGATGGTCCCGCGTGGTACTCAGATGGGGCATTGTCATAAGCCTCTGGGGTATTGAGGCCACAGATGGTCTCCTCTTTCGCCATATGATCATCGGCAGCGCAGTAGTTAGGGTTCTCCATGGGGAATTGTGATCCCTCCGTGTAGTGAGAGTATCCAGAGCTTCCAGAGGGCCGAACACACACCGCATCGGATGAGCAGACAAGTGCCTTATTTTCCAAGGGATTGGCATAATTACAAACATCGTGGCCTAGCTTTGGGGGGCAACGACCCGTAAGTCGTTGGACGACAGTCATGAAGTCGGTGGGATTGGTATGTATGATTCTTGGCGACCGCGTGTAAGTAATCACCGGCGGCTTTCGGATTTTGTGGGAATCTGTTGAAATCTTGAGCGGCGTAGGTCTTGGACCCTGCATTTTATTCGTGGCTGCCCCCCCCTTCTTTCCTCATTTGGTTTAGGGCAACGAGTCCGCCCAACGCGGATGAAGAACTTGCAGAATCTTTGGAAATAAGCTTAAAAGAACAAGGCCACCACGCCGTTCCTGTGTTTTAAGCAATTAAATGGGTGATCAGGTTCCTTCTACAACGAGGCCTTATTAATAATTTTGGAAAGTCGCCAATTTGTACTTTTCAATTCAAAGTCGGCTGCTTGTTCGGTCTACTCTGCTTCTGTGGTCGATATCGATGGTATCATTTGTAATTTAATGGGAAGGTTCTTCACTTTGAAGTCAATGCAAGCAGTTCACGGCAATTTGAATAATGTAAATAGGTCTAAAGGAGAGGGACATAATTATGTTGATGTGTGTTTGGGTCGTTGAGATATATTAAATAATTATGTTGAAGTGTTTTTGGGTGGTTGACTTTCTCTTATCTGTAGAGCTTAAGTTTATAAAAAACTTATTGATTTCTAAGTTATTGCCGGCCAGGAGAATACTAAATAGTTCTTTCGAATAAATCTTTTACAACTTTGTACGTGTTTGAAAAATGAGACGGTACACATTTAGAGTAAACCCAAGATTAGACAGAATATCAAGAGATTCAACTTATTAAATCAATTTACTACTTCATCAAAATCAACAACCACCCAAAAACACTTCAACATAATTATTTAATACATCTTTTTTATTTTAAATATATATATATATATATTTTTCAATCAAAATTCTAATCATTATATTATCTAAACATACTTTAAAATACTTATTAATATTAAAAAAAAAATTGGTTTAAACATATTCAATTTATGTCAAACTTTATAAAAGGGTAAATTCAAAAGACATGTATCTCACCATCTAAGTATACATAGCTGCCCATTCATATAGACCTTGAGTTTAGCTTCCCATTCATATAAACCTTGAGTTTGGACTTGCATGGATACTTGGATTATCTAGAACTTTATAGAAGGGTAAAATCTTAAAAGAAGAGGTATGGCAAAATTTTCAAGCCTTCCATAGAGGTCTTTCACACTTCGCCAAAACAACACATTTATTTTCTATTTTTATAAGCTTTAATATATTTATTAAAATATTTATTTTATATAATTTTTAAAAATGTGTTTCGTTTTTTAAGAAAATTTAAATTAAATCAAAGAGAAAAGGTACGCGCTGAAAATATAGGATAGCATACAAAGGGATGTCAATAATTTTTCACACGCATTCTAATCTTTGTTGAATTTTATTCATAATAATTTTGAAATTGAAATATTTGTTTTTAATAATACTATTGCCAAATATATTTTCAATCTTGTTAAATTCTCAAAATGTAAAAGTACCGTACTTGAATAAAATTTTTAATTAACTTGTAAATATGTTTCTTGGTTGAAAAATAATTAATTTAATAAATGTTAAAAAATTTATACCTTAACTATGTATTTAGAATAATCAAAATTGGATTTCCACAAGGAAAGCCCAATTTTTTTACCATTATAATATCCTTACTAAAATTTTACACATTTATTTTTTTAAAATATTATTATTTAACATTTATTTTATATAAGGTCCGAGGTGTAGACCAATTGGTTCATCCAAACCCTATAAGGGGCACAGAGGTCCAAGGTTCAAATCTCGGGCATCATGGTGCTTTCAGCGGCGTAAAATGTTTAAAATGATTGTGGTATGGTGGTTATAGGGGCGAACTCCACGAAGATTGTATGGTGGCTTATGGGGCGAACTCCGCGAAGATTGTATGGTGGCTTCTGGGGCGAACAACGCAAAATACTGTGACGGCCATAAAAGCTGGACAACCTATCCAGATTCATGGCAAAATGTTTAAAATGATTGTGGTATGGTGGTTATAGGGACGAACTCCACGAAGATTGTATGGTGGCTTATGGGGCGAACTCCGCGAAGATTGTATGGTGGCTTCTGGGGCGAACAACGCAAAATACTGTGACGGCCATAAAAACTGGACAACCTATCCGGATTCATGGCGGCCACCAATTCCACCATGTAAATTAAAAAAAAAAACATTTATTTTATATATAAATAAAATATTTAATATTATTAATATTTTTATCAATTATATAAATATATTTGTAAACATGGATATCACTATATTTTATATTAAAAATATAGTTACTATTAGTTTTCAACTCAAGGCTAAAACAGTCAGATTGTGGTCTCATTATGATCTCTATGAAATTGAGGTTTTAATTATTTAAGTTTTAATTTTTAATTTTTTTAAATAAATAAATAAAATTAGTAATTAGTATATATTTAGATATATGATTTGATTTAGTTGTTATCATAATTTTAATTTATTGAATAATATAAAATAATTTTTTTTTAAATATTAAATTTAATAATCAACTACCAAACACTTAACCTATCCAACCTAAGCCTTCATGTTTCCGTTTAAATTGAGATGAGAGAGCCCAATTTGGGAGGTAATGGCCCTTACCACCATCGATCGTTAATGTTTCTACTTTGTGTGTTCTCGTAGGGGTTTTGTCTACATATTTGTTCTTTACGGGGAGTTTTCTGCTTGAACATGAATTTAACATGTGGGTTAGTGTTAAGGAGGAAATTAGAGATAAGGGATTAAGGATAGATTATGTGTATTATATTTTTAGTTTTGTTAACCTAGTTAGGTTATTTTTCTAATATAATATTTAGATTATATACTTATAAATTAATTATTTATAAGTGTGAATTTTTTATTTTTCTAAGGTCATATTATTCAATGTGGGTTAAACTTCTTTTTTTATTTTTTATTTTTTTAAATTTGAATATTTTTTCTTCTTAGAATAAATTGTAAGTCATCTTGGGTAATTTGGTGTAATAATAAAATAGAAAAATTGTTAAACTTAGGGTTTACTTGTGTCCTTGCATGAAAATGAATTTATCTGACTATTGCCTGAGTTCATTAATATTTTTGACTCTAGGTTTGAAATATCATGAGTTGTTTATTTAAACAAAGTTAATACATGTTTCTACTACAAAGAAGAAAGACATATCATAAAAAAATTACCTAAATAAAAACACAAATAGAGAAATACTAAGAAGATATATCTAGAACCAACATATATATCATAAAAATATTAACATATGATGACCTTGTTTGGAAGGGATTCAACTAGTTGTTTAAATACCATTTTCCTAATAGCGCCTCACTCAAAATCCTTGGACGTTATCTTACAAATAGAACTCAATAATTCCACTTCTAGCTTGAACAAAAAATATTGTGTGAAGGGATTCCCCTATATTAAAAACCTTAGGTATCAAGTTTTTATCATAAATGAAATGGAATGGGTCTTTTAGGGTAAAACCTTGATAATGGCCCATCTTGAAAATGAGCTCATTCTGTAGGGAAATTCCTCCTCTTAGAAAAAGTATTTCTTGTTTAGTGGATCAAAAAAATAATGGTCAACATATTAAGAGAATGAAACATTTCTTCTCCAAAATTTGGATATAAGTTAAATAAGGAAGGAGGCAAATAATGAGTGCAGGAAATAATCATTTGTGTATCAATATTTTTCAATTATCTATGATATTTTTTATTGCCTTTTGTAACAATTTGCTAGAATTTCCCCTTTCTATAACCCAAATGAAAAATCCATGGAACTTTTACCAAATGAGTAAAAATTATTGTTTTTATAATTGTTTTCAATAACTTTATTGAGTTATGTAAATTATGATGTCATGAGTATTGAAAAATCCTTTTGTGGAAGGGTTGTCATTGTAGTCAAAATAGAATTTGAATGGCTTGTAAATAAGAGTGCATATGGAATAACTTAAAACAATAATTGAAAGCATATATCTTATGGAAATAAAAAATAAAATATTTGTTAAGATCTCATAAGAAGTAGAATTTTCAATGGAACTCAGGTGACCTTATGACATGAAATACACAATTGGACTAAGGAATAGTATCCTAAAACTAATTCTAGTGATGTAAATATAGCTAGTACAATTTTGAGTTATATAAATGAGTGTAACAACACTAAAAATATAACTCATTTTTGTTCTAAGGTTCACGTTTAACCAAGACAATATAGATAAATTCCACATAAGATTCTAATGACATTATGACTTTCCAGATGCTACAGTATCCCTTGGGTGGAAAAGAGTGATCAAATTCCCATAATAATTATAGGGTTTATCTTGTACATTGCTCATACAACTTAAAGGACACCTCTGAGTGGTCACCCCATTTTCTCTCTCTTTTGAAGGACATTTTGACCACAAAATATGGGTTAACCCTATCTTGTTCATTTGAGAACAGGGATACCAAATCCCTGACTAGTGTCAATCATTCCTTACTAGTACTTAGGTGTAAGCTTCTTGTAGTTTTACACACACCTCATTTAGTATAAAAATACTATGCACCATTAAATTATCATCTATATAGCTTAATGAAGATGACTATCTCACATGTGGCATCTCCCATCTAGTCGCCCATCAATCAATAAAGGTTTTCAATGACTACTTCACCAAATGACATCCTCCATATGAATTCTTCCATAATCATTCAGGTACCTATAACTATCATTTGCATGATATATCTATCACATGAGTATCTCACTATCTATTGGAGAACCCATCAAAATAATTTAGTTACAATAAAATTCTAAGCTTACCATCTCTCAGAACACACTTCAGTGATATTTTACTAAAGTACCCACTATAACCCTAAGGTATTGTCACATCACATCTCCATTAGTTTTGGTCCTAAACTTAGGGGTCTAATTAGATTGACATTGCTTTGAAAACAACCTCTTAAGGAAGAGTCCTCAAATCCTAAGTTGAATCCAAGGAATAGTATTTCCTTATTTCTCATTCATTCTATCTTTAAAAGCCACATTTGCATAGTCCTTATTCTATTGCAAGTATAAAATAAATGCATAACATTCATCTTATTCTTATAAAAGCACATTTACTTTAACTTGAAAGCATAATATGATTAAGTATTTAAAACAATTTCCTCTTTAAATAAATTATAACAATTCAAGTAAGCTACTAGATGCATGCAATAGTTCCATAATAAGACCCATGATTTATCCTAAAAAACCCTTTTGTGAAATACCCAACCTTAAATAGTCCATATTTATTTCCATTGCAAGTCAATTAGCCATTCTCCAAAAAGGAATCCATTATTAATTTTACTCCAATTTAAATATATTGCATAAGAATCTCCACAATTATTATGTACTTTCATTACAAGAATTTATAAATTCCTTTTTACAAAAGTGAGGGAACCCCATAATTCCCTCTCATTAAACCCCATTCATTCATCAATCTACTAATACTCAAGAGTCCTCTCCTTGAGTAATTTCTTACAAAAGAGTAATTGTGGAACCCCCATAAGTTCCTTTCTATTTATTGGGTCCCATGCCCAATCCATCATTTTTACATAAAACAATAGATTTTTTTCATAAAAAGAATACTAATTTCACATAAATATCCAAATATTCAAATTGCAAATAGTTCATAATTTTATTCAGTAAATCAAATCTAGTTATTCATTTTTGAATAATAAATTAGTCATTTTTTAAAAAAAGTCATCAAAACATCACTAGTCCTTACCAAATCCATAATATAATATTACTAAAAAAAGATACATTCTTTAATCATTTAAGATTATCATGATTGTAAAAAGATACCCTTTTTAATTTAATTCAATAACTCCTTTTTACTGTAACTATAACAATCCTCACATGGATATGGATTATATATTGATTAATAAATTGCATTTACCTTTTCCTATAGAGCATGGTATTGTTGATGTCCATTGTGTATGCAAGACCAGGTATACACCTTTGACAGATAGGAATGGTTGGTAGAAAATGTAAGAGGAAAGTGATGATTCAGCTCGTGAGCACATGGAAGCTCACATAACATAAATGCATAGCATGTAGGAGCATTGTGTGTGGTTTATATTGGTTTGTTTTAAATATCTGCTTATTGATTGACAAAAAATAATGTATGCATATATTTTGGTGGGCAATGAAAGTGCCAAAGGCATGAGAGCCTTTTCTTGTTCTATATTTTATAAATTTGATTGCAAGTTTGGCAATAAAATGTTGAAAATAATAAATATAAAGAAAAGGGGTAAATCATAAATATATGTTGAACTTAATTTAATTTGGAAAAAGGTAATAATAGTATTTTAAAATATATATAGATAGAGTATGCTTTATGATTCCTTTGATTAGTGGATAAGGAAAATGATGCATGGAGTGCTTTGGCTATGGCAAGTAGTTGTAATATGTTTAACTCCTTCCATACTCACTGAAAATGAAAAATAAGGAAATGGTTAAGGGGAGGGTATGTGTAGCACCCTAAAATTGGCATAGTTAAACCATCAATAAAAAGTAAAAATTTGAATTTTAACCCCGAAATCGCCAGTTAACCGCTCACCTCATTTTTCATGCCATTTTTAGAAGTTGTTTTGACCGTTGGACGATATCATCGCCGATCTGATGATATCGTCCCAAATTGGATGAATTCATCTGGAAAAAAATGTCCAGACAATTTTGTGCCAAAACCAAATTTTCATAATTAGCTTTTGTTTCAACGACCTCTCCAACTTGGGCAGAAGCATGTCTGTGCGGTTGGAGATTACCACATTGAGGATCTCCCAGATTGGGATGATCCCCAACCTCCTAACCTCCCCCTAATCCTATATAAACTGGGATTTTTCCAGTTTATCCCCTTGATTCCCTGGATCCTTCTGACTCCCTGATCTCCCATCATTCGCATTCATGTTTTCAAGTTTTTATTGCAGGATTTCATTGTGTTTCAGTTGGAAATAGCTCGGATCGTCGTAGATGATTCAACCACAATTTTGGATGATCCTACCAAGATCTACGACGATCTCGTACGATTGTAGACAATCTTGACTACAATTCAGTTTGGGGGCAATTAGAGTCTCGAGTTTACATTTTCTACCTTGTTTCTTTATTTAGTGGTGCATTAGATTAATTTAATTTTGTTTTGCATATTGGAGTTCACCTCATTTAGCATAAATGCATGATAAAATTCAAAATAAGTTACCAAAAAATTGCATCTTATTTAATTTGATATCTAGATTTGTTATTTAAACATCTACACTCGCATTTCTATCACCGTGCATAATTATTGCAATAGTATTTTGGTTTTTGGTGTCTATTTTCTTGATTGCAGGTTTCTGACGAATTCGTCCGACGAATTCGTCAGGTCACTGACGATCCTGGGTGATCTCATATGATCGACTATGATTTGGGATGATTCTGTACAATTACAGATGATCCTATCATATTCGAGATGATCTGGAGTCCTAAAAGCTTCAAAATCTTCATCAAACATAAAAAATCAGGTGTACTCTTCTCCATTTAACATATTCTATGTATTTAATTGCATTAGGATTCATTTATATTTGTTGTCTTCATATAAATCAAAATTGTCATATAGAATAGCTTAGCTTCATTTTGGCCAACCTAGGAATCTGAATGATTGAACATAAAGTGAACAAATCAAACCCATTCTCAACCTAGGCATGGAAAATGCCACTCAAATTTTCTTATTGAAACCCACCATCCATCAAAAATTCACCTTTATACCCCTCCCCCGAGAGGCACAACCTTCAAAGGGCCTCTCCGTCTGAGGTATTGTTCCATCCTTTTCGCATCCCCCTTCCGAGCATGGATCCTTTAGCCTGAAGGTAAGGGTGCAAAAAATTTGGGTGATACATTTTGGTGAACCCGACGTGAAACTAAAAAACCTTTTGAAAAAAATCCAAAAAAAAAAACACACATTATTAAGAACATCTAGAATCATTAGAAAATTGTTAAATTTGCATATCATACTTAGATGGTATATTATAATAGAAGACGAGCAATCTCCATAAATTTTGAAAATAAATTAACGACCATATAGATTACTTCTATGCTTAGAGTACCTCAAACATATAGAGCCCAACCTTTGTGGGATGAACTTGATAGGAGATTGGGTATTATTGGATCTAGATCTGCAGAACTTAGGTAAATTAAGAGGTTTGTTCTAGATAGAATCATGGATCCTAATCAGGTGACTTTGTACCATGAAATTCAGCACTTGTGTCTTCTGAATTATACACCTTTGAGGAATACCTTGAGAATGCAGTTGTAGTACATAAATTTCTATCTCATATAGAGGATAAATAAGTCATTCTTACAGATAGAAAGAAATGGAATAGAGTTCCTAGAGCTTTGTTGTATCGATAGTATTGCCATGAACTTTATTTTTACATGTTAGAGTCTGAAATAGATCATATTACCATAGATAGATCATATTACCATAGCACACTTTGTCAAGTTCTTGAAAAACAACTTCCAATTTGAAGAGGAGCATTTCATGACTCCTGATGAACTTGACCCTATCAATGATATCCATAAACTATTCATAGAAAGCTAAGTGATTATTTCTACTATTGTTTCTTATAACTAGCATGTTGTTTGTTATTTTTATTCTCGTAAAATAATAATATAATAAAATCACACAAAAAAAACAAAACAAAAAGACAAAAAAAAAAGAAAAAACAAAATATTTCCTTTTTAAGTATTATAGTAGGTATATAGTTAAAATATGTACCTCTCAACCCTATCGCATATATATATATATATATATATATATATATATATATATATATATATATATATATATATATATATATATATATATATATTTGCTAAAACCTAAGTTTAGCACAATGCCTAGACTTAGGAATGAAAAACAAACCGAAGAAGATGAAAATTGGTTAGGAAGACCATTAACTGACCAAAATGTCCCTCCTGAGGACCAAGTTCAGGAAGAAGAAACCCTAGACTAGCAAGAAGAAGAGCTTACTGTAGGAAATGAACAAGAAGAAACTATTAGAGAGGAAGGATCCTCATCCCCTAAAATGTCTCCGGGAGGAGCTATCACTTTTGAGAACATGGAACAATTTTGGAAGTTCATTAACACTAATATTGGTGTTTTTAATAGAGTAGCCCATATGGAAAAGGATCAAATTAGTGACACTCAAGCAACTCTAGAAGAAGTATTTCAAACACACACTAATCCCTTGTCCTTTATTGAAAAAGAGAGTGATCAAGTTAGACCATCCAATTTGGATATAGTAGCTGCGATCTGGAACATGCAACAACAATAGGTTACCCAACCACCTAAAGTGCCTGTTAACAAGCCTAGGGTCATTCCCACACAAAAGAAACCATCATTTACTACTCTATTTCGCCAAGATCTTGATAAATATACCTCAAATCAACAAAAACCCAAAACAAAACCAAACACCAATTACCAAAAACCTAAGGTACAACATAATACTATTACCAATCCCCTTCATAATACTCTTCCTACCAAAACTTTGCATAATAACAATATAAAATATAATACTTGTGTCACACCATCATACGCTCATAGATCCCATACCTATGTGCCACCGAACAAATATGGTGGACAAACTGGAAATCTAGAAGCTGTGGTGAAACAGTTAGTTTCTTGCATTGACCAGATAGATTCCTACCGTCCCTCGTACAATTATCGAGAGATGTTTTTTTGGGTTTTTAATATTTATTTTGGGGTTGATATTTGAAGCTGAGATAGATGATTAGGAGCTCAAGTGGTGAAAGTACTACTACAAACATCATTTACAAGCATGTTGTGTTATTTTTTGGAATGGTATTAGAAATGCAATACTATTTGCTAGTTGTGTGATGCTTGGTATTGGCCTTAAAAGAAAAACTAAAATGATTTCATGCTAAAATTACCTCTATTTACTATATATGTTGAAAATGAAATTTTCAGTGGGAAAAATGTGGTTGTATTTACAAATATATCAAGTGAAGTTGTGTTATTGCATTTTGTGTTTGAGTATACGAAATAGAAACTTCGGTATTTTATGTTAAGACTATAAAATATTGCAATCTATGAAATATTTCATTGGTATGTTGTGTTTTCTTGGTTGAGTGGAAAAGAAAGCATTTTGAATGGATAAGAGATTGCATGTTATAGTAGATTGCATACATATTATCATATGAGCTGAAATATGATCCCTCATTAGAGACTTGTAAAACATGGGGTTGAAATTTTGGTCAATCTCATCTTTGTTCATGATGCGAGGACTGCATATCATTGGATTGGCTATCTGAACTACCAACCCACACAAAAGGGATACTTAAATATTATTTTAAGCTATAATGAACAGTGAGAATGGTTGTACCTAAACTAGAGTGTTGAATGTTTTATAGGACTACAATATTAAAAATAAACTATGTTAAAAATGACCTTATGGTTATGTTCGTTGATGTAGAAAATGATAATATTGTGTTTCATTTAGAGATAGCAATAAATTCCTTATTAAATATGTATATGAAGAGTTCAATTTATTCTTGAACATATAGCAAAGAAGGTTCCTTTATAACATTAGTGGAATTGCTCATTGGTGTAGAACCTATCATGCATGTAGTTGCGATAATGGAAATTGAATGTGTCATGATGTATTCAAGGTATATCATTGCTGAGACATTTGTTTATCAAAAAGAGTATCTTAATTCTTGAATTTCCTCAAAGCTATGCTCTTTGGTTGATGATATTTTGGCCAATGTGAGGTTGCCTACACTGCAATATTTTTATTTGATGTTATGGTAGTATCTAAAGTATTATCTAAATATTGTTGTATGATGTTGTAGACACTCAAAATTTGCACATGTTCATTCCTGCACGCTTGCATATTTGTATAAACACTTATAGGTTTGCATAGGCCATCGTAGGTTACCTTAGTCATCCATAAGATCCAAATATACAAAACTAGGTAGAACGCACCCCAGATGCCTTCTATTCACTAGGAATCCATCTACTAGCTCCCTAAGGTCACTTAAGCCCTTTTCTACACCTAATTATAACCCCATGGGACCATTCCCCATTAAAAATCCTAATTAGGCTAATTAATATTCTAATTTGTAAGTGACTTTCTTTAAACATGCACTTTATCATTAATAAAATGTTAATTAGGGTTAATGGTCTAGTTATCCCTAAGCACACCCTCACACATGTGTGCACTATGAGTTAGGATATTTTTAGAAACCCTAACTAAACCCCAATATAACCTAGGACTTAACTAACCCTGGCTAACCGTAATCCTTCCTCACACATGTGTGAGTATGAGATATTATTTTATGGCATGTGGGCTTGACACCTCCCTAAATCCTAAAATAACCTTACTAGCAACTGAATCTAGGGTTTGGTTCATCTAACCACCCCCTTGACCTTGGCCTTTCCTATAAATGGTTCCTCCCCTCATTTTAGCTCTCTCTCCCCTTTTAATCAAATTACTAAAAATCTACAAAAATCATACTAGAACTACATCTAACAACTTTGCATAACTCAAACAGTTTGACATCACTCCTGAAGCCCATTCAGATAGAGGATATCCAAAGAGGCCACTCAGAGACCAATTCACCCCTCATCCTATAGGTATTGTATTTTTCACACCAGAGGGAAAGCCTCTCCCATTTTCATTCAAATTAGGTTTCCCTGCACAAACAACAATGCAGAATACAAAGCTTTCATCCTTGGTTTAAAACAGACACATTATAGGCATATTAGATGTATTCACATCATTTGATATTCCCTCCTTATTGTAAATCAAGTCTAGGAGATATGGCAATGTCTCTTCCCTGTCCTCCAATAATACAAACAAATTTCCCAACAACTTCTCACCCAATTTGAATGGTACGATATCGTGGCTACTCTATGCTCATCCAATCATTTGACTAACACAATGGCTTTGCTAAAGTTATTAATACCACAAAATCCCTTATCTGAAATTACATAGGTATCCATTCATATGCTAACATAATTTATCATTTCATCCTCACCCTCCACAGATGATGAGGGTATTCATGTTGTCCACACTGAACCACATAATCCTTGGTTTTCATAAATTAAGAATTATATTAAATTAGGATTTCGACCTTAAAATTTGCCACATGCTCATCATCGATAATTTAAAAAATAGTCCATTCGTTACACACTATTGGGGGACATCTTGTATCGCCACAATCATGATGGTATCCTTTTGCATTACCTAGAACTGCATGAGTCTCATTGAGTGGTACAAAAAATCCATGATGGTACTTGTGATGGCCACTTTAGTGGTATGGATATCATAAAATGCATCCTACGCATGGGCTACTATTGGCAAAAAATGGAGCACAATTTTTGTGAGTACGTTAAATGATGTATCAGATACCAACAACACGTTAACCTCACACACCTATCGTTACAAGTGCTCCAACCCATTCAATACATGTGTCTATTCTTCCAATGGGGCATAGATCTTATCAGATAGATTACACCTACTTCATCAAGCAACCACAAATTAATCATCACTCCCACATAACACATCATAAATTTGGTCAAATCTATCCCACTTATCCAAACCACAGGAGCAAAAATTGTAGCATTTATCACTGGCCATATTAAATGTCGTTTTGGCATCCTTTTCGAAATTATTTCTAATAATGGTATACAATTCAATAATACAATTATTTTTGCTCTCTACACCAAATTAAATATTCACCATAGCTTCTCAACCCTGTACTACCCACAATCATGATTGACACAATCATATACATCTAGCCTTATGGGCCTATCATACGAGCTTCTGTACTCCCACTAGGGTAACCCCATTCTAATTGGTTTATAGCATGGAAGTCATTATGCCTCTCAAATGCGAGATACCTTCCCTACGAGTCTCCATGAAAGACTATATAGATGATGACATAGACTGTCAATCCTACCTCAACCAATTGGACCTCTTGGACAAGAAACATATTCATGCCATTGAGCACACGCACGTCTAGCAAGACCACCTTCATCGTGCCTACAACAACAAGGCACATCAATGTGAGTTTTAAATTGACAACTTAGTTCTCAATGAGAACCAACATATCACAAGCCAGCCTCATCAACAGTGAAATAAGTTTGCTCCTAACTGGTTAGTTCCATACATCATCATAGAAAAATTTGGTTCTAGCACCTATTGATTGGTAAATTTTAGAGGACTCATCACATTTGAACCTATAATATTATTCATCCTCAGACATTTAATGTCTAGATAACCTAGGTATGCATCACCATGAATTGTACATAGAGTCATTATAATACTCTACAGGTACACATCACTCACACACTATACAAAACTACACATATGGTTTTTCATTTTCTATTACAAAATAGAACTACATGTGCTTTTTATGTCATTTATATGTTATGAGTATTTTGGTTTTTATAGGTTTTTCATCGTCAACAATGACATTCAATTGCAATACCTCATTCCAAACATACACATTCAACATACCATCCACCCTCATCATGCAGGACCTCTCGATACTACCTCTAGTACCAATTACCGTAGTTGATCTTGCAATGCCACCTAACACAGTCCATGTATGTCAGCATTCCACGTCATCATGTTTAGATCACCACACTTCATCTTGCCTTTGCTCACCTTGCCATAGAATTTCTTCTTATTCACCTTATTCTAAAGTTAGTCGAATCTCCTTATCCTCCTTCATATAGGATGAGAAGCATTCTAATTCAATAGACCCTTACACACATAGACCATCCCTACCTCATGTGGGTGACCTGAGAGATCAATATATACTCCTTCCCTAGCCCGTAGACCTTTACCAACATACTACCTTCCTAGTAGAGGCACCATTCCCATTTGAGCACACTCCTTAGGCCTACCTACACCCCTATCGTGTGGGGTATCCTTTTATGATCTATATTTCTACTAGCACACTGCTTAGGCTGCTTCTACACGAACTCCCCCATTTTTTCCATGTTGTTATCTATAGCCATCTTCCATGCAACCTATCCTTTAGAAACCACCATATCCACTATGAAACCTCTCGTTCTAGCCTACCCCACCACCAGTGTAGTAGTTCCACTCTCTTCCCTCTTCTTATTGATCATTATATTCTTTGAACCCTTACCCCAACCATATTTACACATTAGATTCCCACTCATCATTAGTTTTGATTGTGTCAAATCCTCCCATCAATATCCAACACATCCTTGCTCGTCTCGACAACCTTAAGTCACACATGATTCATTATCACTGCCAATCCTATCCCTACCATTCTGCCACTACTTGCATCCCTTCACCTTCTTCTAGGCTTATTCCTCGCTCTTAGTTCAGACCCACACCATATTATTACATCCTGACCTAATCACTCATTCCTACACCACCTTCTTCATGCTCATCACCAATCAAACCATACATATATCATATACTAGTCCGATCCACACCACTATCCCAAACATTTTACTAGTTACTCCACCAGGTGCTCCTTGTACTACCCGAGATCCACCCTATCGACCCTTTGCACCCTAAGCCATACAAAAAAACCAAATTTATATATATCATTGTCAACCAGGGCATGACATCAATGCATATCATACATTTGAGACCATTATTCAAGACATGCTTTTCGATGAACCTCTTTCACATCCTAAACAAGCTCCCTCACCTACTCGACTCTAGAGCCCTCCACACTAGCTAGTACCTCGCTCCACCCCATCACATGATTCATTCACCTCCGCACCTCATTACTTTCAACAATTATCCAATTACACCAACTACAAAAATCCTAGTCGCCTCATCACTTTACCCAATCATTCACGACCTGATTCATATCACTTCACATAGGCTTAGTTTGTTTTCTTTTCTCATGTTTTATTCCATTCCATCTCTTCTTCTCCTTATTCTTTAGCACTATTGAATGGTCACGCTTTGAGCGGTTACATTCTTATGTTGATTCTCCCCTCTTATTCTCATTTTTATTTTATTTTTCCTTATTTCATTGTTTCTTTCCCTATTTTTTATCGCACTTCTTCATATTAATGTTTCTCTACGTCTATTATCACTCTTGACATTCATCATTATCACACGTATTTTCCTAGTTATATGATTTTATCTTGTTTGTTGCATCTCCCCATATGTTGGCTCAACTATTATCATGACTCTCTATTCTCATAGTCATCACCCCATACATCCATCTTCAGACATGGTTTCTAATTTCAATAGGTTACATCTCACATATTTCCTCTTATAGATATTGTTCTTTCATACTATATCTCACACTACATTTATTGCATATATTCATATTTCTTCTGTGATTTCATTCATGTTTCCATATTTCATCTATAGAAATGTTCCCTTAGAAGGAATAACATACACACTTTTTAGAATTACCACTTGGATGTCCACTCCCTTTCTTAGGATTACAAAGTAGATGATGTCTTGCATTTTCCTGACCATTCACTAGTTTAGTCAAATATCACCTCTAGCTAACAGGTTATTACACTCCTTATAGTTTTCTTTGGTTGGTTCAAATTCTTTGAGGGACCACTCACATAGGTTACATTTAAAAAAAATGTTTAGTCTAGGGAAGATAACAGCTTACATAGATATCACCATCTAGCGAATGATTTCCCCTGATCATCCTATAATTTGCATGGTCAACATACAACCTAAGGATAAACAAAGGGATAAACATAAGCAAACATCAAAAAAATGGGTGGTGTAGACACCAAAACAGCACCAATCCGATTATGTGACTGCAAACACTGATCGCTTTGACAAACACAGCCCCCAGGGCAGCCCTCAGAGGTCAAACAGTGGTCCTAACCACTTTCATAGCAATTTTGTAAGGTCAAGAAGCAATTTGGCACATTTTGGCACTTTGTCCAGTATTCGTCTCACCCAGGGACGAATTCTGAAATCGTCTCTGGTCAGGACGAATTCCAGGTTAAACGGGCAAAAAGAAAAATGCCGCCAAGTGGCAGCCAAGGACAGTCAATTATTGCCCCCTTCCATGCATGCGCGTGCAGGTGGGTAGGTTGGCAGTTGATGGACTGTCACAAGTGCAGTCATGGAGGCCCAAGTCAGGGAGGAGTCTCCTCCCCTTGGGAAGGCATGGCCGCCACATGGCATCCCTGCATGCCCCTCCAAAGAGACCCCATGGGTCTATAAAATGGTGGCCTTTCCCACCTCAAAAAGAACAGATTGGAGGCGACTTTGAGCAACGAAGTGCTGTCCGATTAATTGCCTACTTGCATCCTTTTGATTCACTTTCTCACATCCACTAATCTCTTTCGAAGAGGAGGTTATTGGGTGGCTTTTGAAAGCGTGAATCCAACCCAAATCCAACATTTGACCATCTCAAACAACCAATTTGCCGACACCCCAATCCTAAGAGGTTTTGGGCCCATCCCTAGTGGATTGGCGCCGAAATCAAGTGCCAACGGTGGGAGGCCCACTTGGGCACCCCCGCATTTTCGAAGTTTCATTTTAAAGCATTTCTAGATCATTAGCTTACAGTGCATTTCACGTTATTTTGTTTAGTTAGCTCATTGCTTCAATTTCGTAACATTCTTATCATATTTTGTCATGCTTTGTCGCTTGGGTTTCTTTCTAACTTGCAGATAGCGACGTTTGAATTCCCGAGGATAGAGGCCAAATTGGGGAAATCCGACCATCTGGGTCGTCCCAAAATGGCCCCAATCACATAACCCCTCTATTTGCAGGTGATTTGGAGGTCCCGAGGTTCGACATTGGAGCGGTGGCAACTCGGCGCTTTAACACACTAGAATTCGTCTCACCCAGGGACGAATAACAGTAGAATTCGTCCTGCCCAGGGACGAATTTCAGTCAAGAGCAGATTGGCCGACTGTTTCGATGGCAGTGGCCCTCTGGGAGCCCCCGCTTTTTTTTTTCTTTTTTTTTCCTTTTTTTGTTCGCGCCCAACCCCAAACCCCCCCCCACCCCCCGCCCCCGGAGGAACAGCAAGAAGTGAGGATTTACCAACAACAACGGCGGCAACACTTTGGCCCGCCCATTTTGCATGTGGGCATGCGGAAGGAGAACACTTACCAAGATTGTAACCGGATCCGTTTAACGCTCCTAGCCCCTAAAAAGGGAGGAGGCAATTTTGTAACCGTGTTGGATAAGTTTAATAAAAGGGCTGTGACTTCTCTTTAAAGCTTTGTAACTCGTTTCAGTCTATTTGCCTCTTTCATTTTAATGCATTTCTTGTTTTAGGGCTTAGGCGCTGTTTCAATTCGAATGCATCTAAGTAGTTGTTCTTTCTGAAAAGCTTCCGAAATCTCGTGCTTTCAGTGGCGATCACGGTGGGACCCTGTCCCCTGATTTTTTTTAGATCCAATAACTGATCTTTGTTGTGTTTTTGTGCTTGATAGGTACAAATTTTTAACACAGACTGCTATTCGTCTCTGACTGCGACGAATATCAGACTGTAATTCGTCTGACCCTGAGATGAATTTTAAATTCGTCTCTGGCAGGGACGAATTCTGTTCTGCAATTCGTCTCACCGAGGGACGAATTCCTGTCTGTGAATTTTCAGAACAGAAAACCAGAAACAGCAAGTTCAGGCAGAAAAAGGGTAAAGTTCTAAACTGTCTCTGTCAATTTTTTTGACTTTCTGCTTTCAATTTTGTCAATTCTTGGGTGCTTAAAGAAAATAGTCGTTGATTGCCTGTTTCATTTTTTTAAGTAAAATAAACCACACACACTACACGTGGCACATTTTAAACCAAGGAGCTGGTCGTAAGACCCCAGCCCTTGAGCAAGACCAACGGTGGGTTCATCACCACCTTGGCTTAGCTTTGCATCCATTTCCCCGATTGTCAACTGTTGTTAGGCGTAAATCCTGACGAAAGCTGACCGAGTGTCGCTGGGGTGATTCCCATGCGTGCGAGGATAAGTTTTCTATGGTAGGTGTCATTAACAGGACAATCCCCCTTCCGTACCGCCTATGTTCCACGTACCATCTACTCTCACGTACCTATAGTTTCCCTCTCGTAAGGGCGGGTATATAGAGAGGTTGGTATATCGGTCCGACAATGGTATATTGAAGGGGCGACCATTTATGGGAGTCATATGAGCCAACATTATGCATTTAAACGTTCTTCCACATTTGCAAAAACAACATAAAACATCAAAATGCACTAAACCAGTTTAGGACACACCACTAATCCTTAAAAGAGATAATCACGATTTTGTGTATGTGTGTGTTCATTTCTGCTTAGTGTAGACAAAAAAAAATAGATCATCATAAACGAGATAAAATCTGCTAGCTAGTAGAGAAGCACCACAATGGTGTACACCCGTAGCCAAGCCCAATCAAGGGCAGACGCTATGGAAGGTGCACAAAGAGAGGGCGCTGGTCGCCTTCGCTTTAGCCCTGAGGACTTGGCCATACCACCTTGGCGGTCTGGCCTACAAGAAAGTCCACATCAGGCCACTTCAAAAAGGACCTATTGGGAACCTCCTCATTGGGGTATGCCCATTCAACACAGCCCCTTTCGGGAAGATGCTTTACATGTAGATCTTAATGTAAGTAGACAACCGCCTCTTGAGGCTAGATCTGAATGGCCGCAGCGCGATGAAGCGCTAGAGAGGCTTAGTGTCCATGAGGAAAGACAGCGTGAGTACGCTACTTCCTCCTTGCCTCACATTCGAACAGAAAGACAAAATCCAGAGCGCAGGGCTCTTTACACAGGGCGAGCCAACTCCGCCCGCCCCTTTCAAACCCATGAAGGGGAGTACGAGGAAATCCATCACATTCCTCGAGGACAACAAACAACGCGGGAACCTTGCACTTCCGCACCCGCTAGGTATCATGATCATACATCGAGGCCACAGCCTCAAGTAAATGTCGCCTACCTCGACAGAGGGAAGCAACCCATTGAAATTTTAGATCATCAAGATCAAGGCAAACATATAGGAAAAACATTTAAGCCTCCTGAACAAAAGAGAGCAGATCAGATTGACCCGACAGTCGCCAGACATGCCGCTCGCCAAGCCCGAATCTCGCAGCTTGAGCAGGGTCATCAGGAGTTAGAGTACTTATACCGCCTGAATAAAGAGCGCATGCAGCGCGAAGTGGATGAGTTACGCTACAAACTACCTGAGAGGGTGCCAACCCCTCGCACCCATAGAGAAGAACAATATGAGAGGCACAATCCTTTGGTGCAGGACAGGTCTCCGCGACCTCGTCAAGCTCTGCCTCCGAGACCTTATAGACCCGAGAGGGAGGCCACTCCCCGAAACAATGATGGGTACCTTCAACGGGGACTCAATCAAGGTCATAGGTCTCGCCCAGAGACTCCTCAAGAAGCTTATGAGGAGTACGAACCAGAAATAGAACGGGCCAAAACGCCCCATCTAGGCGGGAGGGCTGCCACTCGGCCACCCCCCCATAGGCCCCCAGTCTCCCATAATTCACAACGGGAGCAAACCAAAGAGGAAGAAATAAAATCTTCCGATGCATACAAGACGCTATTAGAGCGTTTGGAATCTGTGGAGACAAAGGCTTCTGGGCATCAAAAACCCACGTTGCGTCAACTTCACAGCCATCCAGTGCATCCATCAATGCCTACCCCTCTTTACCCTGAACACTTCAAGTTGCCTCAATTGGCAGTTTTTAAAGGTGAAGAAGACGCACAAGAACACGTCACAAGGTTCCTAAGTCAATGCTTCGGCATCCAAGATAATGATGCATTGTTACTTAGAACTTTCATAACCACATTCGTAGGCCCTGCCTCGGACTGGTTCACACAACTACCCAAACATAGTATAAACAACTTAGATCAATTAGTAGATGCGTTTCTTGAACGCTTTGCCTTCAACACAAGAAAGAAGGCATCACTAAGTGATCTGGCCAGCCTCAGGCAATATGAGGAAGAAACAATGGCAACATATGGGAATCGATGGAGGGCTTTGCTTTCTAAGCTACCCTACCGTCCCCCTATGTCTGATCTAACATAGATGTTTGCACGGAGTTGCTTAAAATCAATCTCTGGTCTATTGTTGCTGCAGCAATACGACAGCTTAGAAGAAGCTTTGGCGCAAGCCAGAGTTATAGAAGAGATTAAGATAGGCGAAGGCGCAATTGCCAAGCCTAAAAAGAAAGAGTGGAATAAAACCACTAAGACTGGGACAACGCAATCACAACCCGCTGCGGTTAACCAAGTTGCGATAAATGCTCCCAAGCCTGTGCTAGAGATGCAGCCCCAAAAGGCCAATTACCAGTCAATGCCTCCTAGCTATGAAAAAGATAACAAGAAACAGGAGCAGAATCAGCAGCGTCGCCCTAGGCGACAATTCACCCCTTACACGGAGTCCAGGGACTCCTTATTTGACCGCTTGTCAGCGGCAAACTTAGTCACCCTTCCCGAGATTCAAACTATAGACCCTAATGCTCCCAAGCCTAAGGGATATAGAGAGGAATTGTATTGCAGATTCCATAGGAGAAGGGGACACGATCTAAATGGATGCTGGAAGTTTAAAGGACTAATCCAAGATATGATTGACAATAGAACATTGGCCGTGGACAACCCCATAGCGCCAAACAATCAACAAATGGGGGTATTCAAGGACCCTTTGCCTGCCCACGAGGCACGTGCAAAACCTCTCTAGATTAACGAGGTGCGATAGAATCTTCCCATGCAAGGATTTGTGGGAATGATTAGCATAGTGACACGGAATAAAAAGTACCCAACAGCTACCCCCGAGGTAGCTACGAGGGAAATTCCAACGACGTCGCAGCCTCAACAATGCCCTGTGCAAGTACCTCCGCCTAGACCAGAGGTCACGATACGGACCAAACTCACGCAGAGTTTGCGGACCACATCGGCTAGGCTATCCATCTACGAGCTTATTCAACAGTCAACACCTCACAGAGAAGCTCTTATGGACATATTAAAAGCCATCGAATTACAGCCTCACGAAGCAAATTCTTTCAACAACTTCGTGGGACATGTAAAGAGATGTACGGAGCCGGTCATCACCTTTAGAGAGGATGAAGTCAAAGCAATATCGAATGACACGGCAGATCCACCCCTACATGTTGTTGCGCGGGTCAACGGGATCCCGTACAAGAGAGTGCTGGTAGATACTGGCTCGTCCAGTAACATCATCACCACGGCAGCACTAAAACATTTAAAGCCGCCACCTCTCATATCACAAACCTCCACGTACACACTGCGAGCTTTTAATGACGCAATATGCTCGATAGTCGGCATAGCTTGTTCTACCCGTCCGGTAGGACAAAAGACAATACCAACATTGTGCCATGTGTTGGAAGGCGATATGGCTTACAATATACTGCTAGGGCGGCCTTGGATCGTGGACATGAAGTGTGTCCCTTCGATCGCTCACCAATGCTTAAAGTATGCTTTTGAAGGTGAAATACATGTAGTCCCAATGGACTTAGAGCCCTTCAAGTATTGCAATGCGGTACAACTAATGCCTCAGTCGACCCTCCCTTCAACGCATTTGGATTTCCAGTTAAATCCATCTAAACAGGGTCCAATACCGCAGGCACCACCGGTGACCAAAATAGCAAAATCCCAGCCAGGTGAGTCTTCATCATCTGCTCCTTCATTATCAACGCCACCTGTCATGGCCAAAAAGAAGGACAAGGGAAAACAAATCATGGAAGAGGCTCTGCCCCTAGAAGAGGAGTTGCCCACAATATCAACGATATCAACAGAAGAAACACCTAGCACTACGGAAGCTGAGATTCCTAAACCACCAAACATGGAATGGACTCGAGAAGGACTCCCGTTCCCTCCCTCCCAAGCATCAACAATCACCGTTGAAATGGCCAATACAGGCCTGGGGGAGTACATAGTGCATAATGTTGTGGCAACGCCCGCATTAGAGTCGATGACAGATATGGGGAGACCTCGCCTTCCCATAGGAACAGTTGTTCCTCTAGGTCACCCACCCAACCAGACAAATTTTGTGTATGGGGGCCTTGATCATGGTCTGGAACCATGCCAACAAAAGGAAGCAGACGAAGAGCCTTTTGTTGAAAACATCAACTATCTGTCAAACCCAGATTTTGCCCTAAAATATCTCGGCCAATGCAATTGGCATGGGTATGGGCTAGGCAGATATGAGCAAGGGATGCGGGTCCTTTGCCAACCAAGATATCAGATGCCATACGATAAGTCAGGAGTAGGGTTCAACCACCCCCTGCCCTTAGACATCTTGGTTGAAAATATGCAAGGCCTAGAAATAGGCAACAACGGGGGATTGGCACTAGATCCTTATGCCAACCCGAATACACAATACACATTGGGAGATTACCTCCCATGGTCAACAAATACCCTTGGAAACAACAGTAATCCCTCTCCTATGCTAGAGAGAGGCGAAAGTGCAGACACAAATCATCAAAGAGAACATCAACGGCTTTCGGACATCTTCCTGAAGCTGTTCCCCTTAGAAGTTCCAGTTGAGTCAATACAGTGTCAAGAGGACCAGGTCCCTCCACCAAGAGTGGAACAACCGCAACGGGACCAGATTAACTTCCTAGAACAAGGAGAGTCTTCAACGTCGCAAGCAACAGTTGCTGAAGAGAATGAACATTTTTGGGTCTCCGAAAGTGATTCAGAAGATGAGACTGAGATGATCTATCTCAGACATGCGCGACGAAATTATCACCCTTTAACTCATGAAGATCTGATGGGACAGATGGGTATAAGGCTAGGGCATGAATGGTGGGTAGACCCAACAGGGTGGGACCTAGTGTTGGATCCATGGCTCTATATTCACGATGAGCAACGCCCACCTCGAGATCCTATCATGACATCAATACCAAGGGAAGACCCCGTCTTCCTATCAACACATAGGGCCGATCCGTTCATGCCCGTCCCTACAGAACCAGATCCAGAATATAGGGAGCATCTAAAAGAATCGAGTCATCATACCCACGGTAATGGAGACCAAGCCCATTCCATCCACATGATCTCCATTGATTTGACCGCACCCATCCGCAATCCGGCCGATCCATCACGGTCATTGCATCTAGACATAGATGCCATCGATTGGGATCGCGTCAATTCACCTTTATCACCATCAGAGTACTGGCCTTTCGGTGAAATACATCATTTTACCCCAGGGACAACTCAGGATATTTTTCAAGCTGAAGAGGAACCCGAAGTTCCTAACGCAGATCTAAATTCAGCTAATGATATCCATCTGATCCCGACTCCACATCAGTTGGAGGACGGATCCCACATGTCAGTCGAGGAGACGACTGATGTAGAAATCGGCACAGATCCAATGAATCCATGGATTCTTAAGCTGGGGGTAAGTCTTTCCCCCGAAGAGCAAGCCGACTACATTGCCCTTCTCAAAGAGAAGAAGGAGGTTTTTGCATGGTCGTATAAAGATATGCCAGGACTAGACCCGTAGCTAGTCACGCATAATTTAACGCTTGATCCGACAATCAAGCCTGTAAAGCAAAAACTACGTAAGATGCACCCAACAATGGCCTTAATGGTCAAAGACGAATTGCAAAATATGTTGGATGCACAATTTGTCATCTGCATGGATTATCCGCCATGGCTGTCCAACATGGTTCCCGTCAAGAAGCCCGACGGGAGGATTCGCATATGTACTGATTTTTGAGATCTCAATAAAGCGAGTCCTAAGGATGATTTCCCCTTGTCGAGCATTGACGCGTTGGTAGACGCTATAGCAGGTCATGAAATGCTCTCCCTAATGGATGGTTTCTCAGGATACAATCAAATTCGTATTAATCCTGAAGACCAACTAAAAACGGCGTTCACAACGCCTTGGGGGACATTTTGTTATAAGGTCATGCCTTTTGGCCTTAAAAATGCTGGCGCCACCTACCAACGTGCCATGACATATATCTTCCATGATTACATGCACAAAACTTTGGAAGATTACATGGATGATTTGTTAGCCAAGTCCCTCTTGCGCTCAAATCATATCGTTGACTTAAGCAAGATCCTCGATCGCCTCATAGAGCATAAAGTTAGACTAAACCCCAAGAAGTGCGTCTTTGGCGTCACATCCGAAAAACTCTTGGGTTTCATAGTCTCAAAGCGAGGAATCGAGGTGGACCCAAAGAAAGTCAAGGCAATCCTTGAAATGGTTCCCCCAACTACAATCAAGCAGCTCGTAAGTCTGCAGGGAAAGGTCGCGTCGATTAAACGCTTCATAGCGCAATTATCTGACAAATGCCGACCCATGAACAAACTATTGCACAAGGGGGTTACATTTCATTGGGATGACGAGTGCCAATCAGCCTTTGACGAGATCAAACAATACCTGGCTTCGCCACCAGTATTGGCACCACCTAGACCAGGAGTGTCGTTCTACTTATACATCTCAGCTATTGAGGTGGCACTGGGCGCCATGCTAGCCCGTAAGAATGAACGTCACAAGGAATAGGCTACTTACTATCTTAGCCGCACCCCGGTCGGCTATGAACTTAACTATGCATACGTCGAGAAACTCGACTTGGCAGTGGTGTTTGCTACCAAAAAGCTACGCCACTACATGCTGAGCAACACTACGTATGTTGTGTCTAAGGAGAATCCATTGCGATACATGATGAGTCGTACTTATCATAGTAGTCGCACGACGAAATGGATCATGTTGTTGACGGAATTTGACATAGAGTTTATTGGACAAAAATCTATCAAAGGACAAGTCATAGCCGATCAACTAGCAGAGGCTCCTCTTGAAGACGATCAGCCTCTCGTCATAGAACTACCCGATGATGGGGTATTCCATGTCTCATAATCGCCAGATTCTGATGAGCCCGAGTCACAAGCCGACATAACCCTATTCCTTGATGGTTCTAAATGTGAGCAAGGTGGTGGCACGGTAATTGTATTCTTCACACCGCAGGGTGCTCCCCATGCCCCTGTCATTTAAATTAAACTTCCCATGCACCAATAACAATGCAGAGTATGAAGCCTTGCTCCTAGGTCTTCAGACAACAATCGCCATGAACATCAAAAGACTAAATATCTTTGGTGATTCGCTGTTAATAGTCAATCAAGTCAAAGGGGTATATCAATGCAAATGCCCAATCCTGCAGGCTTATAAAGCCCTCGTGGACAAATTCCTGGCAAAACTTGAGTGGTATGACATCGAGGCACTCCCTCGATCATCGAATCATTTTGCGGACACAATGGCCTCCTTGGGGTCACTAATTCCGCAAGACCTTTCCGGTGATATGACAACCATTCAAGTCAAAACCTTATCGCAATCCGTGATGGAGCGTACAAGTTCAGACTTGACGCCAGGAATCCACATGATCCAGATTGAACCATCCTCGGATAAGTTCTCTCGAATCCGAGATCGTCTGAAACGCGCCAACTGGGGGTCCTTGTTCTCCCCTACTCCCATTAATAGCAACACAATGCTATTCTTACAAGTTCTATCCCATTCAAGCGTTTGCTAGGGATGAACTTCAAGAGGGATTGGCTGTTCATACCGTCGAGGTTTTCGATCAACAGGACCGGTATTTACCCATCAGAGACTACCTCAAGCTAGGTAATCTCCCACTTGAATTGACTCATGCCGCAAAACGAGCACTCAAGCAGAAAGCGGCTAAGTATGTCTTGATAGGAGACATTTTGTATCGTCGCAGCCTTGAAGGAATCCTCCTTCGTTGCTTGGACCAGCAAGAGTCCACTTGGGCAGCCGCCCAAGCGCACGATGGTACATGTGGTGGCCACTTCAGTGGTATGGCCATTGCAAAGCGCATTCTTCGCATGGGCTATTATTGGCCATCTTTAGAGCGAGATTGTTGCACCTATGTCAAGAAGTGCGTGAAGTGTCAACATCATGCCAATTTGATGCACGTACCTTCTCAGGCCTTGCAGACAGTCCAATCTGCTTGGCCATTCTCGTAGTGGGGCTTTGATCTAATTGGAAAGATCTCCCCTGCGTCGTCAGGCCATCACACGTTTATCATAACGGCCACAGAATATTTTACCAAATGGGTGGAAGCGATTCCGCTTACCTCTACGACAGGACCCCGCATTGCGGAGTTCATTTTGCATAACATCATATGTCATTTTGGTATTCCATCCAAAATAGTCTCGGATAATGGGACGCCTTTCAAGAACAAAGATGTGCGTGCTTTGACCACAAAGTACAAGATTCAGCACAGCTTTTCAACTCCCTATTATCCGTAGGCGAATGGGCAAGCAGAGGCGTCAAACAAAATGCTAGTTGCCATCCTTAAAAAGACCGTCGCAGATAGTCATAAGGATTGGCACATTCAAATCCCACTTGCCCTATGGGCCTATCGCACTAGCATTCGGACACCCACTGGGGCCACTCCGTTTTCGCTTGTGTATGGCTCTGAGGCAGTCATGCCTCTAGAGTTGGAGATTCCTTCCTTACGCATATCAATGCAGGAGTTCATCGATGATGACTCGCGCGGCAGGCCCGGTTAGACCAGCTTACGTTGCTTGATGAACGACGCGTTAATGCTCTCGAGCATTTACGTATTTATCAAGAGCGACTTAAGAAAGCTTACAACATGAAAGTTCACCTGAGGGACTTTCGCGTTGGTGATTTGGTTCTGAAGGAAAACCAACAAAATTCCAGTTTGCCATCCCACCTAAGGGACAAGTTTGCGGCAAATTGGTTAGGTCCATATGTCATTGATAGCAAAATAGGACCCGGGACGTACCGGCTAGCTTCTCTTGACGGTATCAAGGAAAAAGAACCCTTGAATATCAGTCATTTGCGCCCATTTCATATCTAAGAAAGCCAAATACCTAAAAGGCTCCAAGGATTCTTGAAATCGCTTGGTCAATCCCTAAAAGGCTCCAAGGATTCTTGAAATCACTTGGTCAATCCCAAAATGCTCCAAGGATTTCCACAATCGCTTGGTCAAAAATCAAGAAAATTCAAAAACAACAAAAATCATCAAAAAAAAACAACAAAATTTTGCATCTCATTTCTAGGCATACTCAAATTCATCAATAGAGAGCTCTTCTCGCATCTCATCTTCATATTCACAAAAATCAATCCATCAAAAATACAAAAATACATCACACAAGCATTGCATCCATACATTGCATATTTGTGGTCGTATAGGTCAAAGGCACCATAGGTCAGTAATTGCTCTACTAGTCCATCTTGTTCAACACCTGCTCCATTTTACAAAAACAACAAAAACACCATGCATTGCTTTTACCACACTAGAGTCGATGGTCTGTTAATGTATCAAGAGTTTTCGTGATTCAGCCATCATTTTGCTCTTTAGCCATGTAATGTACCAAGTCAAACGGATTTTACGAAGGTAGAGTCATACTTGAAATACACCTTGTTACGTAACATCCCAACACAAATTAAAACACATAAAACAATTCCTAAGTTGTGTGAACGAAAGATGAAACCTGCACAGTAATCCAGGTCACCATAAGCGAAACGACTATCTTGCTCATCCCCCTGTGCGAATGACCCCAAGAATGCTGAGAGTTGGCAAAAGGACAAGCATCCTCCCTACCCAATTCCCTAAGAATCCCTAAGTTCTCAATAGTTGCAAAACATCAAAAATTTGCAAAAACGTCAAAACTCCAAAATTTGACATCCTACAAAGGCACACATCAAAAAGCACAAACAATAGTGATTATCGTCACTCCATCCCTTGCTCAAAAGAAAAACAAATCAAAATAAACAATGATCTTATCACTATAAACGAGCAAGTATCCTAATACAATTGAAGAAAAGAAGGGAGTTGAACTTGAATCCCTAGAACTCTCAACATTCTAAAAGGTCATGAGGTAAGCCTCAGTACCGGTTTGGTTGATAGCCTATCAGTCACTGGCGGTAAACTTCTCGCATGACGATATATCTATCACATTCACTTGTGTGTAGATCAATGTTTGCATGTGGATGAGCTAGCATATGGTATCCTGGATAACACCGCAGACTAATCTAACTAAATACAACAAAGGAGTTAGTGGAGCTAATTGGGTGATCCTCAGTACAGGTTCGGTTGAAAGCCCATCTGGCACTGGCGGTATCCTGACAAATACCACATAAATGAACTCAGCTGCACACACAGGGATGTGAAATAACTTGGTCAAAAACAAGTCCGATTCATACCTTGTTCAAAAGTCTTGTAAGATAAAGTACAATCATGGCTAGTGAGCTAAAACTGTCTGAGTCTCATAAAACCTTAGCTACATTTCTAAACCAACTGCGCTGCTTTTCATCCTTACAATACCATCAAAAAATACAAAAAGAGAAAACCACCTGTATACATACAAGAGTCATACATCATAGCAATCGCCTAAAAGCGAAATAAAGAGCGTCTTAAAACAGTCTATGGTGCCATAACCAATCATCACAAAATTCCATTCATCCACTTTGCATACCACATAAAAATCAAAAACATTTGCATTCATCATTTGCATACGCATTCGTCAAAATAAATAAACATGCATACATCCATAGTCATTAGCCATCATGCATAACAAAAATCAAATCATCACATGTACAAAACCAAAATAAAACCGGTATATATATATATATCGTCAAAAAGATGCCCGCAGGCTACAAAACTGGTCCTCAGACCCAGCAATCATATCCACAAACGCAACCTAAGGCGTCGACCACCATGATCACGCAGGATCGGTGCGACGGGAACTACCCCCCGTGGTGTGGGTCCTATGGGACCCTGCAGGGCGGCTACTGCTAGCCCCCGCATCACGCCTGCTACCGCCTCCCTCATCTAATCACCCGCGACGAGATGATGCTGACTGCTCAGTCACACTATCCCTCGTCCGACGTGAAGATCCACCGCCCGAGGGCTCAGGTAGCTGCCCACCAAGGCGGATAACCTCCCTCTCCAAGTCTATCCGGTGCAGACACCACTCTGCCTCTCACCGATGATAGTAAGACACTGCATCATCGCGCTGTGCCAAAACCCTATCCCGCTCTGCTAGCTGGGCCCGCAGGAGATCCCTCTCCCGCAGCGCGTCCCCCAGCTCCCGCCTCGCATCCCCCAACTCCAGATCCCGTATCCGTAGTAGCTCTATCAATCGCGCATTCTCAACGCGTATCTCAGACTCCACCTCCTCTCATATCTGCCTGACGTACAGACTCTCTGGAACAGCAGCCGCTCTGGCTCCCACTGCTCCTCTACATCCTGCATGTCCGACTGATCCGGAGCGCCCAGATCTACCTCCTCATCCCCCACATCCACCATGTCCGCATCATCCAACGGACCTCCCCAATCATCCCCTGCTGCCTCAGCACCCTCCGCTGCCGCCTCTGCGCCTCCTAGTGGCCCCTCCCCTCTCCATCGCCGTAGCACCCACCACGAGTCATACTCAGTGGTAGTCCCGACGTCGTCTACGTCTGGGACGTCAATCACCGCATCTGACTCCTCGCCCAATGGCGCGGTGACAGGTAGATCTAGAGCCCTCTCGTCTCCCCGATGTCGATAGACCACGGGTTCACCAGGAAACCCCTGGCGTACCCCAAACTATCGTGTAACCCGGCTATACGAGAAAAACTCATGCTCAGTCCCGTGCCGCCCAGTCAACCACCGCTCCCTACGTACCCGTCGGAGCCACTCTCCAGCCTCCGGCCAGGCTGGACAGTCCCGATAAGGGCGCCAAACCACATCCCCAGGAGTAAGCCGAGAGAAGGCATCAGTATAGTGCTCTACAGCACCTGCCCATCGCCGACTCTGCCCCTGCTCCGCAGACCGCCGCCACAGAGCTGCGTAGCCTATCTCCTCATCCTCCATCGCCGCCCGAGTCGTCCATGGTAACCCGGTCGGCCTCTCAACTGCTATGTGCTACCAACCCCAGCACTGCAATAGATAACTACAGCTGACCCCCTTCTGCGCCGATAGCGGACCCCGTACAACTCCCCGTAGAGCTGTGCTAACAGTGTCTGTCCCCATCTCAAAATCAACGGTGCCTCTATCGGGCACTCTACCAACTGCCACACCAAATCCAGTAGGTTCCACGGGAACCTCGCGCCTGACGAGTCAGGTAGTAGCATGTTAGAAATGAGGCCCATCAAGAATGCGTGCCTCACTCCTAACAACCCCTCTCCTGCCACCACCCAACCAAAATCCCGCCAGCCTGGCAGTCCACCTCGACTGTCTCCACTGGGTTCGCTACACCCAGCCGCCCCCCATGCCCAAAGCACCTCGTCAGCACAGCAGTCCGCTGATCGCGCGGCGATGTCCTGATAGGTAGTCCATCTATCGAAATCCGGAGCAACCGATAGACATCCTCCAGAGTCACAGTCATCTCCCCTGTCGGGAGATGGAAGGTGTTAGTCCGCGGATCCCAGAGTTTGATCAGGGCCGTCAGATAGGCCTGATCCGGGACCACAGGCTCCAGTCGAGCCACCTGCTTGAGCCCAAGGGCATCAAGCCATTCCCAGTCATCATCAGCCAGTGCTCCCCGAGCCTCAATAAAAGTAGCAGGTACACGGTACCGGCTCCTAACCTGCAAAAGAAAATTTCAACAAAAAAAAAAAATTAAAATCAAGAAAAAGAAAACTGTACAAAAAAACAACAAACTTACAGCTTTTAAAACAAGAATAAACTCTAGGAGGCACTTACAGGTTTCGCTTCGGCTCCGCCGCTCGAACCAGTTTGTGTACTCATGATGGCAGGGAAAAATTTCAGCAGCGCTTCGCTTCGCAGAATTACCTCCTCCTCCCAGAGCTCCAAATTCACAAGAAAAAGTTGACACAAATGAGCCCAAATGCAAGTTTTGGCCCTTAAATAGGCCTTTTGAGCTGGAATTCATCCTTGACTGGGACGAGCACTCTGGTTAGCACTCGTCCCACCCAGGGACGAATTCTACAGCTGGAATTCGTCCCACCCTGGGACGAATTCAGGCCAGAAACTTCAAAAACATCAAAAAATGAGCAAAAATGCACTAAAAACCAACAATAAATCTGCCCGATAAGAGTGCCGTTGCACTTGACATCCCGGGCATACAAAATAGACGTTGGGGTCACAAATTGTCATTCTCCTACTCCCTAAGAAGGCTACTTTAGCCGGACCGCTCCACGGGAAGACGGATTTTCGCCAATTTCAGCTCCAAATAGCGTCACAAAAAGGGTCAAAACCCACCAAAAATAGGTCCAAATGTTGGAAAAATTGCACATGCTTAACGATAAACCATCTAAAGGCACCCTTGCACAAGTCATCTTGGGTCAAGCGACTCGTCGCTTTTCTCACGAAGGTCATTCCCTCATCGATTCGTCGCTTGAGGGGGTAGTCACACTTAGTCACCAATCAACAAGCACACACCCAATTAGGGAAAACGACATGCATTCAAAGAATCATTGACAAAGACAATTACGCTCCCCGCTTGGGGCAAGTAAACAAGCAATAATCAAATTGATCAAACACTTGGCATTCGTGAATCATGAACACAAGGTTCCCCTGTGGATAAAAGGTTGCGCCCTTTGCCTAATCATGACTGATCAATGTCCAAGCTCAAGTCACACCTCACCAGAATAGGTTAATACTTGAAATCAAATTCCTTAGCTCGTCAGAAGCAAGGATTCAAGAATGCATGCCCTTTCCATGCTTGGGGCATCAAAAGTTGGTTAGGTTACCAAGAAACCCTAATCATTAGTGCTTTGGTTATATATTTTTGCTCGACGCTGCGCCATGCACAAGCGCATCCCAAAAAGGGGCATCTCGTAGACACCAAAACTAGCACCAATCCGATTATGTGACCGCAAACACCGATCGCTTTGACAAACACAGCCCCCTGTGGCAGCCCTCGGAGGTCAAACAGTGGTCCTAACCACTTTCATAGCAATTTTGTAAGGTCAAGAAGCAATTTGGCACATTTTGGCACTTTGTCCAAAGATTCGTCTCACCCAGGGACGAATACTAACCGGGATTCGTCTCACCCAGGGACGAATTCTGAAATCGTCTCTGGTCAAGACGAATTCCAGGTTAAACGGGCAAAAAGAAAAATGCCGCCAAGTGGCAGCCAAGGACAAGCCAATTATTGCCCCCTTCCATGCATGCGCGTGCAGGTGGGTAGGTTGGCAGCTGATGGACTCGTCACAAGTGCGACCATGGAGGCCCAAGTCGTGGAGGAGTCTCCTCCCCTTGGGAAGGCATGGCTGCCACATGGCATCCCTGCATGCCCCTCCAAAGAGACCCCATGGGTCTATAAAATGGTGGCCTTTCCCACCTCAAAAAGAACAGATTGGAGGCGACTTTGAGCAACGAAGTGCTGTCCGATTAATTGCCTACTTGCATCCTTTTGATTCACTTTCTCACATCCACTAATCTCTTTCGAAGAGGAGGTTATTGGGTGGCTTTTGAAAGCGTGAATCCAACCCAAATCCAACATTTGACCATCTCAAACAACCAATTTGCCGACACCCCAATCCTAAGAGGTTTTGGGCCCATCCCTAGTGGATTGGCGCCGAAATCAAGTGCCAACGGTGGGAGGCCCACTTGGGCACCCCCGCATTTTCGAAGTTTCATTTTAAAGCATTTCTAGATCATTAGCTTACAATGCATTTCACGTTATTTTGTTTAGTTAGCTCATTGCTTCAATTTCGTAACATTCTTATCATATTTTGTCATGCTTTGTCGCTTGGGTTTCTTTCTAACTTGCAGATAGCGACGTTTGAATTCCCGAGGATAGAGGCCAAATTGGGGAAATCCGACCATCTGGGTCGTCCCAAAATGGCCCCAATCACATAACCCCTCTGTTTGCAGGTGATTTGGAGGTCCCGAGGTTCGACATTGGAGCGGTGGCAACTCGGCGCTTTAACACACTGGAATTCGTCTCACCCAGGGACGAATAACAGTAGAATTCGTCCTGCCCAGGGACGAATTTCAGTCAAGAGCAGATTGGCCGACTGTTTCGATGGCAGTGGCCCTCTGGTGATGTACTCTGTCTGTTGTCAAGTTTTTAGGTCATTTAGGCTTACTTTATTTACTGTTTCAGATAGTTGTTCGTATGCATCTTTTACCAATTTCAAAGCATGAATTCTCTTTCTTCTCACAAGTGCTACTAACGCTTTGTCTGTCTCTTTGATTGCAGGAGGAACAACAAGAAGTGAGGATTTACCAACAACAACGGCGGCAACACTTTGGCCCGCCCATTTTGCATGTGGGCATGCGGAAGGAGAACACTTACCAAGATTGTAACCGGATCCGTTTAACGCTCCTAGCCCCTAAAAAGGGAGGAGGCGATTTTGTAACCGTGTTGGATAAGTTTAATAAAAGGGCTGTGACTTCTCTTTAAAGCTTTGTAACTCGTTTCAGTCTATTTGCCTCTTTCATTTTAATGCATTTCTTGTTTTAGGGCTTAGGCGCTGTTTCAATTCGAATGCATCTAAGTAGTTGTTCTTTTTGAAAAGCTTCCGAATCTCGTGCTTTCAGTGGAAAACAAAAGCAAACATACATAAAAAAATAGCACCACAAAAAGACAAGCAATAAACAAGGGGTAAGAAAAAAAAAGGAAAAGCCTCCAAGAAACACAATTGTTATGCTTCATTGCCTTTGGTCCTTAGGTTTAACATAACATCATGGGATTATTTCCATCACCAACTATAGGCCCTAAGCACCTACCTACCAGTGGGATAGTCTTACAAGTGGTGACACATTTGTCACATTAGCGACCTTCTTTTGTATATAGAACTACATGCTTGTGGATGAGATAGCTACTGTGACTATGTTTACAATGGCTTAGTCCTACTTCCATCAAAATGGATAAATGAAAATTTCTTTGCACATACTGGTCCTTTATAAATTTTTATCTATCCATGTTAGTTACAAGTTGTATACGAACTTTGCTTAGTTTTTCATGAGTTTTGATTGCTACAACTATGATTATCAAAATTGTGGCATACACCCTATACTATCCTACATCCCTGAGATTACAGAATGGATCATATTACCATAAGCTATGCTATGATACGAGTGCTTCCTCTGCGCATTTTAGCTTCCACATACATGCATCCTTGCATCTTTCTTACATGCATTTATTTACATTACATTATGCATCATCACATATATCTTACATCATATATCATCACATATATCTACATTTATTTCCATGGTATCACTCTACACTGTATCTACACCACAAAAAAATCATTCTCCTACATGCTAAAACATGCACATATATTCATCTATTTGTATATTTACTTACTCATACCTTACATTACACAAACACAAGAAATCACATACACATTCAAATTAAATCACAAAATACACACACACATATATAGGATCTGCAACAAATTGTGTATCTATATATATATTAATAAAAAATACCCGTAGGCTACAAAAGGGACCATGCCCACCAACCATCCTCACACATTCTCATAGGCTACAAAAACCAATAATAAAACATTGTAAACCAAACTCAGCCCTACAGATCGCCAGGTATCGCTCCACCCCCTCACGAGTCATCTGTGCCTACTCTGCCCCACACACCGCTACCACACCACTCGACTCGACAACTATCCTTGATGCATGAGTAACCACAAGCACAACCACCCTATCAAACCCTAATATGACACCTCCTATCTACAACACCGTTGGTGCCTCTATCCCCATCCCCCTTTGTACTATCGATGCCATGCTTCAGAGAATCTACTGAGAACACATTTGTGCTTGCGATCATAATCTCAACCTTGACCACAACCTGCCATAATATAAAAGTGGAATCCCACATATAGTCAATATAATATCACAATCATGTCGCATCACTGCCTCCTCCCTCATCACCTCAAAAATATCCTCATTACCCTTCTAAAAATGCTCTATTTTTTCTCTCAAAGAAACCACATCAATATGAACCTGCTCTATGGCTCTCGCTCACTCAACCTCCTCTTGTGCTTGATGTTGTCACTATATCATGGCATGCAACTTAGCTATCTCCACCAAATGAGCCACTCGCCTAGCATTCCTGGTCGTTATCAAATGCTACATTCTATTCACCTCTACATTCAATTTATTTTACCTCAATAATATCTATTTTATATGGTGCATACACTCTATCGACTATACATGTATCATATCCATTGCTTCGAGCTACCCATGCAACTTCATGCAATGCAAGTCCAACACCCTTTTATCTGTGGTATACACCTACTCTACTACCCCAAACTCTCTATCAAATCTCTCTATTTAGTGTCACTCACCATCTCAACCGCTATTAATATCTCCTCCAAATCATAGTGCTCTCCCCTCCATGCTCTCAAGTTAGTCACCAAGCCCATCTAGGAAATAACACTTTTATGTTTCTTTGCCCATTCTAATTAAAAATGGCTCATCAATTACATCTCACATTTGGGAGGTATGTTTTCCTATTTTATCGATTATTCTAGATAATTCAACATCCATTTGCAATGAATCCATATGAATCATCCTTGAATTATTCAAAATAATTCATATAAATGGATTTACCACTTCTCTTAGCATGTCCACTTGACCTTCTACATCCTTGACACCTTTTATTCCTTAATACTTCTACCACTTAATTGTATTATTATTGGAATACCCTCCTCATCCAAAATAAAATTCCCTTATTAGACATGACCGCTTTGTTTTCTACCTCATTGATATTCTACCTCGATGATCCTCCAAGGTCATCTCAACTTGTTAGCATCCTAGTAGCAAGCATATATATGGAACTATCCCATCATCTATCATGAAGAAGTAAAAATTATGTAATTATACCAATCACATCATCATCACGGTTTCTCCTAACTTGGGTATATTTATTGTTTCATTAATTTTGTGGAGCCTCCTTTAAATATTCCCTTGGTTTACTTTTACAACAAGCTCTAATAGTTATATACTATGACAAACTCCTATTTCCTCCAAGACAAGTTCACATGTAAGGTGATTCTAGATATACTTCACTAATTATGGGATGGAAGCTTGCTCGCCATATCTTTGAGTTGGCCTAACGACTCACTATTAGTCTTAGATCATAATTCATCTTAGAGCCACATTCATTAAACTTGCAAAATTGATAATCTTGTGTTGGTTATCATCAATATTTTAATATTAAGGTCCTCTTCACCAAGGCATGTAGTAAAGAGCATGGGTCTATTTGGGATCTTATTGTATGGGATTGCATTTTTCCTAGCCGTGAATACTTACATTTTTGACAAGCTCAACTCATTTTGCACATAATGCAGATTCAAAATCCTCTATATTGTATTCTAATACTAAGAAAAATACCTTGTTTCTCCCCATGGTAATGTTGCATGTGAATTACCCCTTAGCACATGCATACTTGAGCCTCAACTCATATTTACCCACATCAATTTGTTAGTATCTCCATTACTTGCCTTGATTCTAGAATTTAATTATCTCATATATGTCCTGACATACCCATAATGTTTATCCTATTTTTGCATGGTCGTCATTTTACAAGTGATGTAAGAAAAGGTACAATAAAGAAGAAAGTGATACGATGTTTTATTATCCTTATTACATGAGAAACACTTAAAATTTTATGTTGTCCTTCCTTTTTACATTATAATACTAACAAAAGAAATTTTGAGGTAGGACCTCAAATTATCAAATATTCTTTTAAGTGAAATCAATATGATTAGGAAATTTTAATTACTCCAAAGCATTTTATCCTATAACTTAATTGAGTATCCACCATTTTTGATAGATTCTAAACCAACCTATTCTTTTACATAAAAATAGGCTAATCATTTTTTAAAGCATCTTTGAAAGCTAGTATACTATTTGTTTGAGAGGTCCTCTACCTTAAGTTGCTATTAGAAATCCGTTATCTGGAATTGTTGATTCAATATAATTTTACCATTGAATCTCTACAAGATAACCAAGACTAAGCCATTAGTATTCATGTTAGATAGAAAACAAGATGATAAGGTTTCAACCATGTATCAAACCAAATATAATAAATTTTGCCTTATTGATTGATCAACTAATATAGTTCTTGATCAATTTTTAACTCTATATGATACAAAGTTCCTTATTTTTTTAACCTCTAAGTAAGGTTCTTTTCCTTAAAAATTGTTTTAAACAAATAAAAAAGTGTTTTTTTTCAAATTTTATTGCTCAATTTATTTTTTAATAAATTTAAATTATATTTTTTATTACTAACGAAAACAAAAAAAAATTATACATATTTTATTTTTAATATTTTACATTAAATAATTTATTATTATGTTATCTATAAAATCAATTAATATGACTTCAATAGGTTAAGTACATTATATTTTAAGGAGGGGACACAAGTTCAAAAAAATTTATGTGATACATGAATAACTATCTAAAATACTTTAGTAATCATTTTTTCGTCACACTACATACTACTATATTATTTTAGGCATGTTTTTTTTTTTTTGGTCTTTCTTTTAAATCAAAGTTTTATTTCTTGAAGTCTTCGATTTATATGGCTATGTGTCTATATATTATGTTAACACTATGAAAGGCACTAAGATACTATTGGATTGACACCTTAAGCACCCAACATTTGCATATGATGCTTAACAACCATGCAATATGACACAACTTTTACGATAAAGTGATAAGAAAATTAAATACATATACATAGCCAAGACATATTTCCATCTTCCCATATTATATGATGTTTGCTACATACTATTTTTAAAGATATATTTATGTATAACACAAATACTATTGTGCATATAAATCCATCGGCTATCAATATTACAATCAATACTTAACATATCTCTAAAATTAATGGTCCAAAATCTTGATGTAGCTCTCCTTTGAGAACTATGTCCATTACTACTTGACATATTTCCTAGTTTTTGCTTCACATGAAAACCATGATCTCATTCATATGTTTCATCATTCTTCTATAAGCATCATACAACAACCAGAAAAGAGCAAGCCTATGATTATTTAACATGATGGTAATGAACATCATAAGACCAATGTCATCAAGGAACTTTGCAACAAATACAATGAAGTATCCCACACTTTAAACGACTAAACCCACTATAAACATAAACAAATAATGTGCATGTCATAGCATCATTTTCTCAAAACTATACAATTGTTGTAGCTCATTCTTTTCTAACTCTCCAACCCCTATTATTGCTTCCTACTCTTTTAATTCTTCCTCTTTCACACGACTTTCTTCTTATTTTTGGGCGGGTGCTTCTTCCATCACTTTTATTAGTTCCTTTGCTTGTTAAATTTATGTCTTTGATACCTCCACAAGATTCACCATTAAGGTTTTCTTTTGATGTTGGTGGTGCAAGAACTTTAATTTCGATGTTGGTGGTGCAACAACTTTAGCAAGGCTCTTGTCTTCTATCTTCATTTTATCCTTTTACTCCATTATTTTATCCTGCATGGGCTTTAGACCTGGGAAGGCTACTTCCTCTTTGGGCACCTCTTCCATCAAGGAACTTTGCAACAAATACAATGAAGTATCCCACACTTTAAACGACTAAACCCACTATAAATATAAACAAATAATGTGCATGTCATAGCATCCTTTTCTCAAAACTATACAATTGTTGTAGCTCATTCTTTTCTAACTCTCCAACCCCTATTAATGCCATCAAGGAACTTTGTAACAAATACAATGAAGTATCCCACACTTTAAATGACTAAACCCACTATAAACATAAACAAAGAATGTGCATGTCATAGCATCCTTTTCTCAAAACTATAAAATTGTTGTAGCTCATTCTTTTCTAACTCTCCAACCCCTATTATTTCTTCCTACTCTTTTAATTCTTCTTCTTTCACATGACTTTCTTCTTCTTCTTGGGTGGGTGCTTCTTCCATCACTTTTATTAGTTCCTTTGCTTGTTCAATTGATGTTTTTGATACCTCCACAAGCTTCACCATTAAGTTTTTCTTTCGATATTGGTGGTGCAACAACTTTAATTTCGATGTTGGTGGTGCAACAACTCTAGCAAGGCTCTTTTCTTATATCTTCATTTTCTCCTTTGACTCCATTATTTTCTCCTGCATGGGCTTTAGACCTGGGAATGCTACTTCCTCTTTGGGCACCTCTTCCATGGGATATTCCATCATGATAAGATCTTCACTCGTATTAAAAGACACCATGCCTACTACCAAATACTACTATAAAATGTGGTCTAATAATATTATTAAAACACATAAATGCTTATAAATTTAATTAAATATGCATGTATATATAATATCACATGACTGACCCTTTTGATAGTTCTATAACACTATTAAAATTACCTCTTATCAACTTAATCATGTTTTAACTTATTGACAAAATGATGGTCAATATTAATTTATCTTTGATATATTATTATGTCTACTGTATTGTAAGTTTTATATATATGAAGATATGTTTGTAATAGTAAAAAATATTAACATTAAGAAGGACCCGAGGTTTTCTACTAAAACATTAATAAATAAAAGCTCATATACAAAAATAAAACCACAAAAAATTTTGAATATGCATTTGCAATATATATATATATATATATATATATATATATATATATATATATATATATATATATATATATATATATATATATAGATATTCATCATCCGTTGCATGTGTTCGGTGTTACGGTCTCTATTACTCCAATAGAGAGGGCCATGCAAGAACGATCCCTCACCCTCTAAAAACACATATAAAATGAGAAAAATAATGAACATTGCAATCTGATCCAATCCAGGCGTTGATGTAGATATTCTTAAAAATAATTAAAGACATTCTTAAAAATAATTAAAGACATCTTCTAAGCACAATAAACATAATAATGGTCCTGCCTGAAAAAATTATGTCACATGAACTTCTGCCAGATGTTCAATTCTTGTTGTTGCATATGAAGTCCCATATTAGGAAATGTAATGATTAATATTTGGAACCCCAAATAGTGGAGCCGAATAACAATGATAATATGATATTTTCTCGTGCGAAGAGGCCATGCTTTAACAAAAAAAAATAAAATTTTGAAGCGAGGCGGAAGAATATGATTTTGGACATAAATTGTTACCCTCCCTATAGCTTTTCATATGGCCTTTTCTAACATTGTTCCTCTTCACCTAAAACTTTAGAGACCTAAAAATTTGAATTCACATGAATAAAATGTTAAAATTTATCTTCTAATGGTATTGCAATCATAGTGTACAATGAAAATATTTATCTTGGAATACTTTAGAAACAATTTTGACAAAACCAAATGATGCACTCAAATGGAACTTAACTATTTTTGAGAAATGGTATATTGATTGAAAGTATCTGAGTGTTTGCAAATTTGCAACCAGTTCTATTTCTTTGGTAGTCAATTTTATGGAGAGTGTGTAGTGGGTAGGGTTATAGCGATCCATTTTACACCAATCTTTTGCAAAAATGGATAGTGATAACATCTAAAAGAATGGATAGTGGGTGGAGTCATAATAATAATAACTGAAATAATAATTGATGTTAAATCATTGGCTGAAGAAATACAATTACAAAAAATTACAGATTTTCCCATAAAAGAAGTGAAGTTAAGAAGTGAAGCTGACAATTTTAAGAATTGATTTGCATTGCTACTCTTAAGTAAAACAATTAGCATATATATGTTGGAGAATTTAATTATTTTTAATGCTTAAGTATTTGATAAGCAATAGTTAGGTTCTCAGCGGTATGCAATCAGTTTGATTTCGTTATGGAAACTGCATCTAATTGTTTTGTATTCTATAAAGTGTATCAATATTCTTGAATTTATAATCATAAAATAATCAAAGGATCAATACCATCAATATTATTATGATCATATTGAATATTATTCTTCCTCCCTAAAATTAAGTATTTCTTCCATCTGGACATCTTATGTATACAAAAATATTATTGTTCATCCGCTATTATTGTGTTGTTCAGTTTATATTGCTTTATGTAAATATTATTTTCAACATTTGGTATTAGAGCCTCGTTGTTAGGATCCCATCCTAACCCTTAATGTAATAAATTCCATGATGTAATAATTCCTAGAGAACGTGGGTAGTACCCATGATTAATATTTTGTAATGTTCTAAGTTTTAGCTTATGTAGTGCCTATGACAAATGACACCCTTTTTATATAAAAAATGGTAGATAGGTTATGTAAGTTGGCCTTGTGCATGTAATTCGAGTGGCATTGTGCATGTAATTCAAGTGGCACTATGCATGTAATTTAGGTGGCATTATGCATGTAATCCAGGTGGCATTTTACATGTAAGCCAACCATGGAAGGGAACTCTTTAAATACCCGAGAAGACACCATTGTATTCATATTTTTGCAAATTAATGAAGTGTTGAAGGAGGTTGCCCCCTCGAAGAGGCTTGTGATTCTATCCTATTGTGAGATTGTTTTTTATGCAATTTTTTGTTGTAATGTGTATTTTGTTCTGAATATTAATGTGATGCTTATGTGATTTTATTTCCAAGCAATTGTGTGAGAGTGTGTTTATTTGAGTTTAAGTTATAGTAGGATCCTAACAAGTGGTATCAGAGTGTTTTCTAGGGCCAAGTTCTACTGCAACAGTAATGATTCTTATTTGTTAGGTATAATTCCCTATTATTTTTGTGTAAATGTTTTTTTACTATTATCAAAAAAAAAAAAAGAGACCAATAAAAAAAAATAGTTTTTAGTTGAGTAGGTAGAAACCCTATTTTGGAGGTTTTAAAATATCATGAAGGATATGTCATTATTGGCTAATCTAGATAGCCCATACAATGTATAGTGAAGTGAGGGGTGATTAGGCTGCAATACCCAGGCCTTCGATAGAACTTGCACATGGACTTGAGCTCCCACGTATCTTCAGGTATATCAAGAGACCATCCAGGTTCAAAAAATTTTGTCCATTAGAAATATTTTTGGCCTTGTATTATCCATAGTCTATGGGATACAACATACCATATGATTACCCTCCAGTATTGTCAGAAAGGTAGGTAGTGTGCTCAAGGGTATGTGTGGAATCCTCCTTGGATAGTGACCTAAAATATTGGTCCAAGCACTATTGTTCATCACTACGGTATAATAGAGGGCCTATGGGTGGTACATACTCCTTTGCCTAGCATTCCTTGGTTCTGTTAAAACTTCAACCTGCAACAAAATCAAAAACTAAAACTTCTTGTTCGTAAACCTGCATTCCAAATCCCCAAAAGTAAGCATATGAGAAAGGAATCCTCTACAAAAACAATAGCAAAAATTGCATGAATTCAGGATAGAATATGAGGATAATAGTTAAGTTGACAGTCTGGAGAATAATAGTCAGATTTACAGTGGCAGTAACAGTCATGTCAGTCAGGTCAAATAGGTCAGCACAGTCAGGTCAAAAATTGTAGTTTTTAGTGTCAGAACAAAACTGTCATAATAGTAACCTACACAATATAGATAATATTCAGGCCAGTGAGGTAAGTAGTGTCAGAGAGACTTTCAGGACTGAGCCAAACATTGAGCGAGTGACCAGAGACCAATTATAGATAGTGCTCCAATATTTAACTTTTGCACTGTAGCTCAGAATCCAAAATCGTAAACATCATTAGACTCGGTAAAACAGGAGTAAAAAAAAATTGTATGCCAAAAAGTAGTGTTGTGAGATATAGCTCATTGTGACCACCTCTTCGAGCTGATAATTTTGATATATAGCACCCAAGCACATTTTTGGACACTTACTAAAAATAGTAAGCCCTGAAACATAATTCTATTTTTAATAACTAGTCACAAAAGGTTCCAAAATGGCCCAAGGTACCCGTGCACATCAAAAATAGCTAGAACATATGGACTCATTAACAAAATCCATTGAGAAATTGAACTTGGTAATTCTCCCCATAAGAGAAGAGGTTCAAGGTCTTCGTATAGATCATGAGGCCACTAGCGCTCACTTAGAAGAAACATTGACAGAAGTGGGTAGCAAGCTACATAAGGGACCACTCAAAATAGAACACCAGGCTAAAATTTCTACAAGGCATGACCATGATACATCCTTTAAAATGCCAAAATTGGACTTCCCTAAATCTAATGGGAAGGATGTTGATGGGTGGTTATGTAGGAATGACTAATTCTTTAGACTTCACAATGTTTCCATATATCATAGAGTTCAGATGGCTTCCTTAAACTTGGAATCTAAGGCTCTAAATTGATTCTAGTGGTTACGTCATTCCAAACCAAATCTCTCTTAGGAGGACTTTGACTCCCAACTGCTCACCCGATTTGGACCTAGTGAGTATGAGGACTTTACAGGGGCCTTGGCCAAACTGCAGCAAACATCCTCAGTCCGTGACTACCAAACTCAATTTGAAAAATTGGTCAGTAAGAAAAGAGGATTGAATGAAGGGTTCTTCATGAGTTATTTTGTCAATGGGTTAAAATGGGATCTCCAATATGAAGTAAAGATGTTGAAACCATAGTCCATGATGGAAGTTATCAGTTTGACCCATTTGGCCAAATCTAAACTCGCAGCCCAAAGGAGACCATCGAGGTTTCCTCAAAAATGACCTTCATTTCCTTCTCAAGCCCAAAATTTAGTTGATAGTAAACCTACTAAACCCAAGCTACTAACTACCGAGGATATGGATGCACGTCGTGCCCAAGTATTATGTTATAATTATGATGAAATTTTTTTTAAAGTACATAAGTGTGCAAACAAAAAATTATTCTTGATAGATGTTGAGGAACCTGCTAACAATGACTAGAGTGATGATTATGAGGACCCTCCTGAAACACCTTCTCCACAGGAAGAAGATACATAGGAGCCTGAGGCAGATATTTCATTCCATGCTCTTGCAGGCATTACTACTCCATAAACCATGAAAGTTGTGGGATTTTTCAAAGACCAACGTCTTACCATCCTTATTGATTCAGGAAGCACACACAACTTCATTGATCCTCAAGTTCTTAAGCGGGAAAATTGCTATATCCACACTTGTAATTCATTCAAGTTCATGGTATCCAATGGGGGAACATTACCTTATAGAGTAAAATTTCACAATGTCAATATCAAGATAGGGGACTATGAACTCAAGCAAGACATGTTTACCCTCTAGTTGGGAGGATGTGATGTTGTTTTGGGATCTCAATGGTTGAGTACATTGGGCACTATCAATTGGAACTTTGTAGAACTCTGGATGCAATTCTCCCAAAATGGACAAACACACTTACTCAAGGGCTCCCCTACAGGAATACCTCACCTCATTAGTTCAAATCATATGGGAAAAATGCTAAAGAAATCATCACATGGGGTCATTGCACAACTCTTCTCCATCCAACCATCCACTTATCTAATGGCTGAAACCCCATCAGACCTATAACTAGTTCTACACAAACATGATGATGTCTTTGTGGAACCAACTACACTACCACTGCATCGCTCTCATGACCATGCTATTCCATTGCTCTTGGGTAGCGCACCACAAAATATCATACCATATAGGTAACCTCATGCCATGAAATCAAAACTGGAAAAATTGGTATAGGAATTACTCAAGGTTGGTGTCATCTAGCCTAGTGCTAGCCCCTACTCTTTGCCAGTATTACTTATTCCCAAGAAATATGGCTCATGAAACCTATGTATTGACTATCGAGAACTCAACAAGACTGCGATCAAGGATAAATTTCCTATTCCAGTGGTTGATGAATTACTCGATGAACTACATGGGACCATGTATTTCACCAAGCTTGATCTCCACTCTAGGTACCATCAAATCCGGCTCAAGGATGAGGACATTTCCAAAACTACCTTTCACACTCATGAAGGTCATTATGAATTCTTGGTAATGCCATTTGGTCTCACAAATGCTCCTTCTACATTCCAAAGTCTTATGAACAACATATTTTGGACCTTTTTGTGGAATTTCATCCTTGTGTTCTTCGATGACATTTTTATTTACAATCGCACATGGGGAGAGCACCTCAATCATATGGATCAAACTTTATAGCTATTGGCAACCCATCAACTTTTTTCCAAAAAGTCCAAGTGTTCCTTTGGTCTGACTAAAGTAGAGTACCTGGGACACATTGTCTCGCAAGTTGGCATAAAGGATGACCCTAAGAAGATTCAAGCAGTTCAAGAGTGGTTGAAACCTCACACCCTCAAGGGACTTCAAGGATTTTTAGAGCTTACAAGATATTATCACAAATTTATTAGCAATTATGGGAAAATAGCTTCCCCCATCACCGCCATGTTGAAGAAAGATTCCTTCACTTGGATAGGACCTGCTGACCAAGCCTTCATTGAACTCAAGCATGCTATGACCACCACTCCCGTTTTAGCCATGCCAAATTTCTCTAAACTATTTATCATTGAAAGTGATGCTTCTGGTCATGGTATTAGGGCAGTATTGATGCAATAAGGATGACCTGTGGCTTTTACTAGCAAGGCACTCTCTAATCATAATCTTGGGAAATCCACATATGCTAAGGAAATTTTGGCCATATTGCATGTAGTCATGCATTGGCGACCTTACCTCATTGGGCATCACTTCTCCATCAAAACCAACCACCAAAGTCTTAAATATTTTTGGAACAAATATTTGCCACACTCGACCAACAAAAGTGGGTGTCTAAACTCATGGGCTATGATTATGATATCACCTACAAAAAGGGAAAGGAGAATATTGTAGTTGATGCTCTTTTTCACCAAATTGAGACCATATGTATGTTGTGTTCCATTTCAGAACCACTCCCTAATGGATTGATTCCTTACATCAAGAAGCATGTCAGGATGCAGATTTGTAAGTGTTAGTAGCCTCACTAATGGATGATCTAGATTTTGCAGTAGGGTATAGTTGGAATGGCTATGATTTGTTCTACCATAAACACCTAGTTATGCCTCATAAGTCCCCACTTCAAGATATCCTCATGAAGGGATTACATACCACTCCATCTATAGGCCATTCAGGGTTCCTTAAAACATATGAGCGACTCAAGCACACATTATTTTGGAAAGGTATCAAACGTGACATCCGCTCTTTTGTTGCTGCATGTGACACATGTCAAAGGATGAAAGGTGAAACAGTGCACTCTTTGGGAACTCTTAAACCACTGCCTATCCCAGATCAGGTTTGGACTGGCATTTTCATGGACTTTATAGAAGGGCTACCTAAATCTGGAGGCAAGTCAATTATTTTCATGGTAGTGGACCACTTTTCAAAGTATGCTTACTTTTGTGCCCTTACCCATCCTTACACAACATTCACTATTGCATAAATTTTTCTTGACTCCATCTTTCGCCTTCATGGCATGCCCACCTCCATTGTATCTGATCATGATCCCACCTTTACTAGTCATTTATGGTAAGAGTTGTTTAAGTTGTAGGGGACTCAGCTCAAAATGAGTTTAGCCTACTGTTGGCCTTTTTGCCACATTATTTTTGTTGTTATGGTTCAAGAAAAATAATGATAAAATTGAGAAGACACTTAACACATTTTGTGAAAAATGCAAGGTGTCGTGTTTTTGCGACATGTCGCGAAATCGCGACCTGTTGCATTTTTGCAGCGTCCGTAACACACAAACGCTAAGTTCAAAAGTTGTCACGAAATCGCGACCATCACATTTTTGCGGGGTTTGAACCAAAAAGGTGAAAGCATGGAAATTTGTCACGATATCACGACATGTCATAGTTTCGCAGCGCTGAATGCGGAAAAGGGCTAAGTGAAGAAAGTGTCATGATATCACGACCTGTCACGTTATCGCAGACAATGCAGTCAAAAGTAGCAAGGGGGGTAAGGTTGTCATGATATTGTGACGTGTTGGAGTTTCACGGTCAACATGGTCAACAGAAGCGCTAAAATGAAGTTGTCACGATATCGTGACATGTCACAAAATCGTGACATAAAGCAACAATGGAGCAGTGTGATGAAAAATGTCGCGATATTGTGACAGTAAAGCAAGCAAGGAGAAAATGGTCCAGAACATCGTGATATTGTGACATATCACGACAGGAAGTGGCAATTATGAAGAAGGCAAGAAAATGTCATGATTTCACGACACATTGGGGCAGAAGGACCAAGTGCAGGGAATTGTCGTGAAATCATACCTTGTCACGTTTTCACGGTTCGAAGCAGCCAAAGAGACAAAATTGGGAAAGAACATCGCAATTTCGTGACAGGTCATAGTTTCAAAGAAATAGAGTGGACAAAGAGAAGAATAGTACGAAACGTCACGATTTCATGATGCATCACGTTTTCGTGAGCCAAGGTGGCGAAGGAAACCAAGGAGCCGAATATGTCACGATTTCGCAACATGTTTGATTTTTGCGATCCCAAAATGACAAAAGCGTACAGAGGAAAAAATGTTGTGATTTCATGACATGTCGCGTTTTCGTGACCTGTCATAGTTTCATGCCAGAAAGCAGTTCAAACGGACCGATGAAGCATTGCGAGTTCCAACGATTAAAAGAACTCCAGAATTTAATGTTTTGCTGCTTTCCAATGTGTGCAAGATAGAAGAATGTGCTCAATCCTGTAGTTTCTGATGCCACCAAAATTAAAGACGCCTCCAATATTTAAAGCACCTGTTCACGATCTCTTACAGCTTTCAACCTCCCTTGATAACAGTCATTTAATAAAAGGATATGGGCCCTCATTTTTGTTTCATTCTCAATTGTAATTCATTAAAAGTAGAGACTGTCATCTTGCCAAGGCAGATTAAGGGGGTTGTTTCTTCAAGATCTGTTTCATTTATTAAATGCTGTAATACGAAAGGAAGAGGACGAACCTCTATAAATACCAATGTAAAACTCAAGCAAAGGGAGGAGATCTTGTTGTAGAAATTGAAATCAAAATCCTAGATGCAATTGCTTCCATTCTTAGTGTCTTCTAGAATTGGTGATCTAAATGGTTGTGCATGTTTGGCTTTCTGTGTTTTTGACTTCTGTGTAGTCCAGTGCAATAACAGTTGAATTCTGCTATGTTGAATTAGTATGTATTAGCATTTGAATGTTTGAAGTTTATTTGGAAGCGAACTCATGACTAATGCGTGATCTAATTTCTTTTTATGTGCTCTAAGAGTCAGTTGCTACTGGGTGTTAGGATCTAGCTGTTGTTTTTGCTATCTGAGATTGTTCTCCCCATTAATGATCGGCTTCGGCCATATTTACATCTCTTTCTGTTATTTCCCATTTCTTTCCACATTTTCCCATTTATTTCCTGCATCTCTAGTCTTGAAACTAGTTTAGATTAGTAAGGGAACCAACCCTCTCTAGAGATTGGTCCGGGAGACATTTCTTTCTCTCGACCTTTCAATGTTGGTCGGGTTTAGGGCAAATTTATGTTAAAATCCTTTCCTGTGGCAGATTCGTGACCAACACCTACCATCTGCAAACGGATGGTCAAAATAAAGTTGTTAATAAATGCTTGGAAACCTACCTTTGTTGCTTTGTCTCAGATCATCCTACTCAATGGATAAAATGGATTTCTTTGACTGAATGGTGGTACAACACTTCCTATCATATCGCAACCAAACTTACACCATTTGAGGCAGTTTATGGCCCACATTCCACCTACGCCATCCTCCTACATTCGTAGCGGGTCCAAGTTCTAGGTCATCTATAATACTCTGAGTCAACACACCGAGGTCCTTCGCCAACTTAAGCATAATTTTAACATGGCCCAGAATTAGATGTGCCAAAAAGCTAATAAACATCATTTTGAGCGTAGTTTTGATGTAGGTGATATGGTCTTCCTTCGCTTGCAACCGTACAAACAATCATCCCTACAAATCTACAAGTGCCAGAAGTTTACCACAAAATACTATGGTCCTGACTAGGTTCTACAAAGGATTGGCCCCACAAATTGCAAATTGGCTCTCCCACCTACTTCCAAGCTTCATCCTATTTTTCATGTTTCCCCTCTCAAAACATTTATGGGAACATAGGTACAGGTTCAATCAACACTTCCTGAATTGGATGAAGAAGGATCCATCTTACTTGAACCTAAGCAGATGTTGGATCTTCGGACTTGAACTCTTCGCAACCATACAATTATAGAGATCCTTTTTTAGTGGCGGGGGCTTCAACCTGAAGATGCTACATGGGAGTCTCTCCACAAACTCCAGCAATAGTTTCCTCATTTTAGATTTGAGGACAAATCTTCTTCAAGAGGAAGGACATGTTAGAATTTCATCCTAACCCTTAATGTAATAAATTCCATGATGTAATAATTCCTAGATAATGTGGGTAGTACCCATGATTAATATTTTGTAATGTTCTAAGTTTTAGCTTATGTAGTGCCTATGACAAATGACACCCTTTTTATGTAACACATGGTAGATAGGTTATGTAAGGTGGCCTTGTGCATGTAATTTGAGTGGCATTGTGCATGTAATTTGAGTGGAACTATGCATGTAATTCGGGTGGCATTATGCATGTAATCCAGGTGGCATTTTGCATGTAATCCAACCATAGAAGGGAACTCTTTAAATACTCGATAAGGCACCAATGTATTCATATTTTTGCAAAATAATGAAGTGTTGAAGGAGGTTGCCCCCTCGAAGAGGCCTGTGATTCTATCTTATTATGAGATTGTTTCTTTATGTAAATTTATGTTATAATGTGTATTCTTTTCCAAATATTAATCTGATGTTTATGTGAGTTTATTTCCAAGCAATTGTGTGAGAGTGTGTTTATTTAAGTTTAATTTATAGTAGGATCCTAACACTTGCCCTTCCTTGCTGCCATTTACTCTGATTTCCTTGCTACCATCTCTGCCTATCATGTTTCTTCTTATTTGTGTAGAACCTCAAACACATTTTTAGCATGGGAAGAATGGTTGATTACATGTACCTCTTTTGTGCCTCTCTAGAGGGCCTTGGGGTTGAATCCTGAGCAGGGGCATGAGCATGCTCCACAAACATTGAAGTCGAAGCCATGGTAGCCGCAAAACTTGTGGTATATGTTTTCGTCATCTTTAGAAAAGAGAACTATATAAATGAAGTGACCTCTTGTTCTAGATTTGAAGAAATAGATTTATTCTCAGCTTTGTTCAAAGTTTCTAATAAATACTATGAGAACTCCGTTGGTACGATCCTGGATTCCTTTTAGGATTTAGCCTTTGAGCAGGCCACCTTAGTGTCCAAAACCCTAGTGATAAACCTTAAAATCTAAAAATGTGTGGGCTACGTAATACTCGTAATTTCATTCAATTGTCGGGAAGAAGTATATTTTTTTAATTGGCGAGGGAACATCTGTCTCAATGTAGATCGTGGATGTTGTCAGGATGGATGCAGCAGAATAAGGAACTTTTTAGTTATTTATGAGGGTTGAATTATTTATAAAACAAAATAACAAGAAAGGAAATAAAAACTAAAAAAAATTATTTCAGGGAGATATAAGTTTTTGTTTTGAAATAAAAAAGTTTGAAATCTTAAAAAGGAGGTATAAGTTTTCTTTGAAATTGTTCAAAGTTGTGAAAGAATAAGAATAAAGTTGTTTATTTTATAAAGGAGGTTGTAAAGTTTTTTGAAATTTATTTTCTTTAAAGTTTGGAGATAAAAGGTTTTCTTCCAAAGATTTTTCACTTAAAGAAAAAAAAATCAATTTTTTTCTTGAATTTCTTTAATTTTTGGGAGGTAAACGATTTTCTACTTGAAAGGAAAAATTAAATCAAAGGGGGGAAAGAAAGAAAAAAATATATAAAAGACAAGAAACACAATTTTTTAAAAGTATTTATTCAAGAATCTACAGAAAAAGAAAAAGATGTGTCAGACAAAGTATGGAAAGATTTACATTCCATTGTTAAAGAAGCCCAAAAAGGAGAATATTTGGTCCTGCAACAATGCATTCAAGGAATCCTTCATGATGCTAATGATGTTAAAGAAAATTTTATCACTATACCTACTGATTTATGGCAAGTCATATATAAGGGGATAATTACTCTTAATGTTTCCAAAATCAAAGCACAAGAAAAAAGGCCATTGATGAAAGATGTTGTTTGTGATACTGGTGATTTGAAGCCCATAATGGTGGACAAATGTTGTAACACTAATGATTTGAAACCCATGATGATGGATGAATGTTGTGATACTAATGATCTTTGTGAGCAGGACAAAGTAGTAGATTGTGATTCCTTTCCAAATGAAAGTGACTTGACAATTTTGTGGATGACATAACCATTCACATATGTTTTATTTACAAAAAGAAAGGAAAAAATATAGATTAAAATGAATTGTGGATGGATTGATATGAATGCTTGGGATAAGCTAAAATGCATGTTGTATGGTTTCTTCAGAAGGAAACCAAGTGTGATTAAAAGTTGTTTCCATTGAAGACAATTTTGATGAAGAGGAAAAATATGGAAGGAAAAGAGCAACAGGAGTATACCCCAAGGAAAAAGGAGTGAAAAAATGGTTTCATATTTATGCTGTTAAAACTGGTTGTGGATTTTTTAATGTTCTCTTTTTGTAGTGAGACCATGTTCAAAGTCTCATATTCATTCTAAGTGAGTGAATTTGTTAGAAACTACATGTTGGTGTTGTTTCTAATTTGGTGAATGAATTTGTTGAAATTCATTTTGGGGTGTCAACCAACAAAGACACCATTTCCTCACTTTTTGTTGTAGAATGAATTTGTTAAAATTCATTTTTGGGTGTCAGTTAGACACACCATTTCCTTGTGTGATACACTTGGAAATTTCGAGGACACATCATGACCAGAAAAATAGAATGGATGTTACAGTTTGAAAGCATGGAGAAAGTTTGTTGGAGAAATTACCCTTAAGCATTAAGGGGGAGTTTGTTGGAGAATTTAATTATTTGTAATGCTTAAGGATTTGATAAGCAATAGTTAGGTGCTCAACGGTATGCAATCAGTTTGGTTTCGTTATGGAAACCACATCTAATTGTTTTGTACTCCTATAAAGTGTATCAATATTCTTGAATGTATAATCATAAAATCATCAAAGGATCAATAGCATCAACATTATTATGATCATATTGAATATGATTCTTCCTCTCTAACATTGAGTATTTCTTCCATCTGGACATCTTGTGTATACAAAAATGATTATCGTTGTTAAGTTTAGATTGCTTTATGTAAATCCTATTTTCAACAATATATATCAAGAATGCGAGATTTGAATCAAGGATCAAGTGTGTACACAAGATATGTCTATATGAAAACTTATATGGTACTATGTAAAATCAGATTTATTAGATTTCCATTTTCAATTGTAGAAATACAAGGAAGATTCATATTTGAACTGGTTGATATTCAAGCATGCCACTAACTCCGCTTACCGTTTAGTTTACAAATTCCCTTCAAGCAAACACTACTTGTGAAGCTGGGACTTCTTTTAAGTCCAACCTTATTAAATCATGCAATGATTCAATTTCTAATATTTTTTTAATAAATGTTGGTCTCTATAGAATGCAAAATACACTAATAGATATGGCTGCACGGCTTACAATTAAAAAAATAAAGAATGGCTATACTAATGACACTCTACTCCACAGATATGTAAATGCATTCATTAAAAAAAAAATTAAATCTCAAGGGCTAATGCATAGGTAGAACAAATTTAGTATCTAATACAATTAAAAAATATATCATTATATATATATCGTTGTAACCATCAACGAAAACTTTCTTTTTCAATCATACAATTTGACTGTTTTTCCACCATAATTTTAAGTATGTTAAAACCGTAATAGATGTTCGTAGCTTTTTTCAAATTGGTCATAGTTGGGCGTTTCCTTCTCAAGCTTATTCTTCATATCAATATTCAAGATTCCAAAAGAAATTTGGAATATATTACTCTGATTTTACCCTGCCTGAGCAACCAAAACTTTTTTCCTACCAACACAGCCATACATTCACCCCTGTAGATGTCTTCATTTTTATGTTAAGAGTTTTTTTTCGTCAATCTGACATTCCAGGTGAATAGGTTATTTTTCTAGTCCTGTATAATCTGGAACGTGCTAAAGGAAAAACTGCCATCTCCGAGGAAAGGTAATTTCTCTTCTATTGTTGGTGCTCACTGTCCTTGCCAACATATAAATTGAAGTTTAGCTAAAGCTTGTACATAATATAGATTATCTACTTTATCGGATGTTGTGCACCCTTTCAAACAAAGTATCTGTATCACAGCATCCTCTTCTTCTGGATTAAGTAAAATAATAAAGGCAATAAAGCTGAGTAGGTCTCAGTGCCCTAACAGGAAATGTGAGTAAACTAGGAAAAAATAGTATTAAGCGTTGCAAAATTTAAATTAAGGCGAACCTTATCTGCTCTCAGTGACCTAATGGTAAATGTGTGTAAACAAGTAAAAAATAGTATTAAACGTTGCATTTTAATTAATGCCAACATTATCCACATAGTGTTTGTATGGAAAATGAAGATTTTAATTATTTGGTAAAGTTTTTTCTCTAAGTTTTATTTTATAAATTTATTTATTTTAAATAGAAAACATAAAGACGTAGGCCATGCTACCTGTGGCAATGTAAATATACAATAGAAAACAACAATATTTCTCATAGGGATTCCGTGTATTTTCGAGATCATACATCAAAAATAAAATGCATATGTTTCGGATCTTCTTCATTGCCACAAATGGCTGGTTTCAATATTTACCATCGTGGTTCATAACTGGTTCTATTGCCTTAGGTGCTTTAACTCGTTAAGTGTCTGAAGTCTAAACAAACTTGAAAGTGTATATGGTTAGCATGTTAAGTGCGTGCATAAACGTTAGCATTTTTTGACGATGTTGATCCTCAATATTGTCTGGTAAATAGGAGTTAGCTCTCTGTTACTATTCAGAGAAATTATAGCATCACATTTACAAATTTTACCAAACGCATCACTATGGCTGGAGTTGCCTGGCATTCTTAATTTTGTCTAACAGATCTTGATTTCTCGAGCTAATGACGCTAATCGTACTTCTAAAAAAATTTCACCCAATATCACGAACTTGATAATACTCGGATGTCTTCTGGTTCTAAACTATTTAGCCCAAGCTTTTTCTTCCATGAGAATCTGCATTGAATTCTTTCAAAAGACTCATATTGTCCTTTAAAGCAGTGAAGTGGCCATATTTTCGGACTTGCAGTTCATAATGATCATTTTTTCAATGCCTGTAACTGTTACTTGAATTTTTTTCAATGTCTTCGTCTTGTAAGTTACTGGAAAGTGAGAAAAAATCAGTGTACAAAAACGTTTAAAGCTAGAGACAACACCAAATGCAATTTATAACAGCCAGCACAATTCTGGAAATCTTGAATTTTTTATATTATCATTAACCCTAAAAGTCCTGAAGATATGCTTAGTAGTCCGTAGTGACAAACATTTATGTTTTTATGACAAATACCTTTGGAAGTTAAACGCACAATTGCAAAGAAAGATTAAGAACTAAGAATTGTGCTTTATCTCTCTATGTGGATTTGCAAATAGCTGCTTACCTAAATTTTAATCATGAAATATATTAAACTTGTATTAAAGATCAATCTCAAATTTTAATCATAAAATATATTAAACTTATTTCATCATATTAATCGAAAGCAAAAAAATCAACCCACATATATTAAAAAAATAAACAAATAAAATAAAAAAGAAAAAACAACATGTAAAAACTTTGAGCCAATAACAGCGTAATTTCAGGAGTAAACAAGCCACTGAAAGATGCTGCCTAAGGCATGACTGAAAATGAGATTAAAGAACATATAGTCACAGATAGAAATTAATTGAACTACATATTTTACCTTGTAACTGGCTAGAACCAAATCTCAGCTTATCCGGTCTATAAATCAGATTTTATTATCGCCGAATTGCCGGAGATAACTGAGATCAAACCAATCAACAAATTGAAATTAATACGAGGTTGCATTCCGTTATCCCCATCAAGGAAGCAAAGTTAACAATGTTCATCATCCATTTAATACCCTAAATCAGTATCACTAATAAACTTATAGAAACATATTGAAGAGATCACAACCCGTGCCAAAACATGGCTTCCGATTGTGTGCACAGCACATTTCTGTGTACGAACATATCCTCTGACAGGGGTGTGAACAAGGGCATATCTTGAAAAATATCGCGTGGGGAAGACAAGATCATGATCGGTGACAACTCCATGAAAATCGGAGATGGAAGGGATGGCCACGCGTGGTACTCAGATGGGGCATTGTCATAAGCCTCTGGGGTATTGAGGCCACAGATGGTCTCCTCTTTTGCCATATGATCATCGGGAGCGCAGTAGTTAGGGTTCTCCAAGGGAAATTGTGATCCCTCCGTGTAGTGAGAGTATCCAGAGCTTCCAGAGGGCCGAACACACACCGCATCCGATGAGCAGACAAGTGCCTTATTTTCCAAGGGATTGGCATACTTACAAACATCGTGGCCTAGCTTTGGGGGGCAACGACCCGTAAGTCGTTGGACGACAGTCATGAAGTCGGTGGGATTGGTATGTATGATTCTTGGAGATCGCGTGTAAGTAATCACCGGCGGCTTTCGGATTATGTGGGAAACTGTTGAAATCTTGAGCGGCGTAGGCCTTGGACCCTGCAATTTATTTGTGGCTGCACCCCCTTCCTGGAACGTCCTCATTTGGTTTAGGGCAATGAGTCCGCCCAAAGTGGATGAAGCACTTGCAGAATCTTTGGAGATAAGCTTAGAAGAACAAGACCACCACGTCGTTCCTGTGTTTTAAGAAATTAAATGGGTGTTCAGGTTCCTTCTACACCGAGGCCTTGTGAATAATAATTTTGGAGAGTCGCCAATTTGTACTTTTCAATTCAAAGTCTGCTTGTTGACTCTAACTTTTTAAAGGTATTAATATAAAAATATAAATTTAATAATATAGTCAATGATTGAAATTTAATTCACCTAATACTTTTCTGTACTCTCTACTTTTGTGATTGATATCGACGGTACCATTTGTAATTTAATGGAAAAGGTTCTAGTTCACGGCAATTTGAATAATGTAAATAGGTCTAAAGGAGAGGGACATTAACTGCCCCTTCGGTCAACTCCGCTTTGTAGTTGATATCGATGTTCCCAATCACAATTTAATTGTCTACTTCCAAGTCAATGCATGGAATAGAGGGGTAGTTGGAACGACGTAAATAGGACTAATGGAGAGGAACTTTGAAATTTTCATAGCAACAAATATCTCGTTATTAAAAAATATTAGATTTTGATGAAGTAGTAACTTGATATATCTTGAAATGTTCACGTTCAACATCTAAGTTGAATCTGTTAACAATATTCTGTCTAATCTTGGTTTCCCTCTAAATGTGTACCATGTCATTTGTCAAACACGTACAAAGTTGGAAAAGATTTATTCAAAAGAATTGCCGGCAATAGAAGATTCTAATAAATTAGAAAGTACTTTCGTAATATTATTGAATGTTATTTTTATAAATTTTAGTTATTTATTTAAGAGAAAGTCAATGTAGGGTAATCACTTAAGAACATTTTAACATAACCATCTAACATATCACCTTCTATCTCTTTCTAAATATTTAAATCTTGTTTTTAAAGGAAAAGTCAAAACTCTAACCACTACATTATCTAAATATACTTTAAAATAACTATTAATATAGAAATAAAATCTGGTTTAAACAAATTTGGTTTATATTGAACTTTATGAAAAAGTAAATTCAAAAGACATGCATATTTTCATCTAAGTATACTTAGTTGTCTTGTTCGGATTCACTACATAAAATATAAAATACATAAAAGCAATAAACAAGCAAGACAAAAGAATACACAACATATAATGTTGTTCATCCAGTGTGGGTTACATCCACCAAAAAACATCAGTCTTTTGTATCAACACCAATACAATTTCTGAAGGGAGTAATCCCGCAACACAACCAACTGCAAATTCTTCTTCAAAACACCAACATCTCCACACAATTACTCTAATAGTAATTCAACATGCAAACACCCTTGCATCAAGCTCTACATCAAGCTTCTTGGTCTCTCTACAAGAGATGCACAATCCTATGCACTTCTCATAAACAAGATACAATCATCTCTATCGGAAGTATTACATAAATAGGAAAACCCAATTACATGCATGCTAAAACAAGCATCCTATAATTAATCCAATCCCCACTTAAGGCCTAATTCAAACTTAGAAAGTTTACAATTAGAAAAAACTTAATTTTAGCCAATCCTAAAAATAACTTTTCATTTTTCTGCCTCTGGTTCGGGATTGGTTGTCTACAGTCCAATTAAGGAATAGAGAATTGTTTTATCCATATTTAGCCAAAATTAAAATCCAGAACCAAACATGCCCATTCATATAGACCTTTATTTTGCCCTTGCATGGATACTTTGATTATCTAGAACTTTATAGAAGGGTAAAATCTTAAAAGAAGAGATATGGCCAAAATTTTAGGTCTTTCCTTGGGGTCAGTTTATTTCTAGATAGGTTTGTAGTGGGATTTATTTCCTAGGGATGGTAGAGGTTGTTATTTATTTCTTGTGTCAGGTGGGGTCTTTTCATTTTCAAATTTTGAATCCTTGGAGTCTCTCCCCCCTCGGTGTTTGCAATTTGGTCATTTTTTAGGTTTCATTGGTATTGAGTCTTCCTTCTGTTGGAAGTTTTTTCTGTGTCAAACCCCCCTCCTTAGATTTTGAAGTATACCTTTTGTATTTTCCTTTCATAGTGGTTTGGTGTAGGCTCGCTCATTTTGTGTCTCCTTTAGGGCATTTGTGGTGGTGGTGGAAGCATTTTTAGAAGCTTCGTGGGATGATTATCCAGGTGTCTTATGTCTCCCTCTCTTGGGATGTGTTTTTGGACAATGATTATTGGGTAAGGTAATTTTCATTATTTTTGATGACTCCTCTCTTTGTCTTTAAGGCATTTCTTCATGACTTTGTCATTGTGTTGAAAATATTGGTGATATCCTCTGGTGGTCCTACACTTGTCTTCGGGAATGGCTTCTCTGTGGAAGGTGCCCTTTTGTGGGGTTGCCGAATATTGTGGCTTGAGATGGAGATCCTACTCATTCCCCCTTTTCTGCATAAATTTTTCTTGGTGTTGAAAGAGTGGGTATGGTTTTTGGGTTCTTCTCCCATGAGCCTTGGTTTTTTGTGCTTCCTCTGAATGGTAGGGTCTTCTTTCTTCTCTTGAGCACCTTTATCTTTTTAGAAATTGATTGGAATTACATTGTTTTAGCTATGGTTCTTCTCGGGGTGTTTGGGTGTCCTTGGTTGCTGACTTTTGATGGTGTCTTTCATGGTACGGTTTTTACTGTGAAGATGGCAGATGCCTATTTCTTTTCTAACTTTCTTTGGAGCCTTCTTCGTATTTTTGTTCATTTTGGATCGGTCTCCTTTGTTTCCATCTTATGGAAGAGTACTATACTAAAGAGTGGGGGGTGTTGTAGTTTTAAATATATGAAAAGATAAGATGTATTATTCCAAGTCGAGGTTTGCTAAATCTCGGTTGGAGCCGGCTACTCTAAATTTTAATGATAAATTTAAAGTTATTTTGAAGAATGGTGGTATTTTGGATTGTGTCCAAAAGTTTCATGGGTACAACTCGGTGCTTTTCAAGTTGATGGTTGCGATGTGGAGCAATGGTTGGGTGAGAATTGGGTCTTTGGTATTTTGATATCTCTAGAGAACTGATTAGTCATACAATTGATCTGGTGTTGGACGGTGCCTATCACAATAGGGATAGATATTCATTTTTGAAAGAGAAGTTTTTTCTTGGATGGGGAGGAATTTCTACCCAAAATTTAGAATGGATTTAGTGCCAAGGCTTTGTATCCACCATGGGATAGGGTGGCTAAAGTTATTATGGATTATTTTACCCTAGACTCTACATATGAAGTCATACGTAGCTTCCATGCCATGTTTCTAAACCACTTGTGGAGGCATATGTGGATGAATATTCCTTTATTTTTATTCAAATCAATAAATAAGTCAATGTTGTATGTGCAAGGGGGCCGAGACAAGTTACCTCTCCACCAGGGTCTAGCCCTTTTAGTGTTTGAACAAGCGACGTCGGAGAATGGCATGGTGGCAGAGGAAATCCTAAAACCTTTAGTTGATTTACCGGTCCCTATGCCTAGCCAGGCTAAGGTGGTTTTTGATGGCTCTAGTGATGACAATGAGGATGTTTATTCATTCTCGCTAGGATCTAGATAGAACAAGATTTCACGTAAAATTCAAGGCTCGACTATAGGTGTGAGGGGAAAAGTGTCACGATGTAGTAATGATGATTTTGTGAAAAATTCATCTTTCAATCTAAAGAATTCACCTAAGGTGGGGGATCCTCCATCGGTTAGTCAGGTGAAAGGAAGTGGAACCCAGAAATCACTACTTCTGCTTGAAAAAAAGTAGGAGGATGGGTTATACCCCTTATCCCCTTCCATTGATGTGGAGATCCTACCTAGGGACTTCCATAAGGACAAAATGGTGAAATATATCTATGTTGGAGGAGGCTTCTGACAGGAAGAGTACATTTTTGCACAGTCTAAAACTAATATAAATCAAGCAACGTGCAATATGGATATCCATGAAGATCATGTTAGAATATTTTGAGGAGGTGTCACAGATGATGAGAAAAATTACCCAAGAGATTGAAAATCTGGTGTAGAACTCCCTCAGTTCTATCTTATGTCTATTATTGTCTTTGTTTTCTCTCGTCATGTTTGTTTTTGCCTCTCTAGATTTTGTGGGATACCTTGTGTGGTGTTTTCTATTTATGGCTGTCTTTTATGCTGGTTTTAATGTAAAAGGTTGTAGTGTCCCTTTAAACATCCTCTTTTCTCTTAATAGTATCAAAAAAATTATCTAGCCTTGCATAGAGGTCTTTTACACTTCACCATGTACAAAATAACACATTTATTTTCTATTTTTATAAGCTTTAATATATTTATTAAAATTTGTATTTAGCTATATTAAACATCTCATGTTTTCATATGGTTTAGAATATTTAAAAGGAAATTCAAAGGGCTCCTAAGCGCTATTCACTGTGGCAAACAACTACACATAAATGGTGCGACCGAGAATACTGCCTAGTGGCAATGAAATGGTGGACAATAGATTTTGCTGAAGGCTAGGGAATTGAAGACATAGATTATGGATTTATAATTCTTATTTTAATAGAATGATTTAAGGGTGAAAGCGATTGCATTAGGGTTTATAGTGAAAATTTAGGGTTTCCTGCAATTTCATCTTTTGGATATTGGGATGGAGGGTTTCAATAGAGATGCATGCATTAAGTTAAAAATGAATTTTAGAGAAGCAATCCATGGAGGACCACCTCAAACAGGAGGGGAACACAATCAATGATTGCCAAGGAAACCATTGAGGATGCCAAAGGTCGATCCAAGGAAAATAGAGATGGGTTGCATGAAAGCAACTAATGGATCCCAGTAGTGAAGTTGGAAATAAAGGGTGTTAAGAAAAAAATAGATGTGATTAAGAGGAAAATCCTAATTTTTTTATTCATGGGATTTCGACCGATTGTTGCTACCTTCAAGTAATGGGATGCCAATAACTAGAGCACTAATTGGAAGTTCTAAATTTTTACATTCCCTAATGACTACTTTCTTATTTTTTTTAAATGAAGAAGATAGGGAGAACATTTTTCAAGGGGGGCCATTTTTTTTTGGTAGGGAAGGGCTCTTCATGAAGCCCTAGCATACCAAGTTCAAAGCTGAGAAAGAGATGCCATCAATTGCCCTTGTTTGGGTCCATTTATTTTATCTTATGATAGAATACTGGCATACAAAGATATTCGAAACAATTGGAAATTCTTTGGGAGTTTACATGATGACTTCTGATTGTACCCAATAGTTAGAGCATATGATTTATGCAAGTATTTGTGTTTTGATTGATTTTGACAAACCATTTCCAGAGAAGATTACTTTACAATATGGGGAAGAAATATGGGACAAAGTAGTAGACTATGAAAATATTTCATTTAGATGTAGAATTTATCATGAATATGGTCATATAGCCAAGGATTGTCCACATAAGGTCCCTAACAAAGATAAAGAGGATGGGGACTTGGCAGGGTTTCAAATCCCTAAACAAAAAACATAAAAAAATAACAACTAAAGAGAAAATAGTTAGTTCTCCTAACACCTTTGAAATTCTTTCCACGAATTAGCAAGCAGATGATGAGGATGGTCAAATAAAAATATTTATTATGAAGAAGCTATTTGAAGAGAGGGAACAAGAAGGATTGCATGATGAGAAATAGTTAAAAGTGCTTGCCTTGATTATGAGAAATAACAATAAAGGGGAAAAAAATACAATGTAGAAATCCAACCCAAGTGTAAAATAAAAGGGCAGGTTCAAACTACAAATAAAATGGATCCTCTCTTGGTGTTGTTTATTTTTGTTGTTTTATTTATTTATTTATTATTGTGTTTTCTCTCTTGTTTGTGTGTTTATTCTGTGTGGTTCATGTTTTTTTTTGTTTGTGCTTTTATTGCCGACACACTCAAGGAGTATGCTTTATTCGTTTTAGATTTTTGTGTGTTTGTGTTTGTTTGTTCTTGTTGTGTGTTGTCTCAGACATGCTCCTTGTGTGTGTCAAATGTGGTAGGATAGGTGCAAGCCCTATGCATTTTTTGTGGAATAGATATCCCTAGCTCCTTGCGTCTTACCCAAAAGTGGCGTCCCTTCTAGGATGTTTTCCACAAACAAAAAATAATATTTATTTGATATAATTTTTTAAAATATGTTTCATTTAAAAAAAAAGTTAAATTAAATCAAAGAAGATACAAATGAACAAGAAGCGCCAAAAAATATAGGAGGATAGCATACAGAGGAATGTCAATCATTTTTCACGTGTATCCTCATCTTTGTTGAGCTCTATTCTTACTAATTTTGAGATTGAAATATTTGGTTTTAATAACACTATTCGCAAATGTATTTTTAGTCTTGTTAAATTCCTAATAAATGTAAAAATAATGCACTTGAATAATTTTTTTAATTAATTCTTTCATTCTTACTTTAAATATGTCTAGTGATTGGAAAAGAAATTAATTTAATAAGTGTTAAAAAATTTATACCCCACCAGTAGTTAGGATGTAGTTAAGATAATCAAACTTTAACTTGGATCTTCACAATTAAAGTCCAACTCCTTTTACCATTACAATGTCTTTACTAAAACTTCTACATTTATTTTTAAAAATACTATTAACATTTATTTTATATATAAATAAAATGTTTAATAATATTAATATTTTTATCAATTATATAAATTTATTTTTATAAACATGTATATCACTATATTGTATGTTAAAAATATATAATTTTTTTATTTTGATTTTTTAATATGTAATCATGTTTATCAAGCTTTATCCCTCTTACTATTAGTTTTCAACTCAAGGCTAAAATAGTTGTGGTCTCATTATGATCTCTAGGCAATGGAGGTTTTAATTATTTAAGTTTTTACTTTTTATTTATTTTTAAATAAATAAAAAAATTAATTTAAAAAAAATTAGATATTTAAATTGATTTAGTTGTTATTATAACTTATTGAATGATATAAAATCAAACCTCCTACAACTAGCTACCAAACATTCAACACATCTAACCTACGACCCTTTTATAATTTTAATCATGTACATAGGGAATCACGAGCCTTCATGTTCCCGTTTAAATGGAGATGAGAGAGCCCAATTTGGGAGGTAATGGACCCTACCACCATCGATCATTAATGTTTCTACTTTGTGTTTTCTCGTAGGGGTTTTGTCTATATTAATGTTTCTTCTCCTTGAACATGAATTTAACATGTGGGTTAGTGTTGAGGAGGAAATTAGGGATTAAGGATGGATTATATATATATTATATTTTTAGTTTTTAGTTTTGTTAATCTAGTTTAGATCATTTTATAATATGGCACTTAGATTATATGTAGATAAATTAATTATTTATAAGTGAAAATCTTTTATTTCTACTTTAAAGGTTCCTAAGGTCATGTTATTCAATGTGGGTCAATTTTTTTTTTTTCTTTTTTGAGAGTGAATTGTAAGTTATTCCAAGTAATTTGGTGTAAACATAAAATAGGAAAATCGTTAAACTTAGGGTTTATTTGTGTACTTGCATGAAAATGAATTTGTTCTAATTATTGTTTGAGTCTATTAATATTTTTGATTTTAGGTTTGAAATATCATGATTTGTTTATTTAAATAAAGTTAATACATGTTTCTACTACAAAGAAGAAATGTATCTTATTAAAAATTGTTGTCGGGTTGAGAATCAGGATTCTTAGATCTATTATACATTTTGACCTCACATTTAACTTCATTTGCATGATTGTGATGAATTTTGATATTACTAAGAGTCAATTGCACAAGAATATCTTTTACTTTATATGCCAAAATGTCTACCACAACCAGTAAGGGTTTCCATGTTTGATTTGAGATCAATCGCCATGTGTATATGTCAAACTAGGAGGATTACAAAATTTTTTGCAAAAACTATCTAGGATTTAGGAATAATTTTAAGTTTTCCTAATACAAAATTTTGCCTAGATTTACAAAATTTTTGCCTTCCAACTTTAGAAAAATGGCTACTATAGTGCATTTTACAAAATTATATGAAATTTCGCAAAATAAATTGAATTTGAGGTGAAAATTTAATCACTTTTGCAAAAATTGTTGAAAATTTTGCAAGAAATTATTGTCAAAAATAAAAAAATTATGATTTTCACCTTAGTTTCGTTGTTTGATGCCAATATTTGAATTTGAAAATTTAAAATTGGTAGGAAACTGCAACTTGATGGTAACAATTGTTGTTTCAACTATAAACTATGCAGTCAATGCATGAAATTCAAATTTGAATTACGACATTCCACCAAAGTCAATTGTCTACATCACGACCACCCAATTAATTGCCAACATACACAAACTGATGCCACCACTACCTCTGGCTCCTCGGGAGCTGTGCGCCACCAACTAGTGCCTCCCATGTGCATACGTGAAGTAATGTGACCACTACTGGTGGTTATAGCTCAATAAGTACATGTGTGCATTTTTAAATCCCTATTTATCGAAGACACCAATAATGTGGGAAAATTATCCTAAGCAATTTTAAAACCTACTCACTTTCCTGCATGTCTCAAACACATGATGAAAATTAGTGAATATCATTGAAAAGGAGTTTATGCACCAGGGAAATGCAATCATCGTTGTACCTGATATTTAATTCATTGGATTTTTCAAAAAATTGTTGTTGGGATAGGAATCTGTTATAAAAGTCATGAAGTCACCGAAACTGATCGTTGAGAAAACCCACGTTGATAGAGACTGCACTCTTGCGATTAATGCTGAAAACTTCAAAAATCTGCCATGCATCTTTCACTGATTTACCAGCAAGATTCTTACTTCTTGTTCTATGTGGTAATCTTCCATTAGGAGTGTGTTAGGGTTCAAAATATTGTTGTTGGTTAGTTGTTTTTAGGAACCTTAGGCCATGATTAAATTTTCCTCCTTCATCGAATTTAACCTTTCCTCTTACGAATCACCTTGTGTTTGGCTTTGCTTGCATATAATTATCCACCTACAAGAAGTGGTGTCACCCACATGCAAAAGGATATAAGCCACTCTTGCCTATGCTATGTGGATGGAATGTGGTTGAGCTTGTGTAGGGCATCATCAGTGGATGATGTTTGATTGGTCACTAGCCACCTGAAATCAGGTCATTCCATGGCCCTAAGTTACACTAGGAGGATGGAGGTAATGTGGGGGGAAGGACGAGTGGGGGTGTAATGGTGCGATGGTGGCAGGTTCACCATTAATCTACCAATATTATTTTTTGTCATTCCTTTCCTATCCAGATATCGTGAGGTAATAAGGTCGATCATATGGAGTGCCTGATATCATAATAATAACCCTTGTGGCTAAATTAACCTTCAATATTAATAAATAAACAAATTATCCAGATCTCAAGCAAGGAGTCTATTTGGACCAATTATTTCTTATGCAACTATCTTCAACAACATAGTTCCTCAAAAAAAAAATTAGCAAAGGAGTGCAATGGCTCCTTTTGGTCACAAATGGCCTCAAAATTGTGGAATTTCTCCTCACATATATGATTTTCTTCTGATCTTCAAAAAAACATTAATTTTCTTCAACTAAGAAAATTTTTCTTGCCCACACCAAGAAATTCTGGTTACCCTCTGGTTTTTACCAAGGGTATTCAGTGCAAGGGTAATTTTTGCCCTCTACCAGCTTTTAAGATTCACAAACAGATGTTGTGGTTGGCCTCAAGCTAATTTCACACATGCACCTACCTAGGATATTGATGAACTAGTTGTAACTCAACTAGACACCTAGCAAAGAAGTGGTAAACTTGCCATCCTTCTTGCAAAAAAAACTATCCTTAGCTCTAATTACAAATAACGTAAAACTCAAACATGAAGTTGATTATTCATTAGGAATAGTAGAATATATAAGCTTACAAAGAATATCATGTAGGTTAAGTGGTTGCAACAATTTGCCAAACATGGCCAACCACTTAACTAAAAGATAACAATTTGCTAATCTAGGATGAAAACTAACTGCTAGAAGACAAAGCATAACTTTAAAAACTAACTAAACATCCAAACAACTTATCAACCTATTTCCAACATGGGCATACTAAGCCTCACATGAATACAAAGTGCAAGAAATAGTAAATAATAAAATAATAACTTATAATTATAATTAACCCTAAGGTATAATAATCATATCCTCTACACCACCACTACAAACGAACCAAGTGTCCCACACAAGGGACACAAAAATAGATCAACACCAAGGTAGGAAAGGTCTGACAAGCAGAATCCTGCTCAAATCAAAATTTGAAAATTTTCCTCCTCAAGGGGTCTCCCTAGCACGTCTAATAGGTGGGACTATTCCAGATATTGATCCCAACCAACCACCAACAACAAGAGATGTAGAGGCGCCTTGGCTAGAATGCTACTGAGCAAGATTTAAACTTTGAAAATTTTCCTTCTATGAGGAGTCTTCCAAAGGAAAATAAAGTTGATTGGAGCCTGAAACAAACCCAAAAATAAAAATCCACTATCTAGAAACACATCCAAATTGGAAATAAAAGGCCTGTCTAGCCTTTGAAGTAGAAAAGGTAGCCATCTTGGCCCCTATGAAACTCCTTGGAAACAAGGGATCAAGGACAAGTTCAATGGTAAGCTTTGCTCTCCTAAGAAAAGGGAGCAAAGACGCATGCTTGCTGGAAGATAGGAGGCCCTCCTACCCCCTAGCAAGACAAAGGAAATGAAAGTGAACATAGCACCTCCAAGAAGAATCTAAAAAATATACAGAACATGAGCACCTTTTAAAAGTGAAGGATTTAAAACAGCTTGCACGCTCAAACACCCGAAGAAAGTCTCACACAATACTATCATGAGAAGGGAGCTTCACACATTTATATGGTGAGACGGGATCTTAGCTCGTGTAGACAATAAAGAGGAAGATTCATTTGATAAGGTGCCAAGATGGGAGGTTTGTTGGGTTAGGTTTCGAGATGGGAGGTTCACTGGGTTAGGCATTGATGCAGGACCTTCACTTGCGAAAGGTGCGAGGTGGCTGCTTTGATTTAACTAGTTGAAGATACATTTCGGAATGCTCAAGCACAATTTTCAAATCATAAGAAGTAGCTTCACGTGGTTAAGTAGCGAGACGACCGCTTTGTTGCTTCAAACAGTGAGATGGTTACTTCAAGCAAGGAAGATGTCAATCTACCACTTTGGGGTAGGCAGATTCTGAAGTGTAACTTCGACCGATATGGAATCGAATTTCTACTTCGGGCCAACAAGAGCCCACTTTAACTTCAGGTGAAAGATTCTCCAAGGCTAAAAAAAGAAACAAGGTGACACAAAGTCGAGGAATAAAGCAAAACAAAGATTTTATTTATGTAAATGGATTACTATGCTTTCTTTGAAGCTTTTATAGACATTTGCAAATAGTTGTACACACAAAACTAAGATCTCCAGAATTTGTTATTCAGTTCTGCAGACCTCTTCTGTTTTTGCTCTACCTCTCGCTACGCAAAATTCCAACTCCATCGGTATTTATAGCTAAAAATGAGGATAGGGGTGGGAAAGGCTCAACAAATTTCTAACTTGAGTTTAATGCAAAAGTAGGATTTTTGACAAATCATTGAACTGCAACTACCCGTACACTTGAAATTGTAGTGATCGTATTTGTGGCGATACTATCTATCATAGAATCCTTTAGGTGTCAAATATGGTCTAATTTGCTAACACCCTCCTTTAAACAAAATTTCACAAAGACTTTGATGCCCATCAATTCTCGTAGCCTATTGAAGTCCTCCTTCAAAGGTTTTTTGAAAATATCAGCTACCTGCTCCTTGGACCTATAAAATAGTAACTGAATTTTGTTGAGTTTTACTAGCTCCCTAATGAAATGATATTGAATTTCAATGTGCTTCATCTGGCCATGAAACACTGGATCCTTCGATAGTGCTATGGTGGAATTGTTGTCACCATTTCAGTGGATGATTCAATTCATCCAATATTCTTTGTAGCCATACTTCCTGGCATGCAGCTGATGTGGCGGTAACATTCTCTTCCTCAGCAGTGGACAACACAACTATTGGTTGCTTCTTGGATGACCATGAAACTGCTCCCGATCCAAGATGGAAATCATAGCTAGAAGTGCTCTTATGATCATCAGTGCTGTCAGCCCAATTACTATCTATGTCGCCCTCCAGTTCTAGCTGGTCCTTTGTGGCATAAAATATTCTATTGGTCCGCATCCCATTGACATAGTGATGCAGGAGCATCCAACGAAAGGCAAAATATCGCAAAGTAGAAAAAATGTCATGATATCGCGACATGTTGGCAAAGAAGAAAAAGTTTCGCGATATCGTGACATGTCACGTTTTCACGACTCTGGAAGGAGAGAGAAGGCATAGAGAAAAAATATCATGATTTCGCGACATGTTGCGAAATTGCGATCGAAAGAAGACAGGAAAGGCATGGAGCAAAAATGTCACAATTTCGTGACATGTCACGAAATCACGATCGAAAGAAGACAGGAAAGGCACGAAGAAAAAATGTTGCGATTTCATGACATGTCGCGAAATAACGATCGAAAGAAGACAGGAAAGGCCCGAGAAGAAAATGTCAGAATTTTGCGACATGTCATGAAATTGCAGTTGAAGGAGCAGAAAGAAAGCAAGGAAGGAAACTATCGCGATATCGCGACATGTCATGATTTCATGACCCAAAACAGAGAAAGAAAGCAGAGAGCAAAGTTGTCGCGATATCATGACATGTCATGATTTCACGACCCGAGAGGCGAGGAGGAAGCAGAAAGGAAAGATGTCACGATATCGTGACCAAAAATGAGAAAGAAGAGACGAAAAGGAAAGATGCCACGATATCGTGACATGTCGTATTATCGTGACCAAAGGACGATAGAAAGAGCAAAGGAGAAAAAGTGTCACGATATCGTGACATGTCGTTATTTCACGACCAAAGGACGAGAGAAGGCACAAAGGAGAAAAAGTGTCATGATATCGCGACATGTCACATTTTTGTGACCCAATGACGAGAGGAGGCAGAAGATAGAAAAGTGTCGCGATATCATGACATGTTGCATTTGCACGACAAGAAGACGAGGGGAGGCGCAAGAGATAAAAGTGTCATGATATCGCGACATGTCACATTTTCATGACTCGAGAAAGGCAGGAAGGCAGAAAATGAAAAGTGTCACGATATCGCGACATGTCGCATTTTCATGACTCGAAAAGGGTAGGAAGGTAGAGAAGCCAAAAGTGTCGCGATATCTTGACATGTCGCATTTTTGCGACTCGAAGGAGGCAGGAAGGCAGAGAAGCCAAAAGTGTCACGATATCGTGACATGTCACATTTTCATGACTCGAAGAGGGCAAAAAGGCAAAGAAGCCAAAAGTGTTGCGATATAGCGACATGTCGCATTTTTGTGACTCGAAGAGGGCAAGAAGGTAGAGAAGCCAGAAGTGTCGTGATATCACGACATGTCGCATTTTCATGACCAAACAAAATAAAAGAAAGGGCAGGCGGTTACAGGAGCCGTTATAGAGGAAATTTTTGAGCGATGGGTATACCGAACATCATCATTGGTTGACAGGTGGACAGAGTCTACAGTGGCAGCATTGAACAACACATGGCACCAAGGTGCAGTGAAAGCAGACGAAGATCAAGAGTCGAAAATAAAGTCATTTCGAAAGCCAAGACAACGAAGAGGCATGAGAAATGAAATGAAGGGTCAGAAAATGGGAACGGAGAGTCACACAAGAGATTTTAAAAGGGGAAGCGAAGGCATGCACAAGGGTCGAAAAACTATTGAGACATAGTTGTAGACGTGAAGGCAAGAGGGCCATTCTGGACCTGTTTAGGTTGTTTTTCTTCCAGAGTTGGAAATGTTGTAATAGAAAAAAAAATAAACTACCTTTCGAGATAAAGGAGTTTATTTGGCAGACTGCTGCCATTATTGTAAATTTTTCCAAGTTTAATGAATGAGAATTTTAGAACTTTGGGAGGAGTGATTGTGGCTCTCCATCAAGTGGTATCAGAGTGGGAGTTCCTGAGTGTGTGAGTAGATCACCAAAAGTGAGGCAGTTTGCACCAGGATTTGTGGAAGGATTGTGAGAAGAGAGTGAAGAAAAATGCCTCCATGAAGAAATCATGGTGGTGGAAGAAATGTGGTACCTGAAGAAGATTTCAAAGCTTTGCAGAGGCAAGTGCAAGCCCTACAAGAGGAGTTGTGAAGAGGGGTGTAACCAAGGAGAGAAGACCATAGTGAAGATGAAGCTTGGGAGGTTGATGATCCATCGGTTGAAGAAGCAACGGATCCTACAAAAGCTAGATTAGTTAAGGCCATATCTCAGATCGGGAAGAAGGCAAAGTTTGATGTCTCCACGTATTGTGGGAGTCTCAATCTAGAGGAGTTGATTGATTGGATCAATGATATGGAGGAATATTTTGAGTATGAGGAGGTTGTAGATCTAGATTGGATCAAGTTTGCAAAAACAAAGTTGAAAGGCCATGCTTGCATAGGGTGGAAAGAAGTGCAGCTAGAAAGAAATAGAGGAGGAAAGGAAAATATAACCATATGGGATCGAATGGTAGAGAAGTTGAAGAGACAGTTTATTCCTGTAGATTACGAATTGGACCTGTTGAGAAAAATGCAGAGTTTGAAACAGTCAAAAAAATCTATCAAAGAATATAAAGAGGAGTTCTACCAGATCTCAATCAAAACTGGCCATTCATAGGCTAACAGGGAGAAGGTGGCCCGTTACATCAATGGGTTGAGAATCAGTATTCAAGAAGAATTGAGTCTGGTTAGGATGAGAACCATTGAGGATGCTTACCATTTTGCTCTAAAAGTTGAAGAGAAGCTGAACAGAAGGTTTGAGGGTAAGAAGAAAGGAAGAGGTCATGGAGAAAGAACTGGTGGAAGAATAGATGGAGGACGATATGAGAAGAAAGAAGAATCTAGCAACAGTCAGTATAAGAAGGGAGATAATGATTATAGACCCCGTGATCAGAACAATGTCTACCCAAGAGGAAGAGGTAGATCTGGACGTGGGTATGGAAGAGGAGGATTTCGTGGAACCTGTTTCCATTATGGAGAAGAGGGACATCGGGCATATGAGTGTCCCCAACACCAAGAGAGGATGAATAGGATACTTGAGGGTCATGCCAGAGATGTTGTAGCAGATGAAGGTGCTAAATAAAAACATTCTGAGGATACAAAGAGAGGAGGAGTTATGGTCACAAGGAGAACCTTGTTGAATGAGGAGAAAGGACCAAACCAGAGGAGGAGCCTATTCCGCACAAGGTGCAAATGTTCAGGTAAGGTCTGTAATGTTATTATAGATAATGGTAGTACTAATAACTTGGTCTCTGAAGAAATGGTTACTAAGTTATAGCTAGAGAGGAGGAGACACCCGCATCCATAATGGATTGCATGGTTGCAGAAGGACCATAGGGCATTCATCAGTGAACAATCCTTAGTCAAGTTCAATATTGGGAGATACCAGGATGAGGTCTTGTGTGATGTTTTGCCTATGGATGCTTGCCATGTGTTGTTGGGAAGGCCATGGTAATTTGAAAGACGTGCGGTGTATGATGGGCACGTGAATACTTACTCTCTAATGAAAGGTGGAGTGCGCCACAAGTTGAAGCCATTGAAGGAGATGGATGAAAAGAGTTTGTTGACAATAATGAGAGTGGAAGTTGTGGAGTTTGAAGAACTTAAGGGTTTGTACCCTGCAGACCTAGATTTTGCTGAAGCTTGGAGAGCTTGTACAACCCCAATTAAAAAGAAGGTGACAGAACAGTACCAAAGTGAAGGTCACTTCTCAATCCACCCCGGTTGTTTGATGTAGGAGCATCCAATGAAAGGCAAAATACCGCAAAGTAGAAAAAATGTCACGATATCGCGACATGTCGGAAAAGAAGAAAAAGTGTCATGATATCATGACATGTCACGTTTTCGCAACTCAAGAAGGAGAGAGAAGGCGCAGAGATGTCATGATTTCATGACATGTCACAAAATCATGACCGAAAGAAGACAGGAAAGGCACGAAGCAAAAATGTCACGATTTCATGACATGTCGCGAAATCATGACCGAAAGAAGACATGAAATGCACGGAGCAAAAATGTCACGATTTCATGACATGTCGTGAAATCATGACCGAAAGAAGACAGGAAAGGCCAGAGAAGAAAATATCGCAATTTTGTGACATGTCGCAAAATTGTGGTCGAAGGAGCAGAAAGAAAGCAAGGAAGGAAACTTTCACGATATCGTGACATGTCACGATTTCACGACCCGAAACAAAGAAAGAAAGCAGAGAGCAAAGTTGTCACGATATCGTGACATGTCATGATTTCATGACCCAAGAGGCGAGGAGGAGGCAGAAAGGAAAGATGTCGCAATATCGTGACATGTCATGATTTCATGACTGAAAATGAGAAAGAAGAGCCAAAAAGGAAATATGTCGCAATATCGCGACATGTCGCATTATCGTGACCAAAGGATGAGAGAAAGCGCAAAGGAGAAAAAGTGTCACGATATCGTGACATGTCACATTTGAGTGACCAAAGGACGAGAGAAGGTGCAAAGGAGAAAAAGTGTCACGATATCATGACATGTCGCATTTTCGTGACCCAATGACGAGAGGAGGCACAAGAGAGAAAAGTGTCGCAATATCATGACATGTCGCATTTGCACGACCAAAAGACGAAGGAGGCGCAAGAGACAAAAGTGTCGCGATATCACAACATGTCACATTTTTGTGACTCGAGAAAGGTAGGAAGGCAAAAAAGCAAAAGTGTCGCGATATCGTGACATGTCACATTTTCACGACTCGAAAAGGGCAGGAAGGCAGAGAAGCCAAAAGTGTCGCGATATCGCGACATGTCGCATTTTTGTGACTCGAAGAGGATAGGAAGGCAAAGAAGCCAAAAGTGTCATGATATCGTGACATGTCACATTTTCACGACTCGAAGAGGGCAGGAAGGCAGAGAAGCCAGAAGTGTTGCAATATCGCGACATGTCGCATTTTTACGACCAAATAAAAGAAAATAAAGGGCAGGAAGTTATAGGAGCCGTTACATAGGAAATTGTCAAGCAGTTGGTATATCGAACGTCATCATTGGTTGATAGGTGGACAGAGTCTACAGTGGTAGCACTGAACAACACGTGGCACCAAGGTGCAGTGAAAGCAGACGAAGATCAAGAGTCGGAAAGAAAGGCATTTCGAAAGCCAAGACAACAAAGAGGCACGGGAAATGAAATGAAGGGTCAGAAAATGGAAACAGAGATTCACGCCAGATATTTTAAAATGGGAAGCGAAGGCATGCACAAGGGTCAAAAAACTATTGAGACATAGTTGCAGATGTGAAGGCAAGAGGGCCATTTTGGACCTGTTTAGGCTGTTTTTCTTCTAGAGTTGGAAATGCTATAATAGAAAAAAAATAAACTACCTTTCGGGATAAAGGATTTTATTTGGCAGACTACTGCCATTATTGTAAATTTTTCCAAGTTTAATGAATGAGAATTTGAGAACTTTGGGAGGAGCGATTTTGGCTCCCCATCACATAGTGTAGGATCCTTTTTCCTGCTTGCCAGTGTGTGTCATTCAGATCTCCATAAATATACTAATTAAGCTCACTTCGAACATCAAATATGGCTGAGTTGCAGTTAAATACATGAGACTTCCAACTAGCCTCTTAAATAGAGTTGGATCAATATTTCTATTGGAACCCATCATGCTCATCTTTAGACATGTCGCAACAGGTGTGATGGCAGGTTTTTTGTCCTCTATATTAAACCTCTTTAGGACATACCTCGCATGCTTACCTTGAGAAATGAAGATTCCATATACTGATTGGTCAACTTCAATGCTTATAAAGTACTTCATCAGCCACAAGTCCATCATCTTGAACTCCTTATTCATGGTTGTTCTAAACTAGTCAAACATTACATAACTATTGCTAGTATATATCAGATCGTCCACATACAAGGAGACAATTATCATCCCTCCTTATTCATTTTTATTTAGGTACACGACATTCTCATATGGTCATTTCATGAAGCTATTATCCTAAAAATAGTCATCAATCTGATTGGACCATTCCCTGGGTGCTTGCTTCAACCCATAGAGGATCTTCTTCAGATTCAGGACCTTGCCTTTATGTCCTTCCAACTAATAGCCTGGTGGCTGGTCTATGTAAACCTCCTCTTCCAACACTCTATTGAGGAAGGAAGATTTGACATCCATCTAGTAAACACTCCAACCCTTATGAGCTGCTAATTCCTAGGATCATTCTGACTATGTCAAATTGGGCTACAGGTGCATACACTTCGTGATAGTCAATTCCTAACTTTTGCTTATAGCCTTTCACCACTAATAAAGCCTTATGCATTAAACTTCATTTTGTATACTCATTTGACCCCAATGGTCATCTTCCTTGCTGGGAGATCCATAAAATTCCATGTCTCATTCTTCTCTATAGATTCTATCTCTTCATCCATTGCCTTCACCCATTTACAATTTTGACTTGGTTATTCAAACGAAATTGGATCACACTCAAAAATTAAAGCAAAATCAAAAAGTTCTTCAGCTATCTAATTTCAGGTTACCTCATATATGTCTTGCAAGCTCCTGATCTTCATGAGTATCCTCAATTTGGAAATCCTGCTTGCAAGTGGAGGTGACCATGATGATGAGGCTATGCTGCTTCTAGCACCACTGTTACTAATTGGAGCTACAAGTGGTTGCACACTATTTTCCTCCAAGTGTTCAGATTCAATGACTGCTTCCTCTAGTTGGTCAATATTTGATTTCTAGTTCTAGGCTTCATCCTCCAGGAACTTCATATCTCGGTTGATCACAAGCTTCTTTGTCACAGGATAATACAACCTATGTGCCTTCGTTTGTTCATTGTACCCTATGAAGATACACTTCTCTACTTTGTCATCCAACTTCTACCTCTTCTCATATGGAACATGTGCATATGCTATGCACCTGAAAACCCTCAAATGATCCACACTCAACTTTTGATTGGTCCAAGACTCTTGAGGAATCTTTTCCTTCATGCTCTTGGTAGGACATATGTTTAGCAGATAAACTGCACAGGCTACAACTTCTACCCAGAACTCATGCGGTAATCCTTTTTCCTTCAGCGTACTCTATGTCAACTCCATAATCATTTTGTTCTTCCTATCTACTACATCATTCTATTGTGGTGTGTCTCTGATAGTAAGCTACCTACGAATTTCATTTACCTTATAGAAATTATGGAATTCGTTGGAGATGTATTCACCTCCACCATCTATCCTAAGTTTCTTCACCTGGTAACTACTCTGTTTCTCAACTAGAGCCTTGAAATCCTTGAATTTAGCAAATGATTCTGACTTCTATTTTATGGGATAAACCCATGTTCTTCAAATGAAATCATCAATGAAGGTTAGGAAGTATTTGTTATAAAAATGTGATGGTCTGCATTAGACCGTAAATGTTTGAGTGCACTAGCTCCAATGGTTGTGAAGCTCTACAATAATATCTTGTAGGGAATGCATCCCTGTGCTACTTGCCAACTAGACAACCTTCATAAACTTGATTCAATTTCTCAATAAGGGGTAAACCCTTCACCATCTACTTCTTGTGCAACAAGTTCAGGCCACTGAAACTTAGGTGATCAAATATGAGATGCCACAACCAGGTAGCATCCTTCACAACTACACTAAGAGACATCAGAGATTCATTCTGAATCTATACCAAAATTATTTTGTTCTTCATCATGGACATTGTTGCAATCTTCCCATGCTCTCTATCTCTGATGGTAAGACTCCATCATTAAACTGAATAGTGTGCTCCTTCTGCACAAGTTGTTCAACACTCAACAAGTTATGTTTCAATCCAGGAATATAATATACATCATAGATATGCTTTCTTTCACCATTTTTGGTATGAATAAGGATTTTTCCTTTACCCTTAACATGAACCTTGTTGTTTTTCCCTATATTTACTACAAACTGGACTATTTCATCTAGTTGTGAGAACATATCTTTGTTACTAGTCATGTGGTTGCTACACCCACTATCGAGATACCAGACATTCTTCTAGCTCTCCTCATTAATACTGCATGTCAACAACATGTTTCCATAGGCATATCTACACTCTACATATCCAGTTTCATCTATGTAGTGTGTTTTCTATTGGTTATCCTTGGCCATCTTCTTTTTGCACTTAGATATATAGTGGTCAAACTTCTTGCAATAATAGCATTGGATATTGGATTTGTCCTTCTTATGATTAGATCCTCATTGTTGATTATGGTCACTGCCTCTTCCTCCTACTTAATGGAAGTTGCAGTTGGTCTCCCTGGAATTGTAGTTTGAACTTCATCCTTGCTTGTGGCCTTTCCCACACTTGCATCTACCTATTCCTCCTTGAGAACTAGAGGATCCTTGGTGGGTTTCTTGTTTATCACTATATAGGAATGAGACATACACCTTAAAATATTGCTCTAATGAGTACTGAGTTCAGTGGCTCAGCCTCTGCTCATGTGTTTACAGAGAACCCATGAGCTCATCCATAGAGAGGGTTGTAAAATCCCTTGATTCTTTGATAGTAATCATCACAGAGTAAAACTTTACAGGTAGACTTCTTAGAATCTTCTTCATAATTATCTAGTTTTGCATAATCTCTCCATTCAACTGCATCTAGTTGATGACATCTGTTGTTTGGGTTAAGAAGTGGCTCATGTACTCGAACTCACTCATATGTAGGTTTTCAAACTCCATCCTTAAAATCTGCAACTTCACCAACTTCACCTTGTTGGTGCCCTAATAAGAACTGGCTAAATTTTCCTAAGGTTCCTTTGCTTTGCTTGTGATTGCAATCCATGGGAAAATTGTCTCATCAACTGCCTGCATGATGTAAAATAGAACCTTCTGGTTCTTATTTCAATTTTCCTTTAGCAGGTATTTATCTTATTGGGAGAGTGCTGCTAGTGCTACTGCATCTATCAGTTCTGCATATCCATTCTTGACCAATTCCCAAAGCTCCTGAGACCCAAACTAAATTTTCATCTAGATGCTCTAGTAATCATAGTTTTTGTCATTGAACTATGGGATCTACAACTGTAATGAGATATTTATTGAAGTAATTACTTTAATCTTCCACAGGATGACATTGAAGCTCTGATACCAATTTGAAGGATTTAAAATAGTTCTCATGATAAAATAATCAAAGAAATTCTTGCACAATAATATTGCGAGAAGGAAGCTTCACACATTTATTTTGCGAGATGAGAGCTTCACTCGTGCAAACATCAAGGAGCAAGCTTTGTTGGATAAGGTGCCAAGACGGGAGGTTCATTGGGTTAGGTAGAAATTTAGGACCTTTGATTGTGGAAGGTACGAGGTGGTTGCTTCGATTTAACTAGTTGAAACTACATTTTGAAAGGCTCAAGCATGATGTTCAAATTACAAGAAGCAACTTTGCATGGTTAAGCAACAAGGTAACTACTTCACTGCTTCAAGCAACAAGATGGATGATTCAGGAAAGGAAGCCATCGACCTACCACTTTGAGGTAGGAAGAGCTCGAAGGGAAACTTTGGCCGATATGGCACCAAAGTTCTACCTTGGCACAGTAAGAGCCCACTTGAACTTTAGGGGAAATATTCTCCGAGGTTGAGAAAAGAAACAAGGCGACGCAAAGTGGAGGAATAAAGTAAAACAAAGATTTTATTTATGTAAATAGATTACAATGCTTGCTTTGAAGCTTTTATAGACATCTACAGATAGTTGCAGGATAAACACAAAACTAAGAGCTCCAGAATTAGCTATTCGATTCTACATATCTTTTTTGTTGCTGCTCTACCTCTCGCTATGCAAAATGCCAATTGCACCTGTATTTATAGCTAAAAATGAGGGCATGGGCGAGAAAGGTTCACCAATTATTTGACTTGAGTTTAATGCAGAAGTACAATTTTTGACCAATTGTCGGACTGCAACTACCCACACGTTTGAAATTATGTCGATCAAATTTGTGGCGATATAGTCTATTAGAGAATCCTTTAGGGGTCAAATATGGTTTAATTTTCTAAAAAAAAGGTCCTGAAGAGCTGAGAAAGCTTAAAGGGGACTTCTTGCCTCCTTGAGAACATGGCTCTAAGAGAAACCTGAAGGGGCCATCCTAACCCTTACAAGCAGAAAGACTAAATACCAACCCCTCCGAAATGCACGGGAGCATCTTTGAAAGGCATGGGACTAGTAGTCATAGCACCACCAAGAAATATTTTCACCACCAAGAGAATCTTGAAAATATTTTTGAAAAAAACTATTCGAGATTAAAGAAAGGGGGTCTTCCCAGCCAAAAGTATTGAAGGAACCCTTGAAAATGGAAGAGGACAACACAAAGACTCTACTACAACCCAAAGTAAGGGCATCCAAAGAGACAAACCAACAACCAATAGGAAAATAGGCCTAAGAAAACCCTAATTCTTGTAGGCTCCAACGGCGCTAGCCTAACTGAAACTAAGGCAAAATTCACAGAAGGAGGGCCTATCCCAGCAAACAAAAACCCTAGCACCAGTTCCTACTCTCGATTCTACTTCTTTTGCTCACTCACTCGCAAAGACGCTCCCATATCCTCCCTTCCAAGTTATATTCATTTAAACTACTTTAAATAATTCAGTTTATTGTCATAATTATGATATTATAATTTTTTGTATAATTTTTTTTAAAAATATCTACTATATATATCATTGAATTGGCACTTAAATTGAAAAGTAATCACGTAAAATAAATCAAATGGGAAGGTGATTCCTTAGCTATAAAGTTCTTTTCATTATTTCTAAAACCCTTTTAATATTTATTTATTTCCAACTATGTTCAAATAGTAATGGCCACTAATTTCATTGTTATGTTCTCTCTTAATTTTCATAAGCAAATTCTAAACAATGATCTGAATAGATTATACTCCAGTGTGACAACCACTATGATTTTTCCATAACGACTCAATTGTGTTGTTGAAAAATAAAAATGCAACTACGCCCATCGATTGAAAACAATGTGTAAAATAAAAACCATCTTAATGCAATGATATTAAAAAATATCCCTGTATAAATATAAATCAAGTGTAAAATTAGCACCTCTTGGACCGCAAACTGCTCTTCAACTCATTATCAATCTGTATGACTATTTTATGTCTCCAACTAATTTTATTTAACTTTTCTAACATTTGTTTGTATATGCCATATTCTGAATCAAGCACCCACTTGAAAGATGTTACAAATATTAACCCAGATTTCCCTCTACCCAACTACGCTCCAAACTTGGGCGCTACCAGACTGCACTCATGAAAATCAAAAAACCTGGGCATCTCGCTTAAAAATTTGATGTAATGTCGTACATGTTAGTTTTCCAATCAGTATTTATTTCTTATGTGCGAGTTAGGCAATTGGTTAAATTCATTCATGCATGGTTGGTGATTGGCTTCTTCTGCTCTGCTATATAAACCCTTGTTCTATTAGTTTTTTGGGGCAAGAAGTGGAGACCACAGTAGTCATTCACAGAATAGCAGAAGATAACATATGTTAGTGAGTAGAGTGCTTATCTGACTCAGACCCGAGCAACAGTATCGATATTTTTATTTTGTTTCTTCGTCTATCCTGCAATCTCATCTACAGAAGTTGTAAACCCTCTGTTGAGGATATATATAACCTATTTTTCTAATACAAATAATCTTTTAGCCATTTTTTGGGTAATTGGGATTCTATTTATTTTTTCTACATCGTTGTATGATTTTATCATTTTGTTTTATTGAGTTCATCTATAACACTGCACTTTGTACTTAGAATTAATTCTTGGAGGTGTTCGAGCACAACTTGTGCATTATTTTAACAAGTGGCTAAGAGATAGTAATTGGCCACTTACAAAATCATATCCATTGTCATACATTTCAGTCTAGGACTACTGACACTGCTCTCAAAGTTTAGAAACTTCAAATGACGACTTATATTTTTATCTAAGTGTTGAATTCGTGTGCCTCCCAACTTCGAGAAAGTCTCACTACAATGCCCGAAAGCATAGCAAAACCCAGCAGTGCTGCACCTAGTGTGCATCCTTGGCTAAGTATTTGGTTGTAGTCTGCTGTAGCGCAGTCCGACTGTGCACGCTCTTTTTTATGTAGCCGGATGGGAACAAGCAAATATTTTTTTTTAAGTCCTTGGACAGTCACCCGACTACGCAGCGCAGTCAAACTGTGCACTCTTTGACTTGCACAGTCAGGTGTTGACTGGCTGCTTCTTCCCACTATCATGGTTTTTTGACCACATAGTCTGACATTGCAGGCGATCTAAACGCACTTGAGGGAATCTAAAAAATAAAACAAAACTTCAATTTTGTATCAGATTCGTAGTACCCTTGATGTAGATACTAAAATAATAATGGCTTTCGATAGAAACTATTTACTGTAGTTACAAATCCCATTCTTCAACGAAAAGAACTACAATTACTAGAGCATTCAGATGAAGATCTTGTTCGAATCTCAAGAGTTATGGGAGTTAGTCAAGAATGACTACACAGAACCGATAGATGTAGTAGCACTGGCCACCCTCTCCCAAGAAGACAAGGACCTATTAAAGGAAAACATGAAGAAGCACCAGAAGGCCCTCTTATACATCATGCAAGCATTTGAAGAGACCATATTCTTGTGGATCACATCGGCCACCAAGGGGAAGCATGCCTAGGTGATTCTGGCCAGCTCATATCAGGGCACCAACAATATGAAGTTCATGAAGTTGCAAATATTGAGGAGAGAATTTGAGAACCTGTAGATGAGTTAGTCCAAGTCCATGAGCGACTTCTTCACCTGGATAATGGACATCATCAACCAGATGCAGTTGAATAGAGAAATTTTGTAGAGCTATAGAATCATAGAGAATATTCTTAGAAGTTTGCCTACAAAATTTGACTCTATCATGATTATGATAGAGGAGTTGAGGGATCTGAAAAACTTCTCGACAGATGAGCTCATGGGTTCATTGTAGACACATGAGCAGAGGTTGAGCCATTCATCTTAGACCTCTTTGGAGAAGGCATTCAAGGCTCAAGTCTCATTTTGAGACAATGGTAGACAAGAATCCCACCAAGGCGCCTCTAGTTCTCAAGGAGGAAGAGGCAGAGGTAAGCATGGGAAAGGCAACAAGCAAGGAGGACGATCAAACCCTAGTGAGGGAGAGACCAATTGAAACTTCATTAGCAAGGAGGAAGAGGCGATGTAAAGAACCAACAAGCTAAATCTTGTCATAAGAAGGACATGTCAAAGGTCCAGTGATACTATTACAAGAAATCTGGTCATTACATCTCATAGTGCAAAAAGTGAATGGCCAAGGAGAATTAGTAGCAGGCCCATTATACGGATGAAGAAAAAAATGCGACAGGAGGGAACGTGTTGCTAACATGCAACATTGAGGAGTTCCAGAAGAACGTCTTTTATCTGTATATCGGGTGCAACAACCATATGATAGAGAACAAGGAAATGTTCTCACAACTGGATGAAACACTCCAATTTGAGGTGAATATGGGGAATAAAATCAAGGTTTTCATGGTGGGGAAACGAAAGATCCTCATTCACACCAGGCACGATGAACATAAGTAGATTTTTGATGTCTACTATGTGCTTGGTCTGAAGCACAACCTACTGAGCATTGGACAACTCGTGTAGAAGGGACATACAGTCTAGTTCAAATATAGAGTATGAACCATTAGAGACAAGTTGTATGGATAGATTTCTACGGTGTCCGTGATAAAAAACAAAATATTTCTATTGTAGATTCATAACAAATATTTGATGTCTCTAAGTGCAGTTATGAAGGATGCTACATGCCTATGGCATTTAAGGTTCAGTCACCTAAGTTTCAATGGCCTGAATCTACTGCACAAGAATCAAAAGTGGGTGAAGGCGATGGATGAGGAGATAGAAGCCATTGAGAAGAATGACACGTGGAAACTTGCATATCTCCCAACAGGGAAGAAGACCATTAGGGTCAAGTGGGTGGATAAGATGAATTTCAATGCCCAAGGAGAAGTTGACAGACACAAGTCTAGATTGGTGGCAAAGATCTACAAGTAGAAGTTAGGCATTGATTACCATGAGGTATATGCACTTGTAGCTCGACTTGACACAGTGAGGATGATCCTTACACTAGAAGCTCAGAAGGGCTGGAGTGTTTACTAGATGGACATCAAGTCAGCATTCCTCAATGGTGTGTTAGAGGAGGAGGTCTAAATAGACCAGCCACCTAGTTACAAGATTGAAATCTAGGAGGGCAAAGTCTTGAAGTTGAAGAAGGCCCTGTATGGTTTGAAGCAGGTGCCCCAGGCATGGTACAACCATATTGATAGTTATTTTTAGGAGAATGGGTTTGTCAAATGCCTATATGATCACACCCTGTACAGGAAGACAAATGAATAAGGGGAGCTCATAATAGTCTACCTCTATGTGGACAATTTGATTTAAAATGGCAACAACAATGTCCTGTTCGACCCATTCAAAACAACCATGAAGAAGGAGTTTGAGATGACGGTATTAGGGCTGATGAAGTATTTTATCAACATCGAAGTTTCCCAATCATGAGATGGCATCTTCATTTCTCAGGGTAAGTATGCAAAGGATGTCCTAAAGTGATTTATGATGGAGGACAACAAACCTGCCATCACACCTGTTGCCATAGGTTTGAAGTTGAACAAGTTGGTTTCAGGTAGGAACGTTGATCCAACTTTATTTAAAAGGAAATTTGGGAGTCTGATGTATTTGACTGTAACTCGGCTAGATATCATGTTCAAATTCAGCTTTATTAATTGATTTATGGAGACTCTAAATGATTCACATTGGCAAGCAGACAAGTGCATCTTGTGCTATGTCAATGGGATGTGAAACCATGGCATATTCTATGCTAGATGATACCAATTAGATTTTTTGGGCTACACAGACGGTGACTAGGATGGCAGCATCGATGATCGGAAGAGCACCTTCGGGTATGATTTCCATCTCAAATTAGGGGCAGTATCATGGGTGTCCAAGAAGCAAACTATAATTGTGTTGTCCACTATAGAAGCAAAATATGTCGCTACCACGTCAGCCACATGCTAGGCAGTTTGGCTGCAAAGAGTTTTGGGTGAACTAAACTATCCTTTGGAAGGCACGATAATAGTTTTTTATGAAAACAATTCCACCATTGCACTGTCAAAGTATCTAGTGTTCCATGGTCAGATTATGCATATCGACATTCGGTTTCACTTCATCAAAGAGCTTGTGATGTTCGATGAAATTCAGCTGAATTTCTGTAGATCCAAAGAGCAGTTGGAAAATATTTTCACAAAGCCTTTGAAGGAGGAAGACTTCAGCAAATTGTGAGAGTAGCTAGAAGTCAAAGCACTCATGAAATCATGATTAAATGAGGGTATTAGAAATATTAACCCAGATTTCTTGACTCCGCCCAACTGCACTTCGAACTCGGGTGCTACCAAACTGCGCTCGCAAAAATTAGTGAACCTGGGCGTACTGCCTAAAAATCTGATGTGATGTCACACATGTAAGTCGTCCAATCAGTCTTTATTTCCTACATGCAAGTTAGACGATTGGTTAAATTCATTTATGCATGGTTTGTGATTGTACTCTTCTTCTCTGCTATATAAACCCTTGTTCTATTAGTTTTTTGGGGTAGTAAGTGGAGATCACAATAGTCATTTGTAGAGTAGCAGAAGAGAACAAATGTTAGTGAGCAGAGTGCTTATCTGACTCAGACCCGAGCAGCAGTGTCAACATTTTTATTTTGTTTCTTCGTCTATCTTGTAATCTCATCTACAAAAGTTGTAAACCCTCTATTGAGGATCTATATAACCTATGTTTCTAATACAAATAATTTTTTTGTCATTTTTTGGGTAATTGGGAACCTGTCTATTTTTTTTGCATCGTTGTATGATTTTATCATTAATTGTTCTTGAGTTCATATGTCACACTGCAATTCATACTTAGAATTAATTCTTGGAGGTGTTCAAGCACAACTTGTGCATTCTTTTGCCAAGTAGCTAAGAGACAATAATCATCCACTTACAAAATCATCTCCATTGTCATACATTTGAGTCTAGGACTACTAACGCTGCTCTCGTAGTTTGGAAACTTTAGACAATGACTTCTATTTTTATCTAAGTGTTGAAGTCGTGCACCTCCCAACTTCAAGAAAGTCACATTGTGACACTTAACAGTGCAATGAAACCTGACAGCATTGCACCTAGTGTGTTTCCTTGGAAAAAAAATTTTTAGCCTTATTTGGCTAAGTGTTTGGCTATCGCCCGATTGTGTAGCGTAGTCCGACTGTGCACGCTCTGTTTTATGCAGTCAGATGGGAACAACCAAATATTTTGGCTAACTCCTTGGATAGCCTCCTGAATGTGTAGTGCAGTCAGACTGCACACTCTCTAACTTGCGTAGTCAGGTGTTGATCGGCTACTTTCGTCCACTATCATGGTTTTTTTATCATGCAGCCCGACATCGCAGGCCATCTGAGCATACTGAGGTGAATCTAAAAAATCGAATAAAATTTTAAAAGATCTGTTTAACAAATTTAAGTGATAAAAATTGCTCGTCAATTATTTTCTTTTGACTTGGCATCCATGAAGCATCTACATTACATTTCGATTGGCCTAATTGGTATCACTGGACAATCAGGGGATTCATTGGATTGAAAATTCTAGGATGGCAACTTTCTTGGATCATAACGGATCCGAAGCGGCCTTTAGAGCAACTTATACTTTTATTGAAGACAAGAAATGTTCCCTAAGATTCTAAGGCATCCACAAAGATTATATCAGGGTCTATTTTACGAGTGTTGTTGTTTTATCAAAAACAAAAACAAATATATTGTTCGAAAGCATATAATTACTAGAAATGACATAAGTTTTACTAGCATATGACTTAGAAATTCTAGAAATTTGTAGCCTACCTAACATAAAACATTATAACAATAGCCAAAGTCAAACTAAGGAAGATAGATTCCATTATAAGGTAGAAAAATTATTAATGTTGATGTTGTTAAGTAATGGAACTTTTAGATTTGATTCATTCTTAGTATTAAAAAATGTAAGCTTTCATTGGTCTCAACTTGTTTTATTTATTTTTTAGGTTCGTAATTTGATGTTGATAAAAACAAATTCCTACATTTTTTAAGCCAGCCACATCATTTATATAGAGGTATGTGTTTCTTAACATTTTGTTTTAGTTTGAATTTTATTTCTTAAAAAAATCTATGAATTTTTTTTGTTAAAAAATTCTGTGTTAGATATGTAGTATAAATTTTTTAATTCACATACAAATAATTAAATTGAATGCTATGTAAAATGTTGAATCGTAGTGTTTTATGTATAAATGTAAAGGACACGAGTGTGATTTTGAGTGAGTGTCGTTTGTAGACTCAATATTAGTTAATGATAGTATAATTTTGTTTTTCAATTTTAAATATTAGTATTATTATTTTATTCTTTTTAATAAACATTAAACATAATCTAAACACTCATTTCATTAAATATAATATAATTGTTTTTATTATAGTATGTGTATAAGGATAATAATATAGTTAACTCGATATATTAAAGATAATAAGATTTTATTTTTAAACAACTCGAATAAAGTGAAAGGAATAGTACTCTTTGCAATTAAAATGAATTGTCATATAACTTGCTCAACCCATCAATTTTTTAATATCAGGTTTAGAAAAACCTAAATTAGGAGTTTAGGATTAAATTAAATTATCCAAATGTGATAGTTTAAAAGAGTTTCATATAATACCAAAATATTTGTTTAGATTTTACAAATATAAAATATGTGTTTGAAATATGAATGATATTTTATATGAAAATGACAAATGTAAGATCATTTACATGGGTTCTTATCAAAGATCAAAATATTGGATTTATAATGGTTTAAAATCAAGTTTTGTTTAATTATTTTTTGATACTGGGTGAAAATAGGGTTTTTAAAGGCACCCTATAGACACCAAAACAGCACCAATCCGATTAAGTGACTACAAACACTGATCGCATTGATATACACAGCTTTCAGGGCAGCCCTCAGAGGTCAAACAGTGGTCCTAGCCACTCACATTGCAATTTAGAAGGTCAGAAAGTAAACGGAATAAAGATGGTCGTTTTAGCGAGCCTTCACAAAAACAAAGTCAAAACAAGTCTTCATCAAGCGAGCCTTAGTCAAAAACAAAGTCAAAACAAGCCTTCACAAAAACAAAGCAAGAACAAATCTTAAGCAAACTTCAAATCGTGGCAAACTTTAGGAGCAAAGGAAGTTCGGCCTTAGGCGTCGCGAAATCGTGACGTCGCGAAATCGCGACACTTCGGGGCTCGAGGGGAACCTCGCCCGAAGTGTCACGATTTCGTGACACTTCAGGGCTCGAGGGGGAACCTCGCCCGAAGTGTCATGATTTCACGACACTTCAGGGCTCGAGGGGAACCTCGCCCGAAGTGTCACGATTTCGTGACACTTCGGGGCTCAAAGGGGAGCCTTGCCCGAAGTGTCGCGATATCGCGACGTCGCGATATCACGACACTTCGGGTCAAAGGAGCCTCGAAGTGTCGCGATATCACGACGTCGCGATATCATGACACTTCGGGGCTCAAAGGGGAGCCTTGCCCGAAGTGTCACGATATCGTGACACTTCGGCGTTTAAAGGCGGACTTCAGCAGACTTGCATCAATCAAAGGCGGACTTCGGCATTGACCAAGAAGAAGCAAGCATTAACATGACTCAGTGACCGTTGGGCACGTGGCAGTCAGAGACAGTCATTTATGGCTTTTGCTTGTGCATGCGCGCGTAGGTGGGCCGATTGACAGTTAGCGGACTGTTGCCAGAGCAGTCACGTAGGCCCTAATCAAGGCGGAGTCTCTTCTCGGTTGAGAAGGCATGACCGCCACGTGGCACCCCTGCGTGCCCCTTTCAGAGAGAGACCCCGTGGGTCTATAAAAGCGATGAACTTTCCCGTTCACAGGAGGTTAACGAGCATTTTGAAAAACATGACGAAGTGCTGTTAAATCCAGGACCCGATTGCATTCCGTTTGGACTGATTTTCCAGACCTTAAAGCCCGATATTGGATTATATTAATCCACCAATTCACCGACACTCCATTCCTTCAGATTTTGAGCCTATCCCTAGTGGATTGGCGTCGAAATCACGTTTCATCGGGGGCGGCCCGTTTGGGCACCCTACGCACGTTCCCTAGTCAATATAACATATTTGCTGTTGTCGAATATATATTTGTTGTTTCAAAAATGTTTGTTGTATAACATATGTTGTTGTCGAATATATGTTAAAATAGTTTACGTTTTATGTTTGCAAATATACGCTGTTTTCAAATGTTTCAAAACAGTTCACGTTTTATGTTTGCGAATATGTTTCGAGTTCGAATGTTTCAAAACAGTTTACGTTTTCATGTCGGATATATATATTGCAATCAACCGTGTTAGAATGATATATATATATTAAGATAGTCATCGGATATAGCACGTCAGCAATTGGTTACAGGCAGCAACTTTCTTTGTGAAGCTCGGCAGTAGAGAATAGTTATTCTAAATACATCTGGCATTGCATTTTAGCTTGTTCAAACTGCATTATATTTTTGATCGCGTATTGTCTTGCAGTACGTTCTATCCATTGTGTTGCAGGTATTACTAAACGGGTTGCTATTTTTTGTTTGAACGCAGGAAGAACAGCAAGAAGCGAAGACTCATTGACACCAGTGGCGGCAATACGTTGGCCCGCCCACTTTGCATGTGGGCATGCGAAAAGAAGACCATTATTCATGATTGTAACTGAGAATGTATAACCGGAAAGATGTATTGTAACCGAGAATCGATTAATATATAAAGGGCTGTGCTCCTACTTTCTCTGTATATTTGGTCTCAATTTGATTACGTTCTCTCATTTTATGCATAGAGTTAATTCTGTTCTTATTACATCTGAATATCGCTTCCTTCCGAAATCTCATGCTTTCAATGGCGATCACGGTGGGACCGTTCCCAGATTTTTAAATCACAGAAACTAATCCGATTTGTTGTGTTTGTGCTTAACAGGTACCTGATTTTTTTAAGCCGAAGGTCAGAAACAGCAAGTCCGGGCAGAAAAAGGAGGTAAGGAGGTAAAGTTCTAAAACTGTCCTCGTCATTTTCTGCTGTTATTTATGTTTACTTTATTTGTTGATTTTTTTTACTGTCATTTTTTTTTTATTATTAAAGAAAGGTAGTCAATTTTCTTGCTTTATAAAATAAATAAAAAAAAAAAATTCAAATTTCTACTTGCTGTTTTTCGGTTTGTAGTATTTGTGTGGCATAGGGAAAGTTTCTTTTTGCTGCTTGTTTCATTTTTTTTAAATAAAATGAACCACACACACTGCACGTGGTAAATTAAACCAAGGAGCTGGTCGTAAAACCCCAGCCCTTGAGCAAGACCAACGGTGGGTTCATCACCACCTTGGCTTAGCTTTGCATCCATTTCCCCGATTGTCACTTGTTGTTAGGCGTAAATCCTGACGAAAGCTGACCGAGTGTTGCTGGGGTGATTCCCATGCACGCGAGGATAAGTCTTCTATGGTAGGTGTCATTAACAGGACAATCCCCCTTCCGTACCGCCTATGTTCCACGTACCATCTGCTCTCACGTACCTATAGTTTCCCTCTCGTAAGGGCGGGTATATAGAGAGGTTGGTATATCGGTCCGGCAATGGTATATTGAAGGGGCGACCATTTATGGGAGTCATATGAGCCAACATTATGCATTTAAACGTTCTTCCAAAATTGCAAAAACAAAATAAAACATCAAAATGCACTAAACCAGTTTAGGACACACTATCAATCCTTAAAAGAGATAATCACGGTTTTGTGTATGTGTGTGTTCATTTCTGCTTAGTGTAAACAAAAAGATAAATCATCATAAACGAGATAAAATCTGCTTAGAGAGTAGAGAAGCACCACAATGGTGTACACCCGTAGCCAAGCCCAATCAAGGGCAGACGCTGCGGAAGGTGCACAAAGAGAGGGCGCTAGTCGCCTTCGCTTTAGCCCTGAGGACTTGGCCATACCGCCTTGGCGGTCTGGCCTACAAGAAAGTCCACATCAGGCCACTTCAAAAAGGACCTATTGGGAACCTCCTCATTGGGGTATGCCCATTCAACACAGCCCCTTTCGGGAAGATGCTTTGCATGTAGATCTTAATGTAAATAGACAACCGCCTCTTGAGGCTAGATCTGAGTGGCCGCAGTGCGATGAAGCGCTAGAGAGGCTTAGTGTCCATGAGGAAAGACAGCGTGAATACGCTACTTCTTCCTTGCCTCACATTCGAACAGAAAGACAAAATCCAGAGCGTAGGGCTCTTTACACAGGGCGAGCCAACTCCGCCCGCCCCTTTCAAACCCATGAAAGGGAGTACGAGGAAAGCCATCGCATTCCTCGAGGACAACAAACAACGTGGGAACCTTGCATTTTTGCACCCGCTAGGTATCATGATCATACATCGAGGCCACAGCCTCAAGTAAATGTCGCCTACCTCGACAGAGGGAAGCAACCCATTGAAATTTTAGATCATCAAGATCGAGGCAAACACATAGGAAAAACATTTAAGCCTCCTGAGCAAACAAGAGCAGACCACGTTGACCCGGCAGTCGCCAGACATGCCGCCCGCCAAGCCCGAATCTCGTAGCTTGAGCAAGGTCATCAGGAGTTAGAGTACTTATACCGCCTGAATAAAGAGCGCATGCGGCATGAAGCGGATGAGTTGCGCTATAAACTACCCGAGAGGGTGCCAACCCCTCGCACCCACGGAGAAGAACAATATGAGAGGCACAATCCTTTGGTGCGGGACAGGTCTCCGCGACCTCGTCAAGCTTTGCCTCCGAGACCTTATAGACCCGAGAGGGAGGCCACTCCCCGAAACAATGATGGGTACCCTCAACGGGGACTCAATCAAGGTCATAGGTCTCACCCAGAGACTCCTCAAGAATTTTATGAGGAGTACGAACCAGAAATAGAACGGGCCAAAATGCCCCATCAAGGCGGGAGGGCTGCCACTCGGCCACCCCCCCATAGGCCTCCAGTCTCCCATAACTCACAACGGGAGCAAACCAAAGAGGAAGAAATAAAATCTTTCGATGCATACAAGGCGCTATTAGAGCGTTTGGAGTCTATGGAGACAAAGGCTTCTGGGCATCAAAAACCCACGTTGCGTCAACTCCGTAGCCATCCAGTGCATCCCTCAGTGCCTACACCTCTTTACCCTGAACACTTCAAGTTGCCTCAATTGGCAGTTTTTAAAGGTGAAGAGGACGCACAAGAACATGTCACAAGGTTCCTAAGTCAATGCTTCGGCATCCAAGATAATGATGCATTGTTGCTTAGAACTTTCATAACCACATTCGCAGGCCCTGCCTCGGATTGGTTCACACAACTACCCAAACACAGCATAAACAACCTAGATCAATTAGTAGATGCGTTTCTTGAACGCTTTGCCTTCAACACAAGAAAGAAGGCATCACTTAGTGATCTGGCCAGCCTCAGGCAATATGAGGAAGAAACAATGGCAGCATACGGGAATCGATGGAGGGCTTTGCTTTCTAAGCTACCCTACCGTCCCCCTATGTCTGATCTAACACAGATGTTTGCACGGAGTTGCTTAAAATCAATCTCTGGTCTATTGTTGCTGCAGCAATACGACAGCTTAGAAGAAGCTTTGGCGCAAGCCAGAGTTATAGAAGAGATTAAGATAGGCGAAGGCGCAATCGCCAAGCCTAAAAAGAAAGAGTGGAATAAAACCACTAAAACTGGGACAACGCAATCACAACCCGCTGCGGTTAACCAAGTTGCGATAAATGCTCCCAAGCCTGTGCAAGAAATGCAGCCCCAAAAGGCTAATTACCAAGCAGTGCCTCCTAGTTACGAAAGAGATAATAAGAAACAGGAGCAGAATCAGCAGCGTCACCCTAGGCGACAATTCACCCCTTACACGGAGTCCAGGGACTCCCTATTTGACCGCTTGTCAGCGGCAAATTTAGTTACCCTTCCAGAGATCCAAACTGTAGACCCTAACGCTCCCAAGCCTAAGGGATACAGAGAGGAATTGTATTGTCGATTCCATAGGAGAAGGGGACATGATTTAAATGGATGCTAGAAATTTAAAGGATTAATCCAAGATCTAATCGACAATAAAACATTGGCCGTGGACAACCCCATAGCGCCAAACAATCAACAAATGGGGGTATTCAAGGACCCTTTGCCTGCCCACGAGGCACAGGCAAAACCTCTCCAGATTAACGAGGTGCGACAGAATCTTCCCATGCAAGGATTTGTGGGAATGATTAGCATAGTGACACGGAACAAAAAGTACCCAGCAGTTGCCCCGAGGTAGCTACGAGGGAAGTTCCAACGACGTCGCAGCCTCAGCAATGCCCTGTGCAAGTACCTCCGCCTAGACCAGAGGTCACGATACGGACCAAACTCACGTAGAGTTTGCGGACCACATCGGCTAGGCTATCCATTTACGAGCTTATTCAACAGTCAACACCTCATAGAGAAGCTCTTATGGAAATATTAAAAGCCATCGAATTACAGCCTCACGAAGCAAATTCTTTCAACAACTTCGTGGGACATGTGAAGAGATGTACGGAGCCGGTCATCACCTTCAGAGAGGATGAAGTCAAAGCAATATCGAATGACACGGCAGATCCACCCCTACACGTTGTTGCGCGGGTCAACGGGATCCCGTACAAGAGAGTGTTGGTAGATACTGGCTCGTCCAGTAACATCATTACCACGGTAGCACTAAAACATTTAAAGCTGCCAGCCTCTCATATCACAGCCTCCACGTACACACTGCGAGCTTTCAATGATGCAATATGCTCGACAGTCGGCACAGTTGTTCTACCTGTCCAGGTAGGACAAAAGACAATACCAACATTGTGCCATGTGTTGGAAGGCGAGATGGCTTACAATATACTGCTAGGGCGGCCTTGGATCAGGGACATGAAGTGTGTCCCTTCGATCGCCCACCAGTGCTTAAAGTATGCTTTTGAAGGAGAAATACATGTAGTCCCGATGGACTTAGAACCCTTCAAGTATTGCAATGCGGTACAATTAATGCCTCAGTCGACCCTCCCTTCAACGCATTTGGATTTCCAGTTAAATCCATCTAAACAGGGTCCAATACCGCAGGCACCACTGGTGACCAAATCACCAAAATCCCAGCCAGGTGAATCCTCATCATCTGCTCCTTCATTACCAACGCCACCTGTCATGGCTAAATAGAAGGACAAGGGAAAACAGATCATGGAAGAGGCTCCACCCCTAGAAGAGGGGTTGCCCACAATATCAACGATATCAACAGAGGAAACACCTAGCACTACGGAAGCTGAGATTCCTAAACCACCAAACATGGAATGGACTCAGGAAGGACTCCCGTTCCCTCCCTCCCAAGCATCAACAATCACTGTTGAAATGGCCAGTACGGGCCTAGGGGAGTACATAGTGCAGAATGTTGTGGCAACGCCCGCATTAGAGTCAGTACAGGATATGGGGAGACCTCGCCTTCCCATAGGAACAGTTGTTCCTCTAGGTCACCCACCCAACCAGACAAATTTTGTGTATGGGGGCCTTGATCATGGTCTTGAACCATGCAAACAAAAGGAAGCAGACGAAGAGCCTTTTGTTGAAAACATCAACTATCTGTCAAACCCGGACTTTGCTTTAAGATATCTCGGCCAATGCAATTGGCATGGATACTGGGCTAGGCGAGATATGAGCAAGGGATGCGGGTCCTTTGCCAACCAAGATATCAGATGCCATATGATAAGTCAGGAGTAGGGTTCAACCACCCCCTGCCCTTAGACATCTTGGTCAAAAATATGCAAGGCCTAGAAATAGGCAACAAGGGGGGATTGGCACCAGATCTTTATGCCAACCCGAATACAGAATATACATTGGGAGACTACCTCCCATGGTCAACAAACACCCTTGGCAACAACAGTAATCCCTCTCCTTTGCTAGAGAGAGGCGAAAGTTCGGACATTAATCCTCAAAGAGAACATCAACGGCTTTCGGATATCTTTTTGAAGCTATTCCCCTTAGAGGTTCCAGTTGAATCAATACAGTGTCAAGAGGATCAGGTCCCTCCACCAAGAGTGGAACAACCGCAATGGGACCAGATTAACTTACTGGAACAAGGAGAGTCCTCAACGTCGCAAGTAATAGTTGCTGAAGAGAATGAACATTTTTGGGCCTCCGAAAGTGATTCAGAAGATGAGACTGAGATGGACTATCTCAGACATGCGCGACGACATTACCGCCCTTTAACTCATGAAGATCTAATGGGACAGATGGGCATAAGGTTAGGGCATGAATGGTGGGTAGACCCAGCGAGGTGGGACCAAGTGTTGGATCCATGGCTCCAAATTCACGATGAGCACCGTCCACCTCGAGACCCTATCATGACAACAGTGCCGAGGGAAGACCCTGTCCTCCTTTTAGCACATAGGGCCGATCCGTTCGTGCCCGTTCCCCTAGAGCCAGATCCAGAGTATAGGGAGCATCTAGAAGAATCAAGTTATCACACCCACGGTAATGGAGACCAAATTCATTCCATCCACATGATCTCCATTGATTTGACCGCACCCATCCGCAATCCGGCCGATCCAGCACGGTCATTGCATCTAGACATAGATGCCATCGACTGGGATCGCGTCAATTCACCTTTATCACCATCAGAGTACTGGCCTTTCGGTGAAATGCCTCATTTTACCCCAAGGACAACTCAGGATATTTTTCAGGCTGAAGAGGAACCCGAGGTTCCCAATGCAGATCTAAATTCAGCTAATGATATCCATTTGATCCCGACTCCACATCAATTGGAGGACGGATCCCACATGTTAGTCGAGGAGATGACTGATGTAGATATCGGCACGAATCCAATGAATCCATAGATTCTCAAGGTGGGGGTAAGTCTTTCCCCCGAAGAGCAAGCCGACTACATTGCCCTTCTCAAAGAGAAGAAGGAAGTTTTTGCATGGTCGTACAAAGATATGCCAGGACTAGACCCATGACTAGTCACGCATAATTTAACGCTTGATCCGACAATCAAGCCTGTAAAGCAAAAACTACGTAAGATGCACCCAACAGTGGCCTTAATGGTCAAAGACGAATTGCAAAAGCTGTTGGATGCATAGTTTGTCATCTGCGTGGATTATCCGCCATGGTTGTCCAACATGGTTCCCGTCAAGAAGCCCGACGGGAGGATTCGCATATGCACTGATTTTTGAGATCTAAACAAAGCGAGTCCTAAGGATGATTTCCCCTTGCCGAGCATCGACGCGTTGGTAGACGCTACAACAGGTCACGAAATGCTCTCCCTAATGGATGGTTTCTCGGGATACAATCAAATTCGTATCAATCCTGAAGACCAACTAAAAATGGCGTTCACAACGCCTTGGGGGACATTTTGTTATAAGGTCATGCCTTTTGGCCTTAAAAATGCTTGGCGCTACCTACCAACGTGCCATGACATATATCTTCCATGATTACATGCACAAAACTTTGGAAGATTACATGGATGATTTGTTAGCCAAGTCTCTCTTGCGCTCAAATCATATCGATGACTTAAGCAAGATCCTCGATCGCCTCATGGAGCATAAAGTTAGACTAAACCCCAAGAAGTGCGTCTTTGGCGTCACATCTGGAAAACTCTTGGGTTTCATAGTCTCAAAGCGAGGCATCGAGGTGGACCCAAAGAAAGTCAAGGCAATCCTTGAAATGGTTCCCCCAACTACAATCAAGCGGCTCAGAAGTCTACGAGGGAAAGGTCGCGTCGATTAAACGCTTTATAGCACAATTATCTGACAAATGCCGACCCATGAACAAATTATTGCACAAGGGGGTTACATTTCATTGGGATGACGAGTGCCAGTCGGCCTTTGACGAGATCAAACAATACCTGGTTTCGCCACTAGTATTGGCACCACCTAGACCAGGAGTGTCGTTCTACTTATACATCTCAGCTACTGAGGTGGCACTGGGCGCCATGCTAGCCCAGAAGAATGAACTTCACAAGGAACAGGCTACTTACTATCTTAGCCGCACCCTGGTCGATTATGAACTTAACTATGCATACGTTGAGAAACTCCGCTTGGCGGTGGTGTTTGCTACCAAAAAGCTACGCCACTACATGTTGAGCAACACTACGTATGTTGTGTCTAAGGAGAATCCATTGCGATACATGATGAGTCGTACTTATCATAGTAGTCGCACGGCGAAATGGATCATGTTGTTGACGGAATTTGACATAGAGTTTATTGGACAAAAATCTATCAAAGGACAAGTCATAGCCGATCAACTAGCAGAGGCTCCTCTTGAAGACGATCAGCCTCTGGTCATAGAACTACCCGATGATGGGGTCTTCCATGTCTCTGAATCGCCAGATTCTGATGAGCCTGAGTCACGAGGCCGACATAACCCTATTCTTCGATGGTTCTAAATGTGAGCAAGGTGGTGGCACGGGAATTGTATTCTTCACACCGCAGGGTGCTCCAATGCCCCTGTCATTTAAATTAAACTTCCCGTGCACCAACAACAATGCGAGTATGAAGCCTTGCTCCTAGGTCTTCGGACAACAATCGCCATGAACATCAAATGACTGAATATCTTTGGTGATTCGCTGTTAATAGTCAATCAAGTCAAAGGGGTATATCAATGCAAATGCCCAATCCTGCAGGCTTATAAAGCCCTTGTGGACAAATTCTTGGCAAAACTTGAGTGGTATGACATCGAGGCACTCCCTCGATCATCGAATCATTTTGCGGACACAATGGCCTCCTTGGGGTCACTAATTCCGCAAGACCTTTCCGGTGATATGACAACCATTCAAGTCAAAACCTTATCGCAATCCACGATGGAGCGTGCAAGCTCAGACTTGACGCCAGGAATCCACATGATCCAGATTGAACCATCCTCGGATAAGTTCTCTCGAATCCGAGATCGTCTGAAACATGCCAATTGGGGGTCCTTGTTCTCCCCTACTCCCATTAATAGCAACACAACGCTATTCTTACAGGTTCTATCCCATTCAGCGTTTGCTAGGGATGAACTTCAAGAGGGATTGGCTGTTCATACTGTCGAGGTTTCTGATCAACAGGACTGGTATTTACCCATCAGAGACTACCTCAAGTTAGGTAATCTCCCACTTGGATTGACTCATGCCGCAAAATGAGCACTCAAGCAGAAAGCGGCTAAGTATGTCTTGATAGGAGACATTTTGTATCGTCGTAGCTATGAAGGAATCCTCCTTCGTTGCTTGGACCAGACAAGAGTCCACTTGGGCGGTCGCCCAAGCGCACGATGGTACATGTGGTGGCCACTTCAGTGGTATGGCCATTGCAAAGTGCATTCTTCGCATGGGCTATTATTGGCCATCTTTAGAGCGAGATTGTTGCACCTATGTCAAGAAGTGCGTGAAGTGTCAACATCATGCCAATTTGATGCACGTACCTTCTCAGGCCTTGCAGACAGTCCAATCTGCTTGGCCGTTCTCGCAATGGGGCTTTGATCTAATTGGAAAGATCTCCCCTGTGTCGTCAGGCCATCACACGTTTATCATAACGGCCACAGAGTATTTTACCAAGTGGGTGGAAGCAATTCCGCTTACCTCTACGACAGGACCCCGCATTGTGGAGTTCATTTTGCATAACATCATATGTCATTTTGGTATTCCATCCAAAATAGTCTCGGATAATGGGATGCCTTTCAAGAACAAAGACGTGCGTGCTTTGACCACAAAGTACAAGATTCAGCACAGCTTTTCAACACCCTATTATCCGTAGGCGAATGGGCAAGCAGAGGCGTCAAACAAAATGCTAGTTGCCATCCTTAAAAATACCGTCACGGACAGTCATAAGGATTGGCACATTCAAATCCCACTTGCCCTATGGGCCTATCGCACTAGCATTCGGACACCCACTGGGGCCACTCCATTTTTGCTTGTGTATGGCTCCGAGGTAGTCATGCCTCTAGAGTTGGAGATTCCTTCCCTGCGCATATCAATGCAGGAGTTCATCGATGATGACTCTACGTGGCAGGCCCGGTTAGACCAGCTTACGTTGCTTGACGAACGACGCGTTAATGCTCTCGAGCATTTACGTATTTATCAAGAGCGACTTAAGAAAGCTTACAACATGAAAGTTCACCTCGAGGGACTTTCGGGTTGGTGATTTGGTTTTGAAGGAAAACCAACAAAATTCGAGTTTGCCATCCCACCTAAGGGACAAGTTTGCGGCAAATTGGTTAGGTCCATATGTCATTGATAGCAAAATAGGACCCGGGACATACCGGCTAGCTTCTCTTGACGGTATCAAGGAAAAAGAACCCTTGAATATCAGTCATTTGCGACCATTTCATATCTAAGAGAGCCAAATCCCAAAAATGCTCCAAGGATTCTTGCAATCGCTTGGTCAATCCCAAAAGGCTCCAAGGATTCTTGCAATCGCTTGGTCAATCCCAAAAGGCTCCAAGGATTCTTCAAATCGCTTGGTCAATCCCAAAAGGCTCCAAGGATTTGTCAAAATCGCTTGGTCAATCCCAAAATGCTCCAAGGATCCTTCAAAATCGCTTGGTCAATCCCAAAAGGCTCCAAGGATTCTAAAATCGCTTGGTCAATCCCAAAAGGCTCCAAGGATTCTTGCAATCGCTTGGTCAAATCCCAAAAATGCTCCAAGGATTTCCACAATCGCTTGGTCAAAAAATCAAGAAAATTCAAAAACAACAAAAATCATCAAAAACAACAAAAATTTGCATCTCATTTCTAGGCATACTCAAATCCATCAATAGAGAGTTCTTCTCGCACTTCATCTTCATATTCACAAAAATCAATCCATCAAAAATACAAAAATACATAGATGCATTAAAGCATTGCATCCATACATCGCATATTTGTGGTCGTATAGGTCAAAGGCACCATAGGTTGTAATTGCTCTGCTAGTCCATCTTGTTCCACACTGTTCCATTTTACAAAAACAACAAAAACACCATGCATTGTTTTTACCACACTAGAGTCAGTGGTCTTTTAATGTATCAAGAGTTTTCGTGATTCAGTCATCCTTTTGCTCTTTAGCCATGTAATGTATCAAGTCAAACAGATTTTACGAAGGTAGAGTTACACTTGAAATACACCTTGTTACGTAGCATCCCAACACAAATTAAAACACATAAAAATTCCCAAGTTGTGTAAACGAAAGATGAAACCTGCACAGTAATCCAGGTCACCATAAGCGAAACGGTTATCTTGCTCATCCCCCTGTGCGAATGACCCCAAGAATGCTGAGAGTTGGCAAAAGGACAAGCATCCTCCCTACCCAATTCCCTAAGAATCCCTAGTCCTCAAATAGTTGCAAAACATCAAAAATTTGCAAAAAGTCAAAACATCAAAATTTGACATCCTACGAGTGCACACATCAAAAGGCACAAACAATAGTGATTATCGTCACTCCATATCCCCAATCCCTTGCTCAAAAGAAAAACAAATCAAAATAAACAGTGATCTTATCACTACAAACGAGCAAGTATCCCAATACAATTGAAGAAAAGAAGGGAGTTGAACTTGAATCCCTGGAACTCTCAGCATTCTAACAGGTCATGAGGCAAGCCTCAGTACCGGTTTGGTTGATAGCCTATCGGTCACTGGCGGTAAACTTCTCGCATGACGATATATCTATCACATTAACTTGTGTACAGATCAATATTTGCATGTGGATGAGCTAGCTTATGGTATCCTGGATAACACCGCAGATTAATCTAACTAAATACAACAAAGGAGTTAGTGGAGCTAATTAGGTGATCCTCAATACGAGTTCGGTTGAAAGCCCATCGGCACTGGCGGTATCCGACAAATACCACATAAATGAACTCAATTGCACACACAGGGATGTGAAATAACTTGGTCAAAAACAAGTCCGATTCATACCTTGTTCAAAAGTCTTGTAAGATAAAGTACGAGTCATGGCTAGTAAGTTAAAACCGTCTAAGTCTCAGAAAACCTTGGCTACATTTCTAAACCAACTGCGCTACTTTTCATCCTTACAATACCATCAGAAAATACAAAAAAAAAGAAAAACCACATGTATACATACAAAGTCATGCATCAAAGCAATCGCCTAAAAGACAAAATAATAGAGTTCTAAACGAGTCTATGGTGCCATAGCCAAACACCACAAAGTCCATCCATCCATTTCATTTCTGTATATCACATACATTTGCATTCATCACAACATATGCATCCATCAAAATAAATCAACATACAACAATCGCATTTATTATACCATATGCATCCATCAATATAAAATAGCATGCATCCATCAACATCAATCATTATGCATACCATAATATCATGACATATACACAAAGAAAGAAAATCAAAACAACAAAAACATCATAAAAATGCAACACAAAAACCATAGCAATAAGTTGCCGGACACGAGTGCTCTTGCACTTAACCTCTTGGCATAGAAAATCGATGTCGGGGCTCAAATTGTCACTTTCCCACTTCCCCAAGAAGGCTACCATAGCTGGACCGCTCCACGGGAAGACGGGTTTTTGATGATTTCACCCCATTATGGCATCACCAAAAGGGTTAACACCCACCAAAAATAGGTCCAAATGTCGGGAAATTGCACGTGCTTAAACGGTAAAACATCTAAAGGCACCCTAACCTAAGTCATCTTGGGTCAAGCGACTCGTCGCTTTTCTCACGAAGGTCATTCCCTCATCGATTCGTCGCTTGAGGGGGTAGTCACACTTAGTCACCAATCAACAAACACACACCCAATCGGGGCAATGGCATGCATTCAAAGAATCATTGACAAAGACAATCACGCTCCTGCTTGGGGCAGTAAACAAGCAATCATTAAATTGATCAAACACTTGGCATTCCCGAAGCATGAACACAAGGTTCCCCCTGTGGACAAAAGGTTACGCCCTTTGCCTAATCATGACTGATCAATGTCCAAGCTCAAGTCACACCTCACCAAAATAGGTTAACACTTGAAATCAAATTCCTTAGCTCGTCAAAAGCAAGGATTCAAGAATGCATGCCCTTTCCATACTTGGGGCATCAAAAGTTGGTTAGGTTACCAAGAAACCCTAATCATTAGTGCTTTGGTCATCTATTTTTGCTCAGCACTGCGTCACCCGCAGCGCTTCCCAAAAAGGGGCATCTGTAGACACCAAAACAGCACCAATCCGATTAAGTGACTACAAACACTGATCGCATTGATATACACAACTTTCAGGGCAGCCCTCAGAGGTCAAACAGTGGTCCTAGCCACTCACATTGCAGTTTAGAAGGTCAGAAAGTAAACGGAATAAAGATGGTCATTTTAGCGAGCCTTAGTCAAAAACAAAGTCAAAACAAGTCTTCATCAAGCGAGCCTTAGTCAAAAACAAAGTCAAAACAAGCCTTCACAAAAACAAAGCAAGAACAAATCTTAAGCAAACTTCAAATCGTGGCAAACTTTAGGAGCAAAGGAAGTTCGGCCTTAGGCGTCGCGAAATCGCGACACTTCGGGGCTCGAGGGGAACCTCGCCCGAAGTGTCACGATTTCGTGACACTTCAGAGCTCGAGGGAGAACCTCGCCCGAAGTGTCACGATTTCGTGACACTTCAGGGCTCGAGGGGAACCTCGCCCGAAGTGTCACGATTTTGTGACACTTCAGGGCTCGAGGGGAACCTCGCCCGAAGTGTCGCATACCGGCGTCGCCGAAGTGTCACGATATCGTGACACTTCGGGCTCAAGGGAGCCTTGCCCGAAGTGTCGCGATATCGCGACGTCGCGATATCGTGACACTTCAGGGCTCAAAGGGGAGCCTTGCCCAAAGTGTCACGATATCTGCGACACTTCGGGCTCAAGGGGAGCCTTGCTCAATGTCACGATACCCATCAGTTAAAGGCGGACTTCGCATTGACCAAGAAGAAGCAAGCATTAACACGACTCAGTGACCGTTGGGCACGTGGCAGTCAGAGACAGTCATTTATGGCTTTTGCTTGTGCATGCGCGCGTAGGTGGGCCGATTGACAGTTAGCGGACTGTTGCCAGAGCAGTCACGTAGGCCCTAATCAAGGCGGAGTCTCTTCTCGGTTGAGAAGGCATGACCGCCACGTGGCACCCCTACGTGCCCATTTCATAGAGAGACCCCGTGGGTCTATAAAAGCGATGAACTTTCCCGTTCAGAAGAGGTTAACGAGCATTTTGAAAAACACGACGAAGTGCTATTAAATCCAGGACCCGATTGCATTCCGTTTGGACTGATTTTCCAGACCTTAAAGCCCGATATTGGATTATATTAATCCACCAATTCGTCGACACTCCATTCCTTCAGATTTTGAGCCTATCCCTAGTGGATTGGCGTCGAAATCACGTTTCATCGGGGGCGGCCCGTTTGGGCACCCTACGCACGTTCCCTAGTCAATATAACATATTTGCTGTTGTCGAATATATATTTGTTGTTTCAAAAATGTTTGCTGTATAACATATGCTGTTGTCGAATATATGTTAAAATAGTTTACGTTTTATGTTTGCAAATATACGTTGTTTTCAAATGTTTCAAAACAGTTCACGTTTTATGTTTGCGAATATGTTTCGAGTTCGAATGTTTCAAAACAGTTTACGTTTTCATGTCGGATATATATATTGCAATCAACCATGTTAGAATGATATATATATATATTAAGATAGTCATCGGATATAGCACGTCAGCAATTGGTTACAGGCAGCAACTTTCTTTGTGAAGCTCGGCAGCAGAGAATAGTTATTCTAAATACATCTGGCATTGCATTTTAGCTTGTTCAAACTGCATTATATTTTCGATCGCGTATTGTCTTGCAGTACGTTCTATCCATTGTGTTGCAGGTATTACTAAACGGGTTGCTATTTTTTTTGTTTGAACGCAGGAAGAACAGCAAGAAGCGAAGACTCATTGACACCAACGATGGCAATACGTTGGCCCGCCCACTTTGCATGTGGGCATGCGGAAAGAAGACCATTATTCATGATTGTAACTGAGAATGTATAACCGAAAAGATGTATTGTAACCGAGAATCGATTAATATATAAAGGGTTGTGCTCCTACTTTCTCTGTATATTTGGTCTCAATTTGATTACGTTCTCTCATTTTATGCATAGAGTTAATTATGTTCTTATTACATCTGAATATCGCTTCCTTCCGGAATCTCATGCTTTCACACCCTATCCATTTTATAAGAGTGGTTTGATCATATTAAAAAATAGAAACCATAGTCCAGAAAAAGATATCCTAGCGAAAATCACAAATCTTTCCTCCTAGGAATGATGATGCTAAAAAATACTATCAAAATAAATGATTACAAAGATACTACCTAGATGGACTGGACTCAGATTAAGCATTGTCTTTCAACTCAATGTCCTTGATAGAAATTGACAACCCACTTCATTCAATTTTTGATATTATTCATTCTAACAAGCTGAAATTCAACCTCCAATACAACTATTCTTTGTAATGGCAGTGGAAAGTTGTCATCCCAAATTCTGCTTTGACCACTATTCACCCCATATTGACCATAACATCAGCAACATGATTACCTTTGTCACAACCACATTTCTTCATCTTAAGTACACTAAAAATTTTCATTTAAAAACACCACTTTGCTTGTAAACCCATTATAATGTTAGTTTAGGCATACTAAATACATACTTCAATATTGGCCACCACTACAGCTGGTGTCTTAAGTTCTCGGGACTGGCCACATCCCGCGAGTCGCCATGTAGGATTCTGACTCCTTACACGAGTCTAAATTTGATGAAGGGTTATTTGTTTAGGGCCCATATCACCTGAACGGGGTATGTTATATCCCTTGTCTAAAGCTAGAAGAATTTGCAATCCTTCGAGTGCTTGACTCATTTATTTGGAACCAACATCTGTATTCTAGTTCTAACCATTGACCCTCTGCTAAGGTTTGGCTAGAGTCCACCTTATCCAGGATTAAGGACTAGATATTTATGACCTTCCTCGGGTTGATGGCAATGCTGCCCATAACCATCTGTCATTGGATCTTCCAAAAATATGAGTAGCTCTCTAGCCATGCAACACGTTGGCACCTCCCCATCTCGAGTGGAATGATGAGTATCACCACACTAACTGACTGACCACCTAGAGTGACGTCTCATACCACCACTCTTTACACTCGATAGCTCGGACCCTTTTATCCTAAGGAGATGAGGTACAGTGGCACAATCTCTTCTACGTCACCGTGTGACCTAGTGTAGTAAGTCCTTGCTCGATTTACTCTTCTCAAAGAAAAGTTTTTACATTGAGTTTTAAAGTCTCTTTTAAAAATGGGTCATTTATTTAACCCATATTTTATTAATAATCATTCCTCCTTTAATATATACTCATTTCCAAAGATTTATATATATATTTAAATATTCTTTGACTTCATAAAATTTCCCAAGCCAACTACTTAAAAGAATTATAAAATTACTCAAGACAACTACATAAAAGAATCACTATTTCTTAAATATAAAATTTATCCTACTTTCTACGATATTCTAATTTTCACTTAAGAATTCGTGATATATGTTCCATAAACTTATAAGCTTCCAGCTAAAAATAATTCAATTAAATAATTCTTAAGCTATTTTCATATACTCCAAAGTAGTAACTTGAAAAAGTAATAAGACAAGTCAAATACATTTTACCAAAAGAACTTTTTTTTCTCAAACGAAAATAAAATTTCCTAATTTTAAATAACCAATAAAAAGAATTTTTATAACATGCATCGAGTTCCTAATTTTAAATAACCAACAAAATAACATGCAATGAGTATTCATATAAAAGCAAAAATTTTAACTAAAGAGTCAACTAGGAAACCATAATAGTGATCCTTAATCATAACTTAATTAATATTTAAAATAATAATTTTTTTAAGAATCATAACAATATGACAATAATTCTTCAGCAACGAACATTCTAAACTAAGAGAAATAAAACTATTATATTAAAGCTAATCCTCTAAGTCTAATATTTCCTCTTTAAAGAGCTTAAAAAAAAGGAAGAAACCATTTCATAGATGGCTTTTTTATTCTGTATAATCATTTTAAATAGTTTTCTTCCTACTCTTTCTAATTCAGCCATACAAAGAACACTATGTGCTTCAGTTTTCTATTAGTTTGGATTAAATAAGACCAAAGTAAAATACATTTTTTTTCCCTAAAACTATTTACGTAGAATAACTTTCAAGCATCTAAAAGTCAGAATTTACATATGGAATAGACGTTGTTGCACTCTAACAGAGACTAGAATAGAGAAATTGTACATCTAAAGTATTGAAGAAGAGCTATATTTAAAGACCAAATCTGCAATAAAACCACAAGGCTATTCGCCTAATAGAGGTATGTTTAATACGAAAGCCAACTGTTTAGGCCTAACGCTGGTTACGTTTTTTTTTTTGTGGATCTAAAAATAAACCTCCACGGTACAAGGAAATCTCGTCTTCTCCAAAGCACTCACCCCACAATGACCATGGCAGAGGTTGGAAGCTAGGTTTGGGTCAGCTTGGTCCTTACCCTTGGTCCTTACCCTTCTGTATGCCATACACAAGCAAGCAAACAAAGAAATTGAATGTAGCTAATCTACCAATGCTCAAGCAATGGATAGCATACTTAGCATAGGGAAAATAAAATGTAAAGAAAAATACACATCTGTACCAGAATGTATAATATTTAATTCACACAGGCAAACCCAAGCCAAAAATTCATTCTAGAAACTATAATCAAAGACTCTCAATTATCATATTTTATTTAAAAAAAAAATTGAAACCAAATGTGGTAAAACATGGTGAACACTTCCTGCTTTTATTTAGATTATAACAGAGCTTCCTAGTTTAATAACAATTTTCGACTCTAAACACTAAAGAGTTACTTTTATTCAAGGTCATTTACCCCCATGGATCGAACTTCTTTTCTTAATTGAACGTTAATATACTAAGTTAGAGAATTTAATGGCAGCCATTAAACATTATATAAATAGTTTTTTTAACTGATAAATGGTGCGAACGTATTCACCAGGCAAACAGAGCAACAAATATTGGTATTAAAATTATCCAAAACTTTTAGTGAGAGATAACGAATAAGAAACGCCTAACCCTCTCATAGCACAAATAAACAGACTCGTTTGCCCCTCTGCTCGTCTTTACCCAATCCGAAAAGAAGCCACCCCTTCATCCAGCCAATCCATTTTTATTTAATAGGAGATGCATGTAATGGATATTTGACACCTCTAATCCGCTTTCTAGGTTTAACATTATTAAGACTCCATGTGGTGGGTATCTAATCCTCCATATGGTGTTATTAGAAAATATTATAGCTTCTTCCGAGTTTCCTAATATTCTTAATATTTAAAATACTTCAAATTTTGTGGCCTTATGTGTCGTAGGCCTTCTATTCACATTACCTTATGGAATAAATGTCTTGGACATGGCACTAAGTGCTTTATTGGAAAAAGGATGACGATTTTTTCTATTTTTTTTATTAAATTCAAAGTAATTCCTTTAATTAAATAATTAACTCATTTTTTTTAATTATATATATATATATATATATATATATATATATATATATATATAATTTCCTTTTATTTATCACCATATAATAATTTTATAATCTATTTATATATAAATGCATTTTATTTATTATATGTTTAATTTTTATATATTTTTGTATATTTGTATATATATATATTTATATTTTTTTCAAAATTAATATTTTAAACGACGACAAACAACAAGCAACAAATCGAAGAAAATCAATCTATAAACATGTAATCAGTGATGTCAGGCAGCATGCAATGTAAATGTAAAATCTACTATGGGCTTTCATGTACCCACAAATCAAGGTGTACAAGGCACACATCATATCCACTTATCTGACGTTTCCGATCCACTACCCTGGTCAAGGGGGTTGGGTGCTCTCTTCTGATTTTGACTTCGAGTCCTACACCTGCACCACAAAAACTAGATGTAGGATCATATTCTTCCAAATAAATTAATCACAAGTGGTGGGGATGTGACATACTCCCCCTCTTAGGAATAACATAGTCCCTGTGTTAGCTTGCAAGAAAAAATAGATGCATAAACACATAGGTGAATATTTCAAGACTTAAGTAATTTCTTGCAAAATAATCACTCTATCACATAACAACACAAAATCGCTTAAGCAAATCATATTATAGCCATATTAAATATACATAAATAGTTTCATTACATCACAAAGAAGTTCACTTTCCAAAAATATTGTCTTTCAGTATCATGTTTCAAACAGATAAGGAAACTGGTTTTTCATGCTAGTGACATCCTCCCAAGTAGCATTCCTCTCGGAATACTGATCCCACTGTACTCTGCATTGATCCACAGTTCTTTTCCTGAGTTGTTTGGTTCTAAACCCCAAAATTTTGACTGGTCGCACCTCAATGAGTTGCGGGTCCGACATCTGTAAATGAGTGGTATCCAGAATGTGAGATGGATCAGCAACATATCTACGAAGAAGAGATACATGGAAGACACTATGGATTTTTGACAAATTGGGTGGCAGTGCAAGTTTATAAGCAACAAGACTGATTTTGGCAGTTATTTCAAATGGTCCGACAAACCTAGGACTTAGTTTGGTGGATTTGATAGAGCTCTTGGTAGGTTTGACTCTAAGGAAAACTTTATCTCCTACAACAAATTCATGGGGTGCTCTCTTCAGGTCAACATAACTTTTTTTTTTGGTCAACAGCTTCAAGCAGTTGCTGGCGAATTTCTTTCAGTTGGTTTTCCATTTGCTTTACAGCTTCAGGACCGATCATCTCTCGATCATCCAAGTTATCCCACGTTAATGGTGTCTTGCACCTACGCCCATATAGAGCCTCAAATGGGGCCATGCCCAACGTGGTATGATAGCTTATTATTGTAAGAAAATTCCACCAGGAAGAGATAATCTTCCCATTTGCTTTGATGGTCCATGCAATACATACGCAGCATGTCCTCAAGCACTTGATTGACCCTCTAGGTCTTGCCATCCGTCTCTGGATGATAAGCAGTGCTAATATTGAGCCTTGTTCCCTAGGCTCGGTGCAAAGCTTACCAAAACTCTGAGGTAAATCATGAATCTCTATCAGATATTATCACTTCAGGAAATCCATGTAGCCTCACAATTTCTCATGCAAATTTTTGAGCAATAGCTGAAGCATCATCATGTACACTGCCTGCTATGAAATGTGCCACTTTAGTTAACTTATCCACTACCACAAATATTGCATCATGCTGAAAACGGGTTTTTGGAAGTCCCACAATGAAATCCATAGATATGACTTGCCATTTATGTTCTGGTACTTCAAACAAATGTAATTTCCCTCTAGGATGTTGATGTTCTACCTTAAATTTTTGGCACTCGAGGCATTTTGCAACATATTGAACTATATCCCTTTTCATTCCAGGCCAAAAATAGTCCTTCTTCAAATTTTCTCTCATCTTGACTACCCCTGGATGTGCAGAATACGGTGCATAATGAGCTTCTTGCAAAATAGTTCTTTTAAGCTCTTCATTATTGGGTACTATGACTCTATTTCGAAAGTATACCAAATCCTCCTTAATGCCATAATCCCCATGCCTATTGATTCCTTGCTCAATTTTACTACGACAGGATTTGCAAAACTCATCCGTCTTTTGCAGCTCTACAATATGATTCTTTATTTCATACTGACACCTTGTGATAGCAGTTATGTGTCTTCTCCTACTAAGAGCATCTGCCAGTTTATTCTCCTTTCCCTTGATATACTCTATGCCAAAGTCATATTCAGCCAAGAATTCCATCCATCTTCGCTATCGAGCATTCAACAATGGTTGTGTAAATATGTATCTTAGGCTTTGGTGATCAGTTTTTAGTTCAAAAGGTTTCCCTAACAGATAATATCTCCAAATTTTGAGAGCATGAACCACAACTGCTAGTTCTAAGTCATGAGTGGCATAATTTATTTCATGCTTCTTGAGTTTTCTAGACTCATAAGCCACTACAACTTCTTCTTGCAACAATATACCTCCTAATCCTTCCATTGATGCATCAGTGCATACTATAAATGGTTTATTCAGATCAGGTATCCTTAGTATTGGTGCAGTGGTCAATTTCTCCTTGAGTGTTCTGAAAGCTTCTTCGCATTGATTTGTCCACTTAAATGCTTTTCCCTTCCTTTGTAGATTAGTTATGGGATATGCTACTTTGGAAAATCCTTTCACAAATCTTCGATAATAGCCGACCATTCCCATAAAACTTCTTACTTTAGATACATTGGTTGGAGTTGGCCAGTCTATTATAGCTTCTATCTTCTTAGGATCTACAACTATACCCTCGACTGAAACAATATGTCCCAAATATTGCACCTGAGGTGTATAAAATTCACACTTGGACAATTTCCCATATAACTGATTTTTCCTGAGTATCCCTAGCACTATTCTCATGTGCTCATCATGCTCCTCTTTATTTCGTGAGTAAATTAGTATATCATCTAAGAATATGAGCATGAATCGGTCTAACTATTCTTGAAACACACTATTCATCAAGTTCATAAAGGTTGTTGGTGCATTAGTTAGACCAAATGGTAAAACTGTGAACTCATAATGCCCATACCTTGTTCTAAAGGTAGTTTTATAGGTATCTTCTTCTCGGATTCTTAATTGATGATATCCTGACCTAAGGTCAATTTTGGAAAAGATAGTGGCTCCTCTAAGTTGATCAAACAAATCATCAATTCTTGGCAATGGATACTTATTTTTTATTGTCATCTTATTGAGCATTCTATAATCTATGCATAGTCTCAAGGATCCATCCTTATTTTTGACAAATAGAACTGGCGCTCCCCAAGGTGATACACTAGGTTTAATATGCCCTTTTTCCAATAAATCTTGCAGTTGTGTTTTGAGCTCTTGCAGTTCAAGTGGTGTCATTCGATATGGTGTTCGGACTACTGGAGTCGCTCCTGGCACCAGTTCTATAGAAAATTCAAACTCCCTTTTAGGTGGCAGTCCAGGTAGATCTTCAGGAAAAACATCTCTAAATTCTCCCAATACTGGATACTATTGAAACAATGTTGAACTTGAGTCTGTTTCTTCCTTTTTGTTCATTTTTATCACATATAACTTGCATCCCTTCTTCCAGGCCCTTTTGGCTTGCATACTACTTATCAGATGGGGCTCAAAGGATGTTCTACTACATTGAATGTGGATTCATTGATTGGTGTCATCAGTATAGTCCATCCATCTCTCCTCAAAATTTAATATAGCCTTATGAGCCCTAAGCCAATCTATCCCTAGAATTATGTCAAATGCATGTAAGGGAGCTACATATAAATGCCAGTTGATCTTTCCTTGGGGTATTTCTATTTGTGACTCAAATAAACATTGGTTAACTAGATAGGTTTATCCCGAGCCATATTCTACTTGCCACCCCTTTGCCATGATCCCAGGTCTAACAGGTATATCCCTCAAAACATTATTAGAAATAAAACTATCAGTAGCACCACTATCAATTAAAATATTCACATTTCTTTTGCCTATTCTTCCTTTAATCAAAAATGGAGTGGTTTGCCCTACAAGGTTAGGGTTACCTATGGCTGCAAAGATTCTATGGGATGATTCTCTAGTGGTGTTTCCATGATCTACTCTCTTTGGGCACTACCTAGCAAAGTGGTCCAGAGCTCCACACATAAAACAAGCATTGGGACCATCATTCTTTTGTTTATCATTTTCTTGAATGTGGCTTCCATTCTTGCCTTGCCCACTATTGTTGGTTTTCCTTTCCTAAAAACTTCTTCGATCAGACTGTCCCCTATTACCCTGGTTTTTGCCTCTATTTTTGTTATCATATCTGCTTCGACCCTTGTCCCTATATCTATGATTTTGATCTGAACCATGATTTTTCTCAGGATTCCTCCTTTTCCTTGAATTATCTTTCTCTTGTTGATAGAAGGCTTTTACCTCCTTCTGACTTGATTCATAATATCGAGCAACATCATAAGCAGCTGTTAGGGTCTGGGGTGTTTTCCCTCCTACAGGTTGACTAAGTTTTGGGTGCAGACCCATGACAAACTTGTGTGCTTTAAATTTTTCTTGTCCATCAAATTCTGGGGCATACTTTTGTAACTGCACAAACTTTTGATAATACTCGACTACTGTCATGTTACCCTGACGTAAGTTTGTAAACTCTGCATGTTTCTCAATAAATAACTGCTCGATAAGGAAATGACTTTTGAATTCTCTTACAAATTCCTCCCATGGTATATCTGTTGCCTCCTTTTGAGCGGCTTTCTTATAGGTGGTCCACCAAGTTTTGGTAGGACCCTCCAGATGAGCAACTGCCCATGTAGTTTTCCCTTCAGAGCTAAGGGGTTGGATGGAAAAATATCCTTCAGCCTCACTTAGCCAATTTAAGGTGGTCTCTCCATCACCACACCCATCAAACTTAGAAATATCCAATTTCTTTAATTCTTTTTGTAGTTCCTCCCCTACAGTTCTTCTAGTGGATCCCTCGGGTAACTGACTAACTTTATTGTTTGTTTTCTTTTGGGTCAGGTTTTCAATAACCTTCTATTGTTGAGTGATAAGTTCCTACTGTTGGGCCATTTGTGCCCGTTGTTGTTCCATGTGCTCACTCATCTGAGCCCTCTGGCTCTCCATCAGCTCTCGTTGTTGGTTGAGTTGGTCTTGCATGAGTTGGATCATGCGAGCCATGCTTCCATCACTGGAGGTAGCTTTTGCTGCTATAGGCTCTTTATCCTTTCTAACCACACGTCATGGTGTTTCAGTAGTTTGCACTCTTTTCGACTCCCTTATGAGTCTCCTAGGTCCTTTCCTTGGGACCTCTGCAATTCCCTCTTGTAGATTTAGGCTAGTCCTCCGTGAGGTACCTGCCATAACTGACATCACAAAATTTTGTCAGAATAGCTATGTTGGCCAGGGTTTCACAAACCTAGGCTTTGATACCAACTATCACAACCATCACATTTCGTTAACTTAAGTACACTAAAATTTTTTGTTTAAAACAACATCACTTTGCTTGTAAACCCATCATAATGTTAGTTCAGGCATACTAAATTCACACTTCAAGATTGGCCACCACTACAGCTGGTGTCTTAAGTGCTCAGGACTGGCCACATCCCGTGAGTCACCATGTAGGATTCTGACTCCTCACATGAGTCTATCTGGAATCCGGTGAAGGGTTATCTGTTCAGGGCCCATATCACCTGAACGGGGTACGCTATCTCCCTTGTCCAAATATAGAAGAATTCACAATCCTTTGAGTGCTCGACTCATTTCTTTGGAACCAACGTTTGTATGCCGGTGCTAGCCATTGACCCTCTGCTAAGGTTTGGCTAGAGTCCACCTTCTCAAGGCTTAAGGACTAGATATTCATGACCTTCCTCGAGCTGATGGTAATGCTGCCCATAACCATCTGCCATTGGATCTTCCAACAACATGAGTAGCTCTCTAGCCATGCAACATGTTGGCACCTCCCCAACCCGAGTGGAATGATGAATATCACCACACTAACTGACTGACCACCTAGAGTGACGTCCCATACCGCCACTCTTTACACTCAACAACTCGGACCCTTCTGTCCTAAGGAGCTGGAGTACAGTGGCACAATCTCTTCTAATTCACTGCATTACCTAGTTTAGTAAGTCCTTGCTTGACTTACTCTTCTCAAGTCAAAGTGTTTACATTGAGTTTTAAAGTCTCTTCTAAAAATAGGTCATTTATTTAACCCATATTTTATTAATAATCATTCCTCCTTTAATATATACTCATTTCCAAAGATTTTTATATATATTTAAATATTATTTGACTTCATAAAATTTCCCAAGCCAACTACTTAAAAGAATTATAAAATCACTCAATCCAACTACATAAAAGAATAACTATTTCTTAAATATAAAATTTATCATACTTTCTAGGATATTCTAATTTTCACTTAAGAATTCATGATATATGTTCCATAAATTTATAAGCTTCCAATAAAAATAATTGAATTAAATAATTATTAAGCTATTTTCATATACTCCAAATTAGTAACTTGAAATCGTAATAAGACAAGTCAAAGATCTTTTACCAAAATAATTCTTTTTTTTCTATAATGAAAATAAAATTTCCTAATTTTAAATAACCAATCAAAATAATTTTTATAACATGCAATGAGTTCTTAATTTTAAATAACCAACAAAAGGACATGCAACGAGTATTCATATAAAAGCAAAACTTTTAACTAAAGAGTCAACTGGGAAACCATACTAGTGATCCTTAATCATAACTTAAATAATATTTAAAATAATAATTTTTTTAATAATCATAACAATATGGCAAATAATTCTTCAACAACGAATATTCTAAAATAAGAGAAATAAAACTATTATATTAAAGCTAATCCTCTAAGTCTAAGATTTCCTCTTTAAAGAGCTTAAAAAAAAGGAAGAAACCATTTCATAGATGGCTTTTTTATTCTGTACAATCATTTTAAATTGTTTTCTTCCTGTTGTTTCTAATTCAGCCATACATCGAACACTACGTGCTTCAGTTTTATATTATCTTTAATTAAATAAGACCAAAGTAAAATACATATTTTTTTCCTAAAATTATTTACATAGAATAACTTTCAAGCATCTAAAATTCATAATTTACATATGGAATAGACGTTGCTGCACTCTAACAAAGACTAGAACAGAGAAATTGTACAACTAAAGTATTGAAGAAGAGTTATCTTTAAATACCAAATCTACAATACAACCACAAGGCTATTTTCCTAATAGAGGTATGCTTAATTCAGAAGCCAACTATTCAGGCCTAACGCTGGTTACATTTTTTTTTCTATGGGTCTAAAAACGAACCTCCACGATGCAAGGAAATCTCGTATTCTCCAAAGCGCTCATCCCACAATTATCATAGAAGATGTTGGAAGCTAGGATTGGGTCATCTTGGCCCTTACCCTTCTATATTCCATACACAACCAAGTAGACAAAAGAAATCAAATGCATCTAATCTACCAATGCTCAAGCAATGCATACCGTACTTAGCATAGGGAAAATAAAATGTAAAGAAAAATGCACATTTGTACTAGAATATATAATATTTATGTTTATAAAATATTTTTGGTGATTCAATTATCCATCCAGAACAACATTCACACAGGCAAACCCAAGCCAGAAATTCATTCTAGAAACTATAAGCAAAGACTCTCAATTATTATATATTATTTTTAAAACAAATAGAAACCAATAGTGGTAAAACATGGTGAAAACTTCCTGCTTTTATTTAGATTATAACAGAGCTTCCTGGTTTAATAATAGTTTTTGACTCTAAAAACTATAGGGTTACTTTTATTCGAGGTCATTTACCCCTATGGATCGAACTTCTTTTCTTAATTGAACATTAATATACTAAGTTAGACACGTTAATGGCAGCCATTAAACATTCTATAAATATATTTTTTAACTGATAAGTGGTGCCAACTTATTCACCAAGCAAACAGAGCAAAAAATATGGGTATTAAAATTATCCAAAACTTTGAGGTAGATATAACGAATAAGAAACGCCCAACCTTCTCACAGCACAGATAAACAGACTCGTTCGCCCCTCTGCTCGTATTTACCCAATATGAAAAGAAGCCACCCCTTCATCCAACCAATTCATTTCTATTTAATAGGAGAGGCATGTAATGGATATTTTACACCTCTAATCCGCTTGCTAGGTTTAACATTATTGAGACTCCACGTGGTGGGTATCTAATCCTCCATATGGTGTTATTAGAAAATATTATAGCTTCTGCCAAGTTTCCTTCATTCTCAAAATTTAAAATACTTTAAAGTTTGTGTCTTATGTGTCGTAGGTCTTCTATTCACATTACCTTATGGAATAAATGTCTTGGAGATGGCACTAAGTGATTTATTGGAAAAGGATGATGATTTTTATTTTTATTTTTATTAAAGTCAAAGTAATTCCTTTAATTAATTAATTAACTCATTTCATTTTTTTATATATTTTTGTTTTATATATTTCATTTACTATATTTTATTTAATTTATTTTTTTATTATTTCCTTTTATTTCTCACCATATAATAATTTTAGAGCATATTTATAAGTAAATGCAAATTTATTTATAATATATTTAATTTTTATATATTTTTGTATATATATATATATATATATATATTTATTTATTTATTTATTTATTTATATTTTTTTTTCAAAATTAATATTTTAAATGATGGCAAGCAACAAGCAACAAACCGAAGAAAATCAATATACAAACATTTAATTAGCAATGTCAGGCAACATGCAATGCAAATGCAAATTCTATAGTGGGCTTCTGTGTACCCACGGACCAAGGTGCACGAGACATGCATCATATCCACTTACCTGGAATTTCTAATCCGTTGCCCTAGTCAAGGGGTGTGGGTGGTCTCTTCTGATTCTGAATCGGAGTCCTGCACCTGCACCATAAAAACTAAACGCAGGATCATACTCTTCCAAGTAAATTAACCACAAGTGGTGGGGATGTGACAACCTTCTCTATAAGTATGATCAATTACAACATCACTCATATCTCTTAGGATCCTTGAAGTGTCTTCTATAATATTATAAACCTATTTCCAATTTCTCTCGATTTTAAATCTCTAATAATGTTTAGAGAATCCACTTGGACCATAACTTTTCTATAACCTCTATCATATAATTGTTGAAGTAATGAAAAAACATCTTTGGCTTCTGGCATATGGTTGATCTGAATTCTATAATCCTTTGTATAAGCCAATATAATGTTATTTATCATTTCTAATCATTCTGCTCCCTCTTGCTCTTCCTAGATTTCCTTTGGCTACCCCATCAAAGTTAAGTTTTATCCAACCTTGTCTTAGTTTTATCCATATTATGTTCAATACTTTTTAGGTTGAGTCCATTATGAATGGTTTTGATTGTTTTACCTTCCACGCTTCAATAATCATACCCTTTAATCTCTAGGGGAATGGATAGATTATCTTCAGTACCAAATTTTATTCTTTTGAATATATATACTTCATCCTTCATCTCATTTCTAAATATGCATTTATTCCTTTCCCACCATATACCCCATATATAGTGAGGGAGAATTAGGCTGCATAATCTGGTCAGAATCTCACTTACAAAGGAAGATCTCCATTGGTTAAACAAATATATAAATATTTATGGTATGCTCCACTTGACTAAAAGAGAGTTTATTATAACATAGAAAAATTTATTTGAACCCTCATAGTGGTTGCATAAGTGGTCTACTGAATCATCATCCTTCTAGCACAAAGAACAAATATTTATCATTTGGAACCCTCTTTTACATAAATTATCTATTGTTGAAATATTATTCTGAAGGTATAACCAAAGAAATAAAGTAGTCTTTGACATAAAATCTAGGAATTAAACCTTCTTAACTGGATAAGCTCCTCCTCTATATGAGCTTCATAGGTTGATTTGACTAAGAAGAGTCCTTTTGAAGAATGATTACATAGCAAAGAATCCTCCTTTTTTATTTGGGAGATGTGGAAGCTCCTAATCAGTTGATTCAAATTCAAGAGACCCTTTTGAATATGAAATGCATCTAAATCTAAAGAAATCCATTTCCATTTCTTTCTACTATGAAAACATTTTATATAATCCTTGAATTTTTCCTTATATTTAGTAGCTAGTGGAACCCACAACTCCTAAAAATCAAGTTTATTTATTAGAGGTTCCTAAAGGATCCAAAAATCTCTCCAAAATATAACTTTATTCCCTTATCCTACCTATCATATTATATAACTTCTTAGAAAGCTTCTCATTTTTATAAATACATTCCATATGGATTATCCTCTAGGATAAATTGCTCTTTTTAAAAAAGAAAATATTATTTGAAGAACGTAAGCTTATACTGAGAGGGGGGTGAACAATATAAGATCAAATTTTACTTTTCTTTCCCAAACAATATTATCCAATATTATCAATGGAAATATAAATAGAAGTGACCAAATAAATGCAAAAATCATCACACATAATAGAGACAACAATTTAATGTGGTTTGCCCAATGTGAGCTACTCCATGAAGAAAACATTTCACTAAAATATTCTCAACAAATATCTTGGAAATCCTTCCCTATTACAATGTTTATGGACCTCTATCCAAAGGATAAACCAATCCCCTAATCAAGTTCATGGATATCTATCCATAGGAGAACTATTTTCCCTTTGATGGTTTGTGGATCTTTGTCCATAGAATAAATTCTTCTCCTCTACTCTGTTTGGTGATCCTCTTGAAGACTATTGGCTCCACTGCATTGGCTTGTGGATCTCTCTCCATTGAAGATCTTTGTCCTCACTCATAAGACCTCTATACTCACTACCTTGGATAATTAATCTCTATCCATTAGAGATTATTTTCCTCTACTCTATCACCTCCAAAGCTTACTCTCAACTCTACCCAGTCTTTATCTCACATCTTCACTAAACACTATCCTCGATCTAGTACAAACTTGCTCATAAGTCTATCTTTGGTCTGGCACAAATCTATCCTCAAATTTGCACCAAAATCTATACTCAAATCTATCCTCAAGCCTTAACCCAAATCTTGATTTAATAATAAATCAACTCTACTTAGATTTGCTCCAAGACTTAACTCAAAGCTTGAATAAATCAATCAATCAAATCTGCTTATATCTACTCCAAGACTTAACTCAAAGCTTGAATAAATCAATAAATCAAATCTACTCTCATGTCTTCTCAAAGACTTACCTCAAAATTTTCCACAAATCCTCTCAAGAAAAAGTTCAATCTGCTCTCAAGTCTTCTCTAAGACTTGCCTAAAAATTATCCACAAGTACTCTCAATAACTTAATATGCTCTTAAGTCTTCTCCATGACTTACCTCAAATCTATCTACAAGTTCTCTCTAGAACTTGTCCAATATGATCAATAATTATTCCCTAATACCAAATTCAAATATGCTTTAACATGTCCTCTCTAGAACTTATCTAATCTGCTCAACAAGTCTTCCCTAAGACTTACCTCAAATCTACTCAACAAGTCCTCTCTAGAACTTGTCTAATCTGCTCAACCAGTCCTCTCTAGAACTTGTCTAATCTACTCAACAAGTCTTCCCTAAGACTTACCTCAAATATGCTCCAACTAGTCCTCTCTAGAACTAGTCTAATATGCTCAACAAATCTTCCCTAAGACTTACCTCAAATCTGCTCAACAAGTCCTCTCTAGAACTTGTCTAATTTTCTCAACAAGTCTTCACCAAGACTTACCTCAAATCTACTTGTAAGATTCCACAAAATCTCACACAAATCTATCCTTAAGCTTTCACAAAAGCTTACTCAACTCTGTCCTTAAGTCCCCTCTAGGACTTACTCAAATCTGCTCATAATATTTCATAAAAGCTTTGTTAAATCTGTCCTTAATTCCCCTCTAGGACTTACTAAAATCTGCTCACAAGATTTCACAAAATCTTGCTTAACTCTGTCATTAAGTCCCCTCTAGGACTTACTCAAATCTTCCCACTAGCTTTCACAAAATCTTATTAAAACCAATTGCAAAACTTGCATTCAAAACTCAACTTAATCTCTTCTATAAAACCTCTTCAATACCACAAACAAATTTCACTCATAATGTTGTTTAACCATAGAAATATATAGAGAATTATTAGAGACTCAATATTTTTCACACTCACAAAACACTCAATTTCAAACTCTCTTTCAATTAAAATAAGAAATAAAGGATAGGATGTTTCACAAAAATTGAACTATCATTCCAATGCTCTCAATCAATAATGCTCAACCAACTTTAATCAACCATTCACTCAATTAAACACAACTTGTTTTCAAACCCTAACCAAGTTATTCACTATTCTTCCAACAACTCACACTACGAAACTCAAACCTTAACTCAATATGATTCCAAATTCACATAACAATGATACTCATGATCTTTCACAAATCCTAGTTCAAGATAGTTATCAATCTCACATAACAATTATACTCATGATCTTTCACAAACCCTAGTTAAATATAGTTTTCAACTTCACATAATAATGATACTCATGATTTTTCAACATCCATAAATCATGCACATTAAAACTCACTTAACATTTCTAACAATGCTTATAAAACAATCCTTTTCACTCCAACTTTACATTTCACAATATTTAATCCAACAATATTTCACTCATAAGGAAGATGTGCCCATACCTTTTATTTTTATGGAGATATATCTTCAAAACCTATCTTAATCACAATAAAATCCTCTTTACCAATTTCAAGGTTAGATAGTAACAACATATTTACAAATATTCTCCTCAAAAATTAATTCATCATTACAAAAATTAACAAGTCTCAAGTACACCTTATTATTTCTAAAATTCTTGAAATATCTCTCAACACATAAAAATAATTTCCTTTATTAACTCCAAATTATTCAATGCATAGAAGACCAAGTTCCTTTATAAACACCTTATAAACTCCCAAAAATAATATTCAACCTATAAAAACTAATCCCTTGTTTAACCCTTATTACTCCAACCTCTATTTATTTTTCTAAGCACAAAATAATATAAAATATTCCAAATACCCTTATGACTCCTTATCTTTCACCCAAGGCGCTATATAAAAATCACGTCATCTTTATAACATAAGCGCTTCCCAAACCTTGGTGCAATTTAAAACTTAAACAAAAATTATAATTATAATGTGCTTACCTTATACACCTTGGCCCACATTGCAAAAACAATAGTGCACGCCTTGGCTGCGCTTTGAACCCGTGACCAACTACCACCATAATGCTCTAGATAAAGGCTAGATAATCTTTGGACCACATGCCTACACAACCACCTCAATGCACGCGCTCCTTCTTATAGCATCTGTAGATTTTGGAGACCAAAAAATAAAACCTCCACCTTCACAAAATGATCACATGGGGATTTGAAACCCCAACCTATGCCCTGTGAAAGACTTAATACACACTTGGCCACCAATTGTGCTACCCAACGTTATGAAACGCTTTGGCTGCGCCACATGCACTTATCCAAATGCTTGCCTTCTAATGCTTTAAAAAAAGCAAAAGCCTCTTCTTACTCACAACAAAGCAGTGCATGATTGTTAGCATAACCTTTTGTATTTAAATGCATGGATGGGGAAAATAAAAATTAATTCCCCTTTAAATACTCTTTGTCCTTTTACGCTCGATGTTGGCCCAAATTCAAATTTAGAAATTCGAATTATAAAATTAATTTTTAACCTTTTAACTTTGGTGCCCATAGTTATTATTTGAATTAAAATTTTAACCTTTAGATTAAAATATTTTAATTTAAATAAATTAAATTAAATCCTTTGCAAGCTACTCAACGGGTCTTTTCAAGGATAAAATATTTTAATAATTCTTTGTACCTCGTTTTCTTCACCTCATACTTTTGTTTGAAATATTATAATATTATTATTTTAATGTAAATATGCTTCTCCTTCCTTAGGTCTTCAACATTTTAGGCCTTTTTAGGTATATAATATTAAAAATAAATATTATATGCTATTCCTTTTAAAACCTTCTTTGCCTTGTGGAAAAACCGCCTGATGAAATTAATGATGACAAAACTGAAACAACAATCTCTTGACATCAATGAAAAAACAACTTGCTCAAATATCCAACATTATTTCTAAGTAATTTGCTTTCATAATATTTTTCCACAACAAACTTCTTTTTGTGCAAAGTTGCCATAATGTTTTTGATATTAAGGCTTTGTTAAAGAACTATAAATGTTTGAGGCCTAACCCCCCAAGTTTTTTTGGAGTGCAAGCTCTATCCCAAGAAACTAAAGGAATTATTTTCTTGTCTTCATCCCTAGTCTATAGGAATCTTTCAAATATCTTCTCCATCCTTCTTTTAACCATGGATGGAATTTTGAATAAAATATGTATAATAATTGGCATAAGGTTGCTTGAAGTAGTTGCATTTTGCTTTCTTGGATAAGGAGGTTGCCTTTCCATCCAACCAACTTATTTTGAATCCTATCAAACATCAGAGACCATATTTCCTCCTTCATGAATCCTGAAAAAAGTGGCATACTAAGGTAAATGGATGGGAGATTAGAAATATTACAACCAATTTTTTTGCAATCCTCAATTGTAACTGTCTCTTTGTATTTACAAAATAAGTATTTTTTCTAATGACATTTATCAAATTTTTGATGCCATTTCATATTTATGAAGAATGTCTTTGATTTACCTTGCTTCTCTACATGTAAATTTTGCCATAGTAAAATTATCATCTACAAAATGCTAACATAAAACTAGTTTTAAACTCCTTGCTAGTTTGATAACTTTGATTCTACCTCTAGTTGTTGATACTTGCATTGAAATTCCTAATTCTTCAGCCATTAAAATAAAAATATAAGGAGATGGAGTGTCCTCTTGTCTTATACCTCTTTGGCTCCAAAATAAACCATAAGGTTTTCAATTAATAATGTTTAAAATTTTTACTGAAGAAATATAAATATTAACCTATTTTCTCCATTGGTCACTAAAACCAAACTTATGCATAACCTTATGTTGGCATTTTTGCCACATTAAAATTTTGTAAAATTTTACCTGAAATATGTAAACAATTTTGCCAACAAAACTTCGTAAATTCATTTTGAGCATTTTTGCCACATTAAAAAGTTTGTTGAAATTTTTTCTAAGTGTTTGATGGGTGTAGTTTCAGGAAAAATTTGAGTGAAATACCTTTTCGCTCTCATGCATAGTGAAATGCCTTTTTATCCCCAGGTGTAGTGAAAATAATTTTTTGAGCATTTCACTGGAAAAATTACTTCTTGGCCATTTCGTTGACGAAATCACTTTATCGGCAGTTTTAGTCCCATTAATAGTGAAATTCCTTTTCACTTTATTTCTCAGTGAAATATCATTTCCAATATAGGCCCCATGCTTGGTAGGATAAGATTTTTCCAAGTGAAGTCGTAGTAAAAAGGTAATATTGGGGCTAGGTTTGGGGTGAAACTCCATTTTTGAGCGCATCCTAGGTGAAAACATTGGCAAGTGCACATTCCAAGCGCAAGTCTAGGCAAAAGCCCATTTCGGGCATGACTTACGTGAAATGAAGATGAAGGTCCATTTTGCGCAAAACTTTGAGTGAAAGCTCATTTTATAAGCAAACACCATCGCCCCTACATTTTCAGTGCAAATATTCTTTGGGAAAGGATTAAGGTTGGTAAAATTAATTCATGTGGTGATGCAATAGATATATCTAGGATCACTATTGAAAAATTGCTAAATTTAAGTATTGTGCCCTTGACTTCGGTGTAATCTTGTTCATTTTTTAAGCACTATCAACTTTGGTGGGTATTCATTTCCAAGGCACCATCATGGAGATTGAAATCAGACTGATTATTTTTACCAAATCCTCGATACGCCATGCGATAAAATTGCTAGACATTTCCCAATGCATTTGCCAATTGGTTCATTTCTATTGCCAAGGAGAAATTGTTGTTGTTTGATTTTTGACTAGCCAAAATTTTGTTTTAATTTGCATTTAACTATAGAGATGCAACCCTATATAAATACTAAGAATTTTAATGTTAAAAGGAGGATAGACATCCTACCAAAACCAATTTGAATTTTCTGCATCAATTGAAATATATTTGTCTTCTGGTTCCTATAGTAGTGTTGTATGCAATTATTTTTTGTCTTTCATTTATGTTATGTTAATGATATTTGTTAGGTAAATTTAAATTTTGCACTCTTGAATTTAATTCCTAATAGAGAACGGAATGCTGAAATGTTCATTGGAAATTATCTCTGCAAACTGTAAATGGTTTCTATGATTTTCTTTTGATTACATGCTAATTAGAACTTGATTTAAATTTTAGTAGCTAGTTTATACCCACGTTTCATTTCTAGCTCATAGCCATATTTCCCATTTCTTTCTGTCTTTTCCCATATCTTTCTGTTACCCTAAACTTATACCAATTGTTAGAGTAGTACAAGAACGAACCCTCTCTAGATACTGGTCCGAAGGACATATCTCTCCTTCGACATTTCAATGTTGGTCATGTATAGGGTGCATATATAATATGTAATTAGGTAGAGTCGTGACCAACACCTTATCAAGGAAATTACATGATACTCTATCATAGTTTTTATGCATATCTAAATTTAAAAAAATGCCTAGGTCTCATCTCTTCTCTATCAAACAAATTTTCTCATGAACAGTCATGATTCCATCTAATATTTATCTTGTATAAATTCTCCCTGAAGTGGAGAGATTAGAAAAAGTAGTAGAGTTTCGATTCTATAAGCCAATGTTTTTGTGAGCATTTTTTTTAGAGTGTTGCATAATCTTATGGGCCTAAAATTCTTCAAATATGATGCACTCTATTTCTTTGGAATTACAACTATAAAAGTTATATTCCATTCTTGGAGCAAAGAGTCAAAAGATTGAAATTCCCTTAAAGCGTCTAAAATATCTTTCCGCATTATATGCAAATTTTTATTAAAGAAGCCAATAGTAAATCTATCTAGTCCTAATGCCTTATCCTTATCCATACCAAATATAGTATTCATGATCTTAAAATGATGTTTATGGATGTAATATCCACACAAAAGTTATATAAGATAAAAAATAAAGAGCACTTAGGGAGAGGTAAAATTTTAATAGAAATTATTATTAGAGCTCAATAATAATTTATAATTAGTGATGGAATAACATAAATGAGTACAAGTACATTAAAATAAAAAATTGCAATATTTTTTCTATAATATAAGATGCATGTGAGTAACCCACCACACATCATGGATGAAGTTCAAGTAATCAATTAGAAAAAAATATATAAAGTATTTAATTTTTATTTTTTTTATTAAAAAGAGGGTTTTAAAAGGGTCTTCCACATGTTTACATAAAAAGTGAGTTAGAAACCAAAGGGGTCTTGGGGCAATGAAAACCACCAAAGGAAAAAACATCTATAGACCTATTGAGCTTGCAATTCTGTTCATTTTTCATATGGTGCAGTTTTGTTCCTTTAATGTCCCAAACTAATCTAGAAGCTTGGCTGCAAGAAGAGAATCTATTACTGGTTTTGGGTCAAAACTAATATCCATTATTGGCCTATGTTTATTTTTTTGGGCATAACTAGTTCAATTAGACTAACTTGAAGCTAATTGAAAATAGCCTCAAAGTTCCTTTTTTTTCGTTGAAGATTTTTCTATTTCTCTCCTTTCATATACACCAAGGTAAGACTAAGATTGTTAGGCTCCATATAAATTTCTTCTCCTTACATGGAGGGATCCATTGACACCACCAATCAAGGATTTCATTAGCAAATGGATATTTCATGGACATGTGATTTATTGACTCTTCATGTCTTTCGTAGAGGTGGCATCTACTAGGGCTTAAAAAACCTCTTTTGATCAAGTTTTGCCAAGTTAGTATTTTATTTTGGAGAACCAACCATAAAAATATTTTTATCTTTGGAATACAATTGTTTCCCCATAAGTTCCTCTAAGGTGCTTTTTTTGAGGTAAATCTAGGCTTTCATTGTATTCATTTTTAATTGTATACTTTGCAGCTATCTATCTAATCCACTCTACCTAATTAGGTCCCTTAAAATCATGTTCTCAATATTTGTTCTATAAGTTTTTGTGGAATCTCCTATCTGGCTATGTAAGATCTAAAAAAAGTGTCCCAAACATATTTGACGGTCTTTTCTAAATCTGCTAGGTTTGGATCTCTATCTAAATATCTTGATTCTTTCCACTTATCTTCCCAAAAATCCATATTTTTTCCTTTACCAATCCTCCATCAAGACCCTTTTTCTATGATGCTTATTAATTCATAAATATGGTTCCAAGTGGTTGAACATCTCATTATTTGGTTTCTTCTGAGTATTATCTTTGGCTCATTATCCTAGATATATTTGGTCCTCATTATGTTAGTCCATGTATTGATATCTTCTTTTATTAGTCTCCAAAGCAGTTTTCTTGTTAATGCTCTATTGAGTGTTTTCACATTTCTTAGATCGAATGCTCCATAGGATTTTGAGAGGTATACCTTCTTCCACTTTACTAGATGGTATCTATTTCTTTCTTGTGTACCTTTCATAGAAAATTCCTACAGATGGCTTCAACTAATTTTGTAATTTTCATAGGCATTTTAAACATTAAAAGAATGTAGATTGGTACACTTTGGATAGTGGATTGGATAACTTGATATTTTTGGCTTGGCTGAGGAGGTTTCCTTTCCATACAATAAGGTTTTTATTAAGCTTATAAATTGCTATGTTCCAATGAGAAGATTTGATCTGGCCGATGAAAAGGGGTATGCCCAAATAGGAAGAAGGTAGTTTCTCAATTTCATATTTTGCGATTGCTTTGATTTTGTTTTGTCTAGTGATGGATGTACTGAGGAATAGATTCTAATTTTATCAAAATTGATATATTAGCAAGAGGCTCCTTTGTAATGGTGGAGGATGAGCTTGAATGTGTTCGCTTCTTTTACAAATGCTTTTTTAGTAATGTCATCAACAAATTGATTATGGATTATATTTGAGGTTTTTTTGGTCACTTATAGTCCACTTGTTATTGAATTTTTTCTATATATTTTCCTAGGGCTTTAGCCATAATAATTATAAGATATTTAATTTAGTTAATAATTTTTTTTTTAATATACAATAACCTAAGGTCTAGAATTTATATAAAAATAATGTAATATATATATATATATATATATATATATATATATATATATATTAATTTAGCAAAAAAACCCTTGCGAGGCCATCTTGGTTCAAGAAACCATGAACAAGGGGTTCTACACCATTACAATCACTCGAGAGTCGTGCCCGGCCCTGACTGCACCACATTATCAACTGGATTTTGGGTACCCAATGTGCATTTGGTAGGGTGGAGATTCTAACCAGGAACTTCCCTTGGAGGATTGCCCTACTCTCTCTTATTCACCTACAACAAGTAAGTAATAATATAATTTTAGCCATTTATTCTTATGTTAAAATATTTTTATTTTTATTTAATTTTATATTCTATAAACACATTGAAATAATACTAAAAACATTTTTAATAGTGTATATGTGTATTAGTTTTTTTAATCAACATGTGTATTATTTTATTATCTAATGTATTAATGTAATATAAAATATTATTTAATTTTTAAATCTTCATCTATAAACATTATGATATCATCCAAAATTCAAACATATGAAAACAATTTTTCTTCTCAACTTCTTTCTATGGATCATTAGTTATAAAAAGTGTCAAATCAAGCTCATATCCAAATGCTTATTTATTTAATTTTATTGCTTCGATATTCTAATAAAATATATTTTAGAGAAATTTACCTTTCAAAATTGAAACTAAAAAAAATGATTGTTGATCTATTTCTTTCAAAAATTATAAATAACATGATTAATTGAAATGGAAACTAAATATATATGTATGTCAAAACATTTAAAAAGTTGGTCTAATTGATATTCTTAACTAATTTAAAATAAATATTTAAATAATTAAATTAATTAATTAATAATGAAAAAATTATTAAAAATTTAGGGTCAAGTACCACTTCATTAATTTTATAAGTATTTTTATGTATTGTAATAAAATAATGACATCTAACTTAAATGAAATTAAAAAATTTAAAATATAAATATTAGTAAAGTCACAAACAATACTAATTTTTACCTTAATCAAGATAATAAATCAATGAAAGTGTTGATTATATATTGTATGCTAATATAAAAATACTAGTTTTATAAAATAATTGTGCATTAATTCTATTAGAATTACCAAGAGTAGAACTACAAAGAATTACAATATTTGAAGAATCAAAATAGAACTGATTGATTTATTCTAGGGATCAACTTTGTATAAATAGCAAAGTTGATCATTGAGAGTCGTTGGATTACAACAACTCATAAAGTCTAATGAAGACACCACTAAGAGTTCACCTGACACATGGAGGAGTGGAAACTCAAGTGTGTCTATCCTAGTAGAACTTAAGAGAATATTCACTTATTCTAACATCCCCCCTTAAGTGATACTAGGGGTGGTTTGTACAAATGAGTCCTGACAACAAGGCCTGATGAGGTACTCATGTAAAATAATTTATTTTTTGAAGAGATGGTAAAACCCAATGGGAAAAGCCATTAATCAAAAAATAAATAAGTAAGAGGCTTGTAATCGTATGGTGAATATTGTCCTCTTAAAATAATAAAAGGATGAGTCCCGACAACATGGCCTGATGAGGTACTCATTTACAATATATAGATGGTGAAAAAACCCCTTGGATAAAAACCATCTATTACAAGAAAAATATCCAAGATAGAGGCATGTCTTTGGATGGTGAAGATTGTCCTCTCAACACAAAAAAATTGAGTCTCGACAACTTGGCATGATTAGGTAATGAACAATATATACTTTTGGAGAGGTGATGAAAAAAACCACATGGGAAAAAACCATCTTCCAAAGAATACAATAGTAAAAGGAGAGGTGGAAGACCTTTGTGTCAATGCAGTTGTATTACTCTAAGTTTCTATCACAACTATATGTAACGTGGAGAAGGAAATGACTTGGTGAAGATGTCTGCAATTTGCTCCTCAGTTGGAATATAGTCCAAGTATATGTTCCCATTCTGAATGTGATGTCGAATTAAGTGCATATGTATCTCAATGTGCTTGGTGTGCTGATGCTCAATTGGATTTTGTGCAATGTGAATTGTGCTCTGATTGTCACACCAAAGAGTTATCGGTTTTTCATGGGACAAACCAAATTTCCTTAGAATTTAACGAAGCCAAAGAGCTTCCTGACTTGCTAAAACTGATGCCCTATATTCTGCATCTGTAGATGATAAGGCTACTAGTTGTTTTTTGCATAACCAGGCTATTTGTGAAGAACTAAGACAAAAGACATAGCTAGAATTTGAACATATGTCTTCTACTAAACATGCCCAATTTGAATCTATGTAGCCAATGATATCCATGGATTTTCCCTTATATAAGAGCCCAAATTGAGTAGTTCCTTGCAAGTAGTGGAGGATTATTTTTGCTGCTTGCCAATTACTAAAGTTAGTTTGATGGTAGAATCTAGATATGAGGCCAAAAAAATATGAGATATATGTACGAGTATGAGTAAGGTATAACAGACTCCAAGCTAACAGTATAGAGTTGCATCACATAGAGGGGATGAGCAGGAAGTACTTATATTTATGCCATATTGAAAAGGTGTAGGATAAGGTTTGCAATATGATATTTTAAACCTTTGAAGAAGATCTAGAGTGTATTTTTGTTGACACAATGAAATACCTGCATTTGTTTGATTTATTTGGATCCCAAGGAAGTAATGAGCTAAACCTAGATAAGCCATATCAATTTTTTTAGAGAGGGAGTATTTTATAGTCTGAATGTGATTGAAGGTACTACCAGTGATTATAATATCACAAAAATATAAAACAAGAATGGTGATTTTTCCTTCATCTCTCCAAATGTAGACTATTTTATCAGACTCACAACAAGAAAAACCTACAAAAATAATGGAGTCCATATTTTCATACCAAGCTCTAGGAGCTTTTTTGAGGCCATAGAGAGACTTGTTTAGCGTACAAAAAATATAGGAGTCTTGAGTGAAAATAGTAGGTTGTTCCATGTATATCTCTTCCTTGAAATCCCCATTTAAGAAAGCACTTTTTACATCCATTTGAAAGATAAGCCATTTTTGGGAAGCATCCAGAGAAAGAACCAGTCTTACAAAATTCATTTTAGCAACTAGAGTAAATGTTTTGGTATAATCAATTCCATAAATTTGAGAGAAACCTTTGGTTACTAGGCGAGCTTTATGTTTATCAATTTCTCCATTAGGACCATACTTTGTTCAGTAAATCCATTTACAACAAAATAATTTCCTTCCTTTAGGTAAGGGAAATAAATCCCAATTTTTGTTTTTGATTAAGAAAGAGAATTCATTTTCCATGGCATCATCCTATTATTTAATACCATTTGCTTCTTTGAAGGACTGAGGATCAGAGGAAATAGACTGACAAACAAGACTAGTGCCTATGGATTTGGTTGATTTGGATGATGTAATATTTTTGATGTAAGGAGTAGCTTATTTAACAATGGTTTGGGCCCATTTAGGCATAGTGTAAGGAGTAGAAGAAGTGGAAATACATTAAGTTGGATTTACAGGTTCCTCATATTGATTATCAATCTCTAAGTTAACCTCTAGAGTTGGTTATTCATAATATTGAGGTTATATTATAGGAGAAGGTTCAATGGATGAATAGGAGAGTTGAGGATCTTTCTGAGGGAATGTTTCATCAAATTGTACATTCCTATGAAAAATACCTCATGATTTGAGGGATCAAGGAGCCTGTATGCTTTCATTTCCTCATAATAACCAACAAAGATGAGCTTTCTGCTTTTCTTATCTAGAGCCTTCCTTTTCTTCTTTGGGATGTGCGCCCAAGCAGTACACCCAAAAATATTGAAGAAGGAAACATTTGGTTTTGAACCATTCCATGCTTCTTCAAGAGTTAAAGGATCAAGAGCTTTATGAAGTGTGTAGTTTTGAATATAATTGGCATAGTTAATAGCTTCTGCCCAAAAAACTATTGGAAGATCTCTTGAATAGAGCATACAATTTGCCATTTACTTTAATGTTCAGTTTTTTCTTTTTGAAATACCATTTTACTGAGGATTATGGGAGATAGAATGCTGATGAATGATACCATGATTTGATAGAAATATGGATAACTCATTACTACAGTATTCCCTCGATTATATGTGCGAATTTGCTTGATATTACAAGAGGTCTGATTTTCAACTAAGGCTTTGAAGAATTTGAAGTGGGATAGAACATCACTTTTATATTTTAGGAAGTAGACCCAAGTTCTTTTAGAAAATTCATCAATAAAGGTTAGAGAATATTTTACTCCTTTGAAAGAAGGTTCTGGAAAAGACATCAAGTCACCATGGATTAATTATAGAGGGGATGAAGTTTTTAGAGAACTACTTGGGTGGAAAGGATATTGATGTTGCTTTCCAAGAGCACATCCAGGACAAACTCCGTTAATAGAAGAGACTTGAGGTAAACATGTTACCATTTCATGGGTGCTCAATTTCTTTAGGTAGTTGTAACTGAAATGACCAAACCTTTCATTCCAAATTTTGCTTTCAAGATCTCCATGAACCACAAAACAGGAGGTCCCTTCTAAATTTTTGAATCCTTTGAGGTGAAATAGGCAAGTGTTGTGATAAATATCTCCTTTGGCTATGAGAGAATGGGAATCTTGAAAGTATCTTATATCAACTTGTTTTGGAGATAAGAGAATAGTTTTCCCCTTTCCAAAAGTATAAATCTAATATATAGAGCGGAGATTTGTGACAATGTTTGGAACATAGAGAACATTATTGATAGAGCCACCATCAATGGTTATATCACCATTTTATTTGACTGGGATGAAGGAAGAGTCACCAACTTCTATGCTATAGGAGATAGAAGAGAATTAATCATATGAAGAAGTCATGTGATGAGTTGCTCCGAAATCTAGGACCCAGTGATTAGAAGAAGAATTAGAGGTTTTCCCTTAAACATTAAGGGCTTTTCCTATTTACTTTTAATTGTTTATATTTTGATCATTCATAGCTACATCTAGTTAAGGGTTATGCATAAGGCATCGGACCTGAAATATCCTTGTAAAAATTTTGTGAATCCGTTGTGAATCCCTGGTGAATCCAAATTAACCTCTTGTAGGAGGACATGGCGAATTATCTTATTTTTTCAAAACAAATTATAAAACATTAGAGAATTTAAAAGTTCTAGCCAAACCAGATGGAAAATGAGATCTGACCACAAGTCAATGTAAAAAATGGTTCAACCTCAAACCCGGTGTAGAAAATGGTCCAATATTATACTAGGTACAAAACATGGTGTTTGTTGTCGAGCCTGATTATCTCTCTAATTCGAATGTCTTGTTTGCAGGCCAAGTGCAAAATAAGGTCTGATTATGGGCCAAGTGCAAAATAAGGTCCGATTGTTGTCCAAGTGTAAAACAAGGCCCGGTTGCGGGTCGAGTGCAAAACAAGGTCTGATTGTGGATAGGATGCAAAACAAGGTCCGGTTGTGGGTCAGGTGCAAAACAAAGTTCGATTGCGGGCCGAGTGCAAAACAAGGTCCGATTGTGGGTCGGATGCAAAACAAGGTCCGGTTGTGGATATGATGCAAAATAAGGTCCGGTTGCGGGCCGAGTGTAAAAAAAGGACCGGTTGCAGGTCGGGTGCAAAACTATATCTGGCTTGTTACTTATATATAGTGGTATAGTTAGCGAATTTGACGGGATAATTTATAAAATATTAATTTTTTTTTACGAAAATGGTCGACGGGTTAGGCAGGAGTGTCGACGAATTTAAAAAATAGTACATAATACTATTATTAATGCACGATGAAAAGATACTTCTAAAAAAAATTGAGCCAAAAATTTCGGGTGAAGGGTCGACGTCAAGTGTTCACCAAAATCGTAAATATGCATTTTCAAAAATGCTAATATTTTCCCAAATTGTGAAGATTCACCACTAAGAAAAACATTTCTCTAGTTGTAATCTTTTCCAGCATTTGTTTACAGAGTGACCATTCTTTTTATAGTGAGTACTGTAGACACCAAAACAGCACCAATCTGATTATGTGACTGCAAACACTGATCGCTTTGACAAACACAGCCCCCAGGGCAGACCTCAGAGGTTAAACAGTGGTCTTAACCACTTTCATAGCAATTTTGTAAGGTCAAGAAGCAATTTGGCACACTTGGACACTTTGGCCAGTATTCGGCTCACCCCGGGATGAATTCAAAATAGAATTTGTCCCACCCCAGGACGAATTCTGAATCTGTCCCTGGGTAGGATGAATTCTAAGCTTAACGGGAAAAAAGGCAAAGGGTGCCAAGTGGCAGCCCAGAATAGTCAGTTAAGGACTCCTGCCTTGCACACATGTGTAGGTGGACAGAGGGGCCGTTAGAAGACTGTTACAAAAGGCATTTATCAAAGCTCAAGTCAACGGAGGACTCCCCTCCCTCATGGGAAGACAAGAGTGCCACATGGCGCCTATGGCCAACACATGGCATTTGTGCTTCCCTCCCAAAAGAGACCCCATGGGTCTATAAAAGGTGGGACTTTTCTCACCCAAAATAGACAGGTTGAAGGAGTTTTCAAGCAACGAAGTGCTACCGAGTTGAAGATCCACTTGCATCACTTTTAGTTCACCTTCCCACATCCACCAATCTCTTTTGCAAGGGAGGTTGTTGGGTGGCCTTTGGAATCTCGAACCTGACCCAAATCCAACACATGGACACCTGAACCAACCAATTCGCCGACCCCCCAATCCTAAGAGGTTTTGGGCCCATCCCTGGTGGATTGGCTCCAAAATCAAGTGCCAATGGTGGGAGGCCCACTTGGGCACCCCCGCACCTCCCAAGTCCTATTTTATGTTTTAGAGCATTTTAGATTACTTTTCAGATTGCATTTTGTGTTTTTAGGTTTGATTAACCCATAGATGCAATTTTGTAACTTTTGGTCAGATTCTATTATGTTTTGTGTCGCTTTGTTGTTTCGCTGACTTGCAAGTGTCGAGGTCAAATTCCCGAGGGTGGAGGCCAAATTGGGAGAATCCGACCATCTGGGTCGTCCCAAAATGGCCCCAATTACATAACCCCCTTGTTTTTAGGTGTTTTGCAGGTCTCGGGATCCAACATTGGAGCAGCAACAGGTCGGTTTCTTCAACACAGAAGAATTCGTCCCACCCAGGGACGAATTGCAGTCAGAATTCATCCTGCCCAGGGACGAATTCCAGTTGAAGGTAGATTGGCCAGCTGTCTCAGTGGCGATGGCCTTCTGGTAACTTTTTTTATCTTCTGTCAAGTTTTGAAGCCATTTGGACTCATTGTAATTACTGTTTCAGGCAAATATTTACATGCATATTTCGTTAGTTTTAGAGAGCAAATGCTTTTCATTTGCGAAAGATGCTACTGACATCTTGGTTGTTTCTTTGTTCGTAGGAGAAGAAGTGGAGGTTAGGAACTCATCGACATCAGCGACGACATCATCTTGGCCCGCCCATTGCAATCGTGGGCATGCGGAAGGAGGAAGACTAAATCGCACATTGTAACAATGACAAATTTAACGCTCCTAGCCCCTAAAAATGGAGGAGACGTCTATGTAACCGAGGATAAGATATTTGAATAAAGAGGGCTGTGATTTCTTTACATATTTTCTCTCCTTTCCAAATTGTCTCTTTCCTTTGTTTTGGTGCATAAGGTTAAAGCGTTATATTTCGTCTTACATTACATAAATTAGTGTTTCCTTTGCCCGGAATCTTTTGCTTTCAGTGGCGATCATCTTGGGTCAAGCGACTCGTCGCTTCTCTCACGAAGGTCATTCCCTCATCAATTCATCGCTTGAGGGGGTAGTCACACTTAGTCACCAACCAACAATCACACACCCAATTAAGGAAAATGACATGCATTCAAAGAATCATTGACAAAGACAATCACGCTTCTGCTTGGGGCAGTAAACAAGCAACAATAAAATCAATCAAACACTTGGCATTTCGTGAATCATGAACACAAGGTTCCCCCTGAGGATAAAAATGCCCTTCACTTTTTCATGACTGATCAATGTCTGAGTTCAAGTCACACCTCACCAAAATAGGTTAATACTTGAAATCAAATTCCTTAGCTCGTCAAAAGCAAGGATTCAAGAATGCATGCCCTTTCCATACTTGGGGCATCAAAATTTGGTTAGGTTACCAAGAAACCCTAATCATTAGTGCTTTGGTTATCTATTTTTGCTCAGCACTGCGTCACCCGTAGCGCTTCCCAAAAAGGGGCATCTGTAGACACCAAAACAGCACCAATCCGATTATGTGACTGCAAACACTGATCGCTTTGACAAACACAGCCCCCAGGGCAGCCCTTAGAGGTTAAACAGTGGTCTTAACCACTTTCATAGCAATTTTGTAAGGTCAAGAAGCAATTTGGCACACTTGGACACTTTGGCCAGTATTCGGCTCACCCCGGGACGAATTCAAAATAGAATCCGTCCCACCCCAGGACGAATTCTGAATCCATCCCTGGGTGGGATGAATTTTAAGCTTAACGGGCAAAAAGGCAAAGGGTGCCAAGTGGCAGCCCAGAACAGTCAGTTAAGGACTCCTACCTTGCATGTGTGTGTAGGTGGACAGAGGGGCCGTTAGAAGACTGTTACAAAAGGAATTTATCAAAGCTCAAGTCAACGAAGGACTCCCCTCCCTCATGGGAAGACAAGACTGCCACATGGCGCCTATGGCAAACACATGGCATTTGTGCTTCCCTCCCAAAAGAGACCCCATGGGTCTATAAAAGGTGGGACTTTTCTCACCCAAAATAGACAGGTTGAAGGAGTTTTTAAGAAACGAAGTGCTACCGAGTTGAAGACCCACTTGCATCCCTTTTGGTTCACCTTCCCACATCCACCAATCTCTTTTGCAAGGGAGGTTGTTGGGTGGCCTTTGGAAGCTCGAACCTGACCCAAATCCAACACATGGACACCTGAACCAACCAATTCGCCGACCCCCCAATCCTAAGAGGTTTTGGGTCCATCCTTGGTGGATTGGCTCCAAAATCAAGTGCCAATTGTGGGAGGCCCACTTGGGCACCCCCGCACCTCCCAAGTCCTATTTTATGTTTTAGAGCATTTTAGATTACTTTTCAGATTGCATTTTGTGTTGTTAGGTTTGATTAACCCATAGTTGCAATTTTGTAACTTTTGGTCAGATTCTAGTATGTTTTGTGTCGCTTTGTTGTTTCGCTGACTTGCAGGTGTCGAGGTCAAATTCCCGAGGGTGGAGGCCAAATTGGGATAATTCGACCATCTGGGTTGTCCCAAAATGGCCCCAATTACATAACCCCCCTATTTGCAGGCATTTTGCAGGTCTCGGGATCCGACATTGGAGCAACAGCAGGTCGGTTTCTTCAACATAGAAGAATTCATCCCACCCAGGGACGAATTGCAGTCAAAATTCGTCCTGCCCAGGGACGAATTCCAGTTGAAGGTAGATTGGCCATTGTCTCGATGGCGGTGGCCTTCGGTAACTTTTTTTATCTTCGTCAAGTTTTGAAGCCATTTGGACTCACTGTAATTACTGTTTCAGGCAAATATTTACATGCATATTTCGTTAGTTTTAGAGAGCAAACGCTTTTCATTTGCGGCAGATGCTACTGACATCTTGGTTGTTTCTTTGTTCACAGGAGAAGCAGCGGAGGTTAGGAACTCATCGACATCAGCGGTGGCATCATCTTGGCCTGCCCATTGCAATCGTGGGCACGCGGAAGGAGGAAGACTAAATCGCACATTGTAACAATGAAAAATTTAACGCTCCTAGCCCCTAAAAAGGGAGGAGACGTCTATGTAACCGAGGATAAGATATTTGAATAAAGAGGGCTATGATTTCTTTACATCTTTTCTTTCATTTTCAAATTGTCTCCTTTCTTCATTTTTTTGCATAAGGTTAAAGCGTTATATTTCGTCTTACATTACATAAATTAGTGTTTCCTTTGCCCGGAATCTCATGCTTTCAAGTACAATTTATGGAATTATTTTCCTTCTTTTTGATTTTTTCTTTAGAAGAGGTGGATGCTACTAAGGCTTTTGAGGAAGAGGAAGAAGAAGAGATTTCATATCTTGCATTTTTTGTTTCTTCCCTAGTTATTCTATCACAAAAATATTCTAAAGAGGACATTTTAAAGGTTGCACCAAGAGCATATTTGGTAGATAGAAAGGTGGTAGCAAATATTTGAAATACACCATTTAGTTTAGAAAGGATTAGATAAATACATTCTTCTTCAGTCTTAGTCTTCCCACTACCTTTGTATTGAGTGAGGACCTCTTTGAATTTTGTGAGGAAGTCAATAATATTGCTAGAGTCCTTAGGATATAGAGTTGTTAATTTTGCTTCTAGTTGCATTGATCTTATTTGATCTACTTTTCCAAACAAGGTCTTTAGTTTCTCCCAACTTTCATAAGGAGTTTTACAATATGCAATGTGAAACCACAAACTTTCATGCACATTCAAGCTTAAAATACCCATTTTTTCATACATTTTCCCTTTGTGAACTAATATTTCATATTATTTTATGAAATTACGTTGCTTTTCTTCTAATAGGTGTGTGAGCCCTTTCTGAGAAATGAGATTTAAAATTTTGGGTTTCCATGTATGGAAGTTGTGAGGAGTGAGAGGATAAATTGTATTCATTGAATTCATTTTGAAGTTAACCCAAAGGTCCCCCCTTTAACTTTAATTTAGAGAATGCAATGGATATTAGTCAACAAAAGCCTATAGAAAATACCAAATTGCTCAAAAATACCTGCCCTAACGAGAGGGAAACTATAAGTAATTTTGAGGTTATTTGATATTTAATGAGGTTAATGAGATAAATATGCTAAAGATTTTAGAAAACACCAAATAACTCAATAAATACCCGCCCTGAAAAGAGGTAAAATATAAGTATTTTGAGTAAATTTAATATTAATTATGGTTAAGAGAACAAATATGTCAGGCCTATATATCTTTTCTTCTCAAATACCTACCCTGACTAGAGGGAAAATATAAGTATTTGATTAGATATGATACTTGGAACATAGGTGAATATCAACTAGGCATGTATTGGTTACCAGATAAATCACCCTTACATGAGGGAAACTATAAGTTAAATAGTATATCCAATAAGGTGAGTGGTGATATGAATTATTTGTTCGTCTTAAGAAGTTTAGATTGAGAAATAATGCTTTTAAATAGATAATTAAAAAATACTCTTTGTCAAAAATAATAAATTGAACACATAAAGATTTATAATTGCTTAATGAAATAATAAAGAAAGAATAGATATATTTTATTTAATCTTTATTATGTAAGGATTGGATTGAATACCATTTTATTTCATTTAAGCTGACTATATGTAACAAAGTTATTACAAAAAATTTAATTAATATAGAGACTATTTTGAAAGGAAATATTTTTCATTCACTAAAATATCTCTATAAAATATTAAATAAGTTTGGAAAATAGAGAATTTAAGTTGTTAATATAAAATTTTGCTTAATGAAATAAAGAAATAATAAAAAAATATTTTAGTAATTTCTTTAATTAAGGATTGAAGATTTAATCAACACCTTTTTAATATTAATCAAGATATATAAAACCCAGGTGTTGTAGGTGAGTTGGAGAGGAGATGGCAATCCTCCAAGGGAGGTCCCAGGTTCAAATCTCCACCCTACCAAAAATCTGAATTGGGTATCCAAAATCCAATTGATAATGTTGGTGCGGGCAAGGTCGGGTGCGACTCTCGGGTGACTTTGATGGTGTAGAACCCCCTATTCATGGTCTCTTCAACCAAGGCGGCCCCGCAAGGGGTTTTTTGCTATATATAAAAAAAAAAATATAAACAAATTTAATATTACCAAATTAAGAACGAAATTAAAAAATGCGAAAGAAGGCAAAAAGTGACGCAATGGCACCCCCCCTCCCAAACTTAGTATAGGTGCAAAAGGCACCTATAAACCCCCCTCAGAAAATATTTTATTAAAAGTTTTACAATTCTCCTTTAATTTTTGAGCGAAGAAAAATCTAGAAAGGAAAGGGAATGAAATGTTTTTTTTCTTGCTACAATATATATATATATATAAAGATATTATAGCTTAAATCAAAGGGGCTGACGTCAGATAGAGGATGCAATGGAAAAACATATTGAAATACAACGAGTAAGGGTCCACAAAGCTCATTTCAATGAACAAGCAATGAGGAAGGGTGGCGTCTACGTTCGCCACTCCAATGGCGGCATCTAGGAAAAACAAGACTCCTATATTTGTACTGGATATAAGGAAGGGTGGTATCTACGTTTGCTACACCAATGGCAGCATCCAGGAAAAATGAGACTCCTATATCTGCACTAGATAAGAAAAATGATATTTAAAAAATCATATAACACCTTACCATATGACGTGTTGAAGAGGTGTTGAGAGGAGTGATGCCAAAGTAGAGAGTCTCCCTTAGCAACTGTGCCATAGACCAACTTTAAAATATGAATCAGAGATGCTGAGAGCAAGGCACCAAAGAGAGGATGTAGTGACCTGAGTATTTTTTAATCTTTCACTTGCAGAATAGATTATCTCACCACACACTAACCTGAAGAAAAACACTTGTAAATATTTATAGGGAATAAAATAAAATAGGTCCAAAGAAATATCAATATAAGTTTTATCGAATAAAATCTTAGGAATACAAAAGAGTTATGATTTTAAGTTTAGAAAGATGTTTCTATAACAAGAGGAAAGAAGATCCTCTTGAGCACCGAAGGACAAACATGTATGATTAAATTCAAGTAGAACGCTTCCTAAAATCTCAAGATCGTCGAAGAATATAAAAATTTAATGAGGGAAATACCCATTGAGAAACATAGTCTCAAGGCGTGCCATAGCAAAACACTGGCCAAAGGCCATGTTCAAAAAAAAAAATTATGAATGTTGGTCTAGGTAGGTAGACCAAGAGTCATTATTTGGTGATGCAGAGAGCGATCCTTACATTAATTAAATTTTATGGAGACAAAATAATTTGAGATTGTAAGACCAAAATAAATTAAATGCCCACCAAAAGTAAGGGCCTACAATTTTTTCCTTTCCTTCACTTTAGAATATACACAACGAGGGAAAAATGACATCAAACGCTTATCCTTCTACATTATGAAATGCGCAGCGAAGGCTATTGAAATCCAAATAAGCTAGAATTTAGGGGACAAAATTAAACGTAAGTGAAGTAGGAGGACAAATAAAAACAAGGGGCTTCCAAAAAACATTTGATTTATATTAATTTCCTTCTTGAGTGAAACGTAGTGATGGCTGCGTTCGAGAGAGAAAGAAATAATATAAATTAAAAAACACCTAGAATGGGACATAACATTGCTTTAATTGTTTAAAAGTGAGTTGCGTTCATTAAGAAAGAGTATTTTTATATAGGCAAAAAAAATCAATATGCATACACAAAGTGGTGAATAAATTTTTTTTGAAATATTTGCATCAATGGTAAAACAAAATTATATAAACCAGTAGGTATTACTATAAGCAAATATATTTTAAAAAAATTGCATATATGAGAAATACTACAATATGAAAAAAAATCTCTTTCTTTAAAAAAACAAAGAATAAGAAATTAAGAACTAGTTCGAGAAACCTCCTTCAAGAGAGAATGCTAGTAGAATCTTTTTCTCTGATACCATATTAGAATTCCCAAGAGTAGAACTACAAAGCATTACAAGATTTGAAGAAACAAAATAGAATTGATTTATTTATTCTAGGGATCAACTTTGTATAAATAGCAAAGTTCATCATTGAGAGTCGTTGGATTACAACAACTCATCAAGTCTGATGAAGACACCACTGAGAGTTCACTTGACACATGGAGTTGTGGAAACTCAAGTGTGTCTATCCTAGTATAACTTAAGAGAATATTCACTTATTCTAACAAATTCTAATACCTCCTACTAGAAAATTATATCTTTATAAATAATTTATTGATAATATGGTTTATATGAATTGTGCTTACATAAAGAACAATATACCTTTTTAAAAATGCTAGTAATAAACATGCACCATTGATTTTCTTAAAGGTATGTGCACTCCATAAAATACTACTAGAATATATAACTATAATTTTTTCTTCTTAGTGCAATGTAATCCCAATAGTTTATTGGTTAAATATAATTTATATAATCATATTAACTATACACAAAATCTAGTGAATTACTAGTTTTATTATGAGAGAGTTTTCTTGGAATATTTATCATATAAAGGATAATTAGTTTTCAAAGCATTGTCTATTATAAGTTTTCTTTCATCCATAAAGACTATCCTTTATATTCAACAACAATACTAGGTTGTGGTATATTTGCACATAAAATTTCAATGATGGATAATTAATTAACCATGAATTGAGTTAGGAACTATGCTAGATAAAACATAATTGTTAATGAACTAGGATTTTTTGATGTGACGAACATGTGATAAGGGTTGCTACAAAAATAAAATCTCACATTTTGGTGGTTATAAATTATATATGCATTGTTTAATAGCATTTTAATCTAAAAAATTAAGGGTTCTACATATTTGTAGTTTTTATCTAAGACTGTGTGCATCAATTTTTTGTGACTTTGCTATGCATGGTTTGTAAGGCTAATTAATAAAATATATTTATGGTATCAAAAAAATGGTTTATAGAAAATTTCTTATAAATATTTATGGGGTAGAATGGGAGAGAAATTTTCATAACCTATTAAATTAAGGATAACTTTCATATGTGAGGAGTCTATCATAGCTACTCCCTCTTTAACCATCTCTAAAGATATTTTTACAAAATATTTATTGATATTTGAAAAGGTTAAGTTATCTATATGAAGATGGATATTACTTTAAAATCTTCACGGTGAGGAAAACAATAATGGATGTGAAATAAATAGTTGTATAATCTTGAAGGTCTACTATAGGGATAATTTTAAATATATTTTATAGTTAAAAATATATAAAGAATAATAAATCTAATGTGTGCTAACCTTCTAGAAGATAACATAAAATAATTCATTGTATGATTTTTATAAAGTATGGGTAGTTTATTATCAAGGAGGTTAAAACATAGTATATAATAATTTTAAACATTTGATACTAGGAATTCTTATTTTTTAATCAACTAAATTAAAGGATGTTTTAGCATTAATTTTTGAAGAAAAAAATAGTTTAATGAATTAATTTATATTGTTATAAGCAAATTATCAATAGTCAATAAATTGCATATTAAGATGAACAATAAACATACAAATTTAGAGGTTACAACTATGAACCTATATGACATAAGCTATAAAGCTACGATACTTGATAACAAACAAAGAGTGAGGTAACTACATCCATTATTGCATACATTTGTTAATAAGGGAACTAAAAAAATAAATATTTCATTATCCTTAGGGTTGGACACAACAACTCCATTGTTCAATGTTTTTCTCTCTCCACTTTGTTTATAAATTGATATATAAAAAATTAATACATAAAATCCATAACTTTGAAGTGAAAATTTTCAAGAGGAACATATTGTAAAACAATAATATTTCTATTATGCTATTTACTGAAGTAAGACAAACATGTTTATCAATACTAATTTGAGACTAAATATGTACCCACCTACTGAATATAGTTTAAGATTTGTATTGCCTCTATAATATTAAGAACCTTGGAGGATATGAAAATTTATGTCATACATAAATTTGATGTTTACACTGAAATGTGTATACTCTATAAGTAATTACTCAATGCTACATATCTTCAATACTAAACATGTTTTCATAGAATATCTATAATTTGACCTTATTAGCCAAGGATGATAGTCATGAAGTGCATATAGTCCCACCTAATGATAGCGTAATAGGAAAGTGCAATATAATACTATGAACATTATATATTTAAGCCTATGTACATCTTATATCTAATTCTATGGGAAACTTTCTGTAATACTATAAAAACTTTTAATGTATTCACCCTTAGCGATATTCGTTGAATAACCTACATGATTAACCTTATTTAAAATGTTTAATACAATTAATATATTATAATTTAGCTTTAATTTATATTATATTCACTCTAGGCTAACATTTAATTGGGTATTATGTATCATTATAAATGCTCAAGTTATGCCAATTTGAGATGACAATTAATTGGAAATTAGATACCACTATAATTAACTCTTAATGGTTGATTCATTGAATAAATTTATAATTTAATATCATGGAGGTTTCTAAGGTAACCCTCTTCTATTTGTTATTAGTTTATTATATTTCTTTTAATTTCATATATATGATCTCCTTATTTCACTCTTCTATTATTGTACATATGATTATGGTAAATGTATATTTCAAAATAATTTTGGAAAGTATATAAAATCCAACATGGTATCAAAGCTAATTTAATGTTTTATCATTTAAATATGAAAAGAAGTCCCCTAATTTTGTGACAACAGAAGCAATGGATGAAAAATCACTCTTTTTCAATTTCTTAAGGAAATTTACTAAATTTTGAAATTTAAAATATTGAGTTTATCTACAAATCTTCAAACAATTATGTACCATTTTATCTATAGTTTGCGTGTCAATTTTCTATGTGCTATTTAATTCTTCCAAGTAATTTCAAATTTTAAAAAAATAAAATACTATTGTATAAATTGTATAATGAATCTAATTCTAATATAGACCTTGAATAACATGGTTAGGTATGAGTTAAGTTTATTTCAAAATCCTTCTTTCTATTTTATCTAAAATTCCAAGCATGGGGAATTTTTTGGCATTAACATGCATTGCATTTGGTTCTTTAGATGTATTAGTTAGTTTAATCTATAATTGTATATCTACTCTAATCCATATGTGTTAGCACAATAGTAACAAAAGTATGCATCTTCCATGAGTTTTCAGTTATGAAATTTGGTGGTGACATTGGCTAGTAATTTTATTCTCTCATACAATAGGTGATGTGAAGTGAATGGTGGTGGTGTAACTTATCATTTTTTCTAGAAATAATGGCATGATAGTAAAGAAGTCACCTTATAACATTGATTTTATGAGTTCAACTTGCAAAGAATTTATTTTGTGTTGCATGGATCATGCACAGGGTTTTATTGTGTAATGGAAGGAAGAGAGACTACTTTTTTCCTACACAGTAAATAAGGGATATATTCCAATTTTCTTTTAAATTATTTTTTTAGATGTTCATAATATGATGACATGTATTCTTGGGTGAATCTATGTAGAGCCTCTTGAGACATCCCTTTCAGCCAGCATATGGAAAAAAATATGTTATCCATATATTCGTAAGTTAGTAGGTGGACTAATTGGCTAGCCTAGTACATTTTTAACATTTTGTACCATGATGTACAAGGTTAACTTTCAAGAGTTATCATATATATTATTCAAACTTCGAGGAATTATTTTTTGTTTATATTATTTCTAACATTATTGTTTGTGTTATGCATTTATATTATTTTATCCAAAATATCACATGTTCAAATCCCATAATGATTATTTTTTATAACCTCCAATGCATTTAAAGGATTAACTGCAAATATTTGGGATAATATATTATATTTAAGGAGTAAGGTTATCTTTTTATTAATAATGTGGGTTGCTCCCCTAGCTAGCCTAAATTTTGTTAATGTGTTGGATGTTTTAAATGGTAGGAGTTTGAGTCCTAGTTTGGAAACTAGTTTAAAGGAAATGTTTTATTTTTATTTAATTGTGTCCTTAATACTTCATTACCATATTATAAAATAGTTGAGCCTCATAGTTTCTTGGATAGCTCATTCAACATAGATTATTTTTTTACAATTATGTTTTGTTCATATTTGTGAACTAAATTTATTTTTTATGTCTTTCTTAGCATACAATATGTACTCTCTATATTATGATGTGATATTAAATCTAATAGTCCCATTGGCATGATCATTTGTAATCTCATTTACATATGGTAAATATTAGGTTCAAATCCTCTTGATGATATTTGTTTATGCAATTTTATCAACATGCCTCTTTCCATGTCTAATACATGGCCACTTTTCCTTCCCAACTTTCCCATTGGCATGGTAGTTGGTATGGTTATTTGCATACTTAAATTAATTGGTTTGAAAATAATCCAAAATACTCTTTTAAATCATATTGATTATGTAATGTGATATATGGTATCTACCAATTAGTTGTTTACATTCTATGTTTGTAATTTTTTTTTTTTTTTTACCCTACTATTTTGCCTAATGTTTTGGATAAAATAGCTTTTTTCACATGAAATAATTTTAACTTATTTATATTTCATGTTTTTAAAATCTATATGCATTGCTGACATAAGTTTAAGAATATATTATAATCCTATATATAATCAATGAAAGGTGTACAATTTTCCTATGGATCCCTTTATAACCACATGGACTAATTATTTGGAGACCTGCCCATTATTTGATGATTAAACTACTTTATCTTGTGTTTGGAGGATATATCATAGTCTACATTGCATGTCAAAAATATATTCATAGGAAGCTCAACATCTTGTATCTAAAATGTGTAGTCTCTATTTCATGTTTATGGAAGGGCTTATCTAATTCATGTACCTTTCACAATGATGAAGATTCATTATCTCATTAAAGCATTAATAATAGGAAGTGGGATATTATATAATTGATGTCTTGTATCCTTGGTTCCTAAATTCAAATTATGAGCAAGTGTTAGAATTTTAGTAATCTATCCTTTTTGGACAAGGTCAACAGTGATGAAGTACCTACAAGCATACCTCATGATAGCATATGGGCAAGTCCAATGTAAGCATGTTGGTGTTCTATATGTAATCTTATGACCATTTATTATGCAAACATGTAAGCATAATCTATGTAAGCCTACATGTCATGTTATGTAAGTCTATAGGGAATTTTGATATACATATCCTTAGTAGTATTGATTAAACCACCTATATTAATAATCCTAGTTAAATAACTTAGCATATTTGATATATTGTATTTTAACCTTTAAACGAGGTTATGTCTACTTGAGGGTAACATTTAGTTTTGTATTATATATCACTCTAGATGCCTCCAATAATTTATCCATAAAATAATTTCATGATGTGAGATGATGGGGGTGTGCCTAAGGGAGCCCACCCATTATTTCATGTATTATATCTTTCTTAATTTCATTTTTATGCATCTTCATTTCACTCTTTAATTATTCTACATATAATTGTGGTGAATGTATATCTTAGAAAGCCCTTGGAAAGTATTACAAAATCTATCATGTTTGACCCACCACTAGTTGATTTTATATCCTTGTGAATGAAGAAGATATGCTTATTTTGACCCACCACTAGTTGAAGTATTCCTAGATTCATGGTTTAAGCTAATCTTATGGTTGTATATTATGTAAATATTATTTTGACTTTCTTCAAAAAATACTTTAAATGATGTTCATTAATGACAAATATATGTGTTTTGTTTTTATTAATTAGTGGAAGGGGTTTTGAAAGGGTTCCCAAAAATTTTTACATTATCAAGAATAAAAAGATATAGTCCATATAGGACAAACTAGAAACCAACACAAGCAGGGCATAGATTCTCTGGGATAAAACACCAAGAAGACCCACCAAGGAGCTAAGCAAACTTGACATCACTAAGCACTAAAATCCAGCAATGGTTTTGCATATAAAATTGTAGTGACAACTTTGACCACTTTTTAACAGATTAGAGGAAGACAAGTGTCCCACAACAAGGTTGATCCTATCCAACCAAATATCATCCCACACAACATCATTAAAGAAAAGTATTACCATCCAAAATTATTGAATCACATATTTCATTGGGAAAATTATCATGCCACACATGGAGCTACTCTTGACAAATATTGAGGTTGGCAAGAGTGTCTACTACTTTATTGCCTTACTTGTATACATGTTGAATGACCTTGCTACTAATATTTGTTAATAATTTTCTTGATGCCACAATGAGATTTTTAACATTGCATGAAGGGTTTTGGGATCTCTTAAGGTAGTTTACAATTTTAATTGAATCCCCCTCTATAATGAGTTTAGTACAAGGAATGTAGGTGAGTAGAGATAAACCTTGATAAAGCACTCTTTCTTCAGCAACATGATTATTTTTTATAACCTCCAATACATTTACAGAATTATCTATAAATATTTGGTATAATATCTTATATTTCAGGAGTAAGGTTATTTTTTTATTAATCATGTGGGTTGCTCCCCTAGTTAGCCTAAATGGTGTTAATGTGTTGGATGTTTTAAATGGTAGGAGTTTGAGTCCTAGTTTGGAAACTAGTTTAAAGGAGAGGTTTTATTTTCCTTTAATTGTGTCCTTCATTATAATTCATTACCATATTATAAAATACTTGAGCCTCATAGTTTCTTAGATAGCTCATTCAAAATAGATTATTTTTTTACAATTATTTTTTGTTCATATCCATGAACTAAATTTATTTTTTATGTCTTTCTTATCATACAATATGTACTCTCTATATTATGATGTGATATTAACTCTAATAGTCCCATTTGTATGGTCATTTGTAATCTCATTTACATATGGTAAATATTAGTTTCAAATCCTCTCGATGATATTTTTTTATACAATTTTATCATAACATGCCTCTCTCCATGTCTCATACATGGCCACTTTTCCTTCTCAACTTTCCCATTGGCATGGTGGTTGGTATGGTTCTTTGCATACTTAAATTCATTGGTTTGAAACTCATCCAAAAAACTCTTTTAAATCATATTGATTATGTCATGTGATATATGGTATCTACCAATTAGTTGTTTACATTCTATATTTGTAAACTTAATTTTTTATTTTTACCCTACTAATTTGCCTAAATTTTGGATAAAATAACTTTTTTCACATGAAAGAATTTTAACTTATTTATATTTCATGTTTTTAAAAGCTATATGCATTGGTGACATAAGTTTAAGAATATATTATAATCCTATAGATAATCAATGAAAGGTGCACATTTTTACTATGGGTCCCTTTCTAACCACATGGACTGATTATTTGGAGACCTACCCATTATTTGATGATTAAACTACTTTATCTTGTGTTTGGAGTATATATCTTAGTCACTACATTGCATGTCAAAAATATATTCATAGGAAGCTCAACATCGTGTATCTAAAATGTGTAGTCGCTATTTCATGTTTATGGAAGGGTTTATCTAATTCATGTACCTTTCACAATGATGAAAATTCATTATCCCATTAAAGCATTAATAATGGGAAGAGGGATATTATATAATTGATGTCTTGTATCCTTGGTCCTTGAATTCAAATTATGAGCAAGTGTTACAATTTTAGTAATCTATACTTTTTGGACAAGGTCAATAGTGATGAAGTACCTACAAGCATACCTCATGTTAGCATATGGGCAAGTCCAATGTAAGCATATTGGCATTCTATATGTAATATTATAACAATTTATTATGTAAACATATAAGCCTAATCTATGTAAGCCGACATGTAATGTTATGTAATTCTATAGGGACTTTTTTTTTTTTTGGTAAGAGAATATTATAATTAACACCGGGTTTTAACTGGTTGACCCAAAACCATTTTACAAAATAGGGTCCACTGACCAACTGGACAAAGGCCAAGCCCTAAAAGTTTAAACTGACAACAAAAAGGGCCAAGACCTACTCTTCCAACAGAATACGGCCAAACTAAACTATGGAAGCCTAATATTATGGCCATCAGAAAAGAAAGACGCAAAATAGAACTAACAAAGAAAAAAACTAATCATGCAAGCACCATGCAGAGTAGCTTGTGCCCATATAAAAATAATAGAATATGGTCAAAAAAACATCCCATAGAATGGACAGCCAAGAGGCCAAGCAGTCTTCCTTGTAGTCCTCATCTAACTTCTTATCATCCTCCTTGCCATCATCTTTAGATTTTGCCTTCGACTCCTTGTGCCCCTGGAACTGCTGGCTATAAAACAAAAGATTTAGAGAATCACACAAATCAACAGCTACACTGATGAGGCCAGATAGACTCTTCAACTGGTTGATACTGTTGGAGGCTGATGAAATTGTCATCTTCTCCAAGACTATTATGGTGGGGTCTGGTACCTCATTGTCAGGGATCTCCAACACTTTGTTATTTCTTGCTAGGGCATTTTTGCGACATCGAATCCAAACACACCTTGGGAAATACTTGAGGCCAAAGTGGATGTTTCCCATGCATGAATTTGTAGATAAAAAACCTATATCAGTGCCCCACCAGCTGCAAAAAACACTAGTCACATGAACAAAAAAAACAAATATGACAAAAGCCATTATAAGGTTCAAAAAAATATTTTTAAAAATGCCCCCATTTTCTATCATTGATCCACTTTGAGCCTTCCAATCTAAAATTTTTCATTATCTATCACCATTGAGACTGCATGAGGAAGATTTTTAGTCCACGTGATCAAATTTGCTGCTACAATGCCTTCATTTGCCGACCTATCAGCTGCCATGTTTGCTTCCGAAAGGTATGCAAAATTATGGCCTCAGGTCGATCATGAATTAGAGACCTTGCTTCGTGGATGTAGTCATCAAATATCCAATGAGCTCTCTTAGTGTTCTTTAGAATATTTATAATAATAAGAGAATCACCTTCCACCAACAGTTTCCCTGGATAATTCTCTGCCACCTTGAGGCTCCTCCAAACTGCCCTCGCTTCAGCCACATTGTTAGTTTGAGCTCCAAGATGTTCAGCAAAAGCTACAAGCACCTCACCCTTGTGGTCTCTAAGTAAGCCACCAGCCCCAACTTCACCTGGGTTGCCCCTAGATGCCCCATCAAAATTTAACTTAATCCACCCTAAGGGGGTTGGGGTCCAAGTGATCATGGTTCTAGGACAGACTTGAGGATGATTGAGGCCATCAGTGAGAGGTAAGTTTAATGACTGGCCTAATGAACCTTCAAAAGGATTTGGAGGTCTAGATGTTGCAGGCACTAAACAAGAATTCTCATTAGCATATACTAAAATTTTTGACAGGACAGAGGATGACTGAGAAACCTTATCCAAGAAGGCCTGACGATTCCTTTCTAACCATATTGCCAATGGATGGCTTCACTGTCCTTCAAAATTATTCCAGCCTTGATCGCCTCGATAACTGTAACAGCTTTACCTTGATACCTGCAGATGAAACACAGAATTCTGTAGGGACTTTTGATATACATATCCTTAGTAGTATTGATTAAACCACCTATATTATTAATATTAGTTAAATAACTTAACATATTTGATATATTGTATTTTAAAATTTAAGTGAGGTTATGTCTACTTGAGTGTAACATTTAATTTTGTATTATATATCACTTTGGATGCCTCCAATGATTGATCCGTCAAATTATTTGCTGATGTGAGATGATGGGGTTGTGACTAAGGGAGCCCACCCATTATTTCATGTATTATATCTCTCCTAATTTCATTCTTATGCATCTTCATTTCACTCTTGAATTATTCTACATATAATTGTGGTGAATGTATATCTTAGAAATCCCTTGGAAAGTATTACAAAATCCAACATGTTTGACCCACCAATAGTTGATTTTATATCCTTGTGAATGAGGAAGATATGCTTAGTTTGACCCACCACTAGTTGAAGTATTCCTAGATTTATGGTTTAAGCTAAGATTATGGTTGTATATTATGTAAATATTATTTTTACTTTCTTCAAAAAATACTTTAAATGATGTTCATTAATGACAAATATATGTGTTTTTTTATTATTTTGTGGAAAGGGTTTTGAAAGGGTCCCCAAAAATTTTTAAATTATTAATAATAAAAAGAGATAGTCCATATAGGACAAACTAGAAACCTACAAAAGAAGGACATAGAGTCTCTGGGATAAAAAACCAATAAGACTCACCAAGGAGCTAAGCAAACCTGACATCACTAAGCACTAAAATTCAATAATGATTTTGCAAAAAAAATTGTAGTGAAAACTTCAACCACTTTTTAATAGATTAGAGGAAGACAAGTGTCCCACAACAAGGCCAATCCTATCCAACCAAATAGCATCCCACACAACATCATTAAAGCAAATTATTACCATCCAACATTATTGAATCACATATTTCATTGGGAAAATTATCATGCCACACATGGAGGGACTCTTCACAAATATTGAGGTTGGCAAGAGTGTCTACTGCTTTATTTCCTTCCTTTTATATGTGTTGAATGACCTTGCTACTGGTATTTGTTAATGATTTTCTTGACTCCACAATGAGGTTTTGAACATTCCATGAAGGGTTTTGGGATCCCTTAAGGTAGTTTATAATGTTAAGTGAATCCCCCTCTATAATGAGTTTAGTACAAGAAATGTAGGCGAGCAAGGATAAACCTTGATAGAGCACTCTTGCTTTAGCAACATGATTGGTTTGAATTCCTATATTTTCTACACAGACGAGGATAATATTTCCATGATCATATTTGAAGATTTTTATTTAATTACAATATATATAGATATAGGAATACTACAAATTAATACTAACTATTATAACGTGAGGATGCTAAAGCATTTATCTAAAATACAATGTTAAAAGTGGTATCCAATAAACATGACAATACCATAATATTAACATAAATAAATATTTTCAATATGGAAACTATTCCCATAGGATTACACTATTGGAAATGGTATTGTACACAAACATGAATCATGTAACACACTTAAATATAACATCATCTAAAAATAAAACATAAAATTCAAGAAAAAAAAAATGTTGATCATGGAAAAATATTTTTAAGCATAAAAATTATTATTCTCTATGATTAATTTAACATAAAATAAATTTTCATATCCTTTGATAATTTTTTAGTCAGATTTATTTTTTTATTTTATTAGATATGTCCTATTAATCTTGATTTTTTATGGATTATAGAATTTGTTTATGTAGTTGCTTCGATATAACTCACATTGAATGTTGTAGGCTAAGAGTACATATTAAAATTTGAAGGGTGGAGCTCTATAATACACTTGATAGATTCAAAAGTTGTGTCTTCACCAAATGTTTTTGGTACTGATAAAAAAGGGGGTTGAAGGGCCCCAACCCTTTACAAAGAGCTCGAAAGATGTACAAGAAAAAAATAAGAGAAAATCATACAAATGCAAGATAACCTTATCTTAGTAAAGAAAATAAATCTAGGCTAAATCTACTGATGGAGAAGATGAAATAATATCCCTTTCACTATATTTCTATTTGGAAAGGCTTATGCAATGTTCAATGCTTTATGTAATAGATAAATAAATCGTTCACAACAATGTAATTTAGTGTGCTCAAGTCCTTATTGTATGATCTCAATAAGTATTATAATTTGCTTTACCCTCTTTATCTGCTAGCTTCATTATCAATTCTTATAATATCTTTAAATTTAATGGAGGTGTATGATTAGACCTTTAAATTCTTATATCTAACTACCATACTCACCATTTCATTAATAACTTTATTTCCCTCTCTATAAATATATTTAGTTTGATTTTCTTCTAGGTTTCCCAAAATAGTCCTCGCATTTTTTATTATTTATAAAATGCTAGAATTATTTATCTCCCCTTTTTGAAAGGAATTTATAATATTATTGGAATCCCCCTTGAGAAATATTCTCCTAAAATACAAATTCACCATAATTCGAAGGCTCGTAAGCATTGTCCTTGTTCTGGCTTGATGATTTGTGGTAATTCCTAGATCCTCAACATATGCAGCCACTACCTAACCTTTGTCATTCTTGATGAGGCCCCACCACTAGCATTATCTGGGTTGCCTTTTGTAGTCCCATCAAAGTTAATTTTTATCTAGTCTTTGTGCAGATGTTCCCATCTAGTATCTAGTCTCACCTTATTAATTTTATCTATATTTAAGATATATTTTTCTCTTGAGAGGATCATTGCAATATTTTGTTGGCTGAAAATCATTTTTAATACAATCCTCCAAGAGGGTTGTTTTTATCCTAGCACAAACCCCAATTATTTCTTTTGTTTTATTTTCAAACACTCATTTGTTTCATTCCAACCAAATCCCCCAACAAATATGTGGAATACATTTTTGCCAAAAACTACTGCTTTCTAAGTGCCACAATTCCCAAATCCTGATTAGAGAATCTATAATGACTTAAACAACATTAAATTCTCTCAATCACATATTTAGGATATCACAAAAAAATCACAAGTTCCAAACAAGTGGTCCACACACTCATCTCTTTATTACATAACACACAAACAGATGGAACCACAATCCCTATTTTGAACATATTATCTTTCATGAAGATCTTATTGAGAATGAAAATCCAAAAAAATATAGCAACCTTAGGGATGATGTTTAGCTTCCAAATTATTTTAAGCTCAACTTTCTCTAAGGTTGCTTTTCCCAAGACTCTATATCCATCCTTGATCAAGTAATAGCTTTTCTGATTTATTCCCTAAATTATCTAATCCTCCTCTGAACCTATGCCTAATTAAGAACTCCTTAAAATATTTTGTAGATCTTTACCACATAGGCCTTGTATATATTCTTGCAATATTTTCCACTCCTAAAAATCATCCACCCTATGAATGTAACCATTAATTTTCTTGTCATAGGTTCTGGTTAAATATTATTTAATATCTTTGAACTTTTTGTAGTTCAACAAAGGCTCCTCTTGAATCCAAGGGTATTTCCATAAGTGTATTTTTTCCTTCTTACCTACTCTCCATTTGAGACCTTGCCATAACAAATTCCTACTATTGGTAATATTTTACCAAAAAATAGATCCACATGGAGGATTAGAACAACAAATAAATTGGTTTATGTCATCCAAGTATTTATTTTGTATAATTCTAACTCATTTCCTTCATGCTTTAGTGCGAAGCCTCGAAACATGTTTAGCTATAAGGGCTCTATTTAGACCTCTCAAATTCCTCAATCCAAGACCTCCATTTTGTAAAATTTGGTAGTATATATCCTAGGCTACCATATGTATACATTTTTTGTATTTAGTGCCATACCATAAGAGGTTTTTTTGTTGTCTTTATAAATTGTCTTCCACTTTCCTTGATATCCTTAGGAAAGACATAAATTAAATATGGAGGTTTTGAATAATGTGTTTAATAAGTTATAATTTCCTTGTAAAGAATAACAAAGATCCCTTCCAACCTATAAATAAAGCTTATAACTTCATAAGTTCATAAGTTCCTTATAAAGATTCCTTCCAGCTTATTGATAATTGAATTCCAAAGCTCATATTTAATTTTACTTGTAAACAAAGGAAAACTAATATGGAATATTCCTCCTTACAACCCAATACTTTAATTATTTGATTCTTATACTTGCCTTTGTGTTTAAAAATATAATCCTAATTTTTTCATGATTTATTTTTTGATGCATAGATTTTTCATAAGAATCATGGACTTTTTTAACTCCAAAGCTTCTTCCTTCATAGCTTTCCCAAGCAAGAAAGTATCATAAAAAAACTATTTATGGGACAAAGCTTCACCAATGGATGTATGTTTTAGACCTTTGATATTACCATCCTTTTGCTTTATTTCCAAAGATTTTTCTAGTGTATATGTCATCATGATAAAGATATATGGGGACAACGGATCCCCCTACCTAATTCCTTTTGTAGAAGGAAAGAATCCAATAGATTATCCATTTATTAGGATAAAAAAGTAGGGGTTAAAAATACACATACCAATCCATGCCCTTAATTTTTACTAAAACGTATTCACTCCATTATTTTGTCTAAGAAAGACCAGGAAATCCTATCATAGGCTTTGTTCATGTCCAACTTAAGAAAAATGCTTGACCTTTTTATCCTATGAAGAGAGTGTGTTGTTTCATAAATGGAAATGATGCTTTAAATAATCTACCTACCTACCACATAACCTCCTTAATCTTCATTAATATTTTATGGGATGATTTTTTTCAACCAATTAGCCAACACTTTAGTAAATATTTTGTAACTTATATTACATAGCTAATTAGTATAAAGTCCTATAATTTATTTGCTCCATATTTCTTAGGAATCAAAGCAAGGAAGGTATTATTCCATTCTTTCAATAACTTACTATATTTATAGGCTTCTTGGATTGTATTGACTACATCTTCTCCAACAATATCCTAATGATGTTGAAAAAAGCCAATGAGAAACCATCTAGCATCGGACTCTTGGATGCTCCCATAGAGAACATAGTTCTTTCAATTTACTTCTTAGAAATTACCTTGCATAGATTTTCATTCATGTTATCATTAACTCCTTTGGGAATATTGTTAATGATGCTTTCTATTTACATGTTGTAATCTATTTTTTTCTTTGCTAAGAAGGTTCTCAAAAAATGTAATGGCCAAATTGTTAATATCATTTAAATCCTCATAGTTTCTTCCATATCCCCACATAAGGTAGAGGATTTTATTGTTGTTCCTATGTTTCATAGTCGATACATGGATGGATTTATGTTTTATATCACCTTCCTTGAGCCACAATATTCTAGATTTCTTTATTCAATGAATTTCCTCTTGGGCAGTGGTATTATGATACTCCATGAGGAGTTGTTTTTTCCTTCTGTTCCACTCTAGTTTTTTACCTTACCTCTTTATTTTTTCCTCTATATATTATATATCCATTTTAATTTGCTTTCTTAAATTGATGTTACCAAAAATATCTTTATTCCAAATTTTGATTCGATACTCGATGTTTTTTAAATTTTAGGTAACTTTGTAATGCCTAAGTGCATATATCTTATATATCCCTTTTAATTTGCTTTCTTAAATTTTTATTGAACCTCTTGTTGCCACCAAGCTTTAATTTTATTTGTAATGCCTAGGTTCATATTCCAAATGAGCTCATACCTAAAGGGTGTTCCTTCTTGCTTCTCCTCCTTTTTCATATCCTTTGGGGATTATGATATAATCCTATTTTGGGCATACACATAAGTTTATGAACACTTATTATACTTGGCTATCTATCAAAAATGATAACTCTATATAGATTCCTTTGAATGTGATTATCCTTTGTCCTTCTATTTATCAATGTAAACTTACCTTTACACATATCCAAGTTAATAAAATAAATGTTTTGATTAAAATTATTGAAATATTGTATACCTTGAGTGATGTTAATCCTCCCTCCACTTTTTTCCTCTATTCTTAAGACTATATTGAAGTCACTCAAAACCATCCAATGCAAATTAATTAAAAAACTCCTCTAAAAATATAACTTATTCCATAGTTGGAATATCTCTTGATCATCATTTTAATTATAAACCCTTGTCATTACCAAATAGAAGTAAATTTATTTGTTCTTAAAATTGACTGTGTAGAATATTTCTTCTTGATCAATTAAAGTGACTTCAAAATTCATTCTATCTCAAAAGATGCAAATACCTCTAGCAGTACCTTGTGTTGGGATTATAATCCATTCAACATTTGATTGGACCTCTTTCTAAATAATGTTAAGTTTTTTGCTGTCAATTTATATTCTTGAAGATAAAAAATATTAGTTTTTACTTCCATGAGTAGACTTGTAACAATTTTTCTTTTCCTATTGGAATTCAGCCCTCACACATTCCAAGAAAGGATTTTCATTTTTTTGTTTTTTTTTATGGGATTTTACCCTTAACCATCAATTCTTCAGTTGGATCTAATTCTTGTTCCCTGTTCTTTAGTAATTTTTGTTCTTATTGATTGGAGGGTCTTCCTTGCTTTATTTTCTTATAATTTTATGTGTTCTTTGTATTTTTTTTATGTCTTCTAAGAGGATCATTATCTCCCATTTAGTTACATCCTATTAGAGATACTTTTGTTGTTGATTGAGCTATTTTACTTGATACTAGTCTTTTGTTGAATCTTGTTTGCATACCCTCCTTAATCTACTGAAGACCATGTGCTTATACTGAGAGGGGGGGTGAATAGTATAAGATAAAAAAAATTATATTTTAATCCATATGATAATATCAACAATATTAAATTAGTAAATATTACACAAAGCATCACACACATGAGAGACATGATTTAAAGTGGTTCACCCAATATAGGCTACTCCACGGAGAAAATATTTCACTAAAATTTTCTCAACAAGTTTCTTGGGAATACTTCCTTATTACAATGTTTATGGACCTCTGTCCAAAGGAGACACCAATCCCCTAATCAATTTCATGGATATCTAGTCCATAGGATAACTCCTTCTCTTCTGCTTTGGTTGGTGACATTATAGAAGACTACTACCTCCACTACACTGGCTTATGGATTTCACTCCACTGAATACCTCTATCCTCACTTAGAAGATATCTATCCTCACTACCTTAGCTAATGGATCTCTATCAACCGGATACTACTATCCTCTGCTATATCAGCTCCAAAGACTACTCTTAACTTAGTTAAATATTTATCTCAAATCATTTACTAAATATTGTCCTCTACTTTCTCAACTCTGCTCATAAATTTATTTCTACTATGACACAAACCTACTCACGAATTTGCACCAACCTCTATCCCCAAATCTGTATCTACTCTAGAACAAACCTAGTCACAAATCTGTATCGAACTCTACGCTCAATTTTTTTTTAATCCACAGCACAAATCTTGATCAAATCACATACCAAATCTACTCAGATTTACCCAAAGCCTTGACACAAGGCTTGAACAAATTAATGAACTCTGCTTCACAAGTCTTCAGAAATACTTTCCTCTAATTTTTCCTTAAACTTCTATAGAAAACTCATTAATAATATCAGTAAATAGAACTTAATCTCTTACATAAAACATCTTCAATACCATAAAAAATTTTCACTCTTAATATTGTTTAACCACATAAACATATAGATAATTATTAGAGACTCAATATGTTTCTCACTCAAAAATCACTCTATCACTTTCAACCTCGCTTTCAAATCAATTCAGAATAAAGAACAATTTGTTTCATAGAACTTGAAGTATCACTCCAAAACTTTCAATGAATAATGCTCAATCAACTTCACTCGACCATCCACTCAATGAAGCACAACTTGTTTACAACCCTAAACAAGTTTTTCACTCTAAATCCAACAATTCACACTTTGAAACTCAAATATTGACTAAATATGATTCTAAATTCACATAACAATTATACTCATGATATGTCACAAACTCTAGCTCAAGACAATTCTTAATTTCACATAACAATGATACTCATGTTCTTTCACAAACCCTAGTTCAATATAGTTCTCAACTTCACATAACAATGATACTCATGTTCTTTCACAAATCCTAGCTCAAGATAGTTCTCAATTTCACACTCAAGTATTCTCACAAACATTCACCAATCATACATATGAAAGCTTCCTCAAAAATTTCAAACAATCCTTTTCATTCCAACTTTGCATTTCACAACATTCAATACAACAATATTTCACTCACAAGGAAGATATTCCCATACCTTTTATTTTTATGGATATATGACCTCAAAACTTGTCTCAATCACAATCACTCCTCTTTACTAATCTCAATGGTTAGATATCAAAAATATTCACTCAATTATTTCCTTAAAAATTATTTCACCATACAAAAATATTAAATCTCAAGTACACCTTATAATATCCAAACTTTAAAAAATAATTAGCATCGATTCAATTAACTCACTTCTACAATAATTTCCTTCATGCACCTTATTTCTGCTCTAAAAAATATTTATCACAATGTACCTTTATTCCAAAATATAAAATATTATATTCCTTGCATACCTTATCACTCCTACTTTATTAATTCTAACCACCAAAATTAAAATAAAATATTTCATTTTCTTATACCTTACATCTCCCTCAACAAACTCTCAAACCACCTTTTAAATCTCACACAATTCTTTAATGTAATTTTCCACAACTCAAAAACTTTGGAAATTAAATCATAAAAAGCATACCTTTGTTATAATGCTGCCCAAAAAAAATTGTCTTTGGTGAAATTTGAACACATGACCCCACCTTTCCAAACACCTTAGTGCAAAGCACATCCACCACTTGGGCTACATGCCCTCACAAAATTAAAAGGTGCACCACCTTGCTTTTACTCCTTGTCTCTTCTCCCACTAAGCGCAAATGAAAACACTTCCCCTTAGAAAAATATGATCATGTGAATCGAACCCACGATCTCACGCTCACAAATGCCTTAACGTAGCCCTCAGTTGCCACTTGTGCTACCAAGCACCTTGAAACTCGTTTGGCGCTCCTCTTCGATTTGAAACCACATATGCCCTTCAATGTTTAACACATGCGAAATTTCCTTTCTCTATGGCACACGAATTAATTAGACCTTTTGGGCATATAATTTGCATGGATGATTTTTAATAAAAACCTTTGCCCTTTTTATATCATATGCTATGCATTCCAACACGTCGGCGATTTAGGAAATTCTATTTAATTTGAATTTTGCATTTAAACTTTTGGCGGCTTAATTAATTATTTAAATTTAAATTTTAACCTATGGTTAAAATATTTAAATTTAAATAAATTAAATCATAATATTCAAAATTTGCCAAATGAGTCCTTTTGAGGATTTATAATTTGATAACTCCTTGGCCCTCGTTTTTCTTCAACTCAACCTATAACCCAGAATATTATAATACTACAAATTATAATATTATTATTTCATTTTAAGTTGCTTCCCCTTCCTAAGGACTTTAATTTTTTTAGGCATTTTTAGGCATTTAATATTTAAAATAAATATTATATCCTATTCCTTTAAACCTCTTCCTTGCCTTGTGGAAAAACCACCTGATGAAATTAATGATGACGAGACTTGGACATCAACCTCTTCATATTAGTGACAATAAAACTTGCTCATATTTCCAACAATCTCCCCCTTTGTCGTTGATGGCAACCCATTTTCCTTTAACCATTTATTTTACCTTTTTCAATTATGCTCCCCCTGAGAAAATGCTCCCCTTGATTGAATGCCCTCCCCCTAACTCAAATATCTCCCCATTTAACATCAATGGAAAAAGGCCACCTTTGGGGCTTGGGGCTAAAGATGAGACTCTTAGCTTAGCCCCTCCCCCAACCTCCTCTCTTTGAGGTGGTTAATTTTGGTTTGGAAGTAGAACTACTCCCAAATTTCGTCGAAGATACTCAAAAGTATCTTTCGGAAGTGGCTTAGTGAAAATATCTGCAATCTACTCCTTTGTAGTAACATATTCCAACTTGACAAGCTTATCTATCACTTGATATCTCATAAAATGATATTTGATAGAAATTTGCTTTGTCCTAGAGAGCATCACCTGATTCTTTGAGATATTTATAGCACTTGTATTATCACACAATATTGGAATAGGGTGATCATGCTTCATCTTGAAGTCCTCTAAAGTTCACTTTATCCATAATACCTGCGTACAACAAGCAACTGCTACAATATGCTCTGCATCTACTGTGGATAAGGACACAGATGCCTATTTCTTACATAGCCAAGAGACTAAACAATCTCCAAGAAAGAATGATCCTCCACTTGTGCTTTTTATGTCATCAATGTTGCTAGCCCAATATGTATTTGTATAAGTTGTGAGAGTGAAACTATCACTTTTGGGATACCATATCCCAAAATCCATAGTCCCTTTTAGATACCTGCAAATCCTCTTTGCCGCTACTATATATGTCTCATTGGGTGCTTATTGAAACCTTGCCACTAATCCCACTACCTGCATGATATATGGTCTTGTAGTTGTGACATATAGTAAGATATAAATCATAGATCTGTACAATTTCGGATTTGCCTCTAGAGATTCATCATCTTTACTTAACTTGCATCTTGTAACTATGGGGGTACTCACTGGTTTGTAATATTCTAACTTGAATTTCTTTAGAAAATATTTTATATAGTTGGTTTGTGAAATAAATACACCTTTCTTTGATTATGAAATCTGATGTATAAGAAAGAAGGACAACTCACCAAGCATTGATATCTCAAATTTATTATGCATTCTCTTTGAAAATTTTGACACATATTATCATTGTTGCCTCCAAAAATGACATCATCCACATAAACAACCATAATTAGTAGGTCATTCCCTTGATTTTTGATGTATAAGTTATTGTCCACTATTCCTTTCCTAAAACCCAGTTCCTAAAGGTACTTATCCAATCTTGATTACCAAGCTCTAGGATCTTATTTTAGTCCATAAAGTGCCTTCTTCAATCTGCATACATAGTCTGGTTTATCAGTTAATATGAATCTCTCTGGCTGCTCAATATAAACCTCTTCTTCCAAGACACCATTTAGAAAGGCTGATTTAACATCCATATGATATACTTTGAATTTTTTGAAACTTGAGAAGGCTAAGAACATTCTTATAGCTTCAAGTCATGCAACTGGAGAAAATGTCTCATCAAATTCAATTCCCTCAACCTATGCAAAACCCTTGCATAGTAATCTTGCTTTGTTTCTAACTACTTGACCATCCTCATTTAACTTATTTCTAAAAACCCATGTAGTGTTAATCACATTTTTACTTTTGGTTGTGGAAAAAGTTCCCAAGTATTACTTTTCTCTATCTGATCTAATTCTTCATTCATTGTCTTAATACAAAAATCATCTTCACATGCTTCATTGAAGTAATTTGTCTCCATTTTAGATAACAAAGATAAATTTGCTTGTTGATTTGATGTTATTACCCTTCTACTTTTCTGTCTCTCATATGGATTCCCAATGATTAGATCCTTTGGATGATTTTTTTGTACATACCTGGATGGAGTCTTAGGAAAAAACCTCTATGTTTCTTCTTCTTATTCTTCTAATCCTTCACGTAATTCTTCTTGATAATTTTTATCTTCTTGATACGTAATTTCTTGAAGTGGTTCTCTTGACCCTATCTTCTCATCAAGTATTACATTTATAATTTCTATAATAGTACATGTCCTTTTTTTATAGCATCTATAGGGTTTGATCTTAGTGGAATAACCAAGAAAAATATCCTCATCACATCTTGGGTCAAACTTTCCCATGTTTTTCTCTTCTCGTCTTATGTAATATTTGCTTTTGAAAATTCTAAAGTATTTCATAGTGTTTGGTCTTCCTTTACAAATCTCATATGGAGTTTTTTGATGATTTTCTCTTATTTGATCCCTATTGAGTATATACACTACTATATTAATTACATCCCTCCAAAAACCATATGAAACTTTGGATTCATTTAACATAGCTATGTCCATATTTTCAATAGTCCTATTCTTTCTTTCAGCTACTCCATTTTGTTGAGGATTTCTTATAACTGAGTATTATTTTTTGATTACATGTTGTTCATAAAGGTCTACAAATTCATTTGAGGTAAATTCTCCTCCTTTTTCTGATCTCAAACACTTAATCCTCTTACCCATTTCATTTTCAACCAATTCTTTAAATACCTTGAACTTATCAAGTGTTTCTAAATTTTCTTTCAATAAGGCTACCCAAATCATTCTAGAGTAATCATCTATAAACAATACGAAGTAACATTCACCTAGAATACTCTTTGTCCTATTAGGACCACATAGATTAGTATGCATTAGTTTCAATGGCTCAGATGACATAAATCCTTTTGATTTGAAGCTTGTTCTAGTTTGCTTTCCATGTTGACATGGTGCACATATTGTGTTTTATGGCCTTTTTAGCTTGGGTAAATATTTGAAAGCCTATTTATTGCTTATATTCACTATGTTGTCAAAATTCAAATGACCCATTCTTCTATTTCATAACAAACTCTTATATTCTTGTGATAGAAAGCACTTTTATCCTTTAATATCAATTAGCAAGTAGAGGTTCTTTGTAGTTCTACATGCATTTGCAATAAGTTTTCTAGTTTTAGATTTTCATATCTCACATCTACGTGGATGAAATGTGACCATGTGCACTTGATCACAAAGTTGGCTCACACTAAGTAGATTGTGCCTCAATCCCTTGACATACAATACATTATCTATTTTTGTTTTTCCATTAGCTAAACTTAGAGTTCCTTTTACACAAATGTTTGTTGATCCATTATCATCAAATCTTATTGATCCTCCGTCAGTTTATTTGAGTACAAGAAGTTTACTTTTGTCTCCTGTCATGTGACTAGAGCATCCACTATCAAGAAACCATTGTTTTCCCTTATATTTAACATCATGAGTTGTTTGTACTAACATATATCTAACTTTATCATTCCTTTTTCTCTTTTTTCTAATTTTTGAAGTTGTATTATTTTTACTTGACTCAAGAAATACCATTTTTGCACCATCTAGCCTTGTGCGAAATTTTTTTGTATTTATAACATATGATATCATCATTCATAAGAGGTGCAAAAGAATTGAAATTTCTATTAATATCATTTTTCACATAACAAGTGCAATGTACAACTCTATGACCATATTTTTTACATGAAAAGCAATAGCCATGGAAGAGATTATGTAACATTTTTTAGTGCCTTAGAAAATATGGTTGAGTGCTTCTTCTTTTGTTGTTCTTGTGATTAAATATCGTCCATGGTTCTTATTTAAATTTTTATTTCCTGATGTCTTTTATTTCCATAGTATGAGTCATGAGCTTATCTTTGTTTGATGTTTTTGCTTCTTAAAACATTGACTCTTCTTTCTATTTCCCTAACTTTATATCTTTTTGTAACTTGCTCTTTTCAAATTTATTTCCTTAGAGAAACAATTTTTGCTTCCAATACTTACCACTCTATTTCCCTTGCTCTCAAAATATCTATTATATGCTATTTAATTTTCTTCCCTTCTTCTACCTTTATCTTGAGTTTTGAGAGGCTTTGTAGAAATTCCATCTTGTCTTCTTCATCCTCTTGAATTTGATCCTTTAAACTTGAGTTCTTATTTCTAACCTTTTCCAAGTTCTTGAGAGTAGCAAAGAATTCCTTTTTTATGTCAAACATGGTCTCTTCCTCATTTTCTGAAGTCATGTATGTTCTTTATGGATATTCCTCCAAGTTGTTAGTCTTTTCATGGAGATATCCACTCTGATACGAATTGAAGAACATGTGCTTATACTGAGATGGGGGGTAAACAGTATAAGATAAAACATTTTACCTTTTAATCCATATGATAATATCAACAATATTAAAGTAGTAAAAATTACACAAAGCATCACACATATGAGGGACATGATTTAACATGGTTCACCCAATGTGGGCTACTCCACGGAGAAAATATTTCACTAAAATTTTCTCAACAAGTTTATTTGGAATCCTTCCCTATTATAATTTTTATGGACCTCTATCCAAAGGATACACCAATCCCCCAATCAAGTTCATGGATCTCTAATCCATAGGATAACTCCTTCTCCTCTGCTATGGTTGGTGATCTTCTAGAATACTATTGCCTCCACTACACTGGATTGTGGATCTCTCTCCATTGAAGATCTTTGTCCTCACTAGCCTAGCTAATGTATCTCTATCCATTGGAGACTACTATCCTCTACTATATCACCTCCAAAGCCTAATCTTAACTTTGTTCAATATTTATCTCAAATCTGTAATGAATATTATCCTCTACTTTTTCAAATCTACTCACAAATCTATTTCTACTCTAGCATAAACCTGCTCACAAATATGCATCATCCTCTATCCCCAAATTTATCTCTGCTCTAGCATAAACCTGCTCATAACTTTGTACCAAATTCTATCCTCAAATATTTTCTCAAGCCTTAGCAAAAAGCTTAATCAAATCACAAACCAACTCTACTCAGATTTACCCAAAAGCCTTAACACAACGCTTGAACAAATGAATCAACTTTGCTTCACAAGTCTTCACAAAGACTTACCTCTAATTTTTCCTTAAAATTTTATAGAAATCTCACTAACAATTTCAGTAAATTCAACTTAATCTCTTACATAAAACCTCTTCAATACCACAAATAATTTTCACTCAGAATCTTGTTTAACCACAAAAACATATAGAAAATTATTAGATACTCAATATGTTTCTCACTCACAAATCACTCTATCACTTTCAACCTCACTTTCAAATCAATTTAGAATAAATACCAATTTTTTTCATAGAATTTGAACTATCACTCCAATACTTTCAATCAATAATTCTCAATCAACTTAACTCAACCATGCACTCAATGAAGCACAACTTGCTTACAATCGTAAACAAGTGTTTCACTCTACTTCCAAAAATTCACACTTTGGAACTCAAACATTGACGCAATATGATTCTAAATTCATATAACAATGATACTCGTAATATTTCACAAACTCTAGCTCAATATAGTTCTTAATTTCACATAACAATGATACTCATGTTCTTTCACAAACCCTAGTTCAAGATAGTTCTCAACTTCACATAACATTGATACTCATGTTTTTTCACAAATCCTAGCTCAAGATAGTTCTCAATATCACACTCAAGTGTTCTCACAAACATTCACCAATCATGCATATGAAAGCTTCCATAAATATTTCCAAAAATGCTTGTCAAACAATCCTTTTCACTCCATCTTTGCATTTCACAACATTCAATACAACAATATTTCACTCACAGGGAAGATATACCCATATCTTTTGTTTTGATGGAGATATGACCTCAAAACCTATCTCAATCACAATCACTCCTCTTTGCCAATCTCAATGGTTAGATATCAAAAATATTCACTCACTTATTTCCCTCAAAATTATTTCACCATACAAAATATTAAATCTCAAGTACACCTTATAATATCTAAAATTTCAAAAATTATTATAGATTCAACTAAGTCATTTCTACAATAATTTCCTTCATGCACCCTATTTCTCATCTCAAAAATAATTTTGTAATGTAGCCTTCTTTCAGAATACAAAATATATTATTCCTTGCATACCTTATCACTCCTACTTTATGAATTCTAACCACAAAAATTAAAATAAAATATTTAATTTTCTTATACCTTACATCTCCCTCAAAAAACTCTCAAACCACCTTTTAAATCTCATATAATTATTTAATGCAATTTTTGCGCATCAAAACCTTTGGAAATTAAATCATAAAAAACATACCTTTGTTTTAATGTTGCACATAAAAAATGGTCTCCGATGAAATTTTAACACCCAACCTCACCTTTCCAAACATCTTAGTGCAAAGAACGTCCACCACTTGGGCTATGTGCCCTCACAAAATTAAAAGGTGCACCACCTTGATTTTACTCCTTGTCTCTTCTCCCATTAAGCGCAAATGAAAACACTTTCTCTTAGAAAAATATGATCGCATGAATTGAACCCATGATCTCACGCTCACAAATGCCTTAACGTAGCCCTTAGATGCCACCTATGATACAAAGCACCTTGAAACTTGTTGACACTCCGCTTCAATTTGACACCACATCTGCCCTTCAATGTTTAACACATGTAAAATTTCCTTTCTTTGTGGTGCACGATTTACTTAGACCTTTTGGGCATATAATTCGCATGGATAATTATTTAATAAAAAATTTACCCCTTTTTATATCATATGCTATGCACTTCAACACGTCGACGATTTTGGAAATTTGATTTAATTCGAGTTTGACATTTAAAATTTTGGCACCTTAATTAATTATTTAAATTTAAATTTTAACCTATGGTTAAAATATTTAAATTTAAATAAATTAAATCATAATCTTCAAAATCTGCCAAATGGGTCTTTTTGAGGATTTATAATTTGATCTCCTTGGCCTTCATTTTTCTTCAACTCAACCTGTAACCTGGAATATTATAATATTAAATATTATAATATTATTATTTCCTTCTAAACTTGTTTATCCATCCTTGGGATTTTATTTTAAACTGCTTCTCCTTCCTCGAGTCTTTAATATTTTTAGGCATTTTTAGGTATATAATATTTAAAATAAATATTATATCCTATTCCTTTAAACCTCTTCCTTGCCTTGTGGAAAATCCACCTGATGACATTAATGATGATGAGACTTGGACATCAACCTCTTGATATCAATGACAACAAAACTTGCTCATATTTCCAACATCTAAATTGAGTTTTCTATTATACTTAGATCATTATGTTCCTAAAATTGTTTTGTTTCATTCTATAATTTAAAACTTTATCTAATCCCTTCCATCCCTGTATTTCTTTAATTTTAAAACGCTAAACTACTTCACTCTGATCCTTCTCATATTCTGAGTCCATTAAAGTAGATGGGGTATCCTCTATAATTTTAGCAACATCTACTAATATTTCTTCTTCAACTTCCAATTTATTGTTTGCATTCTTTGTGTTGGTTGTAATAACATTTTATTGTTGTGTATAGGTATCTATATTTATATGATTTTCAATCATATTTATTTTCTTCTTATGGTTACTTTCTTCATAATAATTTTTTCCCCTTGATTGATACTATTCTCTTCTTGATTAATGTTATTTCCAAAGCCTCTCAAGTTTTGTTTCTCATTATGTTCTTCATCTCCTGGTTTAAATTTTTGCATATACATGCATACTTCATTACCTTATTAGGATTATGTTGTTCTTTGTTGTGCTCTATAGAACATCCATTACTAATCTTATTTCTACCTCTTCATGTCCCTCCTGGTGAATTTCTTGGTACTGTTCCTTTTCTTGTGCTATTTTTAGTTGGCTAGAAGTTTTATTTTCCATGGTTGCAGTCCTCATTTTTCATATTCAAATTTTTATTCCTATTCCCCAAGCATCGATTTGATACCCACTTTTTCCACTTTGTCTTATTCTAGCTCCATGTTAACATAGACTCTTGCACATAATATTCTTTTTTTGTTGTGGGTGGGTGGATCCATGGTTATAAACTATCCAATTTTTGTTGCCAAGCTCTTAATAATTTGATCATACCAATATTCTATAGGTAAATTTGCAAACCTAATCCATATGGAAACTAAAAATATTAAATATGATATATTTTGATTATATATGTTGCAAATATACAAATAGAAAGAGTTGATAGAGGTTAGAGGGAATTCAATGCATTAGATGTATTTTAAATACAAAATAAAATGAACGGATAATTTTAGTAAATGAATTAGATATAATATATTTAGACTTAGAGCTCAATAATTTTAATATTTGGATGGATAATTCATTACAATTACGCAATAACATAAAATGAAGGAACATATTTACTTTTTTTTTTAGTTTAAAATAATACACATTATCCAATAAGATACATGAAGAAATATTTAATTAAAATGTGAATGTTACATTAATGAATCATATACTACTACATGGAGTAAAAAAGATAAAATATTATAATTATTTTTTTGATTCATTTTAGTTTATGCATTTTTATTCAAGTTACATTATATAGATGTCCACTTATTACATGCATAGTGACAATGTAATGTGTCTTAATCTTGTTTTAATAATAATAAAGTTATAGATAGTCCAATAGAACATTGAGAGAATTATCTACTTGTTTGAAAAATAAACCTTTACATTATGATTTGATATTTTAAAAAATGATGAGGTACTAAACTTTTGCTATTATATCACTCCTTTTGAAGTTATAAATGTTATTCATGGTAATAGAAAAAATAGAGGAAAGTTACAAAGTTGATTTACAATTTTACGAGATCATGTTTATTGTTCAAGTAAGAAAAGATTATAAGTTATTTAAGATTTTATCCCTATTTTTATATCTTTATATTTAATTTATTTTTCACATTATGCTTTATATTTAATGTCCCTATTTGATATTTTAATTTATTTATTTAGTCTAAGTCCTAGGAGTGGTAGCTATAAATAATTAAGTAATAAAAGTCATAAATGAATGAGACATTAAATCACCAACAATAAATAAATAACAATTAAAATGTCGTCTATATACACTCTATTTGAAACCTAGTAGATTGAATTTTATAATTACTTTTAAATAAGAAAAATAGTAGAGACTGCATATAAAGTTAAATATTTAATCCAACAAATTACTTTAATAAATAAAGAAAATGGAGTCTTTCTATAAAATGTGATATTTCTATTTTCTTGACATTAAAAATGGTCATTACTATTACAATAACGAATCTTAAATTATTTCATTTGTTCAATTATTATTTTTATTTTTAAATAAAATAGAAAATAAAGTAGTATTCAAGTTTGTGAAGAGTCTGGTGTCTTCACCAATTTGAATTCCACTTTGTTTTCTATTTCCTATAAACATACAAACAATAATTGAACAAATGAAGTCATTTAAATTTCGTGATTGTAATAGTAGTGCCCATTTTAAATGTCCAAAAAAATAGAAATGTCATATTTTATAGAAATACTCTATTTTATTTAATTATTAAAGCAATTTGTTGGATTAAATATTTAACTTCCTATGTAGTCTCTACTATTTTTCTTATCTTAAAGTAATTATAAATTTTAATCTACTAGGTTTCAAATAGAGTATATATATATATATATATATGGTATTTTAATTCTTATTTATTGATTGTTGGTGATTTATTGTCTCATTCATTTATGACTTTTATTACTTAATTATTTTTAACTACCACTCGTAGGAAGTAGACTAAAAAATTCAAATAAAATATCCAAATAGAGACATTAAATACAAAACATAATGAGTAAGAAAATTTTAGATATAGAGAGAACAAAATTGGGATAAAATCTTAAATAGCTTATAATATTTTCCTACTTGAACAATAAACATGATCTCCTAAAATTTTAAACCAAGTCCATATCTTTCCTCCATTTTTTTCTATTATATTCAACATGAATAAAATTTATAGCTTCAAAAGGAGTGATATATTAGCAAAAGTTTAGTACTTCAATATTTTTAAAAATATCAAATCATAAGGTAAAGGTTTCTTTTTCAAACAAGTGGATAGTTCTCTCAATGTTCTATTTGACTATCTACAACTTTACTATTATTAAATCTAGTTTAAGACACCTTACAATCCCCACTATGCATGTAATAAGTGAATCAAAAATATGCTATTTTAGAATCTATCCAATTTAAATTGAATAAGAATACACAAACTAAAATGAATTAAAAGAATAATTATAATAGGACAATGTGGATGTGGGTGTTGAGAAGAAATTAGGAAATCCCCCTAATAATCTGTAAGGAAGAGGGAAATAGATTCTAATATCATGAATGGATCTCAAGATCTGCTCAAACATGAAAAAGGGAAGGTTGTAGGAGTAAGACAACTAAATATATAATATTTTTGCTAAAGTAACCATAGGTTTTCTCTGGAAAATAAATCTAATTTCAAATCCTATAAATGAAGTGCCTCTCTTAGAATGCTAGGGGCCTAAATGGGCTTTCCAAACAATAGGTGTTTTCTTCCTTTCATAAATTTTTTCTTGATATATTTTTCTTGCAAGAAACCAAGTTGGATGGTAAGGATATAGAAATTGTTAGAAGAAAAAATTGTAAAGAATCTCATATTATTGCAATCCCAGCCAATGGTTCCTCTAGGGGACTCCTTTATCTCTATAATACCAATTATTTTGAGGGCTCAATAATTTTTTCCTCAGATATGATTATTAATATTCTCTTATGCAATAGAGAAAATAATAAAAGGTGGGTTATGACTAATGTGAATGTGCCAAAATCTAGGCCTAGTAGAAATTTGGTGTGGTAAAATTTGAGTTCCATGAGAAGGTTTTTTCTCAATAATCCTGGTGCTTAGTAGGGGACTTTAATTCCCCTCTATTATTTTTAGATAAAAATGAGGGAACTCCCTAATATCAAAAAGCATGGAAGAGTTTGCAAAAATTTTGAATGGTAATGAGCTATTGGATTTTGTGTAGACACTAAAATCATGTAAATCAGATAAGATTGCTAATGTTCCACTCTTATCGACATCATATGGCCCCATTGGGAAACCCTTTAGGGTTAAGTAGGGCTCCCAAACACTTTTGGGAAGGTTTCCAGTAGTTTGGGAAGTTTTGGGCCATGTACCCATGGTCGTCCCACCCAGGGATGGTCATAGTTCATGATCATCCCACCCAGGGATGGTCACCTAAAGTCATCCCTAGGTGGAACGATCATGAACCAGACCCTTCAAAATTCAAAGGGTGGGAGAAATGGTAATCAATTCCTACCATTTATCCTATCCAATCATCCAAAATTTATTTGGATGCTATCATAGACATCAGAACCTACAAATTGGAGGCCCCAAATGGGCAACCTCTTCCAACTAGTGCATGGCAAGGGAATCAAAAAGTGGCGACACTTGCCTTGCATGCCAAAACTTACCCCTTTGCCTCCTATGCCCTATTTGGGCTATAAATTGAGGTGTGCTCACCCAATTTCAAAAGAGATAATTTGAAGCATTACTCATGAAGTGTTGCCCCACATTTGTCATCACATTTGCCCTAGTATTTTCCCTGAAATCCTCTTCATTCGAAGGCACTTTAAGGGGCATCCCAAAATATGCTTAATAAATTCCAAAACCTATCAAATTGGAGATTAATTTGACCAAATTTTCCGACAAGATATTTAAGAGGGTTCTAAACCAAGTCCCCTTGAAATTGGTGGCAAAAACCACCCAATTTTGTAACCGTCCCACCTGGGGATGGATAATAGTCCTAGTTGCACCTACTAGGGATGGTAATGAAATAGTTAAAAATTTTGATGTAATTCCACCATATATCATTTCTAAATAATTATAATATCCTTGCATTCAATTTTGGTTAAGTTTTGAGTAGTTTTGATGGGTCAATTTAGGTTTTTGTGATTACAGTCCTAGTTGTTCCTGCTAGGAATGGTCATAGGTTCTTACGCTAATTTCCTTTCAATTTATGCTCATATATTCCAAAAATAATCCTAATAACATCATACTAAATTTTTAAGTCATTTGGAGTTGTTTTTATTTGTCATAAATTAGTTTTAGATTCATTATTGCATTATTTTCAAGGTTTTCAATATAAAACACATATGCTATTAACAATTTTCAATATCTTGTGTGTAGATGTAGGTATTCTAGGCATGAGGGAGAATCTAATAGGTATATTAAGATAATCCCAATATTAGCTCTCAATTGTGGGTTGCGAGAAGAACACTGAAATATGCCATCAAGCTCATGGAGGGATTTGATCCCTTTGTAATTTTGTAATTTGAAATGTATCAAGATATGAATCCCTCAAAGGGGATGTATTGTAACCCTATTGATTTATGGATTTATAAATACAAGGAGAAACCCCCCCATCTTTACCTCAAATAATTTGTCTTTTGCAATAGATTACAGAGTTTACATCTTTTGCACCTTTTCCCTTTGAATGCTTGCTTATATCTATAACTACATTTCAATACAACCATTAAAGGTATGCCATTTTTTATGCTTCTTCAGTTGTGATCATGATGGGACCCTTTTTCCTTTGTCCCCTTTGAATTTTTCATTATTGACCTCCATTTTTTGTTTTGTAGGTTGCAGGTTCTGGCCGTTTTGGGTGGAAACGACCCCTAAATCCCTGGTTGGAACTGCTAGGGAGGTCCACTATAAATTTTCCACCTAGGGATGGCCCCCAAATTTACAACCATCCCACCTAGGGATGGCCACAAAACCAGGGGGTTTCTGTAAAAATTTCTAGAAACAACAAGTTTCAGAATAGAAAAGGTAAATTTCCAAACTATCAATTTGTATATAGGTTGTTTCAAAAAGCTTCAATTTTAGTTTTTCTTGTCTTTTATGTGCATTGGAAGGTTAGATTTCATCTCTCTAAATTTTGTATTAACAAAATAAAAGAAAAATAGGAAAAATAACAACCTTCTAAATGCATTTGTCTGGTTTTCCTGCATATAACTTACCTAAAGGTTACGTTTTCATATAGTTTACCAATTTTGTAGCTTCCTTTTATATATGCTTATGATTCTAAAAGTAAAACATAATTTCATGCATTTAGTGAATCATCATTGAATGATTTATTGTTTTCTTTCAATCATTTTAAAAGGAACCACACACACCATGTTCTTTTAAATGTTAGTGAGTTGGAAGTCATTCCCAACCACTGATAGAGTTCAACAATGATGGGTTTCATCTCTATCCGTTGGCTCAAATCCTATGTACCCTATATTTGGCCAAAACTAGCTCCAAGAACCATCATAGCTTGTGGAATAGAGCATGTATCTCCCTTCAAGGAGGTATATCACTGACCACGATGAACAAGGTGAGGATTGGTAGGACCTGTGCTCCCTGATCGGGTATGGATTTCATCTCCATACTTTGATTGGATAACATGACCAAAATTTCATTATCGGTTGTCGAGTTGTGAGTGTACAGGTGAAAACCACTTAAACTATTGAGTATTACATCAATGAAAAATCAAAACATGTGAAAATTTTTCTTTATAAAAGCAACACATCTGAAACATAACAAATAATTTAGGAACACATAACTTTTAAAACAAGATAATCATTTGTTTTCTTGTGTGTTTCTATTGATTGTGTATTTAAAATTCATAAAAATTGTAAAGGAGATAATCATATAGTGGTTTAGAGTACATAGTTATGGTATATACCCATATCCAAGCCCATTTAAGGGTGGACGTTACGGGGAGTAGGCAAGAGGACATAGAGCATCTTTGCTTTGATCCCAAGGACATGGTCATACCTCCTTAGCAACCACCTATTCTCCCTAGCCCTAGAAGGGTAGAAAGGGGACATAGCTTATAAGGGGCCCCTACATGAGGCACCCCCATAGGCAACAGTTCCAATTTGGGAAACTATTTCCCTAACATAGATACTTCTAATGTCTTCTTTCTAGAAGAACAACCGTGTAATGAGGTGCCTCCCAATAGAGAAATACCACACATTCACGTGCATGCTTGGTCTATCCCACACACTCATGTGTAGGATCAAGAGTGCACACCTAGGGTAGGGTTGAATGATCATCTCATGCTTTCAAACCACCCTTCCCCAAGGCACCAACATCTAAGACAAGTATGATACTCATCGTAGTGGGTAGGATAACTCTACCCTACCTTTCCTCATTTATGAGGGAAGACCCGAGGATGATCATGATTCTTCTTGGTCACATTATTCAATGCAAGCATGATGTGCCTCTGCACCTGTAGAGTACCAAGAACACCTATTTAGGAGGGAACCTCAGGTAAACATAGCTTCTCTCAATTAAGGGAAACTCGTGGTAGATCTCACAAATCCTCCTGAACAAGGTAGGTATCAGGGAAATAGTGCTAGGGCACATAGACCTAATACAATTGATAAAATAAATCAGTTAGTAAAGAGGTATATTGATTTCCAAGCCAAGTTTAATCAACTTAGGTCTGATAAGCAATGCCTAGATCTCTTAGAGCAGTGACAGTAGCTAGAGAGAGAAATACTTAAAAAATAGATTCAAGAAACTTTGTGTAATGGGGTTCCTACTCCGAGTATGCATAGACAGGAGACTCACCAGAGGCAACCTAATTTCCAACAAGATAGGTCTCCTAGACCTAATCAAATGTTGCCTCCTAGACCTCCTAGGTCTGAATAGAATGTACATAATAGACCAAGTATAGATCACCTTCAAGAGGCTTTCGTTCCTCCTTGTAGGTCTCTCCCAAAAACACCTTATGGGGCCTATGATGATTTGGAACACAATGAGGATTATTTAGAAGCATATTTTGGAGGTATGGGTGATGATAATCAACCATATCTAGATATTTGCTTAACATTCCTCATCCACCTCTAAGGGTTCAAAACAAAGAAGAGGAAATCAAATCCTCGGATGCGTATCAAGCATTGCTTGAATGTATGGAACAAATAGAGAGTAAGATAGTGGGGAGTGGGCTTCAAAAGCCTACCTTGCACTAGTTATGGAGTCAACCACTGCACCCATCCATTCCTTCCCCGCCATACCTTGAGCATTTCAAAATACCAAAATTGGATAGATTCAAGGGGGAAGAAGATGTGCAAGAACACGTTACTAGATTCTTAAATTAGTGCTTTAGCATACAGGAGAATGACACATTACTCCTAAGAACTTTTCTAAGTACCCTCTCTAGACTTGCCATTGAGTGGTTCAACCAACTTCCAAGACATAGAATCTTCACTTTTGAACAATTTGTAGATGTGTTCTTGGAACATTTTGCCTTTAACACCAAAATAAATGTGACATTAACTGACCTTACGAGGTTAAAGCAATACGATGATGAGTCAATCACTGACTACATAAATAGGTGGTGAACATTCTTGGCTAAGCTACCTTATCTATTACCACTATCCGAGTTAACTCGGATGTTTTCAAAGAGTTTCTTAAAACCCATCTCTTTATTATTGCAACTTCAACAATATCCCACCTTGGAAGATGCTCTAGCATAGGCTAGGACCATAGAGGAAATTAAAATCCAAGAGGGATAAATAGTTAAACCTCGAAAGGAGTGGACAAAGAATCCTAAGAGCAGTTTGGCACCATCAAAGCCAATAGCAGTCAATCAAGTGGCCATAAATGTCCCTCGACCTACATAAATGATGCCTCCTCAAAAGGTAAACTATCAGGCCCAACCTCCTCCTATGAGCTATAATAGTAACACTCAAGTGAATCAGGGATAGAATCAACAACATCGCTCTAAGAAATAGTTTACTCCCTTCATTGAGTCCATGGATTCCCTATTTGATCATTTATGGGCTGCAAAAATGATTAGTCTTCCAAAAATCAAGCCCATCGATTCGAATATAGGTAAACCAAAGCCTATGGTATGTCGAGAGGATCAATACTATAAATATCATTGGTAAAGTGGCCATGATTTACCTACGTGCTATGGTTTTAAACACCTAGTACAAGATATTATTGAGAGGCATGAGCTTTAATTGGATAATCCTCTTACCCCTAAAAATCAACAGATGGATGTCTTCAAGGACCCATTGCCAACTCATGAGGTATAGGCAGCACCTACTAAACCAATTAATGAGGTTAATACAACACCCCCTTTGCAAGGGTAAATCGAGGTGGTGAGTATTATGACCAAGAATAAATGATATCCAAGTCAAGTTGCACCACCTACAACTTCAGGTGATTTTTCATTGATGTCGTAGCCTCCACCACCTATAGTACAAGGCCTTCCACCTAGGCCAACAATAACAATAAAAAGCAAGCTTGCATAGAGCTTGAGGACAACATCAGCTAGATTATCTATCTATGAGCTAATTCAACATTCCCTTCCTCATAGGGAAGCTTTGATGGATATTCTAAATTCAATAGAGTTACAACCCCAGGATTCTAACTCCAATTTTGTGGGGCATGTGCAATAGTGTAAGAAACCAGTAATAACATTCCATGAGCATGAGCTCAAGACCATAGCAAGTGATGTGGTGGATCCTCCTTTGCACATCATTGCATGTGTAAATGAGATACCATACAAGAGAGTTCTCATAGAAACTAGTTCATATGGTAATATCATAACTAGTGCTTTAAAACACCTAGGACTACCAACATCTCATGTTGTTGCATCCACTTACACCCTTTGAGAATTCAATGATACAATATGCTCCATAGTCGGTACTGTAGTCCTACCCATTCAGGTGGGATGCAAAACCATATCGACATTGTGTCATGTGTTGGAGGGTGCGATGGCCTATAACATATTTCTAGGTAGACCTTAGATCCAGGACATGAAGTGTGTCCCATCCATTGCACATCAATGTCTCAAATACACTTATGAAGGGTAGGTGCACGTAGTATCTATATATTTAGAGCCTTTTAAGTACTGCAATATGGTGCAACAAATGCCAGAGTCGACATTACCATTGACTCATGTAGACTTCTGACTGAACGCACCTATTTAGGGTCTACCCCCTTCTCCATTACCTTCTATTACATCATCACCATCTTCATCCATGCCATCCTCATCATTGGCAACTCCAGAGATGCCTTCGACATCGTCATATCCTCCACAGAGGAACATGTCAAAGAGGCCAATTGATGAGATCCCTCCTATCATTTCCACTATATCCATGAAAGAGATTCATTATTTGGTAGATGAGGAATCATCTCAAGAGGTTCACATTGAGTCACCTCAAGCCTCACTTCCATCCCCTCCACCTTCACGATCCCAGGTCATAGTACAGATGTGTAATACAAGGATAGGAGAGTACCTAGTGAGAAATATCACAATGGTTCTATCTATAGAGAATGGCACAAGATATAGAATGACCTCATCTTCCCATAGGTATTATCATACCTCTTGGCATACCACCCTGTCAAACTAATTTTATATATGGGGGTATAGATTATGGAATGTTGCCAAGTCCTCAACAAGAAGAAGATGATGAACCTTTTTTTGAGGACATAAACTACATGTCAAATCCTGACTATGCCTTGTGATATCTACATCACTATAATTGGCATGGCTTTGGTGTAGGATTATATGAGCAAGGTAATCATATTCCATGTCAGCCCAATGTCAACTACCTTATGATAAATCCCAGTTGGGACACAATAAGCCAGTACCATTGGATGTGCTCACAGATAGCCTAGAGTGCCTAGGTCTCAATTTTAGGGATGATCTTGTGCATGATCCCTATGCCAATCCAAATCACATCCATTCATTGGAAAATTATTTTTCCATAAATATGGTAGATCAAGGGCTATCTAGCGATGTCTCTCAACCTCATGAAGTGGGAGAGAGCTCGCATACCCTTCAATCTAAAAATGAGGAAGAGGATCAAGGTCCTCCTCATGAATGGATGATTGATGATGAGGAAGACTATGGCATAGCACCCATAAATTATCCAAGATTAGATGAGGAGCGTGAGTGAGTTGTCCCTTTGGATGATGAAGAGGAATGTTATCTTCTCATGTTCCCCATACAACACCCTATATGGCAATAGATTTTGCCACTTGAAGAACAAGATCACGGCCTTCCTCATTGACCATCGTAATTTATTCTATTTCCACCCGAACCACCACTACGAGTTAAGAGACTACATCAGATCTCTAGATCCACTCACCCATGGAAGGGAGATCATGTATCCATCAACATGATTTCCATAGATTTAACTACTCCATTGAGATATCTGAATAACCCATCAAAGCCATTGCACCTCGACCTTGAGGTAATTGACTTTGATCGGGGAGATTCTCCCCCATCGCCATTAGAGTATTGGCCTTGTGAGGAAATGTTACAACCATTTAATTTTTCTTAGAGAACAACTAAAAATGTTTTTCAAACTAAGGTTGAGCATGAATTCCCTATGGTTGAATCAAACCCAATTGATTACATTCACTTGATCCCTACTCCACATCAGTTGGAAGAGGGGTCCCATATGTCAATTGAGCCAACAATTGATAGGGATATTGGGACAAATCCTGATAATCCCCATAACATCAAGCTAGGGGAAGGTCTATCCCCTGCTGAACAAGATGATTTCACAAAAGTCTTAAAATAAAGGATAAAATATTTTTTTTGGTCTTATAAAGATATGCCAGGACTAGATCCTAATCTAGTCACACATAATCTTACACTAGACCCAAATGTCAAACCAGTTAAGAAAAAGTTGTGTAAGATGCACTTAACAGTTGCTTTAATGGTATATTATGAATTGTAAAAACTGTTGAACGCTGAATTTATCATCTCAGTAGACTATCCACCATGGGTTTCAAACATGGTACCTATCAAGAAACCCAATGGGAGGATTCATATTTGCACTGATTTTAGAGATCTCAACAAAGCGAGTCCTAAGGATGAGTTTCCCTTACTAAACATTGATGCATTGGTAGATGCCACAATAGGACATGAAATTTTATCCCTCATGGATGGTTTCTCTAGATACAATCAAATTTGTATTAATCTAGAAGACCAACTAAAAATGGTGTTCACAATACCTTGGAGGACATTATGTTACAAGGTCATGCCTTTTGGCCTTAAGAACACTGGCACCACCTACCAACGAGCTATGACATATATCTTCCATGATTACATGCATAAAATTTTGGAAGATTATATAGATGACTTATTGGCAAAATATTTATTGTGCCATGAGCATGTTGATGTATTGCACAAGGTTTTAGATCACCTCATTGAGCATAATGTTAGGCTAAATCCCAAGAAGTGTGTATTCGATGTCACATCTGGTAAACTCTTGGGATTCATAGTCTCTAAGTAAGGCATAGAAGTAGACCCAAATAAGTTCAAGGTAATCCTATAAATTCCTCCCCCATAACAATCAAGTAGCTATGTAGCTTGCAAGGAAAGGTCACATCCATAAAGTGCTTCATAGCGCAATTATCGAATAAGTGTCGATCCATGAACAAGTTGCTACACAAGGGGGTCTCATTTCATTGGGATGAAGAATGTCAAGATGCCTTTGATGATATCAAAAAATACCTAGCTTCATCACTAGTATTGGATCCTCCATGACCAGGAGTGTCATTCTATCTTTACATCTCAGCTACTGAGTTGGCATTGGGCACCATGTTGGCCCAAAAGAATGAATTTCATAAAGAACAAGCTATTTGTTATATTAGATGCGCACTGGTCAGCTATGAAATAAAGTATGCATACATTGAGAAGTTATACTTAGCAGTGGTCTTCACCACTAAATAGCTACACCATTACGTGCTCAACCATACCACGTATGTAGTATCTAAGGAAAATCCATTGTGATACATGATGAGTTAAACATATCACAATAGTCACATGGCGAAATAGATTATGTTGTTGATAGAATTTGACCTAGAGTTCATTGGAAAAAAATCAATCAAAGTATAGGTCATAGTCTATCAACTAGTAGAGGCTCCTCTCCAGGATGACCAACCTCTCACTATAGAGCTTCCCAATGATGGAGTTTTTCATGTCTCAAAATCACCTGATTCTGAAGAGCCTGAGTCACAGGATGACATAACTCTATTTTTTTATGGTTCTAAGTGCGAGCAAGGGGGTGGTATGGGAAGTATCATATTTTTCACACTACAAGGGGCTCCAATACCCCTTTTGTTTAAACTTGATTTCCTATGCACTAGTAACAATGTCGAGTATGAAGCCCTAATCATAGGCCTTCAAATGACAATCGCCATGAAAATAACAAAGCTAAACATTTTTGGTGATTCTTTGCTCATAGTTAATCATGTCAAAGGGATATTCTAGTATAGGTGCCTAGTCTTGCAAGCCTATAAAGCCCTAGTGGATAAAATTCTGGTAAATTTTGAATGGTATGATATTGAGGCACTCCCTCGTTCATCTAATCATTTTGCGGATACAATGGCCTCCTTAGGGTCTTTAATCCTGTAAAACCCTTTAGATGATATCATGACTATTCAAGTAAAAATGCTAGAACAATCTACGACTAAGCGTGATGAGCTTAACTCCATGCCAGAAGTCCACATGATTCAGATTGAACCTTCACATGAATGGTTCTCTCACATTCACAATTATTTAAATAATGCCAATTGGGGGACTTTGTTCCCTCAAAATTATTTTGATACTAGCACAATGCTATATCTCCAAGTTCACTCTCAATCAGCATTTTCAAGAGAGGAATATCAAAAGGATTGTGTAGTTCATTCAATTGAGGCTTCTTCAAAACAAGATTGGGCCATACAAATAAAAATAAATAAATAAATAAATAATATTCCTCCTAGATTGTCGCATGCTACAAAACAAGAATTTAAGCAAAAGGTGACAAAGTATGTCTTACTAGGAGACATAATGTATCATCAAAGCTATGAGGGTATCCTCCTTCATTGCTTAGACTCATAGGAGTCATCTTGGGCCATTGCCCAAGCACACGATAGTACATGTGGTGGCCACTTCAGTGGCATGGCCATCGCAAAGCGCATTCTTCGCATGGGCTATTATTGGCCAACTTTAGAGCAATATTGTTGTGCTTATGTAAAGAAGTGCGTAAAGTGTCAACATCATGCAAATTTGACACACGTACCTTCACAGGCCTTACAAATAATTCAATCGATTTAGCCATTTGCACAATGGGGGTTTTATTTAATTGGGAAAATATCACCTGCCTCCTCAGGCCATCACACATTTATCATAACGACTACTGAGTACTTCACAAAATGGGTGGAAGCAATTCCCCTTACCACTATGACTAGACCTCACATCGCGGAGTTCATGTTGCATAACATCATATGTTATTTTGGTATTCCATCCAAGATAATTTTAGATAATGGGACATCCTTCAAGAATAAGGATGTGTGTGCATTAACAACAAAGTATAACATAAAGCACATATTTTCTACACCCTATTATCCACAAGCTAATGGGCAAGCAGAGGCATAAAATAAGATAGTAGTTGCAATATTAAAGAAAACCATTAAGGAAAATCATAAAGATTGGCATAATCAATTACCTCTTACTCTTTGGGCCTATCGCACTAGTATTCATACTCCCACTGGGGCAACTCTATTTTCACTAGTGTATGGTGTTGAGGCTATCATACCTTTAGAGTTATAAATCTTGTCACTACGTATCTCCATGCAAGAATTCATCGATGATGATACTCCACGGTAAGCTCGTTTAGATCAATTAACATTGCTTGATGAATGATGCATAAATGCTCTTGAGCATCTACGTGTTTATCAAGAGTGCCTTAAGAGAGCTTACAACATGAAATTCCACCCTAGAGACTTTCAAGTTGGTGATTTAGTTCTAAAATAGAACCAACAAAATTCAAATTTTCCACCCCATCTACGGGATAAATTTGTAGAAAACTGGTTAGATCCATTCATCATTACAAGTCATATTAGACCTAGAACTTATCACTTAGCATCCATCAAAGGAAGTGAAGAGCCTAAACCCATGAATATTAGTCATCTACAGCCTTTCCATGCTTAGAGAACCATGCCATACCTAAAACACCCCTAGACAGTCTATGACCATCTAGGTCACCTTAAAACACCCCTAGGCGGTCTACGACCATATAGGTCACCCTAAAACTCCCCTAGGTGGTCTACAATATCTAGGTCACCCCAAAATACCTCTAGATGGTCTACAACCATCTAGATCACCCTAAAATGCACCTAGATAGTTTATGGCCATCTAGGTTAACCTAAAATACCCCTAGGTGGTCTACAACCATCAAGATCAATCTAAAATACTCCTAGGTAGTCTACGGCCATCTAGGTCAACCTAAAACATCCCTAGGTGATCTACGACCATCTAGGTCACCCTAAAATACCCCTAGGTAGTCTACGACCATCTAGATCACCCTAAAAAATCCCTAGGTTGTCTACAACCATCTAGATCAACGTAAAATGCCCCTAGATGGTATACAACCATCTATGTCAACCTAAAATACCCCTAGGTGGTCTACAATCGTCTAGGTCACCCTAAAACACCCCTAGATATCCTAAGACCATCTAGATCATCCTAAAACACTCCTAGGTTGTCTAGGACCATCTAGGTCACCCTAAAACACCCCTATGTGGTCTACGATCATCTAGGTCATCCTAAAACATCCCTAGGTGATCTACGACCATCTAGGTCACCCTAAAATATCCCTAGGTGGTCTATGACTATCTAGGTCATCCTAAAATATCCCTAGGTATTCTAAAACTGTTTAGGTCACCCAAAAAGCCCCAAAGGTATCTATAAACCCTTTGGTCACCTAAAAATCCCCAATGGCATCCAATAAGCCCATTGGTCAACCCACACACATTATATATATATATATATATATATATACTATATATATATAAATATATAAATTTCAAAAACATTATTAAAATCATCAAAAACAAAAAAATAATGCATTACATTACATTTCACATAATGAGCATTTAACATCATGTGCATGAGGTATATTCATCATTGCATTGTGCATTGTTAGAAGTTGATCATACATGTCTAGAACCAAGTATGTACACTAGGCATATATCAAAATCAAGGTTTTCAAAGGTCAATTTTACCACCTATTTACATTATATTTACCATTTACATCTACACTCCATATTATGTGTTTGTTTCCCTTCCCTTAGCCATTGTTCATAAGGCATCGTTAGGGTTTTTGTCACTCAACCATATCTAGTTTTATTTTCAGATTTTGTAGAAAGCTATCATGATTTTTATAAGGTAGAATCCTACTTATGTTATACCTTGTATACATCAAAATCCCAACATAGTTTCACATTAATAAATCCAAGTTTTGCACAAAGTTTCACAAGGAACGATGAATCCTACAAAGTGGTCTAGATTACCTTAAGAAAAAAGTTTACCTCGCTCATCCCCATGTGGAAATTGTTTAAATATGTTGATAATTAACAAAAGGATAGGTCCTCCTTACCCAAAAAAATTCAAAATCTCTTTCTTCACACCAAAACTGGGGCAAGTATCCAAAATGAAAAATAAATAGTGGTTATTACCACTTCACAATATGCAAAATAAAAAGTGGTTTTTACCATTAGCAAAAATCAAAATAAACAGTGGTTCTCACCACTACCAAAATCCATTACTCACCAAAAAAAAGGAGAAAATCCCTTGGACAATGCAAAATTAAAATAAAATAAGGGAGTATTGAACTTGAATCCCTAAAATTCTCAGCATTAGAGAACCATAAGGTGATCCTCATTACAGGATGGGTGGCATCAAGCCTACCTTGCAATGGTGGTATCCTTATGCATGATGATATGTCTATCACATAAGAGACTTGCTTTTGTATAGACCAATGTTTGCATTAGGATGAGCTAGATTTTGGTAGCCTATACTACCTAGTGGTCTAATCCAACTAAGTACAAAACTCAAGATAATGATACTCATAGGGTGATCTTAAATACAGATGGGTTGAATCAATCATGTTTGGCACTGGGGTATCTTTATGCATTATCATAATAATGAACTCACATGCACACAGGGATATCTAATATCTTTGTTATATTAAGCAGATTTATATTTTGTTAAAAATTCTTTCATAGTTATTATACAAATTTTGATTAGATAACTAGAGTGTTTGAGTCTACTAAAAAATCCCAAATCCATCATTTTTTTTATTTGTGGAAAACATCCCAAAAGGGATGCCACTTTCGGGTAAGACCCAAGGAGGCAGGGGTATCCATTCCGCCAAAAATACCCAGGACTCGGACCTGGCCTACCACCTTTGACATACTCAAGGAGCAAACAAACACACAAAACCAATTTAAAAAATAAGTAAATAACAACAAAAATAATAAAATAAAATAAAAAACATGCTCCTTGAGTGTGTCAAAAACAAAAGCACAACCAAACACACACAATAAGATAAAAGAAACCACAACACAAACCACATAGAAAAACACAAGAACCACATAACAAAACACAAACAAGACAAAAACAACAGAACACTACAAAGACATAACCCAAAAAAAACATGAAAAATAAACACAACCAAAACCTAAAAATTAAAAAAATAAAATAAAAATAAAAATAAAAAACAACCAACAACAGACAATAAACAAAAACAAAAAACATAGAAAACACTCACACATAAAAACACGAAATAACACAAACAAAGAGAAACCCAAGAACAAGAACGAAAAAAACACAAGAACAATAACAAAAAAACATAAAAAAAAAAAACAAACAAAAACACAAGAACAACAAAAAACAACACAAAGAACACAAAAACAAAACAAAACAAAAGAACCCACCCACCTTAAAAAACAAAAAAAAAAAAAAAAATGAACAAAACAATGACCTATCTAGACTAGAAGACTATTAAGGCAAGAATCAACAGAGGAAACAAAATAAAGAATAGAATGAGCTAGGGAACTAAAAAAAACTGAATGAACCAAAGAGAAGCAAAAAAAAAAAACCAAGAAGAAACTAGGTACCTTTAGAACTAGAGCCATCCAAAGAAATGATAGAAAGAAGAGCTTCCCTAATTTGAGAAGCCCACCATATAGGAGGGTGGCCATAACAAGTAAGATCACCTTTGTCCAAAGCCCAATTAGCTAAAGCATCAGCACTCTTGTTTTGATCTCTAACCACATGATTGTAATCAACTTTCAAAAATCCCATCTGGATTAACTGAATCTTCTCAATAATTATTTTTATTCTCCAATCCACCTTATGATTCTTAGAAGGAGTCTTCAAGAGATTAATCATAAGTTGAGAGTTAGACTCAACTAACACCTTTTTCCATCCAACCTTAGTAGCCTCCTGAAGGCCTCTGAGGATACCATACCCCTCAGCAAGGTTATTGGAAAGAATACCCAAATTCTCAACAAAAGTAAAAACCAGGGAGCCATCTGAAAGTCTACCAATTCCTCCCACACTGGATTTTCTAGGGTTCCCTCTAGAGGCTCCATCAGTATTGACTTTTCCAAAATCCTTAGGAGGAGGTTGCCAATTTCTAGTCCTATCCATCTTACTAATACTCACATTCCCTTTAAGTTGGTTGCCCTTAGAAGGTTTAATCTTCAATCTTTGCATCACTTGATCCCATCTTTGGTGGGAGTTTTGGGGGTGATTAAGGAGTTGATGGACTGATTCAACTAAGTTGGCTATGGTCTTTTGCCAAATATAGTGAATATCCTTCCTATCTTGATTAAAAATTTGGTTGTTCCTTTCATTCCAAATATTCCAAAGAAGAATGGTAGAACCCATCCAAACTAACTGCCTAATAAAATGATCAACACCCTCTTGATTAGGCCAATCCCTCCAAAGTTGTTCAAAAGTAAAAAAATTGGACCACTGTAAGCCAAGTAAAGTGGCCATTCTCCTCCATAGCTCGGAGGCTAAAGTACACTCAATAAAAATATGGTTGATATTTTCTACATTCTCTTCACACATTTCACATCTAAAAGGGCCATGAAAACCACGCTTCATAAGTTGCTCACCAGTAAGCACCCTACGATGCAATAAAATCCAATTAAAGAACCTCACCTTAGGCCAGAGCTTTTGAGCCCACAATTGAGAAAATATGTCAGAAGAATGGTTGGGATTATTATGGCATAAGGTCAAATAACCTTGAGCAACTGAATACTCACCCTTAGTAGTGTTGTTCCATCCAAAACAATATTTTTCATGGGACCAAGAGAGGGATCTCATATGAAGGATGCCTTGGATATCTTGTCTTTGCCTTTCTGGGATTTGAATAGGCCAGTCCTCAATAGGGATCCAATATCTACCAACATTTGAATTACCAGTATGGTACCGATAGTAATTAGCCACCTTTATCCAATTAGCTCGGTGAAGCTCCTCCATCCAAGGCCTCCAATTAGGAAACTGAGTTATCAAAGGCTTGTGACCATCCCAAGAATCTGTCCAAAAATTTGCATGTTGACCATTATGAATGATCCAAAATAATTTTTTCTTTATCAAATCCTCACCAGTCTTAAGAACTGCTAAAATGGGAGAACCTTTGGTAGGAAGTTGATAGCGAACAAGGTCTTCGGGACTTTTGTTCTCAGCATATTTAGCACGAAGATTATTGGCCCAAAGAGCATTGGGGTTATGCAACATCCTCCAATATAATTTAGCAGCTAAAGCTTTGTTGTTATTAATTGAAGACCAGAATCCTAACCCCCCTTCACTCTTAGGAAGACATAAAGTATCCCATTTCACCAAGGCCCATTTTCTTTTCTCCTTAGTACCACTCCAAAGGAAACGATGACTGATTTGATCCAATTCTCGAAGAACAACCTTTGGGATATTCAAAATGGAAGAAACATAAATAGGAATAGCTTGAAGGACTGATTTTACCAAGGTGATTCTACCCCAAGAAAGCCACTTGTTGGTCCACTTTCCAATTTTCTTCTTGACTTTGTCCAACAACCAATTCCAATCTTTATTTTTCTGCATTTGAATATTTATGGGAATACCTAAATAAGTGATTGGAAGAGAGGTATTCTTATATCTTAATTTATCCAAGACCATGGATTCCTGTCTAGAAGAGCAGTGAAAGAAAATAACTTTAGATTTGTCTTCATTGATCAACTGCCCAATAGCCTTAGAAAAATAGCTAATGATTTGCTTAATATTAGAATCTTCCTTAACTGTAGCTTTACCTAAGCCATTGCTCGGGAAATAATATTATGAAAAAGAGGCTTCAACCTTTCTGCCATGATTTTAGTAATGATTTTGAGAAGAACATTACATAAAGCAATAGGTCTAAAAGTTGAGATATGATCAACCTCTTGAGCTTTTGGAACAAGAGTAATATAAGTTTTATTGATAACCTTCAAAATTTCTTTGGCTTTCCTGGCTTCTTCCACCACCTCTAATAAATCAACATGAAGGATATCCTAGAACTCTTGGTAGAACTCAATAGGAAAACCATCAGGACCTGGGGTTTTCCCTTTTTGCATTTTAAAAACTACTTGTTGAAGCTCATTGATAGTAACAGGAGCAATCAAAATAGAGTTCTCCTCAAAAGTGATAAGAGAAGGGATTGCTTGAAGAACATTATGTTGAGAAGATGAGTCAAGAGGAGTAGCAGCAAAAAATATTGGAAAAGTAATCAACAACAATAGAGTTCATGCCATCCCAAGTATAAACAACATCTCCAGAATCTGATTTTAAGGAAGAAATAAAGTTGTGAGATCTTCGAGCTAGAAGATATTTGTGGAAGAAATTTGTGTTTCGATCTCCTTCTTTGAGCCATTGAATTCTAGATTTTTGCTTCCATAAGATTTCTTCTTCTTTTTCCCATTCCTCTAACTGAGTTGTGAGTTTAATTTCATCTGCACTTCTCTTCTCTGTGAGGCCATCTAAATGGATTTTCTTATTCAAATTTTCAAGATGAGCAATAACTTCATGTTTTTTTTATGAACATCCCCAAACTCTTTCCAGTTCCAAGTCTTGATTTTGGATTTAATGTATTGCGGTCTTTTGGCAAAATAGAACATCTTAGTCCCATGCCTAGGTTTACCTTCCTTCCACCATTGTTGCACACGAGGTCTGAAGGAAATGTCTCTAAGCCACATTAATTGAAAACAAAAAGGAGAGAAACTCACATTGGTTTTCCACATTTCCACCATGACTGGCCAATGATCCGAACCAACATTATTAAGAGTCTTCACTTTAGGAATGTGACCATGGATTAAGAAATTTTCAGAGAGCAAAAACCTATCCAATCTCTCCATTATACAAGCTAAGCCTTGCCTTCTGTTAGACCAAGTCATAAGGCCATTATCTCGGTTGGATATCCACAAGATGGAGGTTTGCAATATATTCACTCATGAGGTCAGTGCTTTTGTCCAAATTTCTATTTCCCCCCTTTTCTCATCCAGAGAGAGGATGGTATTGAAATCTCCTCCGATCAAGATCCAAGATTTAGGAAAATGAGAGATAATATGAGTAATATCCTTCCACTGTCTTCTTTTTTCCTCCAAAGAAGTCGGAGCATAAATAGTAATGCAGAGCATAATCTGGTTGGAATGTCTACTTTGAATAGCTATAGCCAACAAACCCCAACTGCCAATCATATGGTGAATAACTACCTCTTTTGGGTCCCAAAGACAAGCAATGCCACCCGAAGTCCCTTGGGAACTGAGGGAAACCACTTTTCTAGCTGGCCAAATTTTACTGGCAATTAAGTCCATATCCTCCATTGACATCTTTGTTTCTTGAAGGAAAACAAGATGTGGATGATTTATCTGAATCATTCTTCTAATTTCATTTTGTTTTGAAAGACTCCCTTTGAGTCCTCTAATATTCCAAGTGATGATCTTCATTAATACCAGGGCTAAAAAATTTGGGAAGGGCATTAATCTTACCTTCCTCTACAAGCTTTTCACCTTCTTTTACCATATGATATTGATTGGTCTTGCGACCTACTTTTTTATTAGAATCCATCTTCAATTTTTTTTCCCTATTTCTTGACTTATTCCAATTGAATCTGAGATGGCTTCTAACCTTGAAGAATGCTCGTACACAGCCAAAATTTTACTAGATGGTTCAATGGAGTCTATATTGGGACCTGCATTATTTGAAGTTTTGACATTTGAAATATTGTTTTTCTTGTGTAAATTTTCTCCTTTTTTTCTGTTGAAAACCTTTGATTTGTTGGTTTGTCTCTGAGTTCTTCCCTTCATATTTAAATTGTGTTTCTAAGATTTCAGTTTCCATTATTTTCTCTTCCTCACTTGGGACATCATTTGTGGAAAGGATTTCAAACATATTAGCATATGACTTTGATTGATCCTTCATAACTAGTTTTTTCTGAGTGTTCTTCTTCTTAGGTATTTGGAAACCTGCTGAGTTTATATCTTCTTTCTTTTGATCAGGAATTTTATTTGGGCAAGCACTTGGCCAAATGACCATATTCATGGCAAATTCTACAATGAAAAGGAATGTTCTCATAGTCCACTACTTGCTCCCAAGTGTCTTCCCCAAATTGTAATGTGATATTTTTAGGTAGGGGTTTGTCAAAATCCATTAAAACACAAATCCGAGCATAAATAATATGTTCAAAATTTTGAGTACAATCACTAGTCATCATAAAAGTTCCTAAAGAGTTTCCAATTGAAGAAAAAATAGTAGGATTCCAAAATTCAATAGGGAGGCCAAAGAGTCTAACCCACACGGGAGCTATAGAAGGCATCTCTTCTTTGGATTTAAATTTAGTATGCCAGGGCTTCATGAAAAGCCCTGCCCTTCCAAAAAACCAAGGACCCCCTTGAAAATTTTTCTCTCTATCTTCATTATTAGCAAATAAAACAAGAAAATAACCATTTGGATAAATAGAGATTTGTAACTCACCTTTAGTTTTCTAGCTTTTTGCAGCCCAGACTTTGAAAGCAGATAGACTCGGACGAAAACCCACGAACCGACAAATTAGTCCTCTTTTTTCCAAATCTTCAATGCCAGTCTGAATGTTACCCATATCAAGCTTAACAATAGGAGTTCCATCAACTGCTTTAAGACATCCTGACTTTGTTTTCCTGGGATCAATATTAGGCATTCTTAGAGGTTTATGGGAAGCCCTAATATTGATATTAGCATTGGGCTGAGGCTGTCCACCACGAAGGGCATCCCTAAAATTCATTTTTGGGACCGAGTCTTTGAAATTCTTACCCTTGAAAGGGGTTTTCATAGTAGAATTATTTTGTGGGTGCACCTTAGCACCAGATTCACTTGAGATATGAGCCATTTTTTGATCAACTGCTTGAAACTTGTTTCGTGATCTCTTTAATCCTTGCCCTAGACGTCGTGGAAAGGTATGGTTTTCACTTTTCTTTTGTGCAGCAAATTGGAAGTCGTTGTCACTCAAGTTCATAGTATGATCTATTGAAAGACAAATTTCTAACCCATCTTGTATCCCCTGCAACATTTCCTGCTAAAATATTGAGCATAAACCACAAAAATATTGGCCGCTAGGGCCCGAAGGCCCTAAAAACCAACCTCTGGAGCTGCTTGCACTCAACCCAGATGAAACCCTCGCATAGCCGCTTGTCCAAATATATCATTCACACATAGGGATGCGCTAGGATCTGTGTTGCTCCAAATGATATGAAAATTTGTGGAGACGTTCTAGGGTTTTTTAGGCATCTACCCTCAAAATTTTAGCTCAATCCGAGTCCGGATGAGTGAGATATGACCGAAACGAGTTCGAAGTTTGGGCAGTCCTCCGAAAAGCATCTAATCCCTTTCTGTAGATGATTATTGTTAGCATTTTTCTTTAAATTGGGTATCCAATCCCAAATCCATCATAAATATTATAGTATTTATTCCATTTCACATCATGTTGTCACATTTTTGTCAAGTTACATTTACATAAGCCATTACATAATATCATAATAACATGAAAATGATGAGATAAGTTTTGTACAATCCATGTTGCTAGCATCTAGTGTGTCAACTAGTATTCATCAATCATCATACAAATTAAAAAAATCATACATTTCATTTTGAATTTACAAATATCCATATCATAAAATAACATCATATAAAAAATACATGCATACATGATAGGCATCCATCAAAGAATCATAAAACACATATAAGCATTGCATACATTTCATAAAGCAGTAAAAGAATACATGATGATAACATAAAACTCATACATGTATATGTGTGAAATTAAGAGATACATCATCATCCATAAATTTCTTGTAGGCTACAATAAAGTGGGTCCTTAGAGCTCACACTCCAAAAAATCTAAAAAACCATCAAAGTCTCAAAAATCATGGTTACACAAGACTAGTACTATGACTCTTACCCCTATCCTCAGTCAGATTCCACTGATAACTCATAGATCTACTACCTCCTATCCTATATAACCTTTATGTAGAGCCAGATATCACCATACATGCAGAATATTGTCTTTTACCACTCATTTGACTTTGGTGTGACCCACTAGTATATGGATGGGCTGGTAAGCACCCCCTAAGGTGCACTATCTCATCCTCCAAATCATTAGAATACATTTGCTCCTATCGGTACAAAGCTTGTTAGGCTCCCACTAAGGACTAGATTTGTGCCACCTCCTTCCATAGCCTAGCCATCTTGACACTACTAGATCCCTCATAGCTAGGTCTCTGTGCTACAACATGTGCCTAAAGAGTAGATATCAATGCTTCCTACCTATCCATATCAGTTTGTGCACTTTGTACCTATGCCTAAAGGAGATATATCTACCATCGACCTATAATGATATCACACCATAGCTTAGTAAAAATAGCATCTCATGATGCCAACTATGCTTGCATTCACTAATCATCAAATTCATCCCTGCTAAAGTCATCTGGTATATCCCTTACATCAAGTAGGCCTACCCATACATCTACTACATGGTGATGCACATGTCTCTCACCTATGTTTGCCTCCTCATCATCTAGAGATGCATCCTAACCCTCCTCCTCCAAAGCATCCCTAGGTGCCTCCTCTACCACTGTAGGTACATCCCATCCTAGTGTCCCCCCTCCTCACCACTATAATTACACCCACCAAGAGTCATACTCCTCTGTCATATCAACATCATCCACCTCAAATATTTCTACTATAGGATTTTACTCCTCTCCCAATGCCTCCATTGTAGGTCAATTAAGGGTCCTCTCATCCCTGCAATGATAGTAGATCAATAGCTCACTAGGAAATTCTTGGCATAGCCCAAACTATCATAGGACTCAAGCATAAGGGAGGTACTCTCACTCAGTCCCATGTTGTGCAACTAGCCATCTACCTCACCTCACCTAGTGCAGTTGTATTTCATCCTCATACCATACTAAAAAATCTCTATACCAATTAACCTCCTCTACCCTAATTCATGCAAAGGACTACATAATTCTCAACCTCACCTACAAAGCAATGAATATGACCTGTATCTTGGGACATCTACCATAGAATATCATAGCCTATATCCCTATCAACAAGTTGTGCTTGGGTCATCCAAGGAAGTCCCTACGGTCGATCCATGACAATATTTTGCCATCCCCAAACCTATAGTAGAAATTTGTAACCCAATCCCTTCCACATATGGGAGTAGATCTCATATAACTCATCATATAATTGTACCAATAGCATAGGACCCCAAGCCATTATTATAGGCTGCTCCATAGTGCACTCCACAAGTGTTAAAACCAACTCTATAAGGTTCCAAGGGAACCTGGATCGTGATGAGTCTGGGAGCAACATGTTAGATATAAAATTCATTAGTAAGACATGTCTAATACCTAATATTTCATCCATAAACCATGAATCTACTAATATCCCTCTTTTAAGTAGGTTGTGCACTACCTCCTCCCAGTATCCCTTATAGTATCTTTGCATCACTGCATATCTCTGATATTATCGAGTGGATATGATAGGGCATCCCTCTATCATAATGTGCAATATCTAATAGACATCTTCTAAAGTCACCATCATCTTCCCTGTATGTAGGTGGAAGTTGTTTGTGCAAGGATCCCAAAGGTCTATCAAGGAAGTCAAATAAGCATGGTCGCCCACCATGGGCTCCAACCATGTCACATGCTTAAGTCCAATGGCATCAAGAAATTACTAGTTCTCCTCTATCAAAAAATCCCTAGTGACATGAAAGAGAGTCGAATTCGATACCGACTCTTCACCACTTGACAGAGTTAAGCAAGTTGTCAAAAATGCACTAAAAATGCATCAAAAGAATAAAAAAATATCAAAAATAATGATAAAAAGGGGCCCTTTTTGCCCTAGTTTTTTTTCATCCCACCTAGGGACAATCCCTAATTTTGCAATCATGCCACCCAGGGATGACCCCCAAAAATAGCTAAAATTGGGTCAATTTGATCCCTAAAATAGCCCTAAAACCCAAAAAAAAAAAAAAAAAAAAATAAAAAAAAAAAAAACCAAAAAAAAAAAATTGGATCACTACTATTACGGTTCCTTAACCAAAATTTAGTGTGTGTTATAGAAAAGCACAAGAAATTACAATTTCACATTAAATAAATAGGAGGAGAAAATATAGCCTGTACCCGTCTCGCACCATATCTGCCACTTTTCAAGTTGTATGGCTAGCTCATTGTGATGGTTAGATGTTTTGGTAGTGCTTCACATCAAAAAATCACCCTCCTACTTCTCTCCCCTCAATTTCCTAAGAAAATCATGCAAAAATGAGCTCATTTGCCCTATTTTGGGCTTATATAGCAACAAAAAGAGCATGGTTTCTCCTATGTGGGATGATAGGCTAATTGGTTGAATGTCCCACCTAGGGATGGCCATAAAAAATAGGGCCAGAAACCCACCAAAAACAAGTCAAATATGGTTAAAATTAACAAGGGATCAATATTGAACCCAAAGTATTTATGGATGCTCTAAAAATTCTTTATTTCACTCCCCAAGAAGGCCATCATGGTTGGACCACTCCACAGGAATGAAGTATTTAGTCTTTTACTTCCATGAATTATCATCAAAATGATCAAAATCCTAGAAAAATAGGTACATCTTATAATGGTCAAATTTGATGGTTATCCCAATTAAGTCATATGGATCAAGTGACTCATCACTTTACCATTGATTATTCCCTCATCGAAACATCACTTGAGGGGGTAGTCATAACAAATATTTCATAAATCAAATCAATACTTAAACACTCAAAAGTGAAATTTTCATACATTCAAAATAATCATTGCCAAAGACAAACTTTCAAGCCCATACTAGGACAAACAACAAAAAATGCAAAAAAAAAATATCTTGGCCTCCTTGAATCCTTAGTAATTCACCCATGTAAATGCTTACAAGGAAACAATGAACCAAGACCAAGAATACCCTAAGCCTAAATTGTTTGAACAACATAGCTGAAAGGTATACCAAAATAAATCCTTCAACTATGTCAAAATAAAGGATTCCAAGAATGTATGATATTTCCACAATGGAGGAATCTAAAGTTTGTTAGGTTAATGAATAACCTCAATCATTTAACAATTTAGTCATCTATTTTTGCTCTACACTCTGTTGCACACAATGCATCTCAAAAAGGGGCATATGTAGACACTAAAATCATGTAAATCAGATAATACTGCTAATGCGCCACTCTTATCGACATCATATGGCCCCATTGGGCAACCCTAAAAGGTTAATTAGAGCTCCCAAACACTTTTGGTAAAGGTTCCCCCACTTTTAGGAGGTTTTGGGCCATGTTGCCATGGTCATCCCACCCAAGGATGGTCATAGTTCATGACCATCTCACCCAGGGGCAGCCACCAACAACCATCCCTGTGTGGAACAACCATGAACTAGATGAACAACACAAGATTATAATGAGAGGGGGTGTGAATAATATAAGACCACTTTTTACTTTTATTTCCCAATAAATATTATGCAATGTAAATATAGCAATATAAATAACAGTAATGAAAGAAATGCACAAATAAACACACATAATAGAGACACCATAATTTACGTGATTCACCCAATGTGGGCTACTCCACGAAGAAAATATTTCACTAAAATTTTCTCAATCAATATCTTGGGAATCCTTTCCCTATTACAATGTTTATGGACCTTTGTCTAAAGAAGACACCAATCCCCTAAATCAAGTTTGTGGATCTCTATCCACAAGATACACCAATCTCCTAACTCTGATCTAGCTGGTGATCCTCTAGAAGACCTCTTCCTCCACTGCCCTTAGCAAATAGAACTCTATCTACAGAAGACACTTGTCTTCCCTACTTTGGCTGGAGATCTCTGTCCTCAACTCTGTCACCTCCAAAGATCTGTCTGAAATATATACTAAACATAGTCCTTATGTATAGCACAAATCTGCTCAATCTCTATATTTGGTCTGTCACAAACCTATCCTCAAATATGCACCAAAATCTATCCTTGAATCTACACTAAACTTAGTCCTTTGGTCTAGCACAAATCTGCTCAATCTCTATCCTCAAGCCTTAACTCAAAGGTTGACTCAATTTCAAATCAACTCTGTTGGATCTGCCCCAAACCTTAACTCAAGGTTTGAACAAATCAATCAATCAACTCTGCTCTCAAGTCTTCTCAAATACTTGTCTCAAATCTATCTTGTAATCTTCCACTAAATCTCACACTAATATTTCCTCATGTCCTCTCTAGAACTTGTCCAATCTGCTCAATAATTCTTCACAATAACTTATCCAAATCTGCTCTCAATATGTATTGTAAGCTTCCACAAAAGCTTACCCAAATATATCCACAAGTCTTCTCAAAAACTTACCTCAAATATGCTCAAATAGTCCACACTAAAACTTGTGCAATGTCATAGAAACATAAAGAGAATTGTTAGAGACTAAATATGCTCTATACTCATCACAATGCTCAATCTCTTTCAATTACTCTTTTAGAAACATACAGAGAATTTTTAGAGACTCAATATGCTTCACATTCAACTCAATACTCTATCACTTTCAATCACTCTTTTAGAAACATAAGGAGAATTGTTAGAGACTCAATATGCTCTAAATTCAACTCAATACTCAATCACTTTCTCAAATCAAATTAGAATATGGAATATTTTGTTTATGGAACTTTAAAAATCACTTCACACAACCACTTGAATAGGCTCAACCAACTTTTCTCAACCAATCACTCAATGAAACAATCCTTGTTTACAAACCCTAGTCCAAGCATATGATCCTTTGCTCAAAATATTTCCAACAATGCTTATCAATCACTCTCACATAACAATGATACTCATGTTCTTTTCAAACCCTAGTTCAATTTCTTCATACAACCAATGGCTTCAACAATAATGCTTATAAAACAAATCTCACATAACAATGATACTCATGTTATTTTCAAACCCTAGTTCAAGTTCTTCACTCAACCAATGGCTTCAACAACAATGCTTATAGGACAAGGTTTTAACAACTCTTTATTCCAAAAAACCTTGAAGCATCAACTCAACACACTCAATAAGGAAACCCTAATCAAGTCCTTTTCACTCCATACTTATTTTCCAAAAAACAACCAATCAACTCAACTATGGAAGAATGTGCTCATAACTTTTTCTTGATGATGAAGGAACCTCAACCATATGCCACAACCACAAACACTTCTTTTTCAAACTCAAAGGAGTTAGAAGACACTAAACTCTCTCAAAGATACAATGCAAATATCAAAACACACATACACCTTATCACTCCATATTAAATAAAGTGTCCATCAACATATACAAAAATAATTGACCAAATACACATTATACTCTTCCAATTAAAATAATATTCAATACCAAGAATAACATCAATACAATATCCTTTTCAAAATAACTCAATGCCAAGAAATCCTCTCAACAATTTAAATATTCAATAAAACAATGTGACACAAATACTTTATTCAAAAATAAAACTAACTCCTTATTCCTCCAATTAACCAAAAATAATTATTAATTAAAAACCTTTTTAACTAACCCTTTTAGCTCCCTAAGATCTCATGTCAAACCTTAGGCATCATAAAATATATTTAAAATTTTATTACCTTTGCCTTGGTGGGACTCAAACTCACAATGCAACCTCAACCAGCACCCTAGGTACGGATCCAACTACCATGCGAGCTAGGTGTTGGCTGGGGGAGTAAAGAGCACCACATGCTCTATAATGCTCCTTTACTCACCTATGCAAAAAATGTGTGTCGCTTCCTTCGACGCTTCAAACACAATCAAAAAAATAATGTTGCCACTGTGATTCGGTCGTAGGTCACTCCGCGCCCAAGCACTCTACCCACTATCCACTTGCCACTAGGCCATGCTACCCAAATGGCTCTTGAATTTTAGTGCTCATTGATTTATCCTTTTTCGTTGGTGCTTAAAACAATGTTCTTTTCTCTTTCTTTGCACGAGTTATTACACACATGATTTCACACTTTTTCATTCAAGCAAAAGGACAATTTAATGCCTCTAAGGCATATAGTTTTTATATCAATTTCCGCCTTCAAACTTGAATGTCGGAACTTCAATTTTCCTTAAACGTCGGTGCTTTGATTTTTAACTCATTAATTTACAAATTATTTAAATTCTTAAGAATTTAATTTTTATAAATTAATTTTTAAATACCTTTGGATTTATTAAAGCCCTCTTGATTTTACCACTTTGTATAAATAATATTTATTTATAAAATTTAAATTCAATTTGAATTTAAATATTTTATAAAATAAATATTAAAAATTCCTTGGGCTTTTATGAAAAGCCTTTTATTTTTGCTCACCCATGGTTTTAATAAAAACCCTTCTAACTTATGCTTCCACATAATATTAAAAATATTATGAAGATCTTTTGTCTTTAACCTTTGCATTGTTCCTCTTGACCTTTTTATTTCAACTAAATCTTATTACTTGACATTAATGACAACTTCATTGCTTGACATCAATGACAAATTTGACTCAAAATGTCCAACAATATTCCCCTTTGTCATTGATGGTATTCCAAATTATTTTTACCATAAACTTAACCTTGTCTTTGTTTTGCTCCCCCTAGGACATTGCCCCCCCTGGGTCAATGCTCTTTTCAAATCTCTCTTCTTTACTCAAATACCAAAAGTCTTCCACTTACTCAAATCTATCCCCCTTTACATCAATGGAAAAGGGTCACCTTTGGGGCTAGGGGCTAAGAATGAGTCTCTTAGCTTATCCCCTCCCCCTCCTCCTCTTGAGGTGGTTAATTCTAAGGTGCGAGTATTTTTACTCCCAGCAAGCACTATTATTTACCTTTATCCTCTTTCTTCTTATCTAGTCCTTTTGATTCCTTTGACTATTCCATTCCATGTCCATATTCCTATTCTTTTTCTTGTTCATACTTTATTCTGGAATATATACTCTACACTTTTTTGTGTGACCATCATTATTGCACTTATAAAACTTAATGTTATTATTCCTTTGAGGTGTAAATGTCTTAGGATTTATCCTAGTGAAGCCATATCCTATCCTGCAATTCATTGCCTTGTGACCAAAATGATTACATGAGTTGCAATACCCATTGAAAAGTTGTCTATTCCCATATTCATGTCTTTCATGTGTCCTGCACTGAGAAGCCATGTGTCCAAACTTGTGACATGAAAAACATATTCCATTGAAACTTTCTTCTCTTGACCTCATTGGTCTCCTATTCTTATTGTTGTTCCATATGTTTCTTCTTTGTGCATTGTTTCTATCCTTGTTGAACTTTCTATTGTCCAAATCATCCTCAGATGTCTCAATTTCTCTTACACTTTATTCTTCTGAAGTGTCTTCATCTAAATTTTCTTCTCCTCCAGAACTTGAGGTTGACTTTTCTTCTTGTTTCTTTTGAACCTTTTCAAAACCAAGACCTATTTTTCTTGATGTAGGCTTTTGTATTTTGATGAACTTGTCTAAGTTATTTGAGCTATTTTTGAACTCTTGTAGCTTAACTTTGGAGTTTTCTAAATATTCCCTTAGTAGGGCTACTTCTTGTACTAACCATTCGTATTCTAATACCTTTGCTTCTAGCTTATCCTTGAACTTATTTATATTAGCCTTTGATTTGTCTATATCCTCTATAAGAATTCTTCTCTCTTCATAGAATTCTTGAAACTGAGATTCTAATTTAAAGTTTTTCTTTCTTACCTTCTTTATTGTGTCAAGAGAATAAATAAGTTATCCCTTGAGATCATATCCTTCATTATCTAATTATTTCTCTATTTGTTTTCCTTTGTCCATATCTTCATTTTCTTTTGACTTGTATTCTATAGGATCACCTTCTCCTTCTTCTACTGCCATTAGAATATTCTCTTCTCGGTCCTTCAAGTGTATATTCATATTCATCATCACTAAAACTATAGACATTCCTTGTACAACTATATTCAATATGTCCAAAGTTACCACATCTAAAGCACTTGATAATTACTGGAGTCCTTTTCTTAACTTGTTCTTTTTCTTCAATCATAAATAGGACTTCAAATTTATCATTGTCTGAAATACTAGCATCACAATCACTTAAGTACTTACTTGCCTTATTTGCATAGTAGCTCCTCTTTTGCCTCTGAAAGAACTTATTTCCTTATCTGCTTTGTCCATCCTTGCTTTTATTTTGGTTCCTATATATTTTTTATTCCCTATTTCTGTGATCCTATTTTTATTCATCATCGTTGTTATTAGCTTCTTGACAATCAGTTGCATAATGACTATACTTTCCACAATTGAAACATTTAACAAATTTTGTATCCTTAAATATTCTTGAATATTTATTCCTTCTGCCATAATTAGCTTCTTCATCATTGGATGACTCATTCCTTTATTCTCACTTCTTACCCTTTGTCTTCTTGATTGCTTTGAAGGTTGCTTCCTTATGGGGAATAGGTTATTTTATTCTCATCTCAAAGGCTATAAGAATACCAAGAAACATATCTCTTATCAAAGAATCACCATCCTTTGACTCTTCTATACCAAAAATATTTTCAATAAATATTTTTGGAAGATATCTAGACCTTATCACAAACATCTGATTCTTCAACCTTAAGTCCAAGTACTTGCATAGCATTAACAACCTCATCGATTCGAAGTAGATAAGAAATAATTTTTTCCTCATCCTTCATTCTTAAATATTCAAATTGTCCTTTGATATTTTGTATCTTTGATTTCTTGACACCTTTATCTCCTTCATATATATTTTGCAACTTATCCCACATTCCTTTTGCATCTTGATAGTGCATAACTTTTATGGACTCTATTCTATGCAAACCTCTAAAAATTGCATTCATTGATTTTGAATTGTAATGTTGTAGAAGCTTAACTTCCTTATTTGTAGGTTGATAAATTGGTGACATGTATCAATTTTCAACTACTTCTCAAATCTCATTGCCATGTGCCTTAATGTAGATCTTCATTCTCAAATTCCAATATACATAATCACTTCCATCAAATATTGGTGATGTATTATCTGATGATCCATTCTTAGAATCCATTGTGTTATTTTAAGATTTTCCTTCAAGATGTTAAACTCTTCGAAGGAACCCGCTCTAATACCAATTGAAGAACATAAGATTATATTGAGAGGGGGGTGAACAATATAATACCACTTTTTACTTTTATTTATCAATCAATATTTTTTTTTTTGAAAAAAATGAAAACTTGTATTAATACAAAAACCAGATACAAGCGGGAGAGAACACATCCCGATCCAGAGCCAAGAGCAAAACAACAAATTCACCGCACAAAGGCAACACTAGCAGCCACAAGGCACAGAGAACGGACGGCACGAAAATGCGACAAGTAACGAAATCGCGACAGGCAAACCCGTCACGGCCACTTCGGCGCCAACAGTCACGATAACGCGACATGTCGTGAAATTGCGACATGTCACGAAATCGCGACAGGAAGGGCCCTCGATAGCCAACCGCAGAAAGCGTCGCGAAAATGCGACGAAAAAACTAAACAACAATCATGCCGCAAGAGGGTCGTGATATCGCGACAAAAAACCAACCAGTCGCAAAAGAGCCAAACATGCCGCGAAATCACGACAAAAAAGCCAAGCTACATCCAATTAGTCAACCTATTGCGAAAACGTGACACAATACCACCTTTGAACAGCATCTTCAAGAGAGGCACAATATCGCTAGCAAAGCCCAGCAAAAGCCACGACAGCGTTACATGGCGCGATATCGCGCAAGAAATTCGCCAAAGGCTAGGAAGGCACAACCTGTCGCGAAATCGCGACAAAAACCAACTCGTTGCCGCGACAGTGCTACAGGTTGCGATATCGCGACAATTTTCCACCCAGCCGCCTAAGTGCCAAACGTGTCGTGAAATCACGACAGGAAAACCATGCAGCTTCCAAATCTCAAACTTGTCACGAAAACACGACAAAATATTTACTTTGCTTTTCAACTTCATGAAGGGAACGAGAGCGCGGCAAGAACGCCAATCGGACCAAGAAAGCGGGACCTGTCGTGATATCGTGACATGTCACGGAATCGCGTGTCGCGAAATCGTGACATGTCGCGATATCGCGACATGTCACAGAATCGTGACACGCGATATCGCTACATGTCGCGATATCACGACAGAAACCCACCAGAGGCCACGGAGGCTCAACCTATCGCGATATCGCGATAGCAACCAGCCAGAGGCCGCGATAGCACTACATGTCACGATATCGCGACAAAAAGGACCCTTAGCAAAAAAAACTTTGCACATTATTTCAAAAATTGTTCAAGGCCTTGTCTGATCTCGACATCCTCCACAGACATATTGCTATGCAGATGCATCCCAACCTCTCTCTCAGCACCCATCTTAGCAAGGAAATCAGCCGCTTTATTGAGAGATCTACTAGCATAAACAGGTATCACATCCTCAACTTCCTTCCAAAGCTCTAAAATTTGGGAAACCAAAATCCGCAGCCTCCAAGATTTTACGGCAAAGTTCCTCATGCAATCATGAGCACCAACCAGGATTTGGGAATCAGACTCAATGATTATCTTTTTGTGACCTTGTTTGATGGCCCAGATGGAGGCAGATTTAATAGCAAAGTCCTCAGATTCATTGTTTGTGGTATATCCCAGACCTTGCAATTCCCAATAGAGCACAGTCCCAGCATGATCACGACAGATAACTCCACTACTAGCATTACCCGAATTACCTTTTGCAGCTCCATCAGTATTGATTTTGACCCAGCCTTCTGGGGGAGGTTTCCAACAACTTCTAACCTGTCTCTCAAGATCAGCAACTCTCCCTTTCAAAGGCTTAGAGGCTGGCTGATTTTCCTCCTCAGCATAGATGGCAACGGTTTCCACAACTTTGCTCCAGATGACCTGCCATATCCCATCCACCGAAGAGAAGGTTTCACGGAAAATACGAGCATTTCTTTCCAGCCACACCTGCCACCAAATAAAAAGGAAACCGAGCTCCCAAGCCAGTACGAAGAGATTTAGATATAAATCTACCTCTCTTCCAGCTTTCCCATAAATTGGTCCGGGACAAGTCTCCAAGCGCCTGAAGTTTAAAGTGGGAGAACCAACGATGCCAAATCTGCTGTGTGAAAGGACAATCAAACAGAAGATGATCCGCAGTTTCCTCATTCCTATAACACAAAACACACTGGGAAGGGCCAATGATGCCTCTAATTCTGAGGTTGTCAAAGGTCAAGATACCATTATGCATCAGCTACCAAGCAAAGAAGTTCACTTTCGGCTAGCCCTTGGGATGCCATATCTTCCTCCATTCAAGAACTGGAAAAGAGTGTGGGGGGGGCTCAGGAAGGATCGAATCATAGCCCTCCTTCATATAATAAACCCCAAGGTTCCCAAAGCCCCAGGCAAGCTCATCCTCCTCATCTCTCCCAGTAAGAAACCTTTCTGCCAAAAGTTTTTCCAGAGTTGGAGCCTACTTCGGAGGGATTGGAATAGGCCATTCACCCAACCGCTTAAACTTTTGAACCTTATACTCCCCCAATTGGATGGTATTGAAGTATCTCTCAATATTAATCCAAACCTTATCTTCAAGAGCTGATTTTAACGGATGCAAATAAGGAAACACAGCAAGGATAAGAGGATGCTGATCCCAAGAATCAATCCAAAACCGGGCCTTCTCCCCTCTCCCAACTTTCCAGAACAATTGATCTTTGATAATGTGAGATCCAAGCTTGAGTGCCTACCACACAAGAGATCCATTACCCTCCAAAGGATAGCGGCCCAAGTCGTTGGGATGAACAAGACCCAAGTATTTACTAGAAAGGATTCTGCTGCAGAGGGACGAAGGCTGGGAAATCCACCTCCAATACAATTTCCCAGCCAGGGCCCGATTGTTAAACTTGGAGCTTCTTAAGCCCAACCCACCTTTTTCCTTGGGCTGGGTGACCTTATCCCAACCAAACAAGGCCCATTTCCTCTCTCCATTGGCACCTTCCCAGAGAAAAATTCTAGCCACTTTGTCCAGCTCTTTCCAAATTGAAGGAGGGGCGGCCAGAATAGAGAATTTGTAAATAGGCATGGCCTGAATAACAGACTTCAAGAAAGTTAGTCGGCCCCCATAGCTTAACCATCTATGAGACCAGTGATTCATTCTCTCTTTGATGCCATCCAAAAGGTCCTTCCGGAAATCAGCTTTCAATTTTTTGAAATGCAGAGGAACCCCCAGATAGACAATAGGAAGGGAGGTCCTAGTGAAACCCAAGATCTCCATAACTCTCTCTTGTGACCTTTGATCAAGGTTAAAGAAGACCACTTTTGATTTTGTTTCATTGATGACTTGATTAGAAGCCCGGAGGTAGACGTTTAGAGAATCTTTGATTCCTCTTGCTTCCCTGAGGCTGGCAACTCCCACCAAACCCGTATCATCCACAAACTGTAAATGAGTCAAAACTTCTGCCCCGATTTTGATTCCTGTAATCTATCCTTGACGTCTTCTTCTCAGGAGGAGTCTGCCTAAACCTTTAGCCAAGATGAGAAAGAGATAAGGAGAGCAGGGATCTCCTTGGCGGAGACCCCGAGAGGCTCCAAAAGGTGGCGAGGGAAGTCCCTTAATTAAAACAGAGTAGGAAGGCGAAGAGATACAACTCATGACCCAGGCAATCTAGTCCTGAGAAAAACCAAATGCTGCCAACATCTTGACCAAGAAGCCCCACTCTACTCTGTCATAAGCCTTAGACATATCCAGTTTGATGAACATTCCCTTGTTACCTGAATTATGCATAGAATGGATAGCCTCCTGAGCCAAGATCACTCCATCCAAGATCTGTCTTCCTTCAACAAAACCCCCTTGCTCAGGGGAGATTATATTCTAAAGAAGGGGTTTTAGTCTTTCAGCCATAATTTTAGTGATAATTTTGTAAATCACATTACATAATGCAATAGGTCTGAAATCGGAAATGTGAGCCCCCCCTCTCCTTTAGGAATTAAGGTGATAAAGGTGTGATTTAGAGCCTTGAGCATTCTTTTGTTAGTTTGGGATTCCTCAGTGATAGCCAACACATCCTCTTCCAAGATATCCCAGAAGGCCTGAAAGAACTCAATAGGGAAACCGTCCGGACCAGGCGATTTTCCTGTGCACATCCCAAAGACCACCTTCTTGAGTTCATCACGATCAATGGGATTAAGAAGGGCCTGGTTCTCTTCATGAGAAATAATAGAGGTGATGCCCTCAATGACTTCATTTTGGGCTTCCACATCATGCTGCATACTTTCCTTGAAGAGGTTTGAGAAGTACTCCATAGAGAGGGAGTGCATATCAGGGAGAGTGTCAAAAGAGTTTCCAATCTCATCTTGAAGGAATTCCATGTTATTCAATTGCCTTCTAGCACAGGCAGAGCGATGGAAAAATTTAGTATTTCTGTCTCCTTCTAATAGCCAAGTATTTCTTGCTCTCTGTCTCCAGTAGATCTCTTCTTGATTATCAATGTCCTCAACCGTTTTGCGTAAAGCGTTATCCTTGAATTTAAGATGCTCAGAAATAATTCCTTCTTTGAATTGTTTTTGCACCTCATTCCATCTGTCCAACAAGGGAGCCCGTTGGAGCTGGAAATCAGATTTGTTAGTTTGCTTCCACTGTTTTAGTTTACTCTTAACAAAAAGAAGTTGTTTATGAAATTTGAACATAGTTGTTCCAAAAGGGAGACGACCTTCTTCCCACCACTGTGGAATTTTCCTTCGAAGGTCCTCTTTTTGCAACAAAAAAATTTCAAATTTAAAAGGTTTGTAATACTTCCCTGACATAGTCCCTCCCTCCAGCAAAATGGGAGAGTGATCTGAGACTGGGCCCTCCAAAATCTGGAATTTGATATTCCATCTAACATAAGCTTCCTCCGAGACCAAAAACCTGTCAAGCTTAACCCTCCTATTGTATGGCTCTCTTCTCTTATTAGTCCAGGTAAAGTTTGTACCAGGGCCTTTGATATCAACAAGGTTAAAGGCCTGGACTTGGGCAATAAACAACCAGTCCCCTGTATCCAGAACAGGGATGCCACCTTCCTGATCTCTAGCAGATAATTTAGCATTGAAGTCCCCAGCAATAATCCAATCAAAATCTTCCCGGGAGGACCTCATGTTTTGAACAGCTTTCCATTGAAATCGCTGACCATCGGTGTTCTGAGCCCCATAGAAATTTGTAATTAAGACTTGTTCAGCTATAACAATATTCTTAAAAAGAGATGTTAGGACCCCTCTCCAGGCTATATGTTCTATTGCTATCCACGCCAGAGGATTCCAAAGAGTAGCAATCCCTCCCGAGGCACCTAGAGCAGCCACCGCCATATGGCCGACACCCCTCCAGATTCGGCTGACAGTTTTACTCATAAGGTCTAATGACATTTTTGTCTCCTGAATGAGCAGAAAGTCTGTTTTACTTCTCTCTAAAAGTCTTTGAATAGCATATTTACGGGTTCTACTGTTTAAACCCCTCACATTCCAAGATTGAATAATCATTGGAAACCTTGGGAGCAATACGAATCAATTGTTCTCGCCAATCCTCCATTGATTAGCTTATCTCCTTGCACTGCAATTAGATCCTTATTGGATTTCCTGCCCACCCCTTGGGAATTACTATTTTTTGACCTCTTCTCCACCTGGGAAATTCCAAGAGCTGGTCTTTCTCTGAGCTTTTCTGCAATTCCCATGGTAACATCTTTAATAACGGGCTGAACTGGGGAGTGGATTACCAGAGTCCCGGGGTTTTCTTGCTGCAAAGTCTCAGAGGATTCAATCACCTGTTCAAGGATAGGGGTTGATGAGGGAGGGGCATGAGTAAGGATGATATTATCCTCAAGGTTCCCATCTGCTCCTTCCATAGTTTGGTCTTCTTGATCCACAAGAGATTTGAAGATTTCATACCGATTGGTTGGCTTGGGAAGAGCTTGCTCCTTGCCATTTCTCTTTTTGTTTCTTCTTTTCTTCTGCTGTTCAAATCCATCGTTCTGGCCCTCAGAACTCGAGGGAATGACAGGTGGTTCCTTGACCGAAGTGGACTTACCATCTCAGGAGCGATTTGACATTCCCTGTGGAGCATCCGCTTTGGTGCTCAAGATATTTGGACAGAACCTTGCCAAATGGCCATGCAAATGACAGACTCTACATCGAAAAGGTAGGGCTTCATAGTCTAACTGCTGTATCCAGGAATGTCCTGCTAACTCCAGTTCCATCTCAGCTGGTAGCGGTTGACTAATATCCAGTTCTACACAAATTCTCGCATAAACAGCAGTATTTCCTTCAATGGTATCCTTGGAAACTCCCAAAAATCTACCTATAGAGTTGCCTATCAATGCAAATATCAAAACACACATACACCTTATCACTCCATATTAAATAAAGTTTCCATCAACATATACAAAAATAATTGACCAAATACACCTTATACTCTTCCAATTAAAATAATATCCAATACCAAGAATAACATCAATACAATATCCTTTTCAAAATAACTCAATGCCAAGAAATCCTCTCAACAATTTAAATATTCAATAAAACAATGTGACACAAATACTTTATTCAAAAATAAAACTAACTCCTTATTCCTCCAATTAACCAAAAATAATTATTAATTAAAAACCTTTTTAACTAACCCTTTTAGCTCCCTAAGATCTCATGTCAAACCTTAGGCATCATAAAATATATTTAAAATTTTATTACCTTTGCCTTGGTGGGACTCAAACTCACAATGCAACCTCAACCAGCACCCTAGGTACGGATCCAACTACCATGCGAGCTAGGTGCTGGCTGGGGGAGTAAAGAGCACCACGTGCTCTATAATGCTCCTTTACTCACCTATGCAAAAAAAGTGTGTCGCTTCCTTCGACGCTTCAAACACAATCAAAAAAATAATGTTGCCACTGTGATTCGGTCGTAGGTCACTCCGCGCCCAAGCACTCTACCCACTATCCACTTGCCACTAGGCCATGCTACCCAAATGGCTCTTGAATTTTAGTGCTCATTGATTTATCCTTATTCGCTGGTGCTTAAAACAATGTTCTTGTCTCTTTCTTCGCACGAGTTATTACACACATGATTTCACACTTTTTCATTCAAGCAAAAGGACAATTTAATGCCTCTAAGGCATATAGTTTTTATATCAATTTCCGCCTTCAAACTTGAATGTTGGAACTTCAATTTTCCTTAAACGTCGGTGCTTTGATTTTTAACTCATTAATTTACAAATTATTTAAATTCTTAAGAATTTAATTTTTATAAATTAATTTTTAAATACCTTTGGATTTATTAAAGCCCTCTTGATTTTACCACTTTGTATAAATAATATTTATTTATAAAATTTAAATTCAATTTGAATTTAAATATTTTATAAAATAAATATTAAAAATTCCTTGGGCTTTTATGAAAAGCCTTTTATTTTTGCTCACCCATGGTTTTAATAAAAACCCTTCTAACTTATACTTCCGCATAATATTAAACATATTATGAAGATCTTTTGTCTTTAACCTTTGCATTGTTCCTCTTGACCTTTGTATTTCAACTAAATCTTATTACTTGACATTAATGACAACTTCATTGCTTGACATCAATGACAAATTTGACTCAAAATGTCCAACAATATTCCCCTTTGTCATTGATGGTATTCCAAATTATTTTTACCATAAACTTAACCTTGTCTTTGTTTTGCTCCCCCTAGGACATTGCCCCCCCTGGGTCAATGCTCTTTTCAAATCTCTCTTCTTTACTCAAATACCAAAACTCTTCCACTTACTCAAATCTATCCCCCTTTACATCAATGGAAAAGGGTCACCTTTGGGGCTAGGGGCTAAGAATGAGTCTCTTAGCTTATCCCCTCCCCCACCTCCTCTTGAGGTGGTTAATTCTAGGGTGCGAGTATTTTTACTCCCAGCAAGCACTATTATTTACCTATATCCTCTTTCTTCTTATCTAGTCCTTTTGATTCCTTTGACTATTCCATTCCATGTCCATATTCCTATTCTTTTTCTTGTTCATACTTTATTCTGGAATATATACTCTACACCACTTTTTTGTGTGACCATCATTATTGCACTTATAAAACTTAATGTTATTATTCCTTTGAGGTGTAAATGTCTTAGGATTTATCCTAGTGAAGCCATATCCTATCCTGCAATTCATTGCCTTGTGACCAAAATGATTACATGAGTAGCAATACCCATTGAAAAGTTGTCTATTCCCATATTCATGTCTTTCATGTGTCCTGCACTGAGAAGCCATGTGTCCAAACTTGTGACATGAAAAACATATTCCATTGAAACTTTCTTCTCTTGACCTCATTGGTCTCCTATTCTTATTATTGTTCCATATGTTTCTTCTTTGTGCATTGTTTCTATCCTTGTTGAACTTTCTATTGTCCAAATCATCCTCAGATGTCTCAATTTCTCTTACACTTTCTTCTTCTGAAGTATCTTCATCTAAAGTTTCTTCTCCTCCAGAACTTGAGGTTGACTTTTCTTCTTGTTTCTTTTGAACCTTTTCAAAACCAAGACCTATTTTTCTTGATGTAGGCTTTTGTATTTTGATGAACTTGTCTAAGTTATTTGAGCTATTTTTGAACTCTTGTAGCTTAACTTTGGAGTTTTCTAAATATTCCCTTAGTAGGGCTGCTTCTTGTACTAACCATTCATATTCTAATACCTTTGCTTCTAGCTTATCCTTGAACTTATTTATATTAGCCTTTGATTTGTCTATATCCTCTATAAGCATTCTTCTCTCTTCATAGAATTCTTGAAACTGAGATTCTAATTTAAAGTTTTTCTTTCTTACCTTCTTTACTGTGTCAAGAGAATAAATAATTTCTCCCTTGAGATCATATCCTTCATTATCTAATTATTTCTCTATTTGTTTTCCTTTGTCCATATCTTCATTTTCTTTTGACTTGTATTCTATAGGATCACCTTCTCCTTCTTCTACTGCCATTAGAATATTCTCTTCTGGTCCTTCAAGTGTATATTCATATTCATCATCACTAAAACTATAGACATTCCTTGTACAACTATATTCAATATGTCCAAAGTTACCACATCTAAAGCACTTGATAATTACTGGAGTCCTTTTCTTAACTTGTTCTTTTTCTTCAATCATAAATAGGACTTCATATTTATCATTGTCTGAAATACTAGCATCACAATCACTTAAGTACTTACTTGCCTTATTTGCATAGTAGCTCCTCTTTTGCCTCTGAAAGAACTTATTTCCTTATCTGCTTTGTCCATCCTTGCTTTTATTTTGGTTCCTATATATTTTTTATTCCCTATTTCTGTGATCCTATTTTTATTCATCATCGTTGTTATTAGCTTCTTGACAATCAGTTGCATAATGACTATACTTTCCACAATTGAAACATTTAACAAATTTTGTATCCTTAAATATTCTTGAATATTTATTCCTTCTGCCATAATTTGCTTCTTCATCATTGGATGACTCATTGCTTTATTCTGACTTCTTACCCTTTGTCTTCTTGATTGCTTTGAAGGTTGCTTCCTTATGGGGAATAGGTTATTTTATTCTCATCTCAAAGGCTATAAGAATACCAAGAAACATATATCTTATCAAAGAATCACCATCCTTTGACTCTTCTATACCAAAAATATTTTCAATAAATATTTTTGGAAGATATCTAGACCTTATCACAAACATCTGATTCTTCAACCTTAAGTCCAAGTACTTGCATAGCATTAACAACCTCATCGATTCGAAGCAGATAAGAAATAATTTTTTCCTCATCCTTCATTCTTAAATATTCAAATTGTCCTTTGATATTTTGTATCTTTGATTTCTTGACACCTTTATCTCCTTCATATATATTTTGCAACTTATCCCACATTCCTTTTGCATCTTGATAGTGCATAACTTTTATGGACTCTATTCTATGCAAACCTCTAAAAATTGCATTCATTGATTTTGAATTGTAATGTTGTAGAAGCTTAACTTCCTTATTTGTAGGTTGATAAATTGGTGACATGTATCAATTTTCAACTACTTCTCAAATCTCATTGCCATGTGCCTTAATGTAGATCTTCATTCTCAAATTCCAATATACATAATCACTTCCATCAAATATTGGTGATGTATTATCTCGATGATCCATTCTTAGAATCCATTGTGTTCTTTTAAGCTTTTCCTTCAAGATGTTAAACTCTTTTGAAGGAACCCGCTCTAATACCAATTGAAGAACATAAGCTTATATTGAGAGGGGGGTGAACAATATAATACCACTTTTTACTTTTATTTATCAATCAATATTTTTTTTTTTGAAAAAAATGAAAACTTGTATTAATACAAAAACCAGATACAAGCGGGAGAGAACACATCCCGAGCCAGAGCCAAGAGCAAAACAACAAAGACAGCGCACAAAGGCAACACTAGCAGCCACAAGGCACAGAGAACGGACGGCGCAAAAAGGCGACAAGTCGCGAAAATGCGACATGTCACGAAATTGCGACAGGAAAACCCGTCACGGCCACTTCGGTGCCAACAGTCGCGATAACGCGACATGTCGCGAAATCGTGACATGTCACAAAATCACGACAGGAAGGGCCCTCGATAGCCAACCACAGAAAGTGTCACGAAAATGTGACGAAAAAACTAAACAACAATCATGCCGCAAGAGGGTCGTGATATCGCGACAAAAAACCAACCAGTCGCAAAAGAGCCAAACATGCCGTGAAATTGTGACAAAAAAGCCAAGTTGCATCCAATTAGTCAACCTGTTGCAAAAACGCGACACAATACCACCTTTGAATAGCATCTTCAAGAGAGGCACAATATCGCTAGCAAAGCCCAGCAAAAGCCACGACAGCGCTACATGGCGCGATATCGCGCAAGAAATTTGCCAAAGGCCAGGAAGGCACAACCTGTCGCGAAATCGTGACAAAAACCAACTCATTGCGACGATAGCGCTACAGGTCACGATATCGTGACAATTTTCCACCCAACCGCCTAAGTTCCAAACGTGTCACGAAATCACGACAGGAAAACCATGCAGCTTCCAAATCTCAAACTTGTCACGAAAACGCGACGAAATATTTACTTTGCTTTTCAACTTCATGAAGGGAACGAGAGCGCGGCAAGAATGCCAATCGAACCAAGAAAGTGGGACCTGTCGTGATATCACAACATGTCACAGAATCGCATGTCATGAAATCATGACATGTCGCGATATCGCGACATGTCACGAAATCGTGACACGCGATATCGTGACATGTCGCGATGTCGCGACAGAAACCCACCAGAGGCCGCGGAGGCTAAACCTGTCGTGATATCGCGACAACAACTAGCCAGAGGCCGCGACAGCACTACATGTCGCGATATCACGACAAAAAGGACCCTTAGCAAAAAAAACTTTGCACATTATTTCAAAAATTGTTCAAGGCCTTGTCTGATCTCGGCATCCTCCATAGACATATTGCTATGCAGATGCATCCCAACCTCTCTCTCAGCACCCATCTTAGCAAGGAAATCAACCGCTTTATTGAGAGATCTACTAGCATAAACAGGTATCACATCCTCAACTTCCTTCCAAAGCTCTAAAATTTGGGAAACCAAAATCCGCAGCCTCCAAGCTTTTAAGGCAAAGTTCCTCATGCAATCAAGAGCACCAACCAGGATTTGGGAATCAGACTCAATGATTATCTTTCTGTGACCTTGTTTGACGGCCCAGATGGAGGCGGATTTAATAGCAAAGGCCTCAGCTTCATTGTTTATGGCATATCCCAGACCTTGCAATTCCCAATAGAGCACAGTCCCAGCATGATCACGGCAGATAACTCCACTACCAGCATTACTCGGATTACCTTTTGCAGCTCCATCAGTATTGATTTTGACCCAGCCTTCTGGGGGAGGTTTCCAACAACTTCTAACCTGTCTCTCAAGATCAGCAACTCTCCCTTTCAAATGCGTAGAGGCTAGCTGATTTTCCTCCTCAGCATAGATGGCAACGGTTTCCACAACTTTGCTCCAGATGACCTGCCATATCCCATCCACCGAAGAGAAGGTTTCACGAAAAATACGAGCATTTCTTTCCAGCAACACCTGCCACCAAATAAAAAGGAAACCGAGCTCCCAGCCAGTACGAAGAGCTTTAGATATAAATCTACCTCTCTTCCAGCTTTCCCATAAATTGGTCCGGGACAAGTCTCCAAGCGCCTGAAGTTTAAAGTGGGAGAACCAACGATGCCAAATCTGCTGTGTGAAAGGACAATCAAACAGAAGATGATCCACAGTTTCCTCATTCCTATAACACAAAACACACTGGGAAGGGCCAATGATGCCTCTAATTCTGAGGTTGTCAAAGGTCAAGATACCATTATGCATCAGCTGCCAAGCAAAGAAGTTCACTTTCGGCCAGCCCTTGGGATGCCATATCTTCCTCCATTCAAGAACTAGAAAAGAGTGTGGGGGGGGCTCAGGAAGGATCGAATCATAGCCCTCCTTCACAGAATAAACCCCAAGGTTCCCAAATCCCCAAGCAAGCTCATCCTCCTCATCTCTCCCAGTAAGAAACCTTTCTGCCAAAAGTTTTTCCAGAGTTGGAGCCTACTTCGGAGGGATTGGAATAGGCCATTCACCCAGCCGCTTAAACTTTTGAACCTTATACTCCCCCAATTGGATGGTATTGAAGTATCTCTCAATATTAATCCAAACCTTATCTTCAAGAGCTGATTTTAACGGATGCAAATAAGGAAACACAGCAAGGATAAGAGGATGCTGATCCCAAGAATCAATCCAAAACCGGGCCTTCTCCCCTCTCCCAACTTTCCGAACAATTGATCTTTGATAATGTGAGATCCAAGCTTGAGTGCCTACCACACAAGAGATCCATTACCCTCCAAAGGATAGCGGCCCAAGTCGTTGGGATGAACAAGACCCAAGTATTTATTAGAAAGGATTCACTGCACGAGAGGGACGAAGGCTGGGAAATCCACCTCCAATACAATTTCCCAGCCAGGGCCCGATTGTTAAACTTGGAGCTTCTTAAGCCCAACCCACCTTTTTCCTTGGGCTGGGTGACCTTATCCCAACCAAACAAGGCCCATTTCCTCTCTCCATTGGCACCTTCCCAGAGAAAAATTCTAGCCACTTTGTCCAGCTCTTTCCAAATTGAAGGAGGGGCGGCCAGAATAGAGAATTTGTAAATAGGCATGGCCTGAATAACAGACTTCAAGAAAGTTAGTCGGCCCCCATAGCTTAACCATCTATGAGACCAGTGATTCATTCTCTCTTTGATGCCATCCAAAAGGTCCTTCCAGAAATCAGCTTTCAATTTTTTGAAATGCAGAGGAACCCCCAGATAAACAATAGGAAGGGAGGTCCTAGTGAAACCCAAGATCTCCATAACTCTCTCTTGTGACCTTTGATCAAGGTTAAAGAAGACCACTTTTGATTTTGTTTCATTGATGACTTGATTAGAAGCCCGGAGGTAGACGTTTAGAGAATCTTTGATTCCTCTTGCTTCCCCGAGGCTGGCAACTCCCACCAAACCCATATCATCCACAAACTGTAAATGAGTCAAAACTTCTGCCCCGATTTTGATTCCTGTAATCTGTCCTTGACGTCTTCTTCTTAGGAGGAGTCTGCCTAAACCTTCAGCCAAGATGAGAAAGAGATAAGGAGAGCAGGGATCTCCTTGGCGGAGACCCCGAGAGGCTCCAAAAGGTGGCGAGGGAAGTCCCTTAATTAAAACAGAGTAGGAAGGCGAAGAGATACAACTCATGACCCAAGCAATCCAGTCCTGAGAAAAACCAAAGGCTGCCAACATCTTGACCAAGAAGCCCCACTCTACTCTGTCATAAGCCTTAGACATATCCAGTTTGATGAACATTCCCTTGTTACCTGAATTATGCATAGAATGGATAGCCTCCTGAGCCAAGATCACTCCATCCAAGATCTGTATTCCTTCAACAAAACCCCCTTTCTCAGGGGAGATTATATTCTGAAGAAGGGGTTTTAGTCTTTCAGCCATAATTTTAGTGATAATTTTGTAAATCACATTACATAATGCAATAGGTCTGAAATCGGAAATGTGAGCCCCCCTTATCCTTTAGGAATTAATGTGATAAAGGTGTGATTTAGAGCCTTGAGCATTCTTTTGTTAGTTCAGGATTCCTCAGTGACATCCAACACATCCTCCTCCAAGATATCCCAGAAGTCCTGAAAGAACTCAATAGGGAAACCGTCCGGACCAGGCGATTTTCCCGTGCACATCCCAAAGACCACCTTCTTGAGTTCATCATGATCAATGGGCTTAAGAAGGGCCTGGTTCTCTTCATGAGAAATAATAGAGGGAATGCCCTCAATGACTTCATTTTGGGCTTCCACATCATTCTGCATACTTTCCTTGAAGAGGTTTGAGAAGTACTCCATAGAGAGGGAGTGCATATCAGGGAGAGTGTCAAAAGAGTTTCCAATCTCATATTGAAGGAATTCCATGTTATTCAATTGCCTTCTAGCACAGGCAGAGCGATGGAAAAATTTAGCATTTCTGTCTCCTTCTAATAGCCAAGTATTTCTTGCTCTCTGTCTCTAGTAGATCTCTTCTTGATTATCAATGTCCTAAACCGCTTTGCGTAAAGCGTCATCCTCAAATTTAAGATTCTCAGAAATAATTCCTTCTCTGAATTGTTTTTGCACCTCATTCCATTTGTCCAACAAGGGAGCCCGTTGGAGCTGGAAATCAGATTTGTTAGTTTGCTTCCACTGTTTTAGTTTACTCTTAACAAAAAGAAGTTGTTTATGAAATTTGAACATAGCTATTCCAAAAGGGAGACGACCTTCTTCCCACCACTGTGGAATTTTCCTTCGAAGGTCCTCTTTTTGCAACCAAAAAATTTCAAATTTAAAAGGTTTGTAATACTTCCCTGACATAGTCCCTCCCTCCAGAAAAATGGGAGAGTGATCTGAGACTGGGCCCTCCAAAATCTGGAATTTGATATTCCATCTAACATAAGCTTCCTCCGAGATCAAAAACCTGTCAAGCTTAACCCTCCTATTGTATGGCTCTCTTCTCTTATTAGTCCAGGTAAAGTTTGTACCAGGGCCTTTGATATCAACAAGGTTAAAGGCCTGGACTTGGGCAATAAATAGCCGGTCCCCTGTATCCAGAATAGGGATGCCACCTTCCTGATCTCTAGCAGATAATTTAGCATTGAAGTCCCCAGCAATAATCAAATCAAAATCTTCCCGGGAGGACCTCATGTTTTGAACAGCTTTCCATTGAAACCGCTGACCATCGGTGTTTTGAGCCCCATAGAAATTTGTAATTAAGACTTGTTCAGCTGTAAAAATATTCTTAAAAAGAGATGTTAGGACCCCTCTCTAGGCTCTATGTTCTATTTCTATCCACACCAGAGGATTCCAAAGAGTAGCAATCCCTCCCGAGGCACCTAGAGCAGCCACTGCCATATGGCCAGCACCCCTCCAGATTCGGCTGACTATTTTACTCATAAGGTCTAATGACATTTTTGTCTCTTGAATGAGCAGAAAGTCTATTTTACTTCTCTCTAAAAGTCTTTGAACAACAGATTGATGGGTTCTACTGTTTAAACCCCTCACATTCCAAGATTGAATAATCATTGGAAACCTTGGGAGCAATACGAATCAATTGTTCTCACCAATCCTCCATTGATTAGATTATCTCCTTGCACTGCAATTAGATCCTTATTGGATTTCCTGCCCACCCCTTGGGAATTACTGTTTTTCGACCTCTTCTCCACCTGGGAAATTCCAAGAGCTGGTCTTTCTCTGAGCTTTTCTACAATTCCCATGGTAACATCTTTAATAACGGGCTGAACTGGGGAGTGGATTACCATAGTCCCGAGGTTTTCTTACTGCAAAGTCTCAGAGGAGTCAATCACCTGTTCAAGGATAGGGGTTGATGAGGGAGGGCATGAGTAAGGATGATATTATCCTCAAGGTTCCCATCTGCTCCTTCCATAGTTTGGTCTTCTTTATCCACAAGAGATTTGAAGATTTCATACCGATTGGTTGGCTTGGGAAGAGCTTGCTCCTTGCCATTTCTCTTTTTGTTTCTTCTTTTCTTCTGCTGTTCAAAGCCATCATTCTAGTGCTCAGAACCTGGGGGAATGACAGGTGGTTCCTTGACCGAAGTGGACTTACCATCTCGGGAGCGATTTGACATTCCCTGTGGAGCATCCGCTTTGGTGCTCAAGATATTTGGACAGAACCTTGCCAAATGGCCATGCAAATGACAGACTCTACATCGGAAAGGTAGGGCTTCATAGTCTAACTGTTGTATCCAGGAATGTCCTGCTAACTCCAGTTCCATCTCAGCTGGTAGCGGTTGACTAATATCCAGTTCTACACAAATTCTCGCATAAACAACAGTATTTCCTTCAATGGTATCCTTGGAAACTCCCAAAAATCTACCTAGAGAGTTGCCTATCAATGCAAATATCAAAACACACATACACCTTATCACTCCATATTAAATAAAGTTTACATCAACATATACAAAAATAATTGACCAAATACACCTTATACTCTTCCAATTAAAATAATATTCAATACCAAGAATAACATCAATACAATATCCTTTTCAAAATAACTCAATGCCAAGAAATCCTCTCAACAATTTAAATATTCAATAAAACAATGTGACACAAATACTTTATTCAAAAATAAAACTAACTCCTTATTCCTCCAATTAACTAAAAATAATTATTAATTAAAAACCTTTTTAACTAACCCTTTTAGCTCCCTAAGACCTCATGTCAAACCTTAGGCATCATAAAATATATTTAAAATTTTATTACCTTTGCCTTGGTGGGACTCAAACTCACAATGCAACCTCAACCAACACCCTAGGTACGGATCCAACTACCATGCGAGCTAGGTGCTCGTTGGGGGAGTAAAGAGCACCACATGCTCTATAATGCTCCCTTACTCACCTATGCAAAAAATGTGTGTCACTTCCTTCGACGCTTCAAACACAATCAAAAAAATAATGTTGCCACCGTGATTCAGTCGTAGGTCACTCCACGCCCAAGCACTCTAGCCTCTATCCACTTGCCACTAGGCCACGCTACCCAAATGGCTCTTGAATTTTAGTGCTCATTGATTTATCCTTTTTCGTTGGTGCTTAAAACAATGTTCTTGTCTCTTTCTTCGCACGAGTTATTACACACATGATTTCACACTTTTTCATTCAAGCAAAAGGACAATTTAATGCCTCTAAGGCATATAGTTTTTATATCAATTTCCGCCTTCAAACTTGAATGTCGGAACTTCAATTTTCCTTAAACGTCGGTGCTTTGATTTTTAACTCATTAATTTACAAATTATTTAAATTCTTAAGAATTTAATTTTTATAAATTAATTTTTAAATACCTTTGGATTTATTAAAGCCCTCTTGATTTTACCACTTTGTATAAATAATATTTACTTATAAAATTTAAATTCAATTTGAATTTAAATATTTTATAAAATAAATATTAAAACTTTCCTTGGGCTTTTATGAAAAGCCTTTTATTTTTGCTCAACCATGGTTTTAATAAAAACCCTTCTAACTTATGCTTCCACATAATATTAAACATATTATGAAGATCTTTTGTCTTTAACCTTTGCATTGTTCCTCTTGACCTTTTTATTTCAACTAAATCTTATTACTTGACATTAATGACAACTTCATTGCTTGACATCAATGACAAATTTGACTCAAAATGTCCAACAATATTCCCCTTTGTCATTGATGGTATTCCAAATTATTTTTACCATAAACTTAACCTTGTCTTTGTTTTGCTCCCCCTAGGACATTGCCCCCCCTGGGTCAATGCTCTTTTCAAATCTCTCTTCTTTACTCAAATACCAAAACTCTTCCACTTACTCAAATCTATCCCCCTTTACATCAATGGAAAAGGGTCACCTTTGGGGCTAGGGGCTAAGAATGAGTCTCTTAGCTTATCCCCTCCCCCACCTCCTCTTGAGGTGGTTAATTCTAGGGTGCGAGTATTTTTACTCCCAGCAAGCACTATTATTTACCTTTATCCTCTTTCTTCTTATCTAGTCCTTTTGATTCCTTTGACTATTCCATTCCATGTCCATATTCCTATTCTTTTTCTTGTTCATACTTTATTCTGGAATATATACTCTACACCACTTTTTTGTGTGACCATCATTATTGCACTTATAAAACTTAATGTTATTATTCCTTTGAGGTGTAAATGTCTTAGGATTTATCCTAGTGAAGCCATATCCTATCCTACAATTCATTGCCTTGTGACCAAAATGATTACATGAGTAGCAATACCCATTGAAAAGTTGTCTATTCCCATATTCATGTCTTTCATGTGTCCTGCACTGAGAAGCCATGTGTCCAAACTTGTGACATGAAAAACATATTCCATTGAAACTTTCTTCTCTTGACCTCATTGGTCTCCTATTCTTATTGTTGTTCCATATGTTTCTTCTTTGTGCATTGTTTCTATCCTTGTTGAACTTTCTATTGTCCAAATCATCCTCAGATGTCTCAATTTTTCTTACACTGTCTTCTTCTGAAGTATCTTCATCTAAATTTTCTTCTCCTCCAGAACTTGAGGTTGACTTTTCTTCTTGTTTCTTTTGAACCTTTTCAAAACCAAGACCTATTTTTCTTGATGTAGGATTTTGTATTTTGATGAACTTGTCTAAGTTATTTGAGCTATTTTTGAACTCTTGTAGCTTAACTTTGGAGTTTTCTAAATATTCCCTTAGTAGGGCTGCTTCTTGTACTAACCATTCGTATTCTAATACCTTTGCTTCTAGATTATCCTTGAACTTATTTATATTAGCCTTTGATTTGTCTATATCCTCTATAAGCATTCTTATCTCTTCATAGAATTCTTGAAACTGAGATTCTAATTTAAAGTTTTTCTTTCTTACCTTCTTTATTGTGTCAAGAGAATAAATAAGTTATCCCTTGAGATCATATCCTTCATTATCTAATTATTTCTCTATTTGTTTTCCTTTGTCCATATCTTCATTTTCTTTTGACTTGTATTCTATAGGATCACCTTCTCCTTCTTCTACTGCCATTAGAATATTCTCTTCTGGTCCTTCAAGTGTATATTCATATTCATCATCACTAAAACTATAGACATTCCTTGTACAACTATATTCAATATGTCCAAAGTTACCACATCTAAAGCACTTGATAATTACTGGAGTCCTTTTCTTAACTTGTTCTTTTTCTTCAATCATAAATAGGACTTCATATTTATCATTGTCCGAAAAACTAGCATCACAATCACTTAAGTACTTACTTGCCTTATTTGCATAGTAGCTCCTCTTTTGCCTCTGAAAGAACTTATTTCCTTATCTGCTTTGTCCATCCTTGCTTTTATTTTGGTTCCTATATATTTTTTATTCCCTATTTCTGTGATCCTATTTTTATTCATCATCGTTGTTATTAGCTTCTTGACAATCAGTTGCATAATGACTATACTTTCCACAATTGAAACATTTAACAAATTTTGTATCCTTAAATATTCTTGAATATTTATTCCTTCTCGCCATAATTAGCTTCTTCATCATTGGATGACTCATTGCTTTATTCTCACTTCTTACCCTTTGTCTTCTTGATTGCTTTGAAGGTTGCTTCCTTATGGGGAATAGGTTATTTTATTCTCATCTCAAAGGCTATAAGAATACCAAGAAACAGATCTCTTATCAAAGAATCACCATCCTTTGACTCTTCTATACCAAAAATATTTTCAATAAATATTTTTGGAAGATATATAGACCTTATCACAAACATCTGATTCTTCAACCTTAAGTCCAAGTACTTGCATAGCATTAACAACCTCATCAATTCGAAGTAGATAAGAAATAATTTTTTCCTCATCCTTCATTCTTAAATATTCAAATTGTCCTTTGATATTTTGTATCTTTGATTTCTTGACACCTTTATCTCCTTCATATATATTTTGCAACTTATCCCACATTCCTTTTGCATCTTGATAGTGCATAACTTTTATGGACTCTATTCTATGCAAACCTCTAAAAATTGCATTCATTGATTTTGAATTGTAATGTTGTAGAAGCTTAACTTCCTTATTTGTAGGTTGATAAATTGGTGACATGTATCAATTTTCAACTACTTCTCAAATCTCATTGCCATGTGCCTTAATGTAGATCTTCATTCTCAAATTCCAATATACATAATCACTTCCATCAAATATTGGTGATGTATTATCTGATGATCCATTCTTAGAATCCATTGTGTTCTTTTAAGCTTTTCCTTCAAGATGTTAAACTCTTTTGAAGGAACCCGCTCTAATACCAATTGAAGAACATAAGCTTATATTGAGAGGGGGGTGAACAATATAATACCACTTTTTACTTTTATTTATCAATCAATATTATGCAATGTAAAGATAGCAATATCAATAGCAGTAATCAAAGCAATGCATAAATCACCACACATAATAGAGACACCACAATTTACATGGTTCACCCAATGTGGGCTACTCCACGAAGAAAATATTCACTAAAATTTTCTCAATCAATCTCTTGGGAATAATTTCCATATTACAATGTTTATGGACCTCCATTCAAAGAAGACACAAATCCCCTAAATAAAGTTTGTGGATCCCTATCCACAAGAGACACCAATATCCTAACTCTTCTTTGGTTGGTGATCCTATAGAAGACCTTTGCACCCACTAATATTATAAAATTGAACTATATCCACAAAAGACACTTGTCTTCCCTGATCTCATTGGAGATATCTATCCTCAAATTTTTCACCTCCAAAGCTCTATCTCAAATCTATACTAAACATAGTCCTTCGGTCTAGAAAAAAATTGTTCAATATCTGTCTTTGGTATGGCATAAACCTGTCATCAAATCTGCACCAAAATTTGTCCTCAAAGAGGCACTAAAATCAGTCCTTCAGTCTAGAACAAATCTGCTCAATCTATGTCCTCAAGACTTAACTCAAATATTGACTCAATATCAAATCAACTTTGTTGGATCTACCCCAAATCTTAACTCAAGGTTTGAAAAAATCAATCAATCAACTCTGCTCTCAAGTTTTCTCAAAGACTTATCTCAAATCTATATTTTAAGCTTCCACAAAAGCTCACACTAATATGTCCTCAAGTCCTCTCTAGAATTTTTCCAATATTCTTAATAAGTCCTCATAAGAACTTATCCAAATCTTCTCTCAATTTGTATTGTAATCTTCCACAAAATCTTACCCAAATATGTCCACAAGTCTTCTCAAAGACTTACCTTAAATATTCTCAACAAGTCCACATTAAAAATTGTCCAATATCATAGAAACATAAAGAGAATTGCTAGAGACTCAATATTCTCTATACTCATCACAATGCTCAATCACTTTCAATTACTCTTTTAGAAACATACATAGAATTTTTAGAGATTTAATATGCTTCACACTCAACTCAATACTGTATCACTTTCAATCACTCTTTTAGAAACATAGGGAGAATTGTTAGAGACTCAATATGCTCTAAATTCAACTCAATACTCAATCACTTTCTTAAATAAATTCAGAATATAGAATATTTTATTTATGGAACTTGAACAATCACTTCACACAACGACTTGACTAGGCTCAACCAACTCTTCTCAACCAATAACTCAATGAAATAATCCTTGCTTACAAACCCTAGTACAAGCATATGATCCTTTACTCAAAATTTTTCCTATAATGCTTATCAACCACCCTCACATAACAATGATACTCATGTTCTTTTGAAACCCTAGTTCAAGTTCTTCACACAACCAATGGCTTCAACAACAATGCTTATAAAACAACTCTCACATAACAATGATACTCATGTTCTTTTCAAAACCTAGTTCAAGTTCTTCACTCAACCAATGGCTTCAACAAAAATGCTTATAAAATAAGGTTTTAACAACAACTCTTTATTCCAAAAAACCTTGAAGCATTAACTCAACACACTCAATAAGGAAACCCTAATCAAGTATTTTTCACTCCAAAATTATTTTCTAGAAAACAAACCAATTAAATCAACTATGGAAGAATGTGCTCATACCTTTTTCTTGATGATGAAGGAACCTCAACTATCTACCACAACCATAAAAACTTATTTTCCAAACTCAAAGGAGTTAGTTGACACTAAATTTTATCAAATATACAATGCAAATGTCAAAACACACATACACCATATCACTCCATCTTAAAGAAAGCATCCATCAACATATATAAAAATAATTTACCAAATACTCCTTATAATATCCCAATTAAAATAATATTCAATACCAAGAATAATATCAAGATAATCTCCTTTTCAAAATAACTCAATGGCAAGAAATCCTTTCAACACTTTAAATCTTCAATAAACCAATATGACACAAATACTTTATTAAAAATAAAGCTAACTCCTTATTCCTCCAATTAACCAAAAATGATTATGAATTAAAAACCTTTTAACTAACCCTTTTAGCTACCTAAGACCTCATGTCAAACCTCAGGCATCATACAATATATTCAAAATTTTATTACCTTTGCCTTGGTGGGACTCAAACTCACGATGCAGCCTCAACCAATGCCCTAGTCGTGGCTCCAACCACCACACGATCTAGGTGATCACTTGGGGAGTAAACAACACCACGTGCTCTATAATGCTCCCTTACTCACCTATGCAAAACATGTGCACCACTTTCTTTGACGCTTCAAACACAACCAATAAAATAATGTTGCCATCACAATTCGATCGTAGGTCACTCCATGCCGAAGCACTCTAGCCTCTGTCCACTTGCCACTAGTCCGTGCTACCAAGATGGCTCTTGAATTTCAGTGCTCATCGATTTATCCTTATTCATTGGCACTTAAAACAATGTTCTTGTATTTTTTTTTGCATGAGTTATTACACACACGATTGCACACTTTTTTATTTGAGCAAAATGATAGTTTAATGCCTCTAAGGCATATAGTTTTTATATCAATTTCCATCTACAAACTTGAACGTCGCCGCTTCGATTTTCCTTAAAACTTAAACGTGGGTGCTTCAATTTTTAACTCATTAATTTATAAATTATTTAAATTCTTTAGAATTTAAATTTAATAAATTAATTTTTAAATACCTTTGGATTTATTAAAGACTTCTTGATTGTACCACTTTGTATAAATAATATTTATTTATAAAATTTAAATTCAATTTGAATTTAAATATTTTATAAAATAAATATTAAAACTTCCTTGGGATTTTATGAAAATCCCTTTATTTTTGCTCACCAATGGTTTTAATCTCACCCACGGTTTTAATAAAAACCCTTCTAACTTATGCTTTCACATAATTTTAAAAATAGTATGAATCTCTTTTGCCTTTAACCTTTGCATTGTTCCTCTTCACCTTTTTATTTCAATGGAATCTTATTCCTTGACATTAATGACAACTTTGTTCCTTGACATCAATGACAACTTTGACTTAAAATTTCCAACACCAAACCCTTTAAAAGTCAAAGGGTGGTATAAATGGCAATCAATTCTTGCCATTTATCCTACCCAATCACTTAAAATTTATTTGGAGGCTATCATGGACATCATGAACTACAAATTGGAGGCCCAAATGGGCAACCCCTTTTACCGTGTGCATGACAAAGGAATTGAAAAGTTGTGGTACTTGCATTGCATGCAAAAAATTACCCCTTTTCCCATTGTACCCTATTTGGGCTATAAATTAATGTGTTCTCACCCAATTTAGAGAGATAATTTCAACTATTGACTACAAAGTGCTGCCAATATTTGTCTACACTTTTACCCTTGTATTTTCCTTGAAAACCTCTACAATTGAAGGTGCTTTTAGGGGCATACAAAAATGCACTGTTTGATTCCAAAACCTAACAAATTTGAGATATGAAAACACAGATAGCAAAGTTCTAAACCATATCCCCTTGAAATTGGTGATCAAAACCACCTAGTTTTGTGACCATCCCACCCAGGGATGGATATCAGTCCTAGTTGTACTTGCCAGGGATGCCCATGAAATGGCTAAAAATTTTGACACAATTTTATCATAGATAAATTATAAAGCATTAGAATATCATTATACTCAATTTTGGTTAAGTTTTGAATAGATTTGATGGGTCAATTTATGTTTTTGTGATTTCAGTCCTATTTGTTCATGCCAAGAATGGTCATAGGTTTTGATCATAATTTCACTTTAATTTATGCTCATATCCTTCAAAAATCATCTCAATAACACCATACTAAACTTTCAATTCATTTGGAGTTATTTAGATTTGTCACAAACAATTTTTACCTTCTTTATTGCATACTTTTCAAGGTTTTCGTTATCAAACGCATATGCTATTAACAATTTTTAATATCTTGTCTATAGGTGTAGGTATTATAGGCATGAGGTAGAAGCTAAGTAGAAAAATAAAAGAATCCTAAGATTAGCTCTCAATTGTGGGTTGCGAGAAGAACATTGAAGCACACCTTTAAGCTCATGGAGGGATTTGATCCCTTGTAATTTGTAATCTGAAATGTATCAAAATGATAAGCACTCAAAGGGGATGTATTGTAACCTTTTTGAAATTTATGAATTTATAATTACAATTAGAAACCCCCATTTTTTACTTCAAATCATTCATCATTTAAATATATTACTTTATTTTACCTCTTTTTCATCTTTTTGATGCATGTTTTCAATATATGATGCATTTCGATTTCAATATATCATGCGAGCCATTTTTTACACTTCTTAATTTTGAGTTGAATGGTTCAATGTATAATTGGATAAATAAGATATTATATAACCAACTTATATAGATCATGTTGGATAGGGTTCTTATCTCCAAGGAGTACCTTCTACTATTTAAGAATATATATTTTTGTTCTCTACCAAAAATTATCACTGACCATAACCCCTTATGTTTTGAACTGGCCTAGAAATAAAATAGATTCCCTAGGCCATTTAATTTTGAGGTAATGTGGTGTCTTTATCATTAGTTGGAATCCAAAATAAAAAACTGGTGGTCAACAAGGGTCCAAGGCTCTGACCTTTCCAAAATTGTGGCAAATATTACAATTGTTAAAGGTATCCTTTAAAAATGGAAAAAATGAAATTTTGGGAATATTTTAGAAAATAAGGAAGATCTAAAAAGTTAACTAGAAGATATTGAATTTGATATGGAACTTGGATACAATATCAAGAGTTCATATATTGAGAAAAGGAGGTGCTAGCTAAATTTCATAACACTATTTCCAAGGAGGAAATATTGTGGAAACAAAAGTTCAAGGTGCTTTGGATAAAAGAGGGAGATAAAAATTCCATGTTTTTTTCACATCAATATCTTGAAGCACAAAAGTACCAATAGGATTAGAGATATTCAAAATTTTGATGCATCTAGTGCTACTCACATTAAGGATAAAGGAGTTGAGCTCGTGGATTTTTTAGAAATATCATCAATGTGGAAGATGTTTATATGAAGGACACAAACTTCTATTGAGAGGGGGGTGAATAGTATAAGACCACTTTTTACTTTTATTTCTCAAAACATATTATCCAATATAATAAATGGTAATATAAATAGAAATAACTAAAACAATGCACAAATTATCACATACAATAGAGACACCAATATAATGTGGTTCACCCAATGAGGGCTACTCCACGAAGAAAATATTTTACTAAAATTTTCTCAAAAAATATCTTTGGAATCCTTTCACTATTACAATGTTTATGTACCTCTGTCCAAAGGAGACACCAATACCCTAATATGATTCATGGGCACCAACCCACAGGAGACACCAATCTCCTTAAATAGTTCATGGATATCTGTACATAGGAGAACTCCTTCAGCTCTGCTTTGACTTGTGATCCTCTAGAAGACTACTACCTCCACTACACTGGCTTGTGGATATCTCTCCACTAAAGATCTCTATACTCTCTGATATCGATAATGTATCTCTATCCACTAGAGGATACTATCCTCTGATATTTCACATCCAAATCTTTCTCAATATTTGTCTCAAATATGCACTAAAAATAATCCTTCGTTCTAGCATAAATATGTTCAATATCTATATCTGACCTACACTGAATATAGTCCTTCGATCTAGCATAAATATATTCAATATCTATATTTGATCTGCACTAAACACAGTCCTTCAATGTAGCACAAATATACTCAATATCTATCTCTGATCTACACTAAACATGGTCCATTGGTCTAGCACAAATCTGCTCAATATCTATCTCTGGTGCGATATAAAGCTATCCTCAATTCTACACAAAAATCTACCCTCAATCTATCTTCAGGATTTATCACAAATCTTTATCCAATCACAATTCACCTCTACTAGATCTGCTCCAAATATTAACTCATGGTTTGAACAAATAAATCAATCCACTCTGCTCTCAAGTATTCTCAAAGACTTATCTTAAATTTATCCACAAGTCCTCTCAAGAACTTGTCCAATCTACTCTCGAAGTCTTCACTAAGACTTGCCTTAAATATACTAAACAAGTAGTCACCAAGACTTACCTCAAATATGCTTCACAAGTCCACACTAGAACTCGTCCAATCTGCTCAACAAGTCTTCGCAAATACTTGCCTCAACTCTTCTTTGTAAGCTTCCACAAAAGCTCACATAAATTTGTCCTTAAGCTTTCACAAAAGCTTCCTTAATTCTATCCTTAAGTCCCCTCTAGTAATTGCTCAAATATACTCATAAGATCTCACAAAAGCTTGCTTCACTCTATCCTTAAGTCCCCTCTAATACTTACTCAAATTTTCTCACAAGCTCTCACAAAAAATTGCTTCACTCTATCTTTTGTAGGCAAAATTGCCTTGTGCACTTTCTAGTCTATGATTAGGTGCCAAAACCAAAACGACACCAAAAAATAAACTCCTAGGACTACCGTGGAGATTCGATTGTGGGACATCCTGCTTATTAGTGCTTCAACACAAAATACCTTGCCACTAGCCACACCACTATGTTGGCAATGAGGATTTAAGCCTCCCTTATTTTATCCCTTTGATGGTTGTCAAATAATAAAATTTTTATCCTTTTCCTTTGCACGCAGATCGTAGAAATTCGTAGCCCCTCACAATGTTATTCGATCGAAGGTAAGTCTTAGTCAACCAAATGCACATGGTATTTATACCATTGTGCCATTTCCCTTTTGACGTCGATGGAGGAGGAAAATACTTTTGATGTTGGTGCTTTAAATTAAACATTTTGCCCTTATAACCCTAACCTTAGGGTTAATTAAAATAAAATTATAAATTAATTTATAATGAAATTATTATAATTAATTTATAATTAATTTAATAACTTTAGGTCTTAACATTAGACCTTTAATATTATAATAAAATATTATAGTATAATTTTTCTTGGGCCTTCTTATTGCTCCTTTAGACCTTATCTGACCACTTTGAAAATTATAATAAGAGATATTATAATATTATTTTTCCTTAGATCTAGAAGCAATATTTCTCTTATACTGCTTACTGAAACTGATGCTTAACATCCTTTATTTTGTACTGCTCACTAAAACTGACACTTGACATCAATGACAACAAAACTAAAGAACACAAGCTTATATTAAGAGGGGGGTGAACAGTATCAGACCACTTTTTACTTTTCTTTTTAAATAAATATTATGCAGTGTAGAGACAATGATGAGGCATGGATAAGCCTCATATATAGCATATTTTAAATAGTTAAAACTGCTTAAAAATTTTGTGAATTATCTTATATGCTAGTTAAGTTGATTTAATATGTTGTGTATTAACTGTTTGCATGATTGAAATGTTAACGACATTATATTCTAATTTTTAATAGTTCTTGTATAGTTTTATGTTATCTTGTCATGCTTAGGTTGACAACATCACTTCACTAGTCTTATTTTGATGATCATTAAGCATTAGTTTCTCTAAATTCAACAAATAGTACAAATACTTATTACTGTGCAGTAGAAAACTGGTTTTTCCATATAAATTCCAGCCAGCTGCCAATGAATGGCAAGGCATGAAATTCACATCCAAGGAAGAATGAAGACTATTGCAATCTAATACTAAGGGCTAATACACCTGAGAAATGCAGCCAAAACCATTTGGATTCAACATAGTTGGTCATTCTAAAGATCTTTAGAATGAACACAATGTCTTCGAAAAGAACACAGTGTCTTCGAAATGAATACAATGTCTTCGGAATGAACACAATGTCTTCAGAATGAACACAGTTTCTTCAAAATGAGAATAGAAAGCACTTTTTGACTTGTTGACTAACTTTTGGCAGTGGAAAATGGGATAAGAAGGTTGAGAAAGTTAAGGGAAAATATCTCCCATCTAACTTTACCATCCTTGCCATCCAAAGCCACCATTTATGGAAAAGATCAAATTGATCCTGTTCTATGATAAACCCAAGAAATTCTGCAGGATATCAAGAACAACATATTTTTTGTTTGTAATTAGATTTTAGGCATCTGTAAAAGATATATCCCATCCAGGTTGAGCTATTAAATAGAGGAGATAGAAAATAAATAGGGAGATAATAGAATAGTGATTTCAGATCTATAACAGATTTCAACAGAATTGTAATTATGTTTCTAAAGCAATAAAAGTGTAGTTTCATTTCATTTATTTTGTTATGTCTGAGTGTGAGTAAGAATTAAATAAGAATTCAAACCTTCTTCTAAGAAATGATGCTGGCCACTTCCATACCTAGGAGGAGGACTGACGTATGTGTTTTATTCTCGATTTTGTCACAGCTAGAATAAGTTGTGAACTTGTCATTTTCATTCTTTTGCACAACTAACATTCCTAGTTGTTTAATTATTGTTCATAATGCTTTTGTGATATGATTAGTGGTAGATCTGGTTATTCTTTTCATTCCCAACAACTTTCCAATTCACTACAAATTTCTATTTCTAGCAATTGACAAGTTTTTTGTAATTTCATGCATTTTGTGTTTTTTTGTCAATCCCTACACAGAAGATTGACAACCTTCTGTTACAGAGTCTTGACAGGGCTTCATTTCCATGCTATAATTAGGTTTCCATTGTTGCAAAAGTAAATAGATTTCCTTTTTGCAATTATAATTAGACTTCTAATTCTGCAACTGTTATTTCTGCAACATAATTAGGTCTCATTCTGCAATTGTAATTAGGATTTTATTTTTGCAATTAACGATTAGTTTCTATTTCTGCAATTATATTAAGGTTTAATTTATGCAATTTAAATATGGAATTTACTAAATCCCCCACACAATCGGTTTCACCAATAAGAATTGTTGCTCTAGATTAACCTAAGTTATAACCCTGTTCACCCCTTCTTTCGCAGATAGCCTTGTACACTGCCATGGATTAACAAATTCATTGAGAATTAATTATGTGTATAACAACTACGCATCATTTTGACACCGTTTCCAAGGAACATGATGTTTTTAGAAGGTGAAAAGCAGTCCAATAATTATTAAATATGCTAAGTTGTGAATTTTAGAGTAAAATATGAATGTAATGACTAGTATAAGTAATTGTTATTGGTAAATTGTATTTCAGTCCATTTAGGAAATAAGCAAGAAACCACAAGAAGAAAAATTTCACAAGAGGTTGAAATTATGTCAAAAATGTCTAAATTTTTTATTTCCAAAAATGTTGGAATTTTTAAAGAATCCCAATCATCCACTTCCAGCACTACAAGATCCTTTGAGAAATCATTACAAGGAGGAAAATTAAGTAGTTCAACACCATTTTCTCTTGAAAAATCCATACAATTAGGAAAATTTGACAAGATTTATAATTGTTTTTGGGAACCTACAATGGAAGGCTCACAAGAGAATCAAGGTAGAGCCAACAATGTGCTCCACCCTAGTGCAACTAGTGCACCTGCGTAACTTTTCAAAATCCCATCCAACTAGATCTTAATCAAAATGCTTCCATGAAGATCATTTCACCTGTAGTATTACCAAATTTCAAGGGAATTACATCCGAAGATCCTGATATGTTTTTGTTTGAGTTTAAAATTGTATGTCAAGCTCATGATTACACTAATGATAATCAAAATCTCAAACTATTTCCTTCCACTCTTAAAGAGTTAGCTCTACGATGGTTTGTCACCTTAGCACCTGAATAAATTAGAAATTGGGATGAGATGGAAAACATATTCTTGGAGAGATACCAAGAATATTGTCAATTCAAGAATCAAAATGATGAAATTCTTACAATGAAACAAGAGGAAAATGAAATCTTAGAAGATTATCTAGATAGATTTTCTTTTGTTCATAAAATATGTGGAAGTGTTGAACCTGAAATTTGCAAATTCATATTCTTAAGAGGACTACAATATTAATCTAGGGATGCATTGGATATCTTTGGAAGAGGAGATACAAATGCACTTAAATTTCAGGAAATTATTAAACTTTGTAAAAATTACTCTCATTCAAGGCATATAAAACACAAAATTGGCAATGAAAAACATGATTTGAAAGAATGCATGAAAGAGGTTGATATTTTAGTACATGATAGAACATTAGATGAAAAAAATAAATCTATTGAATCTTCAGCCATCTATTGTTCAGAATGTAAAAAGCAACACTCTCTTCATGATTGTCCTTTGAACAAAATATTTATACCTGCTACATGTAGCATTTGTCATTTAGGAAACCCCATAGATCAGTGTAGTTTATTTCCAGAACTTACAAGTGTCTTTGAAAAATAGTCTTAACCTATGAAAAAATCAATTTTGTAGGACAAGGATAAGGGAATAATTTTCATAAATTTCCATATCAGAATGCTTCTAAATTTTTTGCACATTGGGGAAATAATCCTTGGTATATGCCATGGTCTGCTTCAGTTCCACTTCAAAAATGTTGGATTCAACCACCATGGGCATACTCCCAAGCATGGTCTCAACATGGATGGATGCAACAACAATGAAATCAACAACATCCACCATGGTTACAGCCAAAATTACAGGGATATCAATGGGTACAACATCAAAATCTGTACAAAGAGCAGCAACATTGTCAAAAACAAAAATCAAATTTGTTGCCTAATTATATCCATAATTTCTATCGTGGACAACAACAACAAAAATTAAAACAACCTCTATTTTCAACTCAACCTATGGTTAGTCCAAATCATGTTAAACAAGTAACCCTTGTCTCTATGGTTGAATAAAAATATACAACCCTAATAAATGTTAGTGACTATGTTAAAACTCAGTTGTGTTCAGGTGAACCATTGCTTGAACCTATTCCACTTATTAGTGTAGAAAGTGAAGTTAAAAAGAATGAACATGAAAACAAATCCACACTAAAACAACTTCAAGAAGAACAAGATACCTCATCAAATAAAGTATCACATTTTGAACAGATCGAGATATCAAAAATAACATCTTCACAATCAGATTTGATAAAGGAATTAGAACATTTAACTATTACAATCCCTTTACCTCAAGTTGTACCAATCATTAATAGGATTGTTCAAGAAATGTGTTTTAGCAAACCAAGAAAAAAAAGAAATTATATCCTAAAACCATACAAAACAATGGAAAATTAGTTAACTTGCTTTCAGGTAAACTTATTACACCTAAGTATGATTGTACAGAAAGCCCACAGTTTCTTAGAAAACATAAGGAAAATGAAAAGAATACTTTAGTTTTGGCCTCCATTGTTGTAAATAAAAATGTAGAAGAGTTGGATTCCTCCAAAAAGTTTGTTTTTGCTGAAAATGTTCAAAACTCATATTTTAAAGATGAACTAATTATTGTTAGCAATTACTACAGACTGATGAAAAAAATAACTCTGAAAATTTATCACTCATTCCAGTACAAAACCATTTTCTTTATTTACCACATGGATGTCATTATTGTTTCTCATATTTTCATTATCATTTATCAAAGTTAATTATTTCAAGATTTTTTTTTGGTAAACATATATAGATTTTTCATTCTTTTCCACCATATCATTACCCTCTTAATTTATTAATGCATCATTCTCCAAGAACCAATTCAAATCAACTAGGTACAAAACAAACTGAAATATAGACAAAACAACCTTTGAACAACAATAGTTGGTTGACTAAAAACCAGGGAGCAAATTTGTTTGATATATTGGTGCAACATCCTAATGCTTTACTAACATTTTATGCATCTTTAGCAGTTGGCATTGAGTTGTTGCAAGTACAAAAAAAACAAATTTTGTAGTTGAATGCATTTGATGAAATTTTGTTGGAAGCACTTCACCAAATAGAGTTCACTCAACAAAAATGGAAAATTTGGCATGATGATCACATTAAGAGCAGCAAGGATGAACCAAGGGAGTTTGAAAATGAAGTTGTTCAACTTTCTTTAGTTGATGATTTAATGCGGATATTAGTGGTGAATGGACATATTTTATAGTTGTACCATAAACCACTAACAAAGGTGGAATTTGCTTGGTATTTCACATAGTTACATTTGACAGAAGATGCTTCTTATTCTGATGAAGATTCCAAATGATCATATCTTTGAATCTTAAAAGAAAAATAAAAAGAAAAAAAATTAGAAAAAAATAGAAAACAAAAAGATGAATAAATTTTGGCTGTGAATTTCTTCATGGGCATGATTTCAGGGAAGTCATGAATTCCTTCACGGGCACAATCAGAATCAAAAAGAAAAAAAAAAAAAAAAAAAGAGAAAAATAAGAGAAAAATGAATAGCTCAGTAGTGAAAACCTTTTTCTAAGGTACTACTGAGTTGGTATGCATGAAAATCAGTTTTTTGGCATGCATAACCTTGAAATTTCTGAGTCACCATTGTACAAATTCACCAACTACACTTGTTTTTGAAGTGTTGCAGGAAGCCTCAGCAGAATATCAACGAAGCGGTCATCTTTCAAAACTTGCATTAACTTGTTTTAACCAGGTATATATGTTTCTTGCACTTTTCTCATTGTAAATATTTGATATATAGTATATGACAATTAACCATTAGTATAAAAGTGTTCATAAGAGTTGGCATAAACAAAACATGTTTTGAGAAAGAGAAAAATGTTGGTTTATGCTATGTCTTCAGAATGACTGTTGTATCTTCAATAACCGTGGTATCTTCGGAATGAAGCCTTTGTCTTCAGAATAAAGGTTTGTCTTTGGAATGAAGTCTTTGTCTTCAGAATGAAGGTTTGTCTTTGGAATGAAGGTCTGTCTTCGGAATGAAAGTTGTCTTTAGAATGGTGTGTCTTTGGAATGAAGGTTTATCTTCGGAATGAGGTTATCTTCAGATTAAATGCCCATCTTAATATTTGAAATGAAACATAATATTTAGAATGAATATTTGATAGTCTGTTTCCACGTGGCATCCAAGGTGGGAGAAAAATACAGTTAGCAATTTTTTTTTTACTCCATGTGATCATTGAAACATGTCAGCTGGCTTGCGATTAGATTCATCTCATCTTTTACACTCATAGAGGAAGTATGAGAATCACAGGTTAAATAACCAACAAACATGCCACCATCATTCATTGCTAATAACCACTCATGTGAGAAAAATTGCATGCATAATGGACGAGCTAAAAATAGTAAAGAAAATTTGATGGCAAGGATGTCCAATTATTGATGGCCAGGTGTTTATAGCACAGAATAAGGAAGTGTGCCATATTTTATTTTTGAAGACATATTTTCTAATGATTACAAGGAAAAGTAAAAAAAATAAAAATTAAAAGTTCTTTCTGAAGAAGAACAAGAGCAAACCCTTTAATTCTATAGAAACCAGAAATCAGTGACCTAGCGGATGACTGTAGTAGTAGAAGAGAGTAGTATTCTCAACATAAAAATAGAGAAATGAAGTGAAAAATGAAAAAGGACCAGCATACAAGAACCTTGGAATAACGTAACCACATGGGTTACTATATTTTTCAACCTGTGAAGGGTAGTATGTAATTTTGTCAGGGCATCATTTCAAAATTTTAAACCACCTCAAGCATGGTAGGCAACAACCTAAATTTAGAGTGAATTTTCTAGCATACCTACACCGAGAACTATAGAGCATGGCAAAACATTATCAAGAGGAAAAAAAATGAGCCCTCATCATCATGGTCTTATTAAACTGGTGTGCCAACATCATTTTAGGGGAAACCCTAAAAGCTTTAATAGGTTTTATTCTACCCTGACTAATGTAGTTTTTGAAGAAGAAGATGAAGGAGAAGAGGATACATATGTTGCTATAAAAAAATATGCTACCGAGGAAGAAGAAAAGGCTAAAAAAAAAAATGCTATTATAGATAAGGAAACACACCAAGCAAAAGCAACAAAGCATTTTTCTCTAGAACCATCAACCTCACAGACTAAGAAGAGAAGGGCTGAAACTGACAACAAAAAAATAAAATAGAAGAGGGTTAATTTTTCTAAAGATGTTATTTATCTGTCAGAATAGGAGAGTGAAGTTCTGAGTGAAGAGCCTGAAGCTATCCCTACAGCCCCTGTTACCACAAGAAAACAGGGCAAGAATAGAAAATATACATTAATGACTAGGAGGTCTGCAAGACTCCAACAAAAAGAGATAAAATAACAAATGATTGAAGAGAAGACTAGAGAGGATAGCCCTGATGTCATAGAAGTGCAACAAGCCACTAAGAATTTGGATGTAATCATAGATAATTTCATGGAACATCCTATACATGAGTAGGGGTCTGAAGTAGAGGATGAGATCGTTGTTGAACAACAAACTACAGTTGATTTGTCAGTATTAGTTTCTGAGTCGAACGAAGAAGAGGAGTTGGAAATCACAAAAAAACTGAGATCAGCCAAGAGTGTTATAAAAATACAAATGAGATGGATTGAGGAAATAAAAGATGTTATTGAAAATATGAAAAGAAAATTAAAGAATTATAGCAGAAAGTGGAGAAACTAAAAAGCAGGCTATCACAAGTTGACGAACAATCAACTACATCGGATAAAGAGGAGGATTTGGTTCAGTTACTTCTTGGATTATCTAGGGAATATGAAGACATAGGTGCTCATTCTGAAGTAGTGCCCCTCCACTTTGATGCAATGCCCTTCCATTCTGAGGCATTGCCTTCTCAATCCAGAGAAATACCTTTATGCAACATCATTGGGTAGGTCTTAGATTCAGGCCTCCAACCATCATTACTCTGGTTCCTTCCTATTTTGAAGAGGATTCCCAACCAGATGATCAGGTTGAAGAATGAATTAGAAACCTTCATGAGAAATTACACAGGCACTAAATTGTTCTATGAAACATGGAATATGAGTATGGAAATTTGTGACTCCATAGCCCACTGCAATGCATGAGGGCATGCATTAATATAAGTTGGGGGGAATAATGAGGCCTGGATAAGCCTCATTTATAGCATGTTTTAAATAGTTAAAATTGCCTAAAAATCTTGTGAATTATCTTATATGCTAGTTAAGTTGATTTAATATGTTGTGTATTAACTATTTGCATGATTGAAGTGTTAAGGACATTATATTCTGATTTTTAACATTTCTTGTATAGTTTTATGTTATATTGTCATGCTTAGGTTGATATAAGCACTTCACTAGTCTTATTTTGATGATCATTAAGTCTTAGTTTCTCTAAATTCAACAAATAGTACAAAGACTTATTACTGTGCAGCAAAAAACTGGTTTTTCCATATAAATTTCAGCCAGCTGCCAATGAATGGCAAGGCATGAAATTCACATCCAAAGAAGAATGAAGACTTGCAATCTGATCCTCAGGGCTAATCCACCTGATAAATGTAGCCAAAAAAATTTGGATTCAACACAGTTGGTCATTCTAAAGATCTTCGGAATGAACACAGTGTCTTCGGAATGAACACAATGTCTTCGAAATGAACATAGTTTCTTCGGAATGAGAATAGAAAGCACTTTTTGACTTGTTGACTGAATTTTGGTGGTGGAAAATGGGATAAGAAGGTTTATAAATTTAAGGGAAAATATCTCCCATCTAACTTTGTTGTCCTTGTCGTCCAAAGCCACCATTTATGGAAAAGATCAAATTGATCCTCTTCTAGGATAAAACTAGGAAATTTTGCAGGATATCAGGAACAACATATTTTCTATTTGTAATTAGATTTTAGGCATCTATAAAATATATCTCCCATATATGTTGAGCTATTAGATAGAGGATATATAAAATAAATAGGGAGATAATAGAATAGTGATTTTAGAACTGTAACAGATTTTAGCATAATTGTAATTATGTTTTCGAAGTAATAAAAGTGCAGTTGCATTCCATTTATTTTGTTATGTCTGAGTGTGAGTAATACTTAAAGAAGAATTAAAACCTTCTTCTGAGAATGGAGGCTGGCCACTTCTAGACCTAGGAGGAGTACTATAGATAGGTTTTATTCTGATTTTGTTGCAGTAGAATAAGTTGTGAACTTGTCATTTTCATTATTTTAAACAACTAACATTCCTAGTTGTTTAATTCTTGTTCATAATGTTTTTGTGATATGATTAGTGGTAGATATGGTTATTATTTTCATTCCCAAAAACTTTCCAATTCACTGCAAATTTTCATTTCCAGCAATTTACAAGTTTTCTGTAATTTCCTGCATTTTGTGTTTTGTTGTCAATCCCTGCACAGAATATTGACAACCTTCTATTATAGAGTTTTGATAGGGTTTCATTTCCATTCTATAATTAGGTTTCCATTGTTGCAAAAGTAAATATATTTCCTTTCTGCAATTATAATCAAAATTCTAATTCTGCAACTATTATTTTTGCAACATAATTAGGTCTCATTCTGCAATTATAATTAGGATTTCATTTCTACAATTAATGATTAGTTTCCATTTTTGCAATTAGATCAAGGTTTAATTTATGCAATTTAGAAATAGGAATGTCCTAAATCCCCCACACAATCGGTTTCACCAATAAGACCTGTTGCTCCAGATTGACCTAAGTTATAACCCTATTCACCCCTTCTTCCGTAGATAGCCTTGTACATTGCCCTGGATTGAAAAATTCATTGAGAATTAATGATGTGTATAATGACTACACATCAGATAGCAGTATCAATAGTAGTAATCAAAATAATGCAAAAAACACCATACATAATAGAGACACAAATTTTAACGTGGTTCACCAAATGTGGGCTACCTCCATAGAGAAAATATTTCTTCTAAATATTTCTAAAATAATATTTTGGGAATCCTTCCCAATTACAATGTTTATGGACCTCTGTCCAAAGTAGATGGTGATCCCATGAATATAAATTTTGTGGATATCTTCCATAGGAAAACTCTTTCCCCTTTATCTCTAGCTAGTGATCTTCTAGAAGCCTTTATATCTCGGTTGCACTGACTGGTGGATCTCTCTCTACTTGAAGAATCCTCACTTAGAAGATCTATCTTCAATTGTCCTGGCTATTGGATCTCTATCCACTAATACTTTGTACTCTATACTCTATCATTTCCAAAGCTCTATCAATAGGTTCACTCAAAACCTTCTCAAATCTACTCAACAAGTCCACTCAATAACCTGCTCAAATCTACTCAACATGTCCACTCATAACCTGCTCAAATATTCTCAACAGGTCCACTCAGAACCTGCTCAAATATTCTCAATAGGCCCACTTAGAACCTAATCAAATCTTCTCAACATGTCCACTCAGAACCTATCCAAATCTACTCAATAAGCTCACTCAAAACTTGTCCAAATCTGCTCAACAAGATCACTAAGAAATTATCTAAATCTGCTCAACAAACTCACTTAGAACTTGTCCAAATCTGCTCAACAAGTCCTCTCTAGTACTTTCTCAAATATGCATTGCAATATTCCACAAATCTTACATAAAATCTGTCCACAAGGCTTCTAAAAGACTTACCTCAAATTAGCTTAACAATTCCACACAGAACTTGTTCAATCTCATAGAATCGTAAAGAGAATTGTTAGATACTCGAGATGTTCTACACTCAATGCTTAATAACTTTCTCAACTCAATCTCATAGAAGCATAAAGAGAAATGTTAGAGACTCAATATGTTCTATTCTCAAAGCTCAATCTCAACTAAAATCAATCTCATAGAAGCATAAAGAGAATTGTTAGAGACTCAATATGTTCCATTCTCAAAGCTCAATCTCAACTCAAATCAATCTCATAGAAGCATAAAGAGAATTTTTAGAGACTCAATATGTTCTATTCTCAAAGATCAATTTTAACTCAAATAAGAATATAGAATAGTTCATTTTGTGAAACTTAAAAAACCACTTACATCCACTTGACTATGCTTAATCAACTCTACTCAACCAATCACCTCAAGGAAAATCCTTTTCTCACAAACCCTAGTCCAAGAATGTATTAACCAACTCAAAATATTTCCAACAATGCTCAACCACAAATCTCACATAACAATGATACTCATGTTCTTTTCTAACTCAAGTTCAAGTTCTTTGCATAACCAATTGGCTTCAACAACAATGCTTATAAAACAAATTTTAATCACAAATCTCAATCCAGAAAACCTTGATGCATTAAACCAACCACTTTATAAAAGGAAACCACAATCAATCCTTTTCTCTCCAATGATATTTTTAGAAATAAATCACCCAATCAAGTCAATTGAGAATATTAAACATACCTTTTTGATGCTAATGAGTTGTCCACAAAATCTGTCAAACTCAACACACTTTCAAATATTTCATTTTCAATCACAAAGAGGTTAGAGGACTTGAGTAATATCACAACAATAAAAATAATATCCCAATACCACCTTATTACTCCTACTCAATAAAATTCACCATGTCGTCTCATGAAATAAACAATCCCCTCTAAAAAAGAATAAATCAAACTCACTTTTGAACCCTTTTACAAAAATAGAAATATCTTTTTATACACACCTTATTTATCCTTCTAAGTAAGTTAATAAAATAGCCCTTGAAAAATGCTTTCCAACGATATATAATATGCTACCATTCAAAAAATAAAACCATGAAAATCTCTCAATTTTATAGGGCATAACATAACCCTTATTTCTTCCTTAAGGACATTAAAAATTAAAATACAAAAATTAACTTGCCTTTCCTCTCAGAGGGATTCGATCCCCCGACATCTTCCTTCCCAATGCCTTAACCACGCCCAAGCCACCATTGGTCCACGCACCCACACGTGCCTAAGAAAGCACAAACTGCATCAACAACTTCACAAACTGGCGCCTTTTGAAATAATCAAAACATGCTTTGAGAAATTTGACCTTGCAAGCAACCTCCAAGTGAATCGAACACGTGACCTCCTCTGTCTCGCCAAGCAAATGCACTGCTAGGTCAAGTTGGCCTATGTGCTCCAAAACCTCGAATGTTCCATACTTCAACATTTTCATAAATCATCAAGCCTTTTAAACACGAGCCTTAATTTGCATGCACTCCAAACAAATTAGCAAGGATGAAAAATGATTAATGCTTTTTAGGGCATTATATATAATACCTTTTTCTTCCATGCAATCACGTTGGCACATCGATTTAATTTGACGTCAACGTGGTTGATTAACTTATAATATATTTAAATTTAAATATTATAAATTAAATTAGACCAACCTTAGGTTTTAGATTAATTAAACCTTGGAGCCTTGTCTTAATGCACAACCTTGGTGTAACGAATATTATTTATAATATAAAATTTAAATTCCTTGTAAATTTTAAAAATTTATAAATAATTATTAAACCTCATTTTTAACCTTGGCAATAACCCATATTAGGTTTTTATGAACCAATAACTTAACATGTGCTCCCAATAATATTAAAATATCATGGAGCCTTTTTCCTTTTACTTTTGCACTGTTGAAGCTTTTTCTTGGATGATAGTGACAACCTTGGACAACTTTATTTCTTGCCAAATTCCTTGATATGAGCGATAACTCTATCAGGTGACATCAATGACATCTTTGACTTAGATGACTCAAACTGTCCAACAATCTCCCCCTTTGTCATTTATGGTAGCCCATATCCTTTTACTAAAACCTGACCTTATTTTTTATCCCCTTGGGACTTTGATCCCTATGGCTCAATGCTCTCTCAAATATCAAATCTCTACCCATATCAAATATCTTCCCCAATATACACAAATATCTCCTCCTTTGACATCAATGTCAAAGGGCCACCTTTGGGGCTCGGGGCTAAGAATGAGCCTCTTAGCTTATCCCCTCTCCCATATCCACATGAGTTGGTTAATTTTGGGGTAGGAGTAATTCTACTCCTCGAAAGCACTTTTCTTTATCTTTATCTTTCTCTCTTATTTTTGGAGTTTTCTGAATCCTCTGACTGTTTCTTTCCAAGTCATCATCCTTGTTCCTGTCGTCACATATGTTCCTATTTTTCTTCTTGTTCTCATCCATGTTCTTATTCCTATTCCTATTCTCATCCTTATTCATGTTCTTGTTCCTGTTCTCATATTTGTTCCTATTCCTATTCTGGCCTCTGTTCCTATTCATATTCCTGTTCCTGTTCATATTCATGTTCTTGTTCATATTCCTGTTCCTGTTCATGCATGATTCTAGAATATTTTCTCTACACCATATTGCTATGTGACCATCATTATTGATCTTATAACGCTTAATGTTATTATTCCTTGGAGGTGCAACTATCTTAGGACTTCTCCTAGTGAAGCAATATCCTTTTTTGTCATGAATTTTGCAATTCATTACCTTGTGGCCAAACTCATTACATGATTAGCAATACCATTGGAAAAGCTTTCATTTTCCATATTCCTATATTTCATGTGTCCTACACTGTGAATCCATGTGCCCAAACCTATGACATTAAAAACATCTTCCATTGAAGCTTCCTTATCTCGAACTCATTGATCTTCTATTTTGATTACTCTTCCACTTGTATCTTCTCTATGCATTGTAACTATCTTTATTGAACTCTTTGATGTCCAAATAATCCTTTGATGTCTCACTCCCACTTACAATGTCTTCTTCTGAAGGATTTGAACTAGAATCTTCTTCCTTTTTCTTTTGAACCTGTTTAGAACCAAGACCTGTCTCATTTTTTGCTCTTATTTGTATCTTGACTATTTTATCCATACTCTTTGCATTGTTCACATACTTATATAGCTTATTCTTGGAATCCTCTAAATATTTCTTTAGTAGTGCCACTTCTTGTGTTAACTTTTCACATTCCAGGATATTTGCTTCTAACTTATCTTTGAACTTGCTTGCCTTAGACTTTGACTTTTCTAAATCCTCTATGAGCAATAATATTTCTTCATCACATTATTGAAACTAACTTTAAATAATGGAGTGTTGCTTTCTTACCTTATTTACTGTTTCAAGGGCATAGATAAGTTTTCCCTTGAGATCATAGCCATTCTCTGCTGAATAATCCTCTATTTGTTTACCTTTGTCCATATCATTTATTTATTTTTTCTTGTCTTCTATAGGATCATTCACTTCATATTCTAATTCCATTAGAAAATTTTCATCTGGTCTATCAAGTGCATATTTAAAATCATCATTACTGAAACTATAACCATCCCTTGTGCAATCATATTCAAGATGTCAAAATCTACCACATCTAAAACACTTGAGAATAACTGGAGTATTTCTCTTAACTGGTTCTTTATCTTCAACCATAAATAGGACTTCATCTCTATCATTGTCTGAAAAACTAGCATCACTATCAGTTGATTACTTACTTGCATTATCCACATAGTAGCTTATCTTTTGCCTTTGGAAGAACTTCTTCCCTTGTTTGTTTTGTCCATCATTGCTTTTCTTCTGCTACCTATGTCTTTCTAATTCCCTGTACCCATGATCATGTTTTACTTCATCATTGTTGCTCTTGGGTTCTTTGCACTCTGTTTCATAATGTACATACTTTCCACAATTGAAACAATTAAAAAATCTTAGATCTATAGGTATTATGGAACCTTTATCTCTTCTAACATAATTTGTTTCTTCATCACTAGATGACTCACTTATTGATTCTATCTTCTTACCCTTTTTATTTTTGTGCACTTTTTTCTTTCAGAGGAATAGGATCTTTTGTTATTATCTCAAAAGTAGTAAGCATGCCAAGCAAAGAATTCCTTGTCAAATAATCACTATCAATTGATTTTTCTATAGTATAAACATTTTCACTATACCTTTTTGGAATAGTTCTCAAGATCTTATCACAATCGTTAGACTCATCAACCTTCATTCCAAGACTTCTCATCTCATGTACAAGTTCGTCAATCTTACTAAGATAGTCATGAATGTTTTCATCATCCCACATTCTCAAATTTTCAAACTCTCCTTTGAGATTTCTAATTTTAGTTTTTCTAATACATTTATCTCTTTCATATATGCCATGCAATAGTTCCCACATATCTTGTATTGTTTTACAATCCATAACCTTCATAGATTCTGATCTACACAATATTTTTATAATTGTATTCATAGATCTTGAATTTGCATACATTATAAGGTTACCTTCCTTATCTATAGGAGGATTGGCTGTTGAATCATATCCAAATTCCATTGCATCCCAAAATTCATTGCCAAATGTCATAAGGTGATATATCATTAGCACACACCAATAGAAGAAGCCAACAAGAAGCCACTTCCATCAAATACTGGAACTACATTATTTACGAACCCATACTTTTTATGCTTTTGATCTATTGTGTTCTTAGACTACTTTTCCTTCAAGATATCAAACTCTTCTAAAGGAACATGCTCTGATACCAATTGAAGAACACAAGCTTATACTGAGAGGGGGGTGAACAATATAATACCACTTTTTAATTTTCTTTTCAAATCAATATTATGTAGTGTATATATAGAAGTATCAATAGTAGTAATCAAAGAAATGCATGAAACACCATACACAATGTGGGCTACCTCCATAGAGAAAATATTTCTCAAAAAATATTTTGGGAATCCTTCCCAATTACAATGTTTATGGACCTCTTTCCAAAGGAGATGTTGATCCCCTAAATCTCAAGTTTGTGGATCTATTCCATAGGAGAACTCTTTCCCCTTTAGCTCTGACTAATGATATTCTAGAAGTTTTTGTTTCTCTGCTACACTAACTGGTGGGTCTCTCTCTAGTTGAAGACTCCTCACTCCAAAGATTTATCTTCAATTGTACTAGTTGTTGGATCTCTATCCACTAAGACTATGTCCTCTATACTCTATCACTTCTAAATATATATCAATAGGTTCACTCAGAACATTCTCAAATATTCTCAACAAGTCCAATCAAAACCTGCTCAAATCTACTCAACAGGTCCACTCAAAACCTACTCAAATCTGATCAACAGGTCCACTCAAAACCTGCTGAAATTTGCTCAACATTTCTACTTAGAACCTGCTAAAATATTCTCAACAATTCCACTTAGAACCTATACAAATATGCTCAATAATCTCACTTATAACTTGTCCAAATCTACTCAACAAGCTCACTCAAAATTTTTCCAAATTTGCTCAACAAGCTCACTCAAAAATTTTCCAAATATGCTCAACAAGTCCTCTCTAGGAATTGCTCAAATCTGCATTGCAAGCTTCCACAAAGCTTACACAAAATCAGTCCACAAGCCTTCTCAAAGACTTACCTCAAATAACCTTAACAAGTCCACACAAAACTTGTTCAATCTCATAGAATCATAAAGATAATTGTTAGAGACTCAATATATTCTACACTTAATGCTTAATAAATTTATCAACTCAATCTCATAGAAGGATAAAGAGAAATTTTAGAGACTCAATATGTTCTATTCTCAAAGCTCAATCTCAACTCAAATCAATCTCATAGAAGCATACCGAGAATTGTTAGAGACTCAATATGTTCCATTATCAAAGCTCAATCTCAACTCAAATCAATCTCATAGAAGCATAAAGAGAATTTTTAGAGACTCAATATGTTCTATTCTCAAATCTCAATTTCAAATCAAATAAGAATATAGAATAGTTTGTTTTATAGAACTTGAACAACCACTTGCATCCACTTGACTAGGCTTAATCAACTCTACTCAATCAATCACCTAAAGGAATAACCATTTCTCAAAAACCCTAGTCCAAGCATGTATCAACCAACTCAAAATATTTCGAACAATGCTCAACCACAAATTTCACATAACAATGATACTCATGTTCTTTTCTAACTCAAGTTCAAGTTCTTTGCATAACCAATTGGCTTCAACAACAATGCTTATAAAATAATGTTTAATCACAACTCTCAATCCAAAAAAAAATGATGCATTAAACCAACCACTTTCGAAAAGGAAACTACAATCAATCCTTTTCTCTCCAATGATATTTTCAGAAATCAATCACCCAATCAAGTTAATGGAGAATATTACCTATACCTTTTTTATGCCAATGAGCTATCCATAAAATCTGTCAATCTCAACACACTTTAAAATATTTCATTTTCAATCACAAAGAGGTTAGAGGACTTGAGTAATATCACAACAATAAAAAAAATATCCCAATAACACCTTATTACTCCTACTCAATAAAATTCACCATGTCCTATCATGAAAGAAACAATACCCTTTGAAAAAGAATAAATCAAACTCACTTTTGAATCCCTTTACAAAATCATAAATATCTCTTTACACACACCTTATTTCTCCTTCAAAGAAAGTTAATCAAATAGCCCTTGAAAAATTCTTTCTAACGATATATAATATGTTGCCCTTCCAAAAATAAAACCATCAAAAATCTCTCAATTTTCTAGGGCCTAGCATAACCCTTATTTCTCCCTTAAGGTTATTAAAAATAAAAATACAAAAATTGACTTACCTTTCCTATCAGAGGGATTCAATACCCTGATATCTTCCTTCCCAATGCCTTAACCATGGCTAAGCTATCATTGGCCACGTACCCACATGTACCTAAGAAGACACGAAGTGCATCAACAACTTCACGAACTAGCACCTTTCAAAATAATCAAAATGTGCTTCGAGCGCTTTGACATTGAAAGCAACCTCCAAGAAAATTGAACTCGGGACCTCCTCTATTTTGCCAAGTCAAAGAACCACTAGGCAAAGCTAGCCTATGTGCTCCAAAACCTCAAATTTCCCTACTTCAACCTTTTCGTAAATCGTCGCACCTTTTAAACATGAGCCTTAATTCGCATGCACTCCAAACGAATTAGCAAGGATGAAAAATGATTAATGTTTTTTAGGGAATTATATATAATGCCTTTGTATTCCATGAAATCACATCGGTGCATCGATTTAATTCGACATTGGCGTGGTTGATTAATTTATAATATATTTAAATTTAAATATTATAAATTAAATTAGACCAACCTTAGGTTTTAGATTAACTAAACCTTGGAGCCTTGTCTTAATGCGCAACCTTGGTGTAACGAATATTACTTATAAAATTTAATTTCCTTGTGAATTTAAATAATTTATAAATAATTATTAAACCTCCTTTTTAACCTTGGAAATAACCCATCTTGGGTTTTTACGAACCAATCACTTAACCTGTGCTCCCAATAATATTAAAATATTATGGAGTCTTTTTCCTTTCACTTTTGCACGTTGAAGCTTTTTATTGGATGATAGTGACAACCTTAGATGACTTTATTTCTTATCGAATTCCTTGATATGAGTGATAACTCTATCAGGTGACAGCAATGACAACTTTGACTTAGAGGACTCAAAATGTCCAACAAATAGTTTCTCATATTTCCAACAATATCCCCTTTGTCATTGATGGTAATCCATTTACCTTTTACCATTTCCTTTACCTCTTTCTAATCTACTCCCCTTGAGAAACTACTCCCCCTGATTTAATGCTCTCCCACCAACTCAAATCTCTCCTCCTTTGACATCAATGGAAAATGATCACATTTGGGGCTTGGGGCTAAGAATGAGACTTTTAGTTTAGCCCCTCCCCCACATCCTCTCTTGAGGTGTTTAATTTTGGGTTGGGAGTATTTATAATCCTAGCATTCACTGATATTTACCTTTTTCCACCTTCTTCCTCAACTAATCCTTTTGATTCCTTTGAATATTATTATTTCTGCTTATTTTTGAAATTTTTGCTCTACATCACTTTGTTGTATACCCATCATTATTGCACTTACAACACTTAATTTTATAGTTCCTTGGAGATGCAATTATTTTGAAGTTCCTCCTAGTGAAACCATATCCATTCCTATCATGAACCCTACAATTTATTGCCTTGTGAACAAACTAATTACAAGAGTAGCAATACCCTTGAAAGAGATGGCTATTTTTGAAGTTCCCATATTCTTGTCTTTCATGTGTCCTGCACTGTGTAGCCTTGTGCCCAAACCTATGATATGAGAAGCATCATCCACTGAAATTACCTTGCCTTGATCTCATTGGTCTCTTAGTCTCTTATATCATGTGTTTCTTTATGTTGCATCTATTCCTCATTTGTGCATTGTTCCTTTTTCTATTGAAATTTCTATTGTCCAGGTCATCCTCATAAGTCTCAATTTATCGTACACTCCCCTCTTCTAAAATTTATTCTTCTTCGGAGCTTGAGATGACTTTATTCCTTGTTATTTTTATTCCTATTCAAAACTAAGTCATGTCTTGTTTGATGAAGATCTTTGTACCTTGATAATATTATCCAATTTCTTTGAGATTCTACCAAAACCTGTGTAGCTTATCTCTAGACTCTTTTACTTTATTCCTTAGTGAAGCTACTTCATGTTCTAATTTCTCACATTATAAAACTTTATATTATAATTTTTCTTTAAATATTCTTGTCTTAGCTATTGAATTGGTTAGATCTTATATAAGATTTCCTTTATCTTCATCACATTATTGAAATTTAAGCTTGAGTTTTGAGTTCTGCTTTCTTACCTTCCTTAATGCATCAAGGGCAGAAATAAGTTCACCTTCATGATCAACTTCTCCTTCCTCTAATTCTTCCTCTATTTCTTTACCTTATGGATCATCTTCATTTCTTTCTGATTTGTCTTCTATAGGATCACCTCCTTCTTCTTCTATTACCAAATGTAAACTTTCTTCTAGTCCTTTAAGAGCATCATTATATTCATCTTCACTAAAACTAAATTCGTTCATTGTACAACCATCTTCAAGATTACCAAAGTTACCACATCTAAAACACTTGAGAATTATTGGTGACCTTGTTCTAACCACTTATTTTTCTTCTACTATAAATAAAATTTCATCTTCATCATTATCTTAGGAGCTTCCATCACTATCACTTTAACTCTTACTTGCATTATCTGCATAAAAACTCTTCTTATGTATTTGGAAAAACTTCTTCCCTTGCTTACCTTGTTCATCCCTACTTCTCTTTTCGTACTTGTGTTTTCTTGTTTCCCTATTCTTATGATCCTATTTTTCTTCAGCATTGCCATGTTGGCAATTTTGGGTATGTTGCCTAGCTTCATGTTTGTGAGTTGTCATTGATGTCAAAAGGAGTTTGTGTTGATGTCAAAAGGAATTTGTGCTGATGTCAAAAAGAGTTTGGTGCCAAAAAGATCTTGAAAGTTCCATGATGTTTGTTTAAGGGTTTTTATTAAAACCATGGTGACAAGGTTAAAGGTTTTTCTTAAAACCATCTGGACTCATTAAGGGTTTTTATTAAAACCATCTTGGCTTAATGAAAAGGTTTTGCTCCTTGAAAAAACCTTAAAAGTCCATTTTGATTATTAATAAATAAATTAACTCAAACCTTTGAAAAGGTTTTAAGTTAAGTTTATTATTAATAAAATAATAATTATTAATTTAATAATTATTATTGAAAGGGTTTCTAAACCCTTAGCGGCGCTCATGTAAAATATTGCATGAGATGAAAAGCACAATGTTTGAAAGGAGCACTGACGTCAATTTGCATGGGATGAAAGACTATTAAAGGGTATTATTTTCTATGGTTTCAAGTACCTTCGATTTCGTATTGCTTTGTGACCTTCGAGTTTGTATTACTCTGTGATTTTCGAGTTTGGATTGCTCTGTGATTTTCGAGTTTGGATTGCTCTGTGATTTTTGAGTTCATATTGCTCTATGATTAATTTCTAATTTCGTGCACCTGTGAGGAAGAAAAAATTATTTATCTTTAATTTTTGTGAGCAAAGGGAAGGTAAAACGATGAGTAGCACTTGAGAGTTTCGTTGGGAACTTGTGCTCCAACGATGGAGGCAGTGGAGCGAAGGCGCTCGCTAAGCAGAGGTGTCGAGTTTGATTTGCGATAGGCGTGTTTCAATTTTTTCTTGGTCGTGGTTATTGTGCACGTGGTACGATGGTTGCTTTGGGCCATGAGTGTGGAGAAGGAAGCACTTTGGTGCTTATGTTGGTAACTCCTCACTTCTCCTAAGGTTGGAGAATTGATTTTTGGCCAAGGTAAATCTTTTGTTGATAATCTGGAATATTTGATTTGACTTGGCAATTATTGTTGGTAATTGGATGGAGGTATAAGGTTAAGTAGACATATTGCTTTGACATTGTTATTATTGATGCTTAATGTTTATGTGGAGTAATAAGGTGTAAAAAGGATTACTTTCTATGTGTATTATCTTTTTGGTGGTTGATGTTAAGTTGGAGTGATAAGGTGTTATTTGGATTTTTATTGTTGTGCATTATTCCATTGTTGCTAACTCTAATTTGTGGCAAATTGAGAGTTAGTGTTGTGACATATTTTGAGTTCTCCTTCTTCATCAAAGTAAAGGTATGGGCACATTCTTCCATGGTTATTATTGATTGATGGTTTTCTGAAAATAAGTTTGGAGTGAAAAGGATTAAATTAAGTTTCCTTATTTGGAGTGGATCTTATTTTCTGAAAGTGGAAGTATTGATTATGCATTATGAGATCATGATGAGTTTATGAGTTATTGCATAATTCTGGTTTATGAGAGTGGAAGCATTTGAAGTTTGCTTTAGGGTTTTTGAGTGAGAAGCTTATGCCATTGCTATGAGTTGTTGAAACCCTAATTGAGTTGTTTGGTTATTGAGAGTTTGGTTTTGAGATTGCTTCCATTGAGATTGAGTTGATCAAGTTATGCTTTACTTGATACATGAGTTGGGCTTGCTCCTTTGAGATTTTATTTTATCAAGTTATACTTTGCTTGATAAACTTGGTTGTGTGGTTAAGTTGAGCATTCCCATTTGAGAGAAGTTGGAAATATCTTGAACCCATTTTTGATGCTTAGAGAGAGATTGCTTTGAGTTCTTGAAAACTAACTTGGCTAGGGTTTGATAGCAAGTTATGGTTCTATGTTGGAGGAGTTGATTCCTTGATATTGTATTATTGGGAATTGTTGGGTTGTGGTTCAAGTTCTTGTGAAAGTATACTACTTCTATATTTATTTATTTGAGTTGAGATGAAAGGGATTATCTCTACATTCTCTTAGCTTTAGTGATTTGAGTTGAGATTGAGAGTTGAAGGATAGAACATATTGAGTCTCTAACAATTCTCTTTATGCTTCTATGAGATTGATTTGAGTTGAGATTGAGAGTTGAAGGATAGAACATATTGAGTCTCTAACAATTCTCTTTATGCTTCTATGAGATTGATTTGATATGATTGGATGAAACACATTGGGTCTCTAACAATTCTCTTTATGTGTTCACATTGGGCAAGTTTCTTGGTAAACTTGCTTGAGCTAATTTGGGCAAGTTCTTGGTGAGCTTGCTAGGACTGATTTGGACAGGTTCTTGTGGAGAACTTGTGGACTGATTTGGACAGGTTCTTGTGGAGAACTTGTGGACTGATTTGGATAGGTTCTTGTTGAAGAACTTGTGGATAGATTTGATGAAGTCTTGGTGAAGACTTGTGAGAAGTTGTGATTGATTTGTTCAAGATTTTGGCTTAAGCTTGGGATAGATCTGACAGAGATTTGAGAGCAGATTTGTGTTGGACCAGAGGACTGAGTTTGGTGCAGATTTGTGATAGAGTTTGAGAGGACTTGTGTTGGACCGACTGACTATGTTTAGTACAAGTTTTGATGAGCAGCTGTGGAGGTGATCAGTGAGGACAGAAGTCTCTAGAGCTAGAGCAAGGAGGACATGATATCTTCTATGGAAAGGAGTTCCACCTGCTAGCGGTAGAAGAGGCAGTGATCTTCTGAAGTATCATTTCCAGAGCTTTGGGGGATAGGACATCTCCTTTGGGTAGGAGGCTCATAAATACTTCTTTGGGGGATAGGACATCTCCTTTGGGTAGGAGGCTCATAAATATTTGATTAGGGGAAGGATTCTCCTTTGGACAGGAAGTCCATAAACATTGTAATTGGGAAGGATTCCCAAAGGATTTGATTGAGAAAATTTAGTGAAAGATTTTCTCTGTGGAGTAGCCCACCTTGGGTGAACCACGTTATATTGGTGTCTCAATTGTGTGATGACTTGTACACTGGTTTGATTACTGCTTTGATTTTGCTATTGGTTCATTGCATTGCTTTCTGAAGTAAAAGGAAAAATTTAAAAAGTGGTCTTATACTGTTCACCCCCCTCTCAGTATAAGCTTGTGTTCTTCAATTGGTATCAGAGTAGGTTCCTTTGGAAGAGTTTCATAGCTTGAAGGAAAAGCTTGAAAAGAACACAATGGATTTTACAAGTGGTAATTCAACACCTATTCTTGATGGGACAGATTTTGGTCTATGGAGCATAAAGATGAAGGTTCATCTAATGGCTCTTGGAAATGAAGTTTGGGAAGAAGTTGAGTTTGGGTACACTATTTCAAAGCTCCCTCCTACTACTAAAGATGAGAAACTTCTACATCATAGAAATTCAAGGGCAATTAATGCAATTTTGAAAGGTCTACAAAAGGCAGATCTTACAAAGGTGATTCATTGTAATACAGCAAAGGAAATGTGGGATCAATTGCAAGTGGTTCATACAGGTGATGCAAATGTCAAAAAAGCAAAATTGAGATATTACAAAGGTATGTTTGAACAACTCAAGATGAATTATGAAGAAAATATTAGTGACTATATGCTTCGTATGGATGAGATTGTTAATTCCATGAAGGAACTAGGTCTTGAGCTTGCTGAAAATGATGTTTGTGATAAAATTTTGAGGTCTCTTCCAAATAGATTTAGTGAAAATATTTCAGCTATTGAGGAAGCCAAGGATCTGGATAAATTGAAAAAGGATGAGCTTCATAGTATACTTGTAGATTTTGAGTTAAGAACTAAAGTGGTACCTGATCCTAAGAAGGAGGTAGCTTTCAAAGCTACCAAGAAGTCCAAGGGTAAACAACAAGAAGACAATGATGAGTCTTCTAGTGATGAAGAAGCAAACTACAGCAGGAAAGGCAAGTTCTCAAGAAAGCACAAAGGTATGAAATCTGTTAAATGTTTCAATTGTGGAAAGTTTGGTCACTATGCTACTGATTGTCCAGAACCCAAGGATGATTGTGATGAAGAAAAACATGATTATAAGCACAGGGAATCTGAGAAGCACAGGTATCAAAGGAAGAACAAAAATGAGCAAAATAGTCAAGGGAAGAGGTACTTCCAAAAACACAAGAAAAGTTTCTACACAAACAAAGCAAGTAAGTGTTCTAGTAGTGATGATGGAAGTTCTTCAAGTGATGATAGAAATGAGATGTTGTTTCTAATAGAAAAGGAAGGAAAATAAAAGAGGAATAGATTTGTTGTGCTTAAGTGCTTTAGATGTGGAAATTTTGGTCACCTTGAGGATGATTGTACAAATGATGATTTAAATTATGGTAATACTATGTATGAGGATGCTTCAAAAAATTATGAGGAAGATCTTCTTATGGCTTTAGATGAAGGTAGCACCTCTAGTGGTAAGAAATCAGAAAAGGATATTGATGTTTCAAAAGGTAAACAAATAGAGGATGTTTCAGAAAAGGGAGAAGTAGATCTTGAGGCTGAACTTGTTAATGCTCTTGATGTGTTAAAGAAAGAAAGAAAGAAATATGCTAGACTCATTGATAGGTTTGATGAATACCGTTATGAAAGAGATGAGCTTATAGGGAATCTTGATATCTCTATAGCAAAGACACAGGAACTCAAAGAAGAGTTGGCAGCTAGGTCTCTTGAGTGTAAAGAGTTAAAACATGAAGTAGCTTCCTTGAAAAAGGAAACTAAAGAGTACAAGGAGAAGCTTTACAGGTTTGAAGAAAGTTCCAAGAAGGTAAAATCAATCATCAAGGATCAAAGAAGGACAATAGATAAAACAGGTCTTGGTTTTGGAAAGAAACAAAAGGAACAGGTTGAGGAATCTAGTATAAGCTCCCAAGAAGAAGATAGTTCAGATGAAGAGAGTAATTCAGAGAGTAAGTTTTCAGATGGTGATTCAGATAGCACAAAATCAAAAAATAGGAATCAACATAAGGGGAGAAATACTAAAGGACCTATGAGGTCAAGGCAAGGAAAGTTCAATGGAAGATGTTTTGCATGTCACAGGTTTGGACACATGGCTTCACAGTGTAGGGCTCAAGCAAGACAGGTTAATGGAAATTTTAGAAATGGTAATTTATTTCAAGGGTATTGCTACTCTTGTAATTAGTTTGGGCACAAGGCAGTTAATTGGAGGGTTAACAATAGGAACAAGTTTTGGTCCAACAGAGGCAGATTCCAGAATATGGTACATCCTCAAAGGAATAACATTGTCAAATATTATAAGTGCAATAATGAAGGACATACAACCAGATGGTGTAGAGTAGAAGTTCCAAGGTACGGGTTCAGGGCTATGAACAAGAACAGGAATAATGGCAGGAAAGAATAATGATAGGAATAGGAATAATGGATTGAATAGGAATAGGATTTTGAACATGAACAAGAACAAGGATATGAACAAGAACATGGACAAGGATATCAAGAAAAATTATGGAAAGGTAGCTATGGACACTGATGATGATCAGTTCCTAATGGGAGTTTTACTCCCACCCCAGAATTAATCACCTCAATAGGAGGTGGGGGAGGGGCTAAGCTAAGAGGCTCATTCTTAGCCCTGAGTCCCAAAGGTGACCCTTTGCCATTGATGAAAAAGGGGGAGATATTTGAGTAAGGGGGAGCAAAGCTTCAGAGGATGGTTTTCAGTTGGTTTCAATTTTGACAGTTGGCAGTTGCTTGAAAGTTTTTTTTTAGTAGTGGTTTCAGTAGTGGTTTGCCATCAATGACAAAGGGGGAGATTGTTGGCAATTTTGGGTATGTTGCCTAGATTCATGTTTGTGAGTTGTCATTGATGTCAAAAGGAGTTTGTGTTGATGTCAAAAGGAATTTGTGCTGATGTCAAAAGATTTGTGCTGATGTCAAAAAGAGTTTGGTGCCAAAAATATCTTGAAAGTTCCATGATGTTTGTTTAAGGGTTTTTATTAAAACCATGGTGACAAGGTTAAAGGTTTTTCTTAAAACCATCTGGACTCATTAAGGGTTTTTATTAAAACCATCTTGGCTTAATGAAAAGGTTTTGCTCCTTGAAAAAACCTTAAAAGTCCATTTTGATTATTAATAAATAAATTAACTCAAACCTTTGAAAAGGTTTTAAGTTAAGTTTATTATTAATAAAATAATAATTATTAATTTAATAAATTATTATTGAAAGGGTTTCTAAACCCTTAGCGACGCTCATGTAAAAGACTTACCTCACCGATGCCAACTTGCATGGGATGAAAAATGCAATGTTTGAAAGGAGCGCCGACGTCAATTTGCATGGGATGAAAGACTATTTAAGGGCATTATCTCCTAAGGTTTTAAGTACCTTCGATTGCGTGATTACCTTCGATTTCGTATTGCTCTATGACCTTCGATTTTAGATTGCACTATGATTTTCGAGTCTCATTTTGTTCTATGATTTTTGAGTTTGGATTGCTCTGTGATTTTCAAGTTCGTATTGCTCTGTGATTAATTTACGATTTCGTGTGCCTGTGAGGAAGACAAATTTGTTTGTCTTTAATTTTTGCGAGCAAAGGGAAGGTAAAACGATGAGTAGTGCTTGAGAGTTTCGTTGGGCACTTGTGCTCCAATGGTGGAGGCAGTGGAGCGAAGGTGCTCGCTAAGCAGAGGTGTCGAGTTCGATTCATGATAGGCATGTTTTAGTTTTTTCTTGGTCATGGTTATTGTGCACGTGGTATGGTGGTTGCTTTGGGCCATGAGTGTGGAGAAGGAAGCACTTTGACGTTTATGTTGGTAACTCCTCACTTCTCCTAAGGTTGGAGAATTGATTTTTGGCCAAGGTAAATCTTTTGTTGATAATCTGGAATATTTGATTTGACTTGGCAATTATTGTTGGTAATTGGATGGAGGTATAAGGTTAAGTAGACATATTGCTTTGACATTGTTATTATTTATGCTTAATGTTTATGTGGAGTAATAAGGTGTAAAAAGGATTACTTTCTATGTGTATTATATTTTTGGTGGTTGATGTTAAGTTGGAGTGATAAGGTGTTATTTGGATTTTTATTGTTGTGCATTATTCCATTGTTGCTAACTCTAATTTGTGGCAAATTGAGAGTTAGTGTTGTGACATATTTTGAGTTCTCCTTCTTCATCAAAGTAAAGGTATGGGCACATTCTTCCATGGTTATTATTGATTGATGGTTTTCTGAAAATAAGTTTGGAGTGAAAAGGATTAAATTAAGTTTCCTTATTTGAAGTGGATCTTATTTTCTGAAAGTGGAAGTATTGATTATGCATTATGAGATCATGATGAGTTTATGAGTTATTGCATAATTCTGGTTTATGAGAGTGGAAGCATTTGAAGTTTGCTTTAGGGTTTTTGAGTGAGAAGCTTATGCCATTGCTATGAGTTGTTGAAACCCTAATTGAGTTGTTTGGTTGTTGAGAGTTTGGTTTTGAGATTGCTTCCATTGAGATTGAGTTGATCAAGTTATGCTTTACTTGATACATGAGTTGGGCTTGCTCCTTTGAGATTTTATTTTATCAAGTTGTACTTTGCTTGATAAACTTGGTTGTGTGGTTAAGTTGAGCATTCCCATTTGAGAGAAGTTGGAAATATCTTGAACCCCTTTTTGATGCTTAGAGAGAGATTGCTTTGAGTTCTTGAAAACTAACTTGGCTAGGGTTTGATAGCAAGTTATGGTTCTATGTTGGAGGAGTTGATTCCTTGATATTGCATTATTGGCAATTGTTGGGTTGTGGTTCAAGTTCTTGTGAAAGTATACTACTTCTATCTTTATTCTGATTTGAGTTGAGATTGAGAGTTGAAGGATAGAACATATTGAGTCTCTAACAATTCTCTTTATGCTTCTATGAGATTGATTTGAGTTGAGATTGAGAGTTGAAGGATAGAACATATTGGGTCTCTAACAATTCTCTTTATGCTTCTATGACATTGATTTGATATGATTGGATGAAACACATTGGGTCTCTAACAATTCTCTTTGTGTGTTCACATTGGGCAAGTTTCTTGGTAAACTTGCTTGAGCTGATTTGGGCAAGTTCTTGGTGAGCTTGATAGGAATGATTTGGACAGGTTCTTGTGGAGAACTTGTGGACTGATTTGGACAGGTTCTTGTGGAGAACTTGTGGACTGATTTGGACAGGTTCTTGTTGAAGAACTTGTGGATAGATTTGATGAAGTCTTGGTGAAGACTTGTGAGTAGTTGTGATTGATTTATTCAAGATTTTTGCTTAAGCTTGGGATAGATCTGATAGAGATTTGAGAGAAAATTTATGTTGGACTAGAGGAATGAGTTTGGTGTAGATTTGTGATAGAGTTTGAGAGGACTTGTGCTGGACCGACTAATTGTGTTTAGTACAGGTTTTTATGAGTAGCTATGGAGGTGATCAGTGAGGACAGAAGTCTCTAGAGCTAGAGCAAGGAGGACATGATGTCTTCTATGGAAAGGAGTTCCACCTACTAGCGGCAGAAGAGGCAATGATCTTCTGAAGTATCATTTCCAGAGCTTTGGGGGATAGGACATCTCCTTTGGGTAGGAGGCTCATAAATACTTCTTTGGGGGATAGGACATCTCCTTTGGGAAGGAGGCTCATAAATATTTGATTAGGGTAAGGATTCTCCTTTGGACAGGAAGTCCATAAACATTGTAATTGGGAAGGATTCCCAAAGGATTTGATTGAGAAAATTTAGTGAAATATTTTCTCTGTGGAGTAGCCCACCTTGGGTGAACCACGTTATATTGGTGTCTCAATTGTGTGATGACTTGTACATTGGTTTGATTACTGCTTTGATTTTGCTATTGGTTCATTGCATTGCTTTCTAAAGTAAAAGGAAAAAGTTAAAAAGTGGTCTTATACTGTTCACCCCCCTCTGGACAATCAGATGCATAGTAACCATACTTTCCACAATAAAAACATCTAACTGATTTCATGCCTTTATACTTTCTCGGGTCCTTTTTCCCTCTTCCATAATTTTCTTCCTCATCACTAGATAACTCATTGCTTGAATCTAACTTCTTACCCTTTATCTTATTAGTAGCTTTGAAGGCTACTTATTTCTAGGGAATAGGTTCATCTTTTATTCTAACATCAAATGCTGTGATAATTCCATGTAATTCATCCCTTGTCAAAAGTTCAATATCTTTTGACCCTTTTATAGCTGAAATATTTTCACTATATCTTTTGGGAGTGACCTTAAAATATTATCACAAACATTTGTTTATTCAAATTTAAGACTAAGTCCTTGCATGGAGTTAACAACCTCATCCACATGAAGTAGGTATGCAACAATGTTTTCTTCATCCTTCATATTTAGGTCTTCAAATATTCTCTTGTAATTTTGCAATTTTACCCTTTTGATATTTTTATCTCCTTCATATATACCTTCCAATTTATCCCAAATTTCCTTTTCTAATTCAAAGTGCATAACCTTTATAAACTTTATTTCATGTAGACCCTTTAAAATTACATTCATTGCCTTTGAATTGTGCAGATGTAGGAGCTTACCATATTTATCTATAGGTGGAGTTGGTGGTATGTATCCATCCTCAATTGCTTGCAAAATTTTATTTCCAAGTTCCATTAGGTGAATCTTCATTCTCATACTCCAAAGTACATAATTATTCCCATTGAAAAATGGTGCTAAAATATTTTAGGATCCAATCTTAGAATCCATCTGTGTTCTTGAGAGTTTCTTCTTCAAGTTGTTAAACTATTCTGAAGAAACCCACTCTGATACCAATTGAAGAATACAAGCTTATACTTAGATGGGGGTAAACAGTATAATACCATAATTTAATTTTCTTTACGAAATAATATTATCAAATATAATCAATTGAAATATCAATATAAATAACCAAAGTAATGCACAAATCATCACACACAATAGAGACACCAATTTAATGTGGTTCACCCAATGTGGGCTACTCCATGGAGAAAATATTTCACTAAAATTTTCTCAAAAAATATCTTGGGAATCATTTCCCTATTACAATGTTTATGGACCTCTATTCAAATGAGACACTAATACTCTAATCTAGTTCATGGGCACCATTCCACATGATACACCAATCTTCTTAGATGGTTTGTAGATATCTATCCACAGGAGAACTCCTCCTTTACTCTGGCTGGTGATCCTCTAGAATACTACAACCTCCACTGCACTGGCTTGTGGATATCTATCCATTGAAGAACTTTTTCCTTTTAGCTCTGGCTAATGTATCTTTAACCACTGGAGATTATTGTCCTCTACTCTATCACCTCCAAAGCCTACTCAATATTTGTCTTAAATTTGCACAAAATACAGTCCTTCGGTATAACACAAATCTATTCAATATCTATCTATGATATATACTAAACATATTCCTTTGGTCTAGCATATATATATTCAATATCTATCTCTGATCTACACTCAACATAGTCCTTTGATTTAGCATAAATTTACTCAATCTCTATCTCTGATCTATACTAAACACATTCCTTCAGTCTAGCACAAATTTGATCAATATCTATCTCTGATCTAGTACAAATTTATCATTAAGTCTGCACCAAACTCTATCCTCAATCTATCTTCAATATTTATCACAAATCTTGATCCAATCATAAATCACCTCTGATAGATATGCTCCAAATAGTAACTCAAGGTTTGAACAAATCAATCAATCAAATATGCTCTCAAGTCTTCTCAAAGACTTATCTCAAATATTTCCATAAGTCCTCTCAAGAACTTATCCAATATGCTCTCAAGTCTTCACTAAGACTTACCTTAAATCTTATCAAAAAGTCTTCACCAAGAATTATCTCAAATATGCTCCACAGGTCCACACTACAACTTGTCCAATTTTCTCAACAAGTCTTCACAAAGACTTTCCTCAACTATGCTTTGTAATATTCCATAAAAGCTCACACAAATCTATCCTTAAGCTTTCACAAAATATTCCTCAATTATTTTCTTAAGTCCCCTATAGGACTTACTCAAATCTACTCACAAGATTTCACAAAAACTTGCTTCACTTTATCCTTAAGTCCCCTATAGGACTTATCCAAATATGCTCATAAGCTTTCACCAAATATTTTTCAAATCAATTATAAAACTTGCATATAAATCTTAACCCAATATTTCATAGAAAACCTCTTCAATCACACAAACAAGTTTCTCTCAGAATCTTGTTTAACTTGCAGAACCATATAGATAATGGTTAGAGACTCAATATGCTTCACACTCACAACAATACTCAATAACTTCCAAGATCTCTTGTTTTACCACAAAAATATATAGATAATGATTAGAGACTCAATATGTTTCACACTTAATCACTTTCAATATATTTCTCAAATTAATAAAGAATAATTTGTTTCAAAAAACATGAACTATCACTCCAATGCTTTCAATAAATTATGCTCAATCAACTCCACTCAACGAATGAAACAAAACTTTCTTAAAAACCCTAAGAAAATGTTTCAAATGATGCTTTAAAGAACTCTCACTATGGAAATCAAAATTTAATCAAGATGATTCCAAATTCATATAAAATTATACTTATGTTCTTTCACAAACCCTAGTTCAAGATAGTTTACAATCTCACCTAAAAATGATACTCAAGTTCTTTTACAAACCCTAGATCAAGATAGTTTTCAAATTCTCACTCAAATGTTCTCACAAACATTCACCAATCATTCACGTGAAAACTAACTCTATCATTTCCAAAAATCCTCACCAAACAAAAACCTTTTCTCTCCAACTTGCACTTAATAACATTCAACAATATTTCACTTCACAAGGATAATACAACCATACCTTTTTGTTTGAGGAATATTTGACCTCAACAACTATCTCAATCACAATCAACCTCTTTGCCAATCTCAAAGGTTAGGTAGCAAAAATCTTCTCAGAATTTCATTCAAGTATTCCCTCAAAATATTTCACCATACAAAACATAAAATCTCAATTACACCTTATAATATCCACACTTCAAAATGATTAGCAAAAATCAAACAATTCATTTTAATAATTAATTTTCTTTTTCCACCTTATTACTCCTCTCAAATAATTAACACAACAAAACTTTATTTTAAAATAAATTATAATATCCTCTAAAACCTTATTACTCCTTCCAAATTCTAATCATCAAAATCACAATATAATATTTCAATTTTAAACCTTATATATCCCTCCTAACACAAAAATTCATGCCACATTAAAAACTTAGGAAAAAAGCTTAATTTAAAAATTAAATATCTCCTTTACCCTCGACGGGATTTGATCCCTTGTTGCACTACCACCAATGCCCTAACCATGGCCCAACTACCGCATGAGCTAGGTGCTCACATTGGTAGGCAAAAGTGCCTTGTGTTCTTTGTAGCCTATGATTAGGATCCAAAACCAAAACAACACTAGCAAAACACTCCCATTCATACCACCGGGATTCGATCGTGGGACCTCCTACTTCTCAGCGCTTCAACGCATAGCTGCTTGCCGCTAGCCCAACCACCAGGTTGAAAATGAGGCTTTAAGCCTCTCTTACTTTATCCCTTCGATGGCTGCCAAAAAAATAAAATGTTTATCCTTTTTTCTTTGCATGCAGATCGTAAAAATTCACAAGCACTCACAATGTTATTCAATTGAAGGTAATTCTTAGTCAACCAAATGCACATGGTATTTATACCATTGTGCCATCTCCCTTTGGACATCGACGGAGGGGGAAAATACTTTTGATGTCGGTGCTTTAAATTAAACCTTTTTCCCTTATAACCCTAACCTTAGGGTTAATTAAATTAAATTATAAATTAATTTATAATGAAATTATTATAATTAATTTATAATTAATTTAATAACTTTAGGTCTTAACATTAGACCTTTAATATTATAATAAAATATTATAATATTAATTTTCTTGGGCCTTCCTATTTCTCCTTTTGACCTTATTTTACCACCTTGAATATTATAATAAGAGATATTATAATATTATTTTTCCTTAGGCCTAGAAGCAATCTTTCTCTTGCATTACTTACTGAAATTGATGCTTGACATCCTTTCTTTTGCACTGCTCACTGAAACTGACTCTTGACATCAATGACAACAAAAATTTCTCATATTTCCAACATTATAATTAGGAAGACCAAAATAATATGCTTGGTAGTATTCCTAACCTTGTCACGATTGATATGAACTATGCCCTTGTATCTCCCTTTAGTGATGAGGAATTAAGATATTTTATATTTACAATGAAAGGAATGAAGAGTTTTGAACCTGATGGTTTTCCCACCTCTTTTTTCTAGAAGTATTGGCATATTGTGTGGAAGGATATTTTTCATGCTCTTTCAAAGGTCCAAACAACCAATCATATCCCATTTAGAGTGAATTCTAATTTTTAAACTTTGATCCCTAATACTATTGGTGTAAAGTATTTTGGTACATTTAGACCCATCAACTTATGCAACACTATTTAGAAAATTCTAACAAAGACCCTTATTAATAGATTAAAACCTTGTCTTCCAACCTTGATTGATTTAGCCCAAAGTGGATTCATACCAGGGAGACAAATCTTTACAGTATAATAGTTGTCCATGAAATTCTTCATTTTAGCTGATAAAAGTGGTAGAGCTAGTCTCCTCCTAAAATTAGACATGAACAAAGCTTATGATAGGGTTTCATGAGAGTTTTTTTTAAATGTTTTGGGAAACTTTGATTTTTTTATAGAGTTGGATAAAACTTGTCTATGCTTGTATCTTTTCTACCAATTATTTTGTCTTAATAAATGGGTCCCTAGTAGGTTATTTTTCAAGTTTGATAGCCATTCACCAATGGGATCCCTTGTCCCCTTACCTCTATATCTTAGTGGTGAAAGCCCTAGGTAGGGTTATCAAGTTAGAACCCTTTGTGGAAGGTATCAAGCCTGTTTTTCCAGTGGATCCTATTTCTCATAAACAATTTGTAGATGATGTTCTACTCTTCCTACTTGCTTAAGTTCCCTAAGTAAAGGTGCCAAAAGAAATTTTGGAGGTATTTGAAAATACAACTGGGCAAAAGATAAATTATATAAAAATCAAAATCTTCTTTTTGAATACCCCTTAGCAAGACAAAGGATAATTGCTTGCATATTGGGTTAGATGGTTTTCCTCCCATCTCTTTACCTTGGAAATACCTTTGTTTAAAGGTAAGATCTATGATTCATTTTGGTAACCTATGCTAGAAATATTGTAGAGGAAGTTGGTTGGGTGGAATGGATCCCTCATAAATCAATCCATAAAGGCTACTCTAGTAAAGTCTAATATTCAAAGAATTACAACCTTATTATTATCTATGTTCAAAATTCCTAAGAATATTTTATTGAATATTGAACATATTCAAAAGTTATTTCATTGGTTTGAGTTTGATGAGAAGAATACACTTCACTTAGTTGGTTGGGATCAAGTATGCGGACCTAAAAATTATGGTTTATTAGGTCTCCATAATATTATGTATATGAATAAGGCTCTGGTTGCAAAATAGGGATGGAATTTGTCAAATCAAACTAAAATTTGTTGGGTCAACATTGTGTCAAACAAATACTTGAGGTAGGAGAATGTTTTACTTGTTGATCCTTTGCCAACTTTTGGTTCAAAATTTTGGTTGAGTTTGCAAAATTTGAAGGTGCTAGTCTCCAAAGGTTGCAGGTGGAGTTTGGGTGATGGACTCAAGATTGATTTTTGGAAATATATTTGGTTGACGGACCAACCTCTTGTGTAGATTCTAAATCTTACAGGTTTAGATCCTAGGACAAAATTAGTCTTTGGGTATAAGGTGGCTAAATTTATTGAGGTGGTCAATGGATTGAAGGTTTAGAAATCGTTAGAGTAGTCTATTATCAACAATGCTGAACTTGAAGCTTAGATTTTAATTGTTAATAAGTTGAAGTTTTAGGTCATTAAACATATAAATTAATAAAATGAGATCTTTTGGGTATGGAAAAATAATGGATCCTTTCATGTCAAGTCCACCTACAATCTATTGGCTATCAGGACTCCTTCGTGGGTCCCACATTTCAAAGTTTGGCTTAAGGATCTAACACCAAATTTGAATATCTTTTTCTAGTTGGAAACTAAGAATAAGATTTTTACCATTGAAAATATTTAAAAAATAGGTTAATCGATGCTAAATATATGCCACCTCTGTGGTGGTAATGAGGAACAAAAAAACCATATATTCTTTCAATGCTCATTCTCTATGGAACTTTTTAACTTTGTTTCTATTATTTTAGATTTATTTGGGTGGTGTCAATTTTTTTTTTTGATGTTTACACTCAATTACCATATCATTTTTACTCTCCAAGGCTAAAATGCATTTGGAACTTTTATTTACCACATATTTTCTAGCGAGTGTGGAAGGAGAGGAATAGTAGAATTTTTTAAAACTTCCAAAGAGATCCTTATTTTGTTTGTACTAGATCCTTATTTTGAGGAGGCTAAGATTGAAAGGAAATTTAACTTTCAATAGAGAAATAGGGTTGTTGGTCTTCCTGGTTCTAATACATAGTCCCTTGTGATATGGGAACCTCTTTCTCCAGGTTGGGTTAAATTAAAATTTTATGGAGCTTCAAAGGGTAATCTTGATAATATTTGTGCTAGTGGTTTTTTTAAGGATGATAAAGTTGGGCTTCTTTTGGCATATGCTATATTCTTAGATATCTATACATTCCATGTTGTAGAGGCTAGATCCCTTCACCAAGGTCTCCTACTTGTGGAGAAGACGGGGTACCAATTTTTTTGCATTGAATGAGACTCATTTAATATTATAAACTTGGTAAAAAAATATTCAATCCCTAGTTGGAACATTGTAGCTATGATTATGGAATCTAGGTAGATTCTTTAGGATAGAGAGGATATGGAAAGAAAGCTTATCTTCATAGAAGGAAACTGCCATGCTAACTTTATGGTAAACCTATATATAAGGGGCTCACTAGCACCATTCTACTTTTATTTTTGTATCAAGTTGTAGTTGGTTCACCTTGTGATGGGTGGCCAGTTGTAGTGCTTTATAGCTATTTTTATCCCATTATTTTTGATCTTAGGCTAAGTTTTGTAGGGATTCTCCTATTTTAAAAGGTTTGGGGACCATTTCAAAACCTCTTCTATATATAATATATATATATATATATATATATATATATATATATATATATATATATATATATATATATATATTTCATATTTCTTACTCCATGTATTAGTATACGATTCATAAATATAACATTCACATTTTAATAAAATATTTCTTCATGTATCTTATTGGATAATGTGTATTATTTAAAACGAAAAAAAAGTAAATATTTTTCATCATTTTATGTCACTGCATAAGTGTAATGATTCATCCATATAAATATAAAAACTATTGAGCTTTAATTCTATTCATAGTATCTTTAATTATTTTACTAAAATCATTCATTCATTATATTTAGTTTTTTCAAATACATCTAATGCATTGAATTCCCTCTAGCTTCCATCAACTCCTTCTATTTGTATATTTGCAAAATATACAATCAAAATACATCATATTTAAGAATTATGTATATTGTTTTTAGCTTTTTTGTTTCAAGTTCAATTTATTCCCATGCAAGTTATGCATTTAAAACAAAAACCTTTGAAATATTAATAGAGGAATAGGTCTAGAAAATACACTAATTTTTTTGAGCTTTCATAATATTATTATGCATATTAACATAATCTTATTATCTTGTTGTTATAATTTTATAAAATGGCATGATATGCTTATCTAAAGATTAGTAATTATCATAAGCTATCCATATATCAAGATAATTAATTAACATATCTTGATTTGATGTTGGCTACATATGAATATACATAAGCTAGTTGTAGAACACTGTTTTGTGGTATCGTTTTTAAATGGACCTTTAAATTCACATGTTTTTTTAAATTTGTAGTTCATGAGTTTATTTTATAAAGAATATAAATTCCTCAAATATAAATAATAGTAAACAATGATAATTTATTTATAGAACATCTTCAAATTCTAAAATCACTACTACCCATAAAAGATTCATTGTTAGTTTTGTTATGAGACAATACATCATTTTTATTCCTATTTATAGCAAATATAAATTTTGTAGTGATGAAATTATCAAGTCATCCATATTTGTAACACAGGAATCATTAGCTTCAAGATTTAATGTTTTATATAATGGAGTCCAAATCATGATCTGCACATTAAAATATCTAGTTCATATATTCATATAATTTTTTTTTTTATGAAAGGTCATTTTAATTATAAAAATAAGTCCTTTATAGCCAATAAAAAGTGTGGGTGGAGAAAAAATCACACTGTAAATACCACTAACTTATCCTGATAGCGGATAAAGAAAAACAAACCACTAACTTATCCTGATAGCGGATAAAGAAAAACAAACCGCACCACATAAGCATCACGACCATCAACAACAAACTAGAAACATTCTACAACCAAAAAGGTTTTTAGTAAGGGGGCCCATGATAGATATAGCCTTAAAAATTTGAACTGGGTGGTTCCCCCACCCATCAAAGCACTCCTCACCCCATCCTAAAGCATGAGTAATTGGATAAGAAGGATGAAATCAGCCAGAAATATACTCGTGGCTACTTGAAGCCCCCCAACCATAATTAGAAATAGGTTCAAATTATGAAGTGATCGCATGCACAGAATGTTGGTATGTGTACATATTCGGCTGCTACAATGGGCCTCCATAGTCATAGGACCTACTCTAAGGAGGCTGACATTGTACATGAGCAGGGTATCAACGCAAACAAGATCTTTCTGGTGAGGAAGCGATTGATCAGGTGCCTCCTTACTAATAACACAAGGGGCGTCACCCCAATATTTCAAAAAAGCCTACAAATGGTCTAGCTCCATATCCACCTTTTTAGCATGGTCATAGATCTAAAATCACACATCATGAAAAACTTTGAGCTTGTCAAAAAAAAAATCCTGAGATGGATCAACCTGCTTGAAAATAATCTTGTTTCTATATTTTCAAATGTGAAATAGGAGGCTAAATCTGAACATTTGCCACACTTCCCTCAGTGGGAGAGAAAACTAAATCGGATCACCCAAGAGGAGATGATGCTAGAAAAGCTATAGGGGCATAAATAGGGTAAAGAAAGAACCCACCCAACTTCAAGCGAGACTGGCTCATTTACATGCCCAAAAAATATGTATACAAGACTTTGGTTCTTGATAAAATGGGCATCGGGACTCAGGAACCCCCATATAAGAAATTCTATGACCAAGAAGCAAACCCTGACATAATAAGATCCAAGCAAAAAAATATTTCTTTGGCTTCAGGTAAGATGCCCAAGCTGAATGAAATCTGGTATTGAGTTTGGTATTGAGGGTGATAAGAGAAGGTCCCATTTGGTATTAAGTTTGGTCACCATGGGGGATGTTGGTATAAGCCAGTCATAACCCTACCTGGATCTATAGCTAAGCAAGGAAGTGCTCTTATACCAGGCCCAATATTCCTACCAGGGTTTCTAGGATCTGACACCTAATTTTTGATATAAGAAGAAAGGTGTATGGTCTAGAACAACATCATATGTAGCCTTATTAGCGTTGGACAAGAAAAAAATCCTTTTAAAATCATTCCACAGAATCCAGTCTCTATTTTCCCTAGAGTAAAAATTTGCAATGGCAAAAATGCCCCGCTTAAAACAATTTTGGGCATGGACCCAGGGAACTTGGCCCAACGGCTTACCTTGAAGCTTGAAAATAGGGGAACACCATAAATTGAGAATATTAATGGAAAGGCCTTTATGTGAACGGACCCCCTTCTAAAAAATCCAAGGGTTTAATTATTGCCAAGCCTTCCATATGCTTTTGATGACAAAGGAGCCAAGGATTTTAATGAAAATTGGGCCTAGCATTAGAGAGGACAAATCCATTCCTGCCCAAGCTCGACAGTTGAGGGGAAGCCCAACCGAGATGCAATGTTTGATAAGAACTTTCCATGCTTTAGGTCCTTTGAGAGCTTGGACAATGCACAATTCATTTAGCGCGAATGACTAACCCTTTATGTTCACAAATATTCCTTATAAATACCTATGTATGAAATGACATTAATCTTCTAAATGATTATTTTGAAATCCAAATATAGTGATGGATAATTTTAAATGTAAAGATGAAAAAAATTATTTATATAAATATGAATGTAAAAAAATAGTGGACCTTCTCATCCACTCTTATTGTAAACAATACAACCATTCCTTCAAATAAATATAAATATATATAAATTCATTCATGGATATCTTTGAAATTGAAGTTCTAATGCTATAATTCCTATTATGTTATTAATATTCTTAACATTCATAATTTTGAAACCAAATATGCAAATGTTAATCCAACAATCTGAACAATAAAAAATTTATATGTCTATAAATTTTTTAATATATGTTTAAAAATATAGAACAAATGCTATAGAACAAATGCTATAATTAAAAAACATAATAAAAACTCTGAAGAACAATATAATTCTATTTTATTTACCTCAAAATGAATAAATTTTTTAACATTAATACTCCATGTTTTTAACTTGCCTATGTAAAAAATAAAGAGTAATTTTTGTTTTTATTAAATATAAATTTTATTAAATATAAAACATGTTTTCAACTATTTTAGACTTTGTTAAATATTCACAAAGAATAACAAGATATTACGTATTAAATTTTAAAATGATAAAATAATTAATTAAAATATATATTAAATTACAAAATATTCCAATTTTAATATATACATATATTTATCAAAATTTCTTATACATTATTGTGAGATTCAACTCAATTCTCATTACCGATAATACAAATAAATATTAAACAATATCTTGTGAATAAACCATATGCGAATATTCAAACCCTTCACTTCTACCATTTTGTCACATGCTGCTTTACCCTATATGATTTAAACAAATCCTCTTTCGAAAATAGTGTAGAAAGGATACGGTGATATTCTCTTAGTTTCAACTATAAATTAAATCATATGTTATGAACTAAAAATCTTGTATTTTATCATAATATATTTTTTTTATTGGTAGAAAGGGTGTTGAAAGGTCCCTTAACCTTGTACAAGAGAGATTACAAGAAATCCATACCGACTGAGGTGGTCCAAGAAGAAAGTAATAGAGAGTTGACAAACCTTCGCACTAGGGAAGGTGTTGCGAAATCACGACCAAAATGGTGATGTCGCGATATCGCGACATGTTGAAAGGTGTCGCGATATCGCGACAAGTTGCTAGGTTGGAGCCGGACGAGAAGAAGAGTCGCGAAATCGCGACAAGAATGAAGACCGCAGCCGAAATGGAAAATGAGTCGCGAAATCGCGACGAAAGTGGAAGCCTGCTGCCGAGAAGAGAAAGTGTCGCGAAATCGCGACAAGAATGAAGACCACTGCCAAAGAGGAAAATTGTCACGATATCACGACAAATTAGGAGACCGCTGCCAGGACAAAAAAGTGTCACTAAATCGCGACAATCTGGAGGACTGCAGCCGAGGACAAAAAGTGCAGCGAAATCGCGACAATCTGAAGATCCGCAGCCTAGGAGGAAAAGTGTCGCGAAATCACGACAAGAAGGAAGACCGCCGTTGGAGAGAAAAGATGTCGCGATATCGCGACAAAAAAGGAAGACCGCCATTGGAGAGAAACCTAATCTGATAGACCTAGAACCTCTCGACTTCCATTCTCGAGTCAATCCACCGAAGGTTCAACTTAAAACCTCCTCCTGGGATGGAAATTGGAAAGCGTATCAGAACATTTCTTTGGATGGAAACTTCAATGAAAAGTTTCATAAACTCAAAAGTCAGCTTGAGGAGAAACAAACATGCAAGTACAAGGATGACTCTATCTACTGAGGGGATATAAATGCGCGAGTCCGTGATCACACAATCAAATCCTGTCCAAGTCAGAGGCAACCATATGCCTGGCGATCCAGCACTATAGGTAAGTACGTCGTTTGTTATGGAAGTAATATTCATACAAAAATAGTCTGTAAGGCTAGTGGATTGGTAAGCTCTATAGAAAGGAGACCTAGGTTTCAATCTTATAGGGGTGTAGCGGATTCGAATCTTCTGCATGTTGTGCTCGACCATCTCACGTGTTGACCCAGACTAATGATGACGGTACGACCTCTATACGTCTAGTTTTCCCCATATCATGTAGGATTACCATTAAATCATGTCGGGATAGGTTTTTTGGATGCAGTCACTTATGATTGGAACCCTGTCTTGACAGTTATTACAAATTGTGATTACTTTTATATATATATATATATATATATATATATATATATATATATATAAATAAATAAATATATATATATATATATAAAAGTTGCATATAAGGACAAAAATAAAGGACATCCAAAGACATAAAGATCTAATAAAAATAATTATTAGAGACCAATATACATTTACAATTAATGGTTGAAGTAACTTAAATCAATAGAATTATATTGAATGGTGAAGTGGAAGGGTGCGGTTTGGTTAGGTTGTTCAAATGTTTGGTAATATTGTTTACGAAATTAATTTAATGATGTAGAATTCTTTGAGTTCTCTAATTGATTATTTCATCATATTTTCCTTGATGTATTTTGAAGGACATTTTTTCTTCGTTTTGTTTTGTGCTTTTTTCTTCTGACTACCTACCTTTATATATATTTATTTATTACCTTTATATATATATATTTTCTTTTGACTACTTATATATATATTTATTTATTATTTCTTTATATATATTTTTTCTTCTGATTACCTATAAAAGTTGCATATAAGGACAAAAATAAAAGACATGCAAGTACACATAAAGATCTAATAAAAATAATTATTAGAGACCATATATATATAGTATAAGTAACTTAAACAAATATTGAAGGGTAAAGTGGAAGGGTGTGGTTTGGTTAGCTTATTCAAATGTCTGGTAATATTGTTTATGAAATCAATTTAATGATGTAGAACTCTATGAGTTTTTTAATTGATTATTTCATCATATTTTTCTTGATATTTTTTTGGAGGGTTTTTTTTCTTCATTTTGTTTTGTGTTTTTTTCTTCTGACTACCTCTATATATATATATAAAAGGTAGTGGGTCCCTTTTAAAACCCTCTTTTTCTTAATATTACCCCTCTCTTTATATATATATATTTATTTAAATAAATAAATTGTAACAGTGTTTTCTAATATAAGATGCATGTTAACCATATATCAAGATGATGTTCATGTAATCAATTGAAAGAATTTTTTTTTTTATACATATAAGAATTGTTAACTATTTTCCTTTTTTGAACAACTGGTTACTGGATCAAGTCACATTGCCTCCTATTTTAGCCTCAAATCATGGTGATATGACTATAACCTCTATCTCACCTCGGTAAACACAACCCGAAGTGACGTAGACCCTATTGGATCAAGGTTGGTACCCTCGTTATCAAGTTGGCACACCACTTGCCCTAGATTGAGCATGCCCACAATATTTGAATCTTGGTAAGTGTCCAACTTCTTATTATAAAGTATTTATTCTCTTTAATGTAATGGTTGGTAATATATAAAAACCAAAGAAACTAGGACATGATGATTGACCAAAGGAAAGGGTTGTAAGCGTTGCACGAAGAAGGTTTGATGATAGACCCCTCGCTATACTTACCCTTACTCATATTAGTCCAATATGTAGAAAAAAATATTTTTATTTTTATTTTTGTTTTTTATATTTTATATTGTAAATATATTGATCAAATATTAATAATTTTTTTTTATAAGTATTTGTTTATTTAGGGAGTTAATCGGGCGTTTGGATAGTAAGTGGGTAGTTAAAACTTTTAAGTTGAAAAAAAAACCAAGTTCAAATCTTTCCTGTACGTATATACAAAATCCAATTAATAATTAAAAAAAAACAATTTTTAGTAGATAACATGTCACATAAGAGAGATAATGTAATGTTTATATTCATCTCTATATGATTCAAATTTTATACTTCTTTCTAAGGATTTTTGGATAAAAAAACCTCAAAAGATGATGATATGATCAATATTTTAAACGTGTGAAAATAAAACTTACTCCGGAGTTTTGGATACAAAATGCGTCAAATCAAGCCCATGTGCAAATTTTATATTTGTATAATTCTATTATTTAGATATTTTAATAAAATACATTTAAAAAATATATACTTTTCAAATTAAAACTACAAATAACTGTTTAAATTTTTTAAATATTATGATTAAAAGAAATTATAACAAATTTTAAAAATATTGTAAATGATTTAAAAGGTTTATTTAATTGATATACTTAATTATTTTTGAAAATTATAAATTGTATTATTTAATAATGAAAAATATCTTAAAAATTTAAAGTCAAATACTATTTCCTTAATTTAAAAATATGTTTCTTGTTTTATAATTACCTTAAATTAATGTAAGGTTTTTGAAATGTATCTTATTTAAGATAATAAATCAATAAGATTTGACTATATGCTATATGCTAATATTAAAAAACTAATTTTATAATAAGTTTGTACATTGAATTCTAACTCTAGAAAACTATATCATTATAAAGAGTTTGTTGATAATAATGGATATAAATTGTGCTTACACAAACAAAGATATACATTTTAAAAATTTCTAGCAATAAACAAACATCATTATTTTTCTTAAAAATATTGTCTACTCCACAAAGTATTAAAAGAATAACTAACTATTATTTGTTCTTCTTAGTACAATGTAATCCCAATAGTTTATCTCTTAAATATATTTTATATAATCATATTACCTACACCAATTCTAGTGAATTATTAGTTTTATTATAAGAGTTTTTTCTTGCAATGGTATTACTAAATTAAAACCTTGATAAATATTTATTACACTACTCATTTAATTTTTAAAGTCCACAAGGGCTAGGCCAAGAAGACACCTAGGTTCAAACCTCAAGGGCAACCTATTTTCAAAGGTAGTAGTTTGATCTGAATCCTAATGATGACGAAATGAATCTCAAGAAAGTGGTGGTCGTCTTCATTTCAAGTCAACAATAACAAGATGAAATAGTTTTAGTGGGAGCAACTCCTGTGGTTTAAACCCTTCATTTGTCAGTTACTAAAAATATTGTGGTTGTGACCAACTCTCCTATGTAATTATTAGAGGCCAATATCAATTTAAAATTAATGGTTGAAGTAACTAAAATCAATATAATTATATTGAAGGGTGGAGTGGAAGGGTGTTGTTTGGCGAGGTTGCTCAAATTTTTGGTAATATTGTTATACAAAATCGATCTAATGTTGTAGAACTAGAACTCTCTCGGTTCTCTCATTGATTGTTTTCATCATATTTTCGTTGATGTTTTTTGGAGGGTCTCTTTTCTTCATTTTGTTTTGTGCTTTTATTTTTTGACTACCTTTGTAGCAGGTTTTTTTCTGTAAAAGGTTGTGGAGTCCCTTTCAAAACCCTATTTTTTATTAATATTACCAATATATATATATATTGAAATAAACAAATTGTAATAATATTTTATAATATAAGATGTACCCTAACCATATATCAAGGATGATGTTCATGTAATCAATTGAAAGAATTTTTTTTTATACATAGAGGAATTGGAACCTTTCTTTCCTTTTTGAACAATTGTTACATGTTCAAGTCGCATTGCCTCTTATTTTAGCGTCAAATCATGGTGATACCACTATAACCCCTATCTCACCTCAGTAAACACAACACGAAGTTAAGTAGACCCCATTGGATCAGGGTTGGTACCATCATCATCAAGTAGGCACACCACTCAAGTCAAACTACTACCTTTGACCTAGATTGGACATGCCCATGAGATTTGAATCCTAGTAAATACCCAATTTTTACCAATCTACCTAATCCACCTAACCCTTATAGACCAATTGAAAGAAATTACTATAAAGTATTTAATCTCTTTAATGTAAAGGTTGGTAATATACAATAACCTAAGAAAATAGGACATGAAGATTGATCAAAGGAAAGGGTTGTAAGCATTGCACAAAGAAGTTTTGATGATAGACCTCTCGCTATACTTACCCTTACTTATATTAGTCCAATATGTAGAAAAATATTTTTATTTTGTTTTGTATATTGTAAACATATTGATCAAATATTAATAATTTTGTTTTAAGTATATGTCTATGTGGGGGAGTTGGTGGGGGAGTTGGAGAGCAAGTGGGTAGTTAAAAATCTCAAGTTGAAAAAAAGAGGCCCTAAGTTCAAATCTCTCCCTCGCATGTTGCGGACATACAAAATCCAATTAATGGTTAAAAAAAAACTTTTTTTAGTAGATCACATGTGACATATTACTCTAGTATAAGAGATAATGTGACATATTACTCTAGTATATGAGATAAAGAGAGATAATGTAATGTTTATATATTCATCTAGAAAAATTATTATATGATCCAAATTTTAAAAATGTGAAATTAAATTTTACTCCTCTCTACTTCTTTCTAAGGAGTTTTGGATACAAACAACGTCAATTACGATATGATCCAATTTTAAATGTGTGGAAATAAAATTTACTCCTATCTACTTCTTCCTAAGGAGTTTTGGATACAAAATGCGTCAAATCAAGCCCATGTGCAAATGTTTATTTGTATAATTTTATTGTTTAGATATTTTAATAAAATACATTTTAGAAAAAATTATTTTTTCAAATTAAAACTACAAATAATTGATTATTAATATCTTCTTTTTATAAATTATAAATATTATGACTAAAATAAATTATAACAAATTTTAAATATATTTTAAATGATTTAAAATATTTATTTAATTAATTTTCGAAAATTTAAAGTTCATTATTTAATAATGAAAAATATCTTAAGGTCAAATACTATTTCCTTAATTTTAAAATATATTTCTTGTTTTACAATTACCTTAAATCAATGCAAGGTTTTTGAAATACAAATTACTAGTGAAGTAACAAAAGATACTATTTTTTTATCTTATTGAAGATAATAAATCAATAAGATTTGACTATATGCTATATGTTAATATTAAAAAACTACTTTTATTATAAGTTTGTACATTAAATTATAATTGATTTTACTAAAAAAATATATCATTATAAATAAATTGTTGATAATGTTAGAATAAGTAATTATTCTCTTAAGTTCTACTAGGATAGACTTACTTGAGTTTCCACTCCTTCATGAGTGAGGTGAACTCTCAGTTATAGTCTAGATCAGATTTGGTGAGTTGTTGTAATCCAACAACTCTCAATGATCAAATTTGTTATTTATACAAAGTTGATCAATGAAATAATCAATCAATTCTATTTTTGTTTCTTCAAATCTTGTAATGCTTTGCAGTTCTACTCTTGGAAAATTCTAACATGGTACCAGAGTAGGGTAGATTTTGCTTAACATTCTCTCTAGAAGGAAGTTTCTAAATCTGGTTCTTATCTCTTATATTTTTGAATAAGGAGTTTTCTTTTCATATCTATTGTAGATTTCTCTCCTTTTATCTACAATTTTTTTAAAGTCAATTTATGGTTCTATCTAATTTTGTTTCACAAGTTCATTTTACCATAATAGATTCTTCTTATATTTTAAAAGAAAGAGTGTTGATATTTGCTTCATAGGAAAATTTTTGAAATCTATTTTGCCAATTTTTCAAAGGAAATATATATATTTATCATTTCCTTTGGTTCTATCGATGGTTGCCTGCATTGGTCATGAAAGTGCACAAATTTCTCCCTCTATCAGGTGCCATGGTGTGGGCCTGTCAGCCGGAGCATCATTGGGTAGCGACGGTATTTTCATCATCGACATTCATTTTCATGGGGATCGTTCAATTTTTTTTGTCTCACAAACCAGAGCGTTGTTGGGCAGTGATGATATTTTTCGACGTTCATTTTCATGGAGATCATTCAATTTTTTTGTCTCCCGAGTCTTTATTGTTAGATATTTGACTCATTAATTAAAATATATCTTAATATAATACGTGGCAGGCTCTTATCCAACATTGCATAAATCTAAATCTTGGAGCGCGATGATTTTGTTCGTCTTCCTCAATGGTCATTTGAAATGATCTTAGAGCTCAATGGAGGCTAAATCTCAAATATTTTTTCTCTACACTTAAACTCTAAGCTCACTTTCTATCCGTTATCAGGAGCTTCAAATTTATTATTCAAATATTTATATAAGTTGTGTGAATATTGCTCTCTAAAGCAAAGATTTTATCTAGCATCAATAATTTTTTTGAACATGCTATAGCTGTGTTGTGTGAATATTTATTCTAGAGCTACTTATTTCACATATCTGTATTCCTTTTTTAAGTATAGTGAATGCTTGGCATTCGCTTGACGTTCCTCTCTCTCCCTATGTCATTCGAAAGTTCAAACTTCTTACCAGTCTTCTACTGCATTGCGATTCAGGCAAATAATCCAGGTATTATTTTTTATAATTATCTATTTTTTACCTCTCGAATGCAGTAATATCACAGGTACATCATGATACTTTCAAAGAGCGTGTAAAATAGTCACAGTGTCTTCCTTGTTGTTCAAAGAACCATTTTTTAGGAGTCCTACCTTGGAAAACGAAGCAATCATTTGAAGCGCTCCTTTCTATTTTTTGCAGATGATTCCCTCATTTTTTTAATTTATTTTGAATTTTATTACTTGGTACTATGAGTTACGTTCTTCTTCGAGTCCTTCGATGACACATCTAGATCAAGTCAGGTATTTTTTAGAAGTCTTGAAGTACCTTATCTCAATTAAAATTTTTATCTTTTGTAAAGTTTGATATTTGGGCCCTGACAAAGCCCCAAGAGCTCTCTGAAGATTCTTCATTATTTGAAGAAAAGATATTCTATTCGACTAGTTTTTTTAAAAAGTAGTACTAAATAGAGATTTTTTCTTCACATTATAATATCAAATCACTTTATATTACTGTCTTTTTCTTCTTTAGTGCCTATGTTTTTGGCCACTAAAGAGAAAATAAAAAGACAAGTTTGTAACCTCTTTAATAAAATTTTCTTTGGGGGGGTTTAATATGTATGGTCTAGAACAACATCATATGTAGCCTTATTAGCGTTGGACAAGAAAAAAATGCTTTTAAAATCATTCCACGGAATCCAGTATTTATTTTCCCTAGAGTAAAAATCTGCAATGGCAACAATGCCCCGCTTAAAACAATTTTGGGCATGGACCCAGGGAACTTGGCCCAGCAGATTACCTTGAAGCTTGAAAACAGGGGAAAACCATACATTGAGAATATTAATGGAAAGGCCTTTATGTGAACGGACCCCCTTCTAAACAATCCAAGGGTTTAATTATTGCCAAGCCTTCCATATGCTTTTGATGACAAAGGAGCCAAGGATTTTAATGAAAATTGGGACTAGCATTAGAGAGGACAAATCCATTCCTGCCCAAGCTCGACGGTTGAGGGGAATCCCAACCGAGATGCAATGTTTGATAAGAAATTTCCATGCTTTAGGTCCTTTGAGAGCTTGCACAATGCACAATTCATTTATCATGAATGACTAACCTACATAAAATACTTCATAAAATAAGGGAATATATTTGGATGATAAACTAATTTATGGTTTATTTAAAAATTTAATCATAAATTTCATTTCATTTCAATTCCTTGTTTTTTAAGAAAGTAATATAATAAATATTTCCTTTCTAAAATAATAAAAGAAATCAAATATTTTAAACAACCTCCATTACAGCCTACATTCCAAGTATTGCACTTCTCAAAACTCATAGTTTCCCTCATGTAAGGGCGGGTTATTTAGAAACACAATATATGGTTTCATAGATAAAAATTTCAATCAAAAGCCTAAGTTCCACATACCATTCCTCTCATTACTTATAGTTTCCCTCTTGTAAGGGCGGGTACTGAGAAGAATAAGTATAAAGGCCTAGCCTAATATTTTTTTCTTCATTATCCTAAGTAAGATATATCACCCTCCTCATTTACTTATAGTTTCCCTCTCGAAAGGGTGGGTAAATTGAGTAGATTGGTATTACTCTTAAGATTTTGTTTCAACCTTTAAAAGCTTATTTTAATTTGAAGTTAAGGGGGGATTATTGGTTCACTTCAAATTTATTTGGAAAAATGAATACAATGAATATAATTGATCCTCTCACACCTCATAGCTATCATACATGGAAACCCAATTTATTAAATCTCATTTCTCAAAAAATTCTCACACACCTGCTAGAAGAGAAGCAACCTGAATTTGAAAAAGAATATGAAATATTTGTTCATAAAGGAAAAATGTATGAAAAAATGGGTATTATAAGCACTAATGTAAATGAGAGCTTATGGTTTCACATTGCAGATTGTAAAAATCCTTATGAAAGTTGGGAGAAACTAAAGAACTTATTTGGAAAAGTAGATCAAATAAGGTCAATCCAATTAGAGGCAGAATTAACAGCACTATATCCTGAATAATTTAGCAATATTGTTGACTTTCTCACAAAATTTAAAGAAGTACTTATTCAATTTAAAGGTAGTGGCAAGGATAAAAAATATGAAGAATACATTTATCTAATTTCTAAATTAAATGGTGTATTTCAAATATTCGCAACCACATTTCTATCTACAAAAGATGCTCTTGGTGCAAGTTTCAAAATTCCCTCCTTAGAAGAATTTTGCGAGAGACTAACTAGAGAAGAAACAAAACTTGCAAAGTATGAGATATCTTCCTCTTCCTCTAAATCCTTAGTAGAATCCACCTCCACTAAAGAAAAATTCTAAAAGAAAGAAAGAAGTCCCAGAACTTGTATTCACTACAAAAAGAATGGTCATTCTGCAAACAAATGTTGGAAAATATTACAACAACTAGATGAAGCTATGAAGGATCACAATATAGACAGTAAAATCTAGATAGAAAAAGCCCTAAATTTTCAAGGGAAGACTACCAATACTTCTAATTATTGGGTACTAGATTCTAGAGCAACTCATCACATGACTGCTTCAGACGAGTCATTCTCTTCTATCTCCTCAAGTTCAACATGTAGCATAGAAGTTGGTGACTCTTTCTTTATCCCAATCAAAGGAAAGGGTGACATATCCATTGATGGTGGCTCTATTAATAATATTCTCTATGTTCCAAACATTGCAACAAATATCATCTATGTCTATCAAATTTGTACTTCTGGAAAGGGGAAAACTATTATCTTCTCTCCAATAGGAGTTGAGATAAGAGAATTTCAAGACCCCCACTCTATTATAGCCAAAGGAGATATGGATCACAACACTCTCCTATTTAATTTCAAAGGATTCAAAAATCCAGAAGGTACCTCCTATTTTGTGGCTCATGGAGATCTTGAAAGCAAAATTTATCATGAAAGGTTTGGTCATCTCAGTTATAACTACCTAAAGGAATTTAACACCCATGAAATGGTAAGAGGTCTACCTCAAATCTCTTCTATTGATGGAGTATGTCCTAGATGTGATATTAGAAAGCAACATCAAGATCCTTTCCACCCAAGTGGTTCTCTAAAAGCCTCATCCCCTCTAGAGTTAATCCATAATGACTTGATGTTTTTTTCAAAGCCTTATTTCAAAGGAGAAAAATATGCTTTAACCTTCATTGATGAATTTTTCAGAAGAACTTGGGTTTACTTCCTAAAATACAAAAGTGATGTTCTATCCCACTTAAAAATCTTCAAAACCTTAGCTTAAAATCAAGCCTCTTGCAACATCAAGTAAATTCACATAGATAATGTGGGGAATACTACAGTAATGAGTTCTCAATATTTCTATCAAGTTATGGCATCATTCATCAACATTTTATCTCCCATAATCTACAAAAAAATGGCATTGCATAGAGGAAAAACTAAACATTGAAGGAAATGGCAAACTGTATGCTCCATTCAAGACATCTTCCAAAGGTTTTTTGAGCAGAAGCTATTAACTGTGCAAACTATATTCAAAACCGCACACCTCATAAAGCTCTTGACCAGTTAATACCTAAAAAAGCATGGAATGGTTCAAAAATAAATGTCTCCTTATTCAATATTTTTGGGTGTACTACTTGGACACACATCCCAAAGAATAAAAGGAAGACTCTAGATAAGAAAATCAAAAAGCTCATCTTTGTTGGTTATTGTGAGGAAATGAAAGCATATAGTCTCCTTGATCCCTCAACTCATGATGTGTTTTTTCATAGGAATGTCCAATTTGATTAAACATTCCCTCAGAAAGATCCTCGAACATCCTCTTCCTCTATTGAGCCTTCTCCTATAGTAGAACATCAATATAATGAAGAACCAATTTAGATATTAATTTAGAGATTAATGATCAAGATGAGGAACCTATAACTCCAACTCAAAGTCTTTCCATTCCTTCTACTCCTTCCACTATGCCAAAATTGGCCCGCACCATTATTAAAGAATCTACTCCTTACATCCAAATTATTCCATCATCCAGATTAACCAACTCCATAGGCATTGGTCTTGTTTTTCAGTCTATTTCTTATGATCCTCAATCCTTCAAATAAGCAACTAATATTAAAGAGTGGGATGATTCCATCGAAAATGAATTCTCTTAATCAAAAATGAAACTTGGGATTTAGTTTCCCTACCTAAAGAAAGGAAATTAGTTCATTGTAAATGGATTTACAGAACAAAATATGGACCTAATGGAGAAATTGACAAACACAAAGCTCACATATTAGCCAAAGGTTTTTATCAAATTGAAGGAATTGATTATGCTGAAACCTTTGCACCAGTTTCTAAAATGGATTCTGTTATACTAGTTCTTGTTCTGGTTGCTTCCCAAAAGTGGCATGTCTTTTAAATGGATGTAAACAATGCTTTCTTACATGGGGACTTAAAGGAAGATATATTTATGGAATAACCTGCTAGTTTTACTCAAGACTCATCTCTTCTTTGTAGGCTAAATAAGTCTCTCTATGGCCTCAAACAAGCTCCTAGAGCTTGGTATGAAAAAATAGACTCGTTCCTTCTTTTCTCAGGATTTTCTCATTGTGAGTCTAATAACATAGTCTACATTTGAAGAGATGAATGAAAAATCACCATAATTGTTCTATATAATGATGATATGCTACTCACTGGTAGTGACTTCACTCACATTCAGACTATAAAATACTCCCTCTCTAAAAAAATTGATATGGCTGATCTGGGTCTAGCACATTACTTCCTTGGGATCCAAATAAATCAAACAAATGTAGAAATTTCATTATGTAAAAAAATACACTCTAGATCTTCTTCAAAGGTTTAAAATGATAGATTGCAAACCATCTCCTACACCTTTCCATTCTGGAGTCAATCTAAGTACTTCCTACACATACCCTCTATGTGATGCAACTCTATATCGTCAGCTTATAGGGAGTCTATTATAACTTACTCATACTCATCCAGATATCTCATATGATATTGGTTTAATATATAGATTCTCACAATAACCTCATTTTAGTCACTGGAAAGCAGCAAAAAGGATCCTCCTCCACTTGCAAGGAACTACTCACTTTGGGCTCTTATATGAGGGAAAATCCATGGATATCATTGGCTACATGGATTCAGATTGGGAAAGTTAATTAGAATACATATGTTTAACTTCTGGATATGTTTTTCGTCTTGGTTCTTCACCAATTTCTTGGTTATACAAAAAACAATAAGTAGTGGCCTTATCATCTACATAGGCAGAATATAGGGCAGTACTTTTAGCAAGTCAGGAAGCTCTTTAGCTTCATCATATTGTAAAATAATTTGGGTTTTCCAATGAAAAACCTATTACTATTTGGTGTGACAATCAGAGCGCAATTCATATTGGATGCAATCCAGTTGAGCATCAGTGCACCAAACACATTGAGATACCCATGCAATTCATTCGATAGCATATTCAGAATGGGAACATATACTTGGACTATATTCCAACTAAAAATCAAGTTGTAGACATATTCACCAAGTCATTTCATTCTCCATGTTACATACAGTTTACAACTACATTGAAACAAAGGTCTTTTCATCTCTCCTTTTATTATTGTATTCTTTGGAGGATGATTTTTTCCCATGTGATTCTTTTATCATTTTTCCCATACATATTATACATGAGTACCTTGTCAAGCCATGTTGTCGAGACTCATTATTTTTTTTGTGTTATTAAGGACAATCTTCATCATTTGAAGACATGCCTATTTATTTCATAGCAGATGGTTTTTCCCATGTGGTTTTTTCACCATATCTCATAAATATTATAAATGAGTACCTCATAAGGCCATGTTTTCGAGACTCACCTTTATTAAGAGGACAATCTTCACAAACCGAAGACATGCCTCTTCCTTTTTTCATTTTGATAGATGGTTTTTCCATGGGGTTTTTACCATATCCTAAAAATGAAACCATTGTACATGAGTACCTCACTAAGCCATGTTTTCGGGACTCATCCTTTTTTCTTATTATTAAGAGGACAATATTTCGTAAACCGAAGACATGCCTCTTCACTTTTTCCTTTTGATAGATGGATTTTCCCATGGGGTCTTTACCATCTACTCAAAATTAAACCATTGTACATGAGTACCTCACTAGGCTCTATTTTCGGGACTCATTTGTACAATACACCCCTAGAGTCACTTAAGGGCGGTTTTAGAATAAGTAATTATTCTCTTAAGTTCTACTAGGATAGAATTAGTTGAGTTTCCACTCCTTCATGAGGCAGGTGAACTCTCAATTATAGACTAGATCAAATTTTATGAGTTGTTGTAATCCAACGACTCTCAATGATAAACTTTGTTATTTATACAAAGTTGATCCATGGAATAATCAATCATTTCTATTTATGTTGCTTCAAATATTGTAATGCTTTGTAGTTCTACTCTTGGAAAATTCTAACAGATAATAATGGATATAAATTGTTCTTACATAAACAAAGATATACATTTTTAAAATTTCTAGTAATAAACAAGCATCATTATTTTTATTAAAAGTATTTTCCACTCCACAAAATATTAAAAGAATAACCAACTATTATTTGTTCTTCTTAGTACAACGTAATCCCAATATTTTATCTCTTAAATAAATTTTATATAATTATATTGCCTATACACCAATTCTAGTGAATTATTAGTTTTATTATAATATTTTTTTCTTGCAATGGTATTACTAAATTAAAACCTTAACAAGATATTGATAAATATTTATTACACTACTCATGTAATTTTTAAAGTCCCCACGGGCTAGGTGGATTGGTAAGTACTTGTCTAGATAAAAACTTACCAAGAAGACACCTAGGTTCAAACCTTAGGGGCAACATATTTGCAAAGGTAGTAGTTTGATCTGAATGCTCAGACTAACGATGATGAAATGAATCTCAAGCGACCGGTGGTTGCCTTCATGTCAAGTCAACAATAACAAGACAAAATAGTTTTAATGGGAGCAACTCTTGTGGTTTGAACCCTACACTTGCCAGTTACTAAAAATAGTGTGGTCGTGACCAACTCTCCTATGTAATAAAAATAAATATTGATAAATAAATCTAATTGGAAGATCTTATAAAAGATTTATTTTAGTTTTCAAAGCATTGATTATTATAACTTTCCCTATAGCTCATTCATTCATAAAGGCTATTCTAAATATTAAAAAATAATACTAGGTTGTGGTAGATTTTCACAAAGAATTTAAATGGTAGATATCATATTAACCATGAAATTGAGTTAGGAACTATGTTAGGTTAAAAAATAATTTTTAATGAACTAGGATTTGTTAAATTAAATAACATGTGATAAGGTTTGTCAAAAAAGTAAAATCTCACATTTTTTAGTTATCAATGACATATGCATGGTTTAATAGTATTTCAAAGTTAGTTCCAGTCAAGGATCAAAATTGTAATATTTATGGTCCTTCAAATATTATTTTGTTCTTCACAAAAGTAAATGTTATGGGATAGCACAATGATTCGGGCTTTGGATCTTTTTGAGGAGGTCCAAAGTTCAAATCATGGCATGTGTGTTAAATTCCTTATTTATAAACTTAGCTCTTCCCCTTATGAGAGGTCATGCTGGGATGGGTATGCCAATCCCTAAGCATTGATAGTAGGGGTTTCTCACACTAACCAAATCCAAAAACAATAGTAAAATTATTCCTCATAGAAAATCAAGCGATTCGACCTTGAAGTGAATAGATTAATTGAAATTTTCATCTAAAGAGTAACTTAAAATTTTGACCATCAAAAACTAATAAATTAATATATTATTAATAAAATTAATACATTGTTGTAATTTGATATAAGAAATAATTTTTTCATATAACATTAGCTTTTTTGGTTGAACTCCTTGACATTCAAGGAGGAGACCCATGTTCAACCAAGAAATATATACATAATAGCTATGTTGTCATAATATCACTAAGAGGTTACATTGTGATATGATTGGGTATTTTTTTAGTCTTATATTTAACTAGAAAAAGTACATTAAATATGAAAATTAAAATAGTCAAATTTCATAGCCAAATGTACCTAGAAAATATAATATTAACAAATTTTATAATAAAAAGTGTTTATAAGTTTGCATATATCTATATTATGTAATTCATGTTATGTGGGGTAATTTAGGAAAAAATAAATTTAAATATATGTAGAGTTTAGAAAAAAAATATTTTGTATATAAATTAGTTTATAAAGAATCAAGAATATTCCACCTTGTAGAGCCATAAGGATACATGGAGGTAGGAGTTGAAATTACACCAATGCATGGACCTTGGCTTGAGTGTGACCATATAAAAAATCTAAGTCCACCTTCATGTTCTTTAAGAGTTATCAACTAATACTTTTTAAAGGAGATTATCATTGATTTCCTTTATAGTGATACCAAGATAACTCACTTGAGAGTCAAGCACCCATCACTCCTAGACGTGAACATGATCCTTATCCTCGAAATAAAACCTTTATAAATGACTCAAGTTCTAGTCCAATGTTATATTTAATTATTTTATTAGTAGAAGCTCTTATGATTGTGACTTAGGTAGACCTTTATTTTTAACACTTTGAGCCAATACTAATGGGAAAATAATTAGAAATCAAGAGTGACATATCATAATATAAATTTATAATCCAAAAAATGAAGCACCTTGTAAAAAAATGAAGAAACCTAGAGGTAGAAATTAAATTTATGGCAATGTATGGGCTAATAGTTCAATGTAAACATATTGTAAATACAATCATAACTTGATTTTATCTATGAAATATATCCTAATGTTGACATTATGAATTTAAACATTATTTCAAGCTAAGATAAAAAAGGGTTCAAGGTTGAAATTTGGTAGGGGATAGATTTGTATATAAAAATTAGTCATAGTTGGATAAACATATTTTGATTAAACAACATCCTCTAAGAGGATTGTCTCAAATGGCCAGCTCTGATGAGTATTAAAAATCTTCCATGAAAATTATGAAGTATGATTGGATTAAATATTATCCTATATGAACTCTATTTGTAATCCAACTCCTCCATGATAATCATGGACTGAATTAGGGTTGTATACATATTAGATAAACAATATCCCCTATGAGAATTGTATTGTATGACTTCTAATAGGAATTCAAACTCCTTGATGAGTATTTTGGAGATTGATTAGTTTATACACCATTCATTTATCTTAGTTAAAATAACATATATTACATATATAACATCATCCATGAATATAGTCCTATATGGCCTCCTCTAAGAGGTATGAGAACTAATCTATTAAGATCATGGACCATGGTTGGATAAACATATATTTTATAAAAAATATATTTCATGACCATTATTCCATATGACCTTTGATGGGAATACAAACACTTCCATGATATATTATAGCAATATAACTTTGAGCATGATGCTCCAATCGTGGTTGAATAAACATCATCCTCCATGAACATGGTTGGATGCTCCAAAGATTATTTTGTATGTCTTATGATGAGTTTCTAAACTCCTTCATGATGATGATGGAAAAGGGTATGGTTGTACACCATGGTGCATAATGGGAGAAGGTTGTTCACCATGCTCTAGTCATGGTTGAATAGACACAAATTGGGTAAATAAAATCCTCCATTAAGGTCATTCATATGGCCTCCCATGATGTGTATGTTAACTGTTCAATGAATATTGACCTTTGATAGGTACTTAAACTCCTTCATGAGTATTTTGAAGTAGAGTATGGTTGTACACCGTCGTCTATGGCTAGAAAAGCATATATTAAGTAAATAATGTCCTCTATGATGATAGTCCTATATGATATTTGATAGGCATAAAAAATCCATTAAATTTGAGTGTGGTTGGATAAATATCCTTCATGAATATTTTTACATATGACCTCTAATAGTTATTGGATAAATAACAACCTCTATGATCACCATCCCATATAACCTATCATAGGATCTAAACTGAGTAGAACATTGATACGTGAACATATATTTAATAAACAAAATATTTTGTAATGTTCCATATAACTTGTTACAAATATATAAACTATGAAAAACATAATTAATTATTTACTTACTCCTTAAATATCATTATAATTTCAGATTCCATTTTCTTATACTCCATGTAATATTCACTTTTATATAGGTTACAACCATTTAATTTCAAACTATTGTGCTTTTCAATTGATTTTATATAGGTTCTAACCATTTAATTTCACTCTCACTTTTATATAGGTTCCAACCATTTAATTTCAGACCATTGTGCTTTTGGATTGGATTTTATATAGGTTCTAACCATTTAATTTCACTTTTATTTTATTTTATTTTTTTTATGAGGAACCTTTTATATACAACATATCCACAATATGTAAGGGGAGAGATTTGAACCTGGACCTTTCAATAACTGAAGAGTTTTATTTTATTTTTCAAAAAAGAGTTTCATTGCTTTGTCTTTTCATGCCATATAATAGACTTGCAGTCCATGAGGCACTTTGAACCATAAATGTGTTGGTTCCTTGGAAGCGATGATGCACATTATTATTGTTAATTTGATGGTGTAGGTGATTTTATCAAAGCAAATTTAATCTTGCGTATGTGTGTTTTAAAATATTTAGATAAAATGTATACAAGTTACTGTTTTAAAATAGTGTAGTTAGTTTGATGGTGTAGGTTATCTTATTAAAAGAAATTTATACTTACATACAATAGATTTTGAAGAACAACCTCCACTAAAGTCAACCAAAGGTTTGAAAATATTTACCCTATTTATTTAATATTGTAAGAAATCAAATTTACTGTAGAATACTTCCTAAATAGTGAATGGTGCCTGCTAAACTTTTCTACTAAAGTGGCTCAACGGAACCATCCCCTCAGAGAAAAAAATACGGCTACTATGACAAATAGGCTGAGAAATATATATAATATATATATAAAATTTAGATTTTTTTGGTTAGAAATAAATTTTAGAATTAGATTTCGTGTACCGTCAAAGCATCTATCCCAGCTGGCCGGTCTAACAAATTTTGTGTGTTCCTAACATGTAAAGTGGAGAGATTTAAATTTGAAATCTCTCTTTTTCAACTTAAAAGTTTTAACTACCCACTTGTTCACCAACTTTCTACATAAACAAATAAAATTTAGAATTTTGATTAGCTGTTTAGTCCTTACCATCTGTTTAAATATATATGCGTCGATAAAAGCAAAACAAAAAAAAGTCGATTATAAAATTTTACATAGTAAGAGGTAGAAATGATAACAGCTCCCAGAGTAATCTACTTATACCCAATTGGAAAACAAAAATTAAGTCGGAGCAGAAAATTATAAAATTTTACATAGTAAGAGGCAGAAATTATAACAGCTCCAAGAGTAATCTACTTATACCCAATTGGGCCTGCGAATAAACACCCGAATCAATTCGAATTGCCACAAATAAAGATAACTGAAAACAAACAAAAGAGATTTGAGATGAACGCAAGGTTGCAGTCGTAGTCCTATATCTACAATGAAACTCTAATGTCGATAAATATAGAGAAATTTATATAGATCTCTTAACAAGACATAGAAGATTTATACATCTTAAAAAACCCAAACACGTTAAAATATAGAAAACGGATACAAGTGCACCCGTCCAACGTTTAAATATTTCTCTCCTTACAAATTAATCCAACAACATATCTGAGCACGGAATAGACTCACAATAAATTTTTCTCCTTACCGATTTTTTAAAACATTTATTCACAAAATATTTTTTTTATAAATTTTTTTAATCCTTAAAGAGATGAGAAACTCTCAATAAATTTCTTAGATCCTATATCATGTCTTATTTTTTTAAATATTTATTGAGGAAATTTTTTTTTTTGTTATATAAAATATTCGTATTTATCCCTATTTCTTTCTCATAATCTCTCTTCCGTATTATTTCGACCTTATTAATATCAAACTTATGCAAGCTCTTTTCATTAAGCATTGAATTACCAACACAAACGACTAAGAGGCATACACATTAATGACAACGTAGTAATGCAATGATGACAGAGGTTCATTCTAAAGAAGAATTCTAGATCGTTTAATATTTGGCTCTTTCTTGAAAGATCTCAACTCCCATATAAGTTTATTACATCTTAAACAAATAACAATTTCACCAAATTATGGTATGTATGTGGGGAGCACATCCAAATTGCCACGCTGTACGAAGCGAGGAAAAATATTGAAGAAATCACAATTCCTAGGAGACGGAGACATTACCCAACAAAAGGCGTTCATGGACTCTCTGAGAGGAAACATGTGTTCGCGCTTTGTATATAATCCAGCCTTGGGGAGAAGAAATACTCTGATTGGGGTGTGAACAAAGGCAAATCTTGAAGTATATTTAGAGGCGACAGCAAGAAGTAGCTCGGTGATCAACACAAATACAAATACAAATATAAATATAAATATAAATATAAATATAAATATAAATATGTATATATATATATATAATATATTTATTTATTTATTTTTGTTTGTTGAAATTTTATTAAACAATAAAAAGTATATATTTCATTAAAAAAAATGGGTGGTAGGAAAATAGACCTTGGAACATCAACTTAGAGTAAAAGAAAGGCTTAGTAAACATATCAACAAAAAAGAAAGGGTAGAAGATCCATTACTACTCAAGTAACCATAGGAGGGTGGTTCTTAACATCAACTTAGAGTAAAAGAAAGGCTTAGTAAACATATCAACAAAAAAGAAAGGGTAGAAGATCCATTAGCACTCAAGTAGCCATAGGAGGGTGGTTCTTATCTGAAGGATTTCCCCAACAGATAGGAGGATAGTGTTAATGAGGATAGGGTTTATGAGAATTGAATCCTACTTAGAAGATAGGGTTTATGAGAATTGAATCCTACTTAGAAGATAGGGTTTATGAGAACTAAATCCTACCTAAAACCCAATCTAGAACCATTGTCCCACAATCTAAGGTAAACTGGTAGCCCAATCAGATGATGAGCGCCAAAAATAATATTGTGACATAAAGTGAAATCCTTCCCTGACATACTAGACCTATGAACAAGGGTTGCATACAATAGAAGTCTTGCAAGCTTGATTTTGTTGCTCACAAGAAAAAAAAAACTTTGGTAAGGTGGGGTTTGGCAAAACCCGAGCGACTATAGTGGAGGGAGCATTTGCCCAATAATGTAATAAAGTTAACATATGTTGAACCTGAAGAGCAACCTTGTTTACTTACCCTTGAATTTGAATTAAAATATTGAAACATTTATATATATTTATATTTTTATTTTTAAATATTTTTTCTTTTATAAAAGACATCACAATGTTTTTGAATTTTCATAAAAAGAAACCCAAATTCACACCATAAATTAAAAACATATAATAACTATATATTCAATATTTAGGATTATGTATAGGTAAAAGGAAGAATCAAAATGCAACGAACTCCAAAGCTTATGACTATAGTATACGGTCAACTGAAGTGGCTAGGCTATGGCTAGGCTACTATAAAATAAGAATATTGAGTATGTTTCTTTTATATACAAACTTTTTAGGATAAGTAAAGGAATATTTTTTTATCTATTTTAGTTTTAAGAGTTGGTATAAATATTTTAAAGGTAGTGAGAAAATGTATTTAAAACAGGTCAATTTTTGTTTTATTTTATTTTTTATTTATTTTTTCAATATTTAATTATAATATTATCTGCATGGATTTATGGTCTATTTATTTTATATGTTTTGAAATGAGCATAAATATCTAATCCTCCTTGAATTTTTCTCTTTATTGGTGAACAATTTCATGAACATTTTTTTACAAGAGTTATTTTTAAATTATAGAGACCAAAATAAAGAATCCCAAGGGTAACAAGTCTACCATGCTTTGGTAATGGGAGTATGTTTGGATACCAATATATTGGGTAAAATAGTATCCTCCTTGAAGATTGTCTCATATGGCCTATAGCCTTGTGGAAGTTAAAAATACATTGTCTTTATCTCTAAAGATGAACAAGCATAATCGAAGATGTTATAAAAAGAAAAGACATCATGCCAATAACTACCTTGTAATACCATAGAAGATTGACATTGACTAGAAGAATGATAAGTATGAATAAGGTATTCTCAACATATGTTTGGAAACTAAGGGAGCATTTTCTAATGCTATACATATTTCTAGGCATTTTGACATATGGTTATCATCTTCGTCTAAAGATCGGATAACTAATTTTTGAGCCACACAACATATAACTAGGCACTACCATTTTCATTTCAAATATAGTCATTACATAATGTAGATCTAGTTATTGATGATAATAATACCTTGTAGGTTTAATATTATGGTGATGATCTAGTATGAAGTTTGAAGAGATACTCCATGTCTTTGAATTTAGACCCAATCTTGTCTATATTTACCACATCTCTTATAACAATAGTAAGGTCAAATTTTTGAATTGGGTTGATAAGGATATGGATGTTGGTTTCAAAATTGTTTCTTCAACCTATTGACATAGTGTGATCATACATACATCTCAATCATCCTACTATTATAAGAAGGGTTTTGTTTCCATGGTGGTTGAGGTTAATTTCATTAGTAAATTTTAGGATCATTGGATATTTCATACCAATTATTATGCTTTATGCCACATGAATCATCTTCAAATGGTTCATGGTCTCCTTTCTATACATATACCATTAATATTCTGTGAAGGATAATTGTTAAGGAAACACCATTGAGAGTTCTTTTCAAAGGATAAATATAGATGTGAATGGCATCCTGCCAAGTTGATATATAATGTCATTTATTGTCTAATGGTTATTTTATCTCTTGCAATAAATTGATATTTTTTTAAATTGATTAATGACTTCATTAAATTTCATTGGGTCTATACTATTAAATAAAAAATAGAAGATTTCTTTGAGTTTCAAGAATTCAAAGTTCTTATGGAGAAGTAGACTAAGAAAAGGATCACATGGTTGAAAAATGATCATTAAGGTAAGATTTACAAAAATAGGACTGAATATTTTTTATGTATCATGGTGTTTCATGGTAGCTTAGTATTTTGTATAGGCTTAAAAAAAAAACTAGATGGAAGAATTTGACCGTTATAGAAATATTCTATTATATAATCCATTACAAGCATCTCAAGAGTTTATTTATTGTGCATCACATATCATTTATAGTACAAGTGTGATCTCAAGTATATAATACCTTTTAAGAGATGAGCATGATATAAGTGTATAGTTTCATAGTATAGAGTGGTGGGTTGATTTGGCCCACAATCCCTTTGACTTGTGAAATAAGTTTATATCAAATAGTTAGAAATATATATGTTGGGTATGACATGATGTGTTGAAATATGTGTTATTTAAGCTTCTCTTGAGGCCACAACTAACTATTTGTACTTGTAATTATTATATTTGCTCTTTGGGGCCATGTAAACCTTGAAAAATATACTTTTATAATATTTTGTAATATTTTATTTCTCTTGGTGCATCTCACAATATTTATTGAAGGTTATTACGTATTTATGTATAAATACACCTTTATACCAATATTTTTCTTATTGATTGAAGTGAATTTTTGTTTTCATTGGTGAATATTATTCGATGTCAATTGACAACCCATCATATTATATGTTCTTCTTTCATACTTTTTATTCCTTTTGTTAAACAATACTATGCAATATTTGATTACATTTATTTTTAAAAACTACTATGAACTTTAACATAGTATCATAGAAGGTGTCAAATTTAATTACTAATTTGCTTCAATTGACAAGAATTTATTTTTTAGCTTCCATTAAGGGTATTTTCTTTTAATCTAGGGAAGGATGTTTTGTTTAAGGCTCAAGACTAATCTAAAAAATGTTTATGAGAGAAATTTTAAGTGGATTTAGATCACAAGGATCTTATTAAAATATACATCAATAGATTCCTCTTACCTTTTGTTGGAACTCAATCTTAATTTATTTTATTTTCTGACCACATGGATGTCCTAATTTCAAAATTGGGTTACTTACGGGTTTTCAAAAACCTCATTTGTATTTTACAAATTTTCAAAAGAAATCCATTTCCTTTTCTTTTATAATTGTACTTTACCAATAAGAATGTTATTAATAGGATACACTTTTATTTTTTATTGCATTTGGATAATGTGAGAAACCCCTATGACTAATGCTGAGGGATGAGTATTGTTATCCCAGCCATGACCCCTTGTAATATTGTAAGCTAAGCTTATCAATAGAGTATTAACAGACACCCACACACACACACATTGCAATTTGAACCTTGGATCTCCCGAAGAAGAGCCAAAGCATGAATTGTTGTGCTACCCCCCTAGAAAAAATTCTTGGATAGAGAGAAATATATAGAGCCACTCTTTTGTGATTGGAAATTCCATCCCATATAGGTATATTACTATCTATAGAGAATCCATAGGATATTTTTTGATACCTTCTTAGATGTCAGGCTTGTATAGGGACTCAAACTCGGGATCTCTCAAATGGAGGGAGTTTTTTCATAATTACCAATGTGCCACCCTTATGGGTGAGAGAGTATAGTAATTGGCCATAATGAACAAAGAAAATAGAGGTTAAATATTTTAGACAAATACTTTGTGTCAAAGAAGTCATGGGTGGACTTTTGTGCTTAGCAAATACCTCTAAGCCACTTGGTAAATTTGTAAAAATAGTTTGACAATATTTTTTCTAATTAGGAATGAGAGGATAACTTCATTGGTTATAATTGATAAAATGGTTGTGTAGGAAAAATCATAAGAGATACAGAGAACTATAAGAATTTTGGATTCTTTATGAAATTTCAATGGTGTCTTAGTCTAGTAATTTTGTTTGTTTTGCATCTAGTGATGGCGTAGCACCCCATAATGATATGACACCAATTAATGATGTGACAACCTTTGTGCATAGTGGTTACAATGTGATAGGACTATATGATGCCACATGGTAGTTAATATGACTATCATGTCACTTCATACAACAAAAGTGGTGGCTAGCACATGAATCCCAAGGTAACGTGCGGTAGCTAACATGGACGTTGACATAATTAACATGGTAGAAAATGCACGAATTCCAAGGTAACACATGAAAATTATTATAAGTCATATGGAAGTCAATATGGGTGAAATGGTAGTCCATACTAATGATGTGGTAAGACTCATAGGTGCTATAAGAGGCACTAACATAGCTCATGATATGACATAAATCATGAGGCAACATGTGGTAAATATACGGGCTAACACAAGTGCTAATATGGTAGACTCCAATGAGGTCAATATGGCATGTTGTATAGTGGACAACATGGCAATTTGTATGTCACTTGGCATGTATAAATATAGGTTCAATCAATCATATGTTCCAACTCATCAAACATGACAAGCAACTTGTATATAGTCAGTAATAGATATGGAAGCACAAATGTTAGAGTAAATTACAAAGCAATCTATGGCGATTATGATTCACAAATTTGGTATAAAATGAAATCAAGATAGGTGGCATCACATGTTTCATCAATATTCTACACATAAAATGCATGCTTAGTATTCTTATCCACTAATTCAATTGCACATTGTAGTCTTTAATTCACTATGGATACTAAATTATTTTCAAATGGTTTGGAGATAATTTTTGCAATTTTAAGACTAAACATTTAAAGGAAGCATTATGAGCCCAATTGTTTTCAAATAATATGATTAATTGAGATCTTTATGTTGGTGGTGTTTTTTCTAGCAACAATTGCATACAAATTTTTAAATTTTGTTAGAATAGATATGAATCATTATGAGCCCTTGTCAAGTGGTTCTAACTATGCTATGTGGAAGATCAATATTGAAGATCTACTTTGAAGCAAGGGGTTACTCAAATATTGAAATAAAAACCTCATGACACTAATTCTAAAGAGGTAAAGCAACTGTATATGTACAATAAGGATGAGTCTTATGGTATCATTGCACTTCATGTTGACAACATATATGAATCTCACACCAATAGCACCATGGATCGTAAAGTAGTGCTTAAAATGTTTTGGGAAATTGGAGGTTGAGCTTACAACATTGACCATGGACTCATTTAATATCTTTGATGAGTATATCAATCAAATTTAATAGCTAAAGAATATTTGAATTATAAAAGGACTACCCATGGAAATAAGAGAAGGACAAGAATCATGGGAAAAGGAAAGAAACACTAAACTACATAATATTATCTTCAACAATGTATCTAAAATATATGAGACATTTTTTATGATTTTGAGATGTTTCATGAGTACTTTCCAAATTCTCTTGCACCACCTATTATTGAGGTATTTAAGTACTTTTTGCACATTTAGGCTTGGATACATAAGCATAAGGAAAATTCTATTTTTAATTAGGAAAAAGGAAATTATTTCTAAAGTTTAGAATTGGAAAAATACCAAATAAGACAAGAAAAATACAAAGAATCCTTTCAAAAATCCTAGTTGTGATTTTAAAAAAAAAATGAAGGGCACAAGGAAAAATTTGATAGAATTCAAATCAAGAAACTAGAGGAAGCAACAACTAAGGGATGTGTTTATGTTGCTCACTTCTATGCACAAGGGGAGAATAGTTTTTATGGGAAAACCTCATAAGCTTATACTGCAATTCATTCTTCATATTGGAAACCCACCTATTTGTATGAGTGGATAGCAAATTAAAGGGCTACTACGAACATGGTGAAGTACAAGCATATTGTTCAAGGCTACAACAAACCTAATGCAAGGTAATGTATTATGATTGTAGATGAATCTTCACTACAAGTTGTAAGGATTGTAGATATCACTATGAAATATTTATTATTTACGAAGGTGCTTCATGTTTCTAATGTTTTCCCTAGATGTTTTTTCGTTTATAGCATTGTTCATACAAATAAGAAAACATAATTCTAGCCTAATACATGGGTAATTAAAAATATAGAGATTATTAAAAACATTAATTAATATATTATAATAAAATTTTAACATTATTGTAATTTGATATAAAAGAAAAATGGCATTAGATATTTTGGTTGCACTCCTTGATTTTCTAGGAGACAACCCACATTCAAATATTTCTAAGAAATATTTTCACAACATAAATTTTTTCATAATATTACTATGATATTATGTTGTGATATGATTGGGTATTGTTTTAGTCTTGTATATACCTAGAAAATGTACATTAGATATGAAAAATAAAATAGGTAAATTTAGTATCCAAATATAACTAGAAAACAAAATATTAACAAATTTTATAAAATGTGTTTATGAATGTGCATATATCTATATTATTTGATTGATTTTTAAAATGTAATATCTAATTTAATTTAGATGGGTAAGTTAGGAAAAAAATAAAATAAAAATATATATGGATTTTAGAAAGAAGAGATAATATTTATATAATAGTTTATAAAGAAATAATGATATAATCTAAGGATTCAATCCCACCTTGTAGAACCATAAGTATACATGGAGACAAGAGTTGAACTTACATCAATGCATGGACCTTGGCGTGAGTGTAACCATATAACAAATATATTTCCACTTTCATATTCTTTAATATTTCTCAACTAATACATTTCTAAGTAAGCTATCATTGATTTCATTTATAGTGAGACCAATATAACTCACTTGAGGATCAAGTACCCACCACTCATAGACATGAACATGATCCTTATCCTTGAAATACAACCTTTGTTAATGACTCATGTTCTAGTCCAATATTATACTTAATATTTTAATTGGTAGAAGCTCTTAGGATTGTTCCTTGGGTAGACCTTTATTTTTAACACTATTAGCAAATAAGAATGGATAAATAATTAGAAATCAAGATTTACATACCATAATATAGAGTTCTAATACAACAATTGAAGCACCTCGTAAAGACATGGAGAAACCTAGAGGTAGAAGTTATATTTATAAAAATGTATAGGCCAATGGTTGAGTGCAAACATATTACAAATCCAATCACAACTTGATATTCTCTATGAGATATACCCTAATATTAAAATTAAGAGTTCAAAAATTATAAAGCTAAGATAAAAAAAAAAATTCAAGGTTGAAATTTAGTAGGGGATAGATTTTGTATATCATACTTTAGGTATAGCTGGATAAACATATATTGAGTAAGCAACAATTTCCAAGAGGATTGTCTCAAATGATCACCTCTAATGAGTATCGAAACTCTTCCATGAAGATTATGAAGCATGGATGGGTAAGTAGCATCCTATATAAGGATAATACCATATGAAATCTACAGGTAATCCATCTCTTCCATAAATATTATAGTGCATGGTTGGATAAATATCATCCTATATGAATACCATCACATATGAACTCTATAGGCAATCCAAATTTTCCATGAGAATCATGAAGTGAAGTAGGGTTGTATGCATTTTAGATCAACAATATCCCCCATGAAGATTGTATTATATGACCTCTAATGGGTATTCAAACTCCTTGATGAGAATTGTGAAAAACAATAGGTTTATATACCATGAATTTATCATGGTTGGATTAACATATATTATATAAACAACATCTTCCACGAAGATAGTTCCATGGAGCATGGTTGGATAAAAACATATATTGTATGAGAGCTAATATATGAAGATCATGGAGCATGGTTGGATAAAAACATATATTGTAAACAAGATATTTCATGAGCATCATACCATATGATATTTGATGAGAACCTGAACTCCTTCATGAAAATATTAGTGTAGGATAACTTTGTACATGATGCTCCAACCATGGTTGGATAAACATAATCCTCCATGAGCATGATTGTATGCTCCAAATATTATTATGTATGTCTTATGATGGGTTTATGATCTCCTCCATGAGGATGATGGGCAAGGGTATGGTTGTACACCATGGTGCATAATAGGAGAGGAATTTGCACCATGCTCTAGTCATGGTTGAATAGATACAAATTGGATAAATAACATCCTCCATTAAGGTCATCCATATGACCTCCTATGATGTGTATAGAAACACCTACATGAGGATTGAATTTTGATAGGTATTTAAACTCCTTCATGAGGGTTGTGAAGTAGGGTAGGGTTGTACACCATACTTTATGGCTAATTTTTTTTTTATTATGTAAATAATATCCTCTATTAGGATAGTCCTATATGAAATTTGACAGGTATGGAAACTCCATTAATTTTGTCAAGTGTGATTGGATAAACATATAGGGTAAATATTCTTCATGAAGATTGGTACATATGGACTCTAATAGTTATTGGGTATATAACAACCTCCATGACCATCATCCCATATAGCCTCTCATAGACATCTAAACTAATTAGAATATGCCATATTAAGTAAACAACATCCTTTACTAGGATGATAGAACATGGTTATATAACCATATATTTGATAAAAAAAATCTTTTTTAATGTATCATATAGCTTACAAATATCTAACCTGCAGGAAACATAACTAATTAAACACTTAGTCCTTAAAAACTTTTTAAATATTTATAATTTGAGATTCTATTTTCTTATAATCCATGTAACATTCACAAACTCAATCAAGATGTGAAATGGGGCAAGCCATTATGCTTTTGTCTTGATTTTATATAGGTCCCAACAATTTAAATTCACTTTTAATTATTTTATTTATTTTATTGTCGAAAAAGAGTGATATATTCTTTTAACATGATAAAGTGGAATTATAGTCCATGAGACACTTTAAACCATTGGTTTGGATCTTTGGAAGCCATGATATGCATTATTATTTTTAATTTTATGGTGTAAGTTTTATTGTTAAAACAAATTTGTACTTACATAAATGTGATTCAATTTTTAAAATAAAAATATATAATAATTATTATTTTAAAATAAAATTTTAAACTATCTGTGAAAAACAACCTCCATTAAATTTTTATTCTTAGTAATAAAGAAAAGTTATACATGTTTTCTTTCAATCTCTTCCAAGTCAACCAAAGGTTTGAAAACATTTTGTAACAACCCAAGTCCTACCCACTTGGTTTTCCTATATCAGGGCTCACAGTGAGAAATTTTTTGAATAATTTCCAAATTAGTTAATAGTATGAGCATGCTAAAAATCTTCATGAGTGCCATTCAACTATAGTCGAAATACCCATGATATGGAGATTGTCCAAATCTCAGTATAGTTACCTCTATTGAACTTCACTCTCCACCTGAGATTCAAAGTTTAGGAAGGGAATTATCCTCTAGGGCCCATTTCACCTTGAGGTTGGACGCGTAATTTCCCATATCTTACCAAGACACCAAGTCATGAAAGAGTTAGTGTATGCATTCCTAAGCTAGATGAATATCCACCTCTCTTGGAGTTCGTCTAGGGTCTACCAATACCTTGGTAGCTACCCGATTTTTTTTTATGACAAACCAACACGATGTCCCATACCATCATGTTTTTGGTATTTCTATTATGAGTCAAGCACAAAATTCACCACTCAATACTAGTAGGGTTAACCTAGAATTTATGCCCATTTCATCCTTCATTACCTTTCATTATGATATTTCTCATCATAAGTACAGTTAGAGCCCTAAATTATGATGATTGCCCTATCACAAGAACCATTAAAGATTGACACGCAATATTTTCCATCCCACAATCTTGAAAGAATGACAAGGTTTTCCTGCCCATAATATTGAATGAATGACAAGGTTGTCCTGCCCACAACCTTAGGTTGCGAGTCAATATTGTCCTTCCTACAATCTTGGAACTTTTCCTGCCATTAGTTCACTTAGGGTTTATAATTTTTATGGGTTTCATTAGTAACGGGGATTATTTATGTACCCTTTATCAATATAGCTCATAACCAGAAAAAATAAATAACAATAATACTTATATAATATTATATGATAGACATTTACATTTCATTTTGTCCTAAGAGGAAATAATAAAACAAGCCTACTCTAAATAATTTGTAAATTCAATAGTAAATCTAGATTAACATGAAATTTTTATTATCTTAATTTATTTATCCAAATGAATTTCCATTTATATATCATGTTAATAAAGTAATTTGACAAGTGTTTTATTTTCCAAATACTAAGTTATAAAATGCATAACTCGGGCTTATCGGCTCCTATCCTAATGATGTATTATCTGATATTTTCAAGTATATTTCAAAAAATATGATATTACAAGACCACATTCTCTTGTATGCAACTATGATGATGGTACAAGAGGTTTTAATAACTGGTTTTATAATGAGTGTTTTATTGTCATATCAAAAAAAAGATAACTGAAATTACAAACATTTGATATAACCAGCACATAGAAATTTATAAGATAAGACATCAAGACATATCAAAATACCTTCAACAAGAAGACATTATTTTTCCAACTTTGCTGATTATTGATAAAATCATAGATGAACATTATAATATTTACTAATGTATCTTTAAGAGACCTCTTAAAACACTATCCATTACTTAAATACATTTACAAGATGATATTTATGAATTTGAATGTTTTTGTCTCAACGACAAAGGTGGTCGAATAGTATATCATCTATTAAATTCAACATATATCATCTTGATTATGTACAACCGCATTCTCAAAGATTGAGCTATCAATTCTATTAATTTGAAGGAGCTAATTTAAACAAGACTATACCCATAGCTCAGGCCGATAATTTTTTAATGAAATTTTAATATTGATTGCATTGATTTTAGGAGTTTATGTTGATGTCGTTAGGCACTCTTGATTCAAATGACTTTCAAATTTGGATACTTTAACTATGAAGTATTCATAGTTGAGTTTACATATGAGTTTACTGGTGAACAACCTGAATCTAAGTTCCCTTCTATACTCAGCTTGAGCACTGAATTGATATGAGAGGTAAGGAGTGTCAGGCTACACATTTTTTTTTATATGTTCATAGTTGAACGGAAAGTATTTGATATTCTAGGTACCCATTTTAAGATAAAACATGGAAGTAGATTAAAATCCTAAATTATCACTTAAGAAATAAAGGAATTTATCTCATTCATTAGACAAGCTAAAAAAATTTAAGGATTTATTTGCTCAAATATATATTTGTTTTAACCTAAGCCTATAACCACTTTTCCTAGGCGAAAACTTTGTTAGACAATGGTTAAAAAAAGAGGTTTCAAGGTATACAACTCTATGAAAATAAATTTTAATGCTGCATAAGGCAATGTGATTCAATTTTATTAATCAAAATGTGAACAAAAGGGTATTTATGAACAATTTTCAACCAGTGCTATTTCAAAAAAATAGAAACAAAATCTACAATTGATTTTCACTACCATGCATTCTCTAGTTCACTTGGAGCAATCTAATCTAGACTACTCTTAAAAGCACATCCACAACTGATATTATTGATTTCATGCTTCGGATATTAGATGAATTGATAATATATATTGGTCTTGGTAAATTGTTCCAATGTCATATAAATAGAATACAACACTATCATCATAACATGAATATAATAAATATGGTCAATAGGATTTCACAAACGAAATACAAAATTTAAAATCCTTATAGTACAATATCTTTGCTTCTAACTAAGTGCATATTACAAACATGAAATGTTATTTTCCAAACATAATTTGTCCTCCCATTATTTATGTAGACACCAAAACAACACCAATATGATCATGTGGATACAAGCACTGACCGAATTGGCATACATAGCCCCTAGGGCAGCCCCTAGAGGTTAAACAATGGTCCTAACCACTCCCAAAGTAGTTTTGGAAGGTCAGAGGTCAATTTGGCACCTTTCAAGCACCCTGCTCCTTACTCGTTCCACCCTGGGGTGAATAGAATGCTATTCGCCCCACCCCGGGATGATTAGCAGCAATCGCTCCAGGGTGGGGCGAATAGCAGGTTTGATGGGCAAAAGGTCAAACCTTGACAAATGGTAGCTCAGATCCACCACTCAACTCCACCTTCAATGCATGGGAGTGTGAGTGAGCATTTTTGAGCTCAAAGAGGCAGTCATAGAGGCAGTCATGGAGCCCTTAATCAGGGAGGAATCTTCTCTCCCCTGGGAAGGCATGATGGCCAAGTGGCGCCCATGCATGCACATTCAAAGCAGACCTTCAGGTCTATAAAATGGTGAGTCTTCTCACCCCAAAAAGAGGATAGAGCAGGAGCATTTGGAGCAATGGAGTGCTGCCGAATTACATCCTCACCCCTCACTTGTGCTTCTTACATCCTTGATCTCTCTTTTGGAAGGGAGGTTATTGGGTGAACATTGGAAGCGCAATCCGGACCCAAAACCCAAACATTTGGCCACAATACCCCACCCAATTTTTTGACACAACCCCCTAGGAGGTTTTGGACCCATCCCAAGTGGATTGGTGTCGAAACCAAGCCCCAAACGGTGGGCGTCCTGCCCCTGGGCGCCCCTGCACTACTGTAGTCCTAATCGCCCCACCCCGGAGTGATTAGAAATTTGTAGCATATTTCTTCACTATTTATTTTGCATCTTATTTTATGTCATTCATATATGCTTCCATTCAAATTTCATGCCATTCTGATGAGTTTTGACTATGTTTTCATTATTTTTCGCTTTCACTAACATACAAGGAGCATCTTCGGATACAGGGTGATCAGGGCTGAATCTACAAAATCCGACCTTTTGGGTCATCTCAAAATGCCCTATTTTACCTAACCCCAACTTTGTAAGTGTTTTGGAGGCCTCTAGATGGGACATTTAGGAGGTTTCTTTTTGACATTTTATGACAGTCCTAATCGTCCCACCTCAGAGCGATTAGAAATCTACAATATATTTCTCGACTATTCCTTTTGTAGTGTGTTCATGATGGTGTTTGCATGCTTCTATCCAAATTTCATCTTATTCTAACATGTTTTGATTACCATTTTAATTATTTCATGCATGCATTAACCGGAGGCCTTGGGGATTGCATGTTTCCCTCCATCCGTAGGTGCTATTAATCATTTGCTATTTCTCTGAATATAGGATCTCGACACCAGAGGGGTAGCAAGGAACTACAGATGCATTCATGCAAGCGGTGGTGATGTTTGGCCCACCCATTTCAAATGTGGGCACGCGGAAGATCCCGAAGGGAAGCGTACCATCCGTGGTGTAACAAAACTATATCTAACGCTCCTAGCCCCTAAAAAGGAAGGAGACGTATTGTAACCTGATCTCAAAGAAAAATTAATAAAAAAAGGGCTGCACTTTACATTTTCTTTATATCTCATTTCAGTTCATTTGTTTTCCCTTTTCATGCACTTTAGTCCTTTCTTCATTCGTAGGACTTAGCATTTCATATGCTTTTGTTTGCATCACACCCGGTATGCCATTGCTTCCGTATCCTAGTGCTTTCAGTGGCGATCATGGTGGGACCCTATCCCCTAATTTTGGGATCAAAATTTTGATCAAAATTTTGTGTTTTTGCTTGCAGGTGTTAATCCTTCAAGCGCTGGACTGCTGCTCGTGCCACCCTATGACGAATACAGACTGGAATTCGTGCCACCCAAGGATGAATAAGGCATTCATCCCACCCTATGATGAATACAGATCTGCTATTCATCCCACCCTAGGATGATTAGCTCTCTATGCATTTTTTGAGCAGAAACTCAGAGGCATCCGGTTTGGGCAGAGAAGAGGTAGGTTTTCTGAACATCCTCTATAATTTTCTATCTCTATTTCTATGATTTTTCTATTTTCTTTGCTTGCATAGAAAATTTTACTACATGTTTTCTTTCTTTGCACAAGTAAAAATAACCACACACACCACGTGATAATATAAACATCAAGGAGTTGGTCGTAAAACCCCAACACTTGATCAAGACCAACGATGGATTTCATCACCACCTTGGCTTGAATTTTTGCATACATAACCCCGATCGCTACTATTGCTAGACGTAAATCCTGATGAAAGCTGACCAAGTGTAGCTGGGGTGATTCCCAATGCATGAGGATAAGTCTTCTATGGTAGGTGTCAAAAATAGGGTGATTCCCCTTTCGTACCGCCTATGTTCCATGTACTGTTATGCTCTCGTGTACCAATAGTTTCCCTCACGTAAGGGCGGGTATATTGAGAGGTTCGGTATAATGGCCTGGAAGTGGTATATTGAAGGGGCAACCATTTTGGGAGATATAAGAGCCCTCATATTGCATATACAACAAAATTTTCTTTACAAGGTTTTCAAAACAAAAATCAAAACACACTAAACCAGATCTAGGGCACACCTTTAATCTATAAACGAGATAATCATTGCTTTGATTGTGTGGTCCCCTTTTGTTTAGTGTAGCATAAAAAATTGTAAAGAAGATAAAAACCTACATATCTTGTAGAGAGACACCACCATGGTGTACACCCGTAGCCAAGCCCAATCATGGGCAGAAGCTACGAAAAGTGTACAAGGGGGCACAAGTCACCTCCGCTATAGCCCCAAGGACTTGGTCATACCACCTTGGTGGCTTCGACCCACAAAATAGTCCACATCATACCATGATGGAATGGGACTATAGAGGCACCCCTTCGAGGGGCACGCCCATGCAACATAGACCCTTTCAGGAGGAGTCCATACACGTGGCACTCAACATAGATGGGAGGGCTCCCTTAGACACTCGTTATGAGTGGCCACCGCATGATGAAGTGCTAGAACAACATAGGGTCCATAAGGAGGGGCCACATGATTACATCATCCCTCCTCTACCCCTTATTACTGTTAGAAACAATAGGCCAAATCTAGAGCGCAAGGCTCTTCAGACAGGGTGAGCCAACTCTGCCCGCCCCTTTCACATATACGAAAGGGAGCATGAGGAAAACCACTACATTCCTCAAGAGCAATACACAATGCAGGAACAATGCGCTTCCACACCTGCTATTTATCAGGATCACCTACTGAGGCCAGAGCCTCGGGTGAATGCCGCTAACCTCGATAGAGGGAAGTGACCTATAGAGATCTCGGATCACCATGACCGAGATAGATGTGTAGGGGAGGCATCTAGGCCTCCTAGACTCAAGACGGTGGAACAAATTGACTTGGCATTTGCCAAACATGCCACCCACCAAGCGCAAATCATGCAGCTTGAGCAAGACCAACAATAGTTAGAGCACCTGTATCACCTTAGCAAAGAGCGCATTCAGCGTCAGACAGATGAGTTGCTCTAGAACACTATGCCTGAGAGGGTCCCAACCCCTCGCATGCATAGGACAGAGTTGTATGAGAGGCACAACCCCTTGGTGTGAGATAGGTCTCCATGACCTTATCAAGTGTTGCCTCCAAGACCTCCTAGACCTGAGCGGGAGACCACCCCTAGAGCCAATGATGGGCACCCTCCGCGGGCACCCACCCATGTTTATAGGTCATGCCCAAGAACTCCTCAAGAAGCCTATGAGGAATTTGAGCAAGAAGAAGAGTGGGCTGAAATGCCCTACCAAGGTAGGGGGCGCTACCCGGTTGCCCCTCCATAGGCCTCAAGTTCCCCGTAATTCACAATGGGAACAAACCAAGGAGGAAGAGATCAAATATTTCGATGCATACAAAGCGTTGCTAGAGTGCTTAGAGTCTATGGAGACCAAGACTTATGGGCCCCAAAAGCCCACTTTATGCCAGCTCCGTAGTCACCTGGTGCATCCTTCAGTATCGGCACCCCCATACCCTGAACACTTCAAAATGCCTCAATTGGCAATCTTTAGAGGGGATGAGGATGCCCAAGAGCACGTGACAAGATTCCTAAGCCAATGCTTTGGCATTCAAGACAATGATGCTTTGCTTCTAAGAACATTTATAACCATGTTCATAGGCCCTGCCTCGGATTGGTTTACCCAGTTGCCGAAGCATAGCATCAACAACCTGGACCAGCTAGTGGATGCATTCCTTGAACGTTTTGCCTTCAACACCAAGAAGAAGGCATCATTAAGTGACCTAGCTAGCCTCAGACAGTATGAGGAGGAGACCATGGTGGCCTATGGAAATCGGTGGAGAACGTTGCTTTCAAAGCTTCCTTACCTCCCTCCCATGGCCGATCTGACCCAAATGTTCTCGAAAAGTTGCCTAAGATCGATCTCCATGCTATTGCAGCTACAGCAATATGCCACTCTCGAGGAAGCTCTGGTGCAAGCCAGAATCATTGAGGAGATCAAGATACAGGATGGCGAGATTGCCAAGCCATGCAAGAAAGAGTGGCCCAAAAATGCCAAAACTGGGTCAATGCAACCAAAACCCACTATGGTCAATCAGGTTGCCATAAACATACCAAAGCCTGCACAGATGACACAACCCCCAAAGGCTAATTATCAGGTAGTTCCTCTTGACAGCTATGAGAAGGAAAATCATAGGCAAGAGAAAAATTAGTAGCATCACCCTAGGCGACAATTCACACCCTTCACAGAATCTAAAGACTCCTTGTTTGACCGTTTGTCCATGGAAAACTTGATAAACCTACCAGAAAGTCGACCCGTAGACCCCAACGCGCCAAAACCCAAGGGCTATAGGGAAGACTTGTACTGTAGATTTCACCGACAGAAAGGACATGACCTTTACGCATGTTGGAAGTTCAAAAGCTTAGTGCAAGACCTAATAGACAACAAAATGCTAGCGATGGATAATCCCGTAGCACCAAACAACCAACAGATGGAGGTCTTCAAAGACCCCCTACCTACCCATGATGCATAGGCAAAGACTCTTCAAGTCAATGAGGTGACACAAAACTGCCCCATGCAGGGGTATGTAGGGATGATAAGCATAGTGACACGAAACAAGAGGTATCCAAGCACAGCTGCCCCCACTGCAGCTACAGGAGAGGTTCCATCAATGTCACAACCTCAACAACACCCTACGCAACCTCCTCCACCTAGACCAGTGGCCATGATTCAGACTAAACTTACCCAAAGTTTAAGGACCACGTCGGCTAGGCTCTCCATCTATGAGCTCATCCAACAATCATCGCCCCATCGAGAGGCTCTAATGGAGATACTCAAAGCCATCGAGCTACAGCCCCATGAAGAAAACTCTTTCAACAACTTTGTGGGACATGTAAAATGATGTACAAAACCAGTCATCACCTTTAGAGAAGATGAACTAAAATCGGTGACTGGTGATATGGTGGATCCACCCCTGCACGTCATTGCATGGGTCAACGGGATTCCATTTAAGAGGGTGTTGGTGGACACTGGCTCGTCCAACAATATAATCACAACAATGGCATTGAAACACCTCAAGTTGCTAGCATCTCACATTGTGGCCTCCACCTATACTCTTCGAGCATTCAATGACGCGATATGCTCGATGGTTGGCACAATTGTCCTGCCCATCCAAGTGGGACAAAAGACTATTCCTACATTGTGCCACATCCTAGAAGGTGAGATGGCCTACAACATCTTGTTGGGCCGGCCTTGGATCAGGGACATGAAGTGTGTCCCTTCGATAGCCCATCAATGCCTAAAGTACACATACGAAGGGCAAGTGCATGTAGTCCCGATAGACTTAGAGCCCTTCAAGTATTGCAATGCGGTGCAGCTGATGCCACAATCGACCCTTCCATCGACACATTTGGACTTTCAGTTGAATCCATCCAAATAGGGTCCGATTCTGCATACATCCCCATTGTTAAGTCCCTCAAATCCCCAATTGGGTCCATCTTCATCATCTGGTCCTTCACCAACGATGCCACCTACGATGGCCACACCGAAGGACAATGGGAAGAAACCCCTGGAAGAGGCACCACCATTGGTCTCAACCATCTCTACCGAAGAGGTGCCTAGCCGAATGGAAGTCGAGATGCCTAGTTCACCCGACATGGAGTGGACCCAAGAAGAACTCCCATTCCCTCCCCCTCAACCACCAATGATCACCATTGAGATGGCCAATACGGGCCTGGGGAGTATCTAGTGCGGAACATTGTAGCAACACCCACGCTTGAGTCCATGCAGGACATGGGGAGACCTCGCCTCCCCATCGACACTATTGTCCCTTTGGGCTACCCACCAAATCAGACAAATTTTGTATATGGGGGCCTCGACAATGGCATTGAACCTTACCTGCAAGAGGAAGAGGATGAAGAGCCCTTTGCTGAGAATGTCAACTATCTGTCCAACCCAGAATTCGCTTTGAAATACCTTGGCCAATGTAATTGGCATGGATATGGGTTAGGCAGATATGAACAAGGGGTGCGCATTCTTTGTCAACCAAGATATCAGATGTCGTACGACAAATCAGGAGTAGGGTTCAACCACCCTCTGCCCCTTGACATCTTGGTAGAGAACATGCAAGGCCTAGGGCTAGGCAACAAGGATGGGTTGGCACAAGATCCATATGCCAATCCTAACACAACATACACATTGGGGGATTATCTCCCATTGTTAACAACCAACCTTGTGGGCCTCAACAATTCCTCCCCTTTGATCGAGAAAGGGGAAAGTTCAAGAACTTGCCTCCAAGAGGGATATAGACAAGGCCAAGAAGGATCTTCAGAAGATGAGTCAGAGTATGAGGTAGCACCTTGGGACCCTTTCGAGTCTGATAGCAATCACTCGCAAGTGATGCCCATAGATGACTATCAAGAGAACTTCATGGCAATGTTCCCCTTCAATGCTCCAATCGAGCAAATGCCACCTCAAGAGAATCAGGTCCTCCCGTAGAGAGCGGAACAACCCCGATGGGACCAAATTAACTTGCTCGAGCAGAACGAGCCTCACATGCCACAAATAGTTGTCAGAGCCAATGAAGGCCTATGGATCTCTGATAGCGATTATGAAGATGAGACTGAGATGGCATATCTCAACCACATGCGGTAGCAACAATGAGAATACCCCATGGACATTGATGATATGTTTGAATAGCTAAACATGGGGCCAAGGCATAGGTGGCACCTAAACCAAGCATAGTTGGACCAAGTGCTGCACCCGCCACTTCAGGCATACAGAGAGCACCTTCCGCCTAGAGACCCTATAGAGCCATCAGTGCCAAGGGTAGACCCTATCCTTTTATCTACACATAGGGCCGATCCATTTGTGCCAATACCCATAGAGCCAGATCTGGAGCACAAATATCACCAAGGATGTCCGAGTCACCACCCGCATGGTAATGGAGACCAAATTCACTTCATCAACATGATCTCCATTGACTTAACCGCCCCCATCCGCAATCCAGTCGATCTAACATGACCATTGTATCTAAACCTAGATGCCATAGACTGGGATCATGCTAACTCGCCACCATCCCCATCAGAGTACTGGCCTTGCGGTGAGATGCTTCATTTCACCCTAAGACCAACTCAGGATATCTTCCATGCTGAAGAGGAACCCGACGTTCCAAACGTAGATCTAAATTCAGAAAATGATATCCACCTGATCCCAACTCCACACCAGTTGGAGGATGGGTCCCACATGTCAGTCGAAGAGATGACTGACGTAGACATCGGCTCTGATCCAATGAATCTGCAAATCATCAAGTTGGGGGTAAGTCTATCCCTCGAAGAGCAAGCCGATTACATTGCCCTTCTCAAAGAGAAGAAGGAGGTTTTTGCATGGTCCTACAAAGACATGCTAGGGCTAGACCCATAGCTAGTCATGCATAATCTAACGCTTGATCCGACAGTCAAGCCGATCAAGCAAAAACTATGTAAGATGCACCCAACAGTAGCCTTAATGGTCAAATATGAGCTACAAAAGCTATTGGATGCATAGTTTGTCATCTACATGGATTACCCACCATGGCTGTCCAACATGGTACCCATCAAGAAGCTAGATGGGAGGATTCGCATATGCACCGATTTTTGAGATCTAAACAAAGCGAGTCCCAAGGATGATTTCCCCTTGCCTAGCATCGATGCATTGGTAGATGCTACAGTAGGCCATGAAATGCTTTCCCTCATGGATGGTTTCTTGAGATACAATCAGATTCGTATCAATCTCGATGATCAACTCAAAATGGCGTTCACAATGCCTTGGGGGACATTTTGTTATAAGGTCATGCCCTTTGGCCTTAAAAATGCTGGTGCCACCTACCAACGCGCTATGACATACATCTTCCATGATCACATGCATAAAACTTTGGAAGATTATATGGATGATTTGTTGGCCAAATCTCTTTTGCGCCCAGATCATCTCGATGACTTAAGCAAGATCCTTGATCGCCTCATCGAACACAAAGTCAGACTAAACCCCAAGAAGTGCGTATTTGGCATCACATCTGGAAAACTCTTGGGTTTCATAGTCTCAAAATGAGGCATCGAGGTAGATCCAAATAAAGTCAAGGCAATCCTTGAAATGCTTCCCCCAACCACCATCAAGCAGCTCAGAAGCTTGCAGGGAAAGGTCACGTCAATCAAGCGCTTCATAGCGCAATTATCTGACAAGTGCCGACCCATGAATAAATTATTACACAAGGGGGTAGCATTTCACTGGGATGACGAGTGCCAGTCAGCCTTCGATGACATTAAACAATACTTGGCTTCACCACCAGTATTGGCACCACCTAGACCAGGAGTGTCATTCTATTTATACATCTCAGCTACTGAGGTGGCACTGGGCGCCATGCTAGCCCAGAAAAATGAACTACATAAAGAACAGGCTACTTACTATCTTAGCCGCACCCTGGTCAGTTATGAACTTAACTATGCATACATCGAGAAGCTATGCTTAGCAGTGGTATTTGCCACCAAAAAGCTATGCCACTACATGTTGAGCAATACGACGTATGTTGTGTCTAAGGAGAATCCATTGTGATACATGATGAGTCATACTTATCATAGTAGCCGCACGATGAAATGGATCATGTTGTTGATGGAGTTTGACATCGAATTCATTGGATAGAAGTCCATCAAAGGTCAAGTCATCGCCGATCAACTAGCAGAGGCTCCTCTCGAAGATGATCAGCCTCTGACCATAGAGCTACCCGATGATGGGGTCTTCCATGTCTCAGAATCGCCAGATTTTGATGAGCCTGAGTCACAAGCCGACATAACCCTATTTTTTGATGGTTCTAAATGTGAGCAAGGGGGTGGCATGAGAATCATATTCTTCACACCGCAAGGGGCTCCAATGCCTCTATCATTTAAACTTGATTTCCCATGCACCAATAACAATGTCGAATACGAAGCCTTGCTCATAGGTCTTCGAGACAACAATCACCATGAACATCAAATGCTTGAACATCTTTGGTGATTCGCTGTTAATCGTCAACCAAGTGAAAGGGGTATTCCAATGTAAATGCCCAGTTCTACAGGCATACAAAGCCCTTGTGGATAAATTCCTGGAAAATCTTGAATGGTACGACATCGAGGCACTCCCTCGATCATCGAATCATTTTGTGGACACTATGGCCTCCTTGGGGTCACTAATCCCGCAAGACCCTTCTGGTGAGATGACAACCATTCAAGTCAAAACATTATCGCAATCCATGATGGAGCGTGCAAGCTCTGACATAACGCCAGGAATCCACCTGATCCAGATTGAACCATCTCAGGATAGGTTCGCTCGAATCCATGATAGCCTGAATCATGCCAACTAGGGGTCCTTGTTCTCCCCTATTCCCCTTGATAGCAACACAACGCTATTTTTACAAGTTCGTTCCCGCTCAGATTTTGCTAGGGATGAACTTCAAGAGGGATTGGCAGTTCATACCATCGAGGTTTCTGATCAGCAGGATTGGTACACACCCATAAGAGACTACCTCAAGCTAGGTAACCTCCCACTTGGATTGATGCATACCGTAAAAAGATCATTCAAATAGAAAGTGGCAAAACATGTCTTGCTAGGAGACATTTTGTACCATCGAAGCTACGAAGGGATCCTCCTCCATTGCTTGGACCAGCAGGAGTCCACTTGGGCGATCACCCAAGCGCACGATGGTACATGCGGTGGCCACTTCAGCGGTATGGCCATCGCAAAGTGCATCCTTCGCATGGGCTATTATTGGCCATATTTAGAGCGAGATTGTTGCACGTATGTAAGGAAGTGCATGAAATGTCAACACCATGCTAATTTGACACATGTACCTTCTCAGGCCTTGCAGCCGATCCAATCGGCTTGGCCATTTTTGTAGTGGGGCTTAGATCTAATCGGAAAGATCTCCCCTGCATCGTCAGGTCATCACACGTTTATCATAACGGCCATAGAGTACTTCACCAAGTGGGTGGAAGCAATTTCGCTTACCTCTATGACTGGGACCCGCATTGCGGAGTTTATTTTACATAACATCATATGTCATTTTGGTATTCCATCCAAGATCATCTCGGATAATGGGACGTCATTTAAGAACAAATACGTGCATGCTTTAACAACAAAGTACAAAATTTAGCATAGTTTTTCGACACCTTATTATCCGCAGGCAAATGGGCAAGCAGAGGCGTCAAACAAAATGCTAGTTGCCATCCTTAAAAATATGGTCACAGATAGTCATAAGGATTGGCACATTCAAATCCCACTTGCTCTATGGGCTTATCGCACTAGCATTCGGATGCCCACTGGGGCAACTCCATTTTTGCTGGTGTATGGCTCCGAGGCAGTCATGCCTCTCGAGTTGGAAATACCTTCCCTATGCATATCAATGCAAGAGTTCATCGATGATGACACTGCACGGTAGGCCCGGTTAGACCAGCTTACGTTGCTCGATGAATGATGCATCAATGCTCTCGAGCATTTACGTATCTATCAAGAGCGACTTAAGAAAGCATACAACATGAAAGTTCACCTGAGGGACTTTCAGGTTGGTGACTTGGTCTTAAAAGAGAACCAACAAAATTCTAACTTGCCACCCCATCTAAGGGACAAGTTCATGGCAAACTTGGTTAGGTCCTTATGTAATTGATAGTAAAATAGGACCTGGAACATACCGGCTAGCCTCTCTTGAAGGAATCAAGGAACTAGAACCCTTGAACATCAGTCATTTGAGGCCATTCCACATTTAAAAGAGCCATAGCCCACCCCAAAAAGCTCCAAGGATTCTCAACAATCACTTGGTCAAACCCCAAAAATGCCCCAAAGGTACCCATAATCCCTTTGGTCAAACCAAAAGCTCCAAGGATTCCCACAAATCACTTGGTCAACCCCAAAATCCCCAAAGGTATCCATAAACCCTTTGGTCAAACCAAAAGCTCCAAGGATTCCCACAATCGCTTGGTCAACCCAAAATGCCCCAAAGGTATCCATAAACCCTTTGGTCAAACCAAAAGCTCCAAGGGTTCCCACAATCGCTTGGTCAAAAACAAATATTCAAAAACAACAAAAACAAAAGATAATAAAAAATAACAAAAAAATTGCATCTCACTTCCATGCATACTCTTAAAAATCAAAACACAAAAAAAATAAACTGCATTAGGCATCGCAAACATACATTGCATATTTGTTGGTCATACATGTCACAATGCACCATAGACTGTAATTACTCAAGCAATTCCATCATTTTCCACATTCAATCCATTTTGTAAAAACATCCATCAAAAATAACGCCCTTCACATTTTTACCATATCATAATCAGTTGTCTGCTAATGTCTTTAGGGTTTTTCATCATTCAACTATCTTTAGATTTCTAGTCAAAAGTTGTACAAAGTCAGATAGATTTTTACAAAGGTAGAGTTTTACTTGGATCACACCTTGTTACATCGCATCCCAACACAAGCTTAAAACACATAAAAATTCCCAAGTTGTGTGAATGAAAGATGAAACCTACAAAGTGGTCTAGGGTACCATAGGTGAAAGGTTATCCTGCTCATCCCCCTGTGTGAATGGTTCAAGAATGCTGAGAATTGACAAAAGGACAAGCTCTTCCCTATCCAATTCCCCATAATAAATAGTGGTTTTCACCACTATCAAAAAATCCAAACACCTTTGATCCCCAAAGTCATAAGGATTCATACTACACGCCAAGGAATCATCCCCAAGCAATCCAAAATCCCACTATCAAAAATCCCAAACACCTTTGATCCCCAAAGTCGTAAGGATTCGTACTACATGCCCCTGACAAGGATGGGTAGTCATCCCCAAGGCCTAAAAGATCAATGCCATTCCATAATAAGATTCCCAACCACCTTTGATTCCCAAAGTCGTAAGGATTCGTACTACACGTCCCTGAAAAGGATGGGTAGTCATCCCCAAGGCCAAAAGGATCAATGCCATTCACAAGCCAAAAACCTACGAGCTCAACTTTGAAATAATAATAACAATGGTTATCACCACTACTCAAACCCCTTGCTCAAGAAAAAAAAAAAAGAGAAAAATAAACAGTGATTTTCATCACTATGTATGAGAGCAAGTATCCCAACAAGTTGAGCAACCGAAAGACGCCTGAGCTTGAATCCTTAGAATTCTCAGCATTTGAAAAACCATTTAGGTGATCCTCATTACGGGTTTGGTGGATAGCCTACCTGGCAATGGCGGTATCCTAAATGCATGATGATATGTCTATCACATTAGCTTTGCATGTGTGTAGACCAATGTTTGCATGTGGATGAGCTAGCTTATGGTATCCTAGATTGCCCCATGGATTAATCTTACTAAATACAACAAAGGAGTTAGTGGAGCTAATTAGGTGATCCTCAATACAGGTTTGGTTGACAGCCTATCTGGCACTAGCGGTATCCTGATGAATACCACATAAACGAACTCAATCGCACACACAAGGATGTGAAATAACTTGGTCAAACTCAAGTCTGATTCATACCTTGTTCAAAAGTCTTGTGAGATAAATGTACAATCTTGATTAGTTAGTTAAAACATCTGAGTCTCCAGAAAACCTTAACTACATTCTAAAAAAAATATTGTACATTCCATTACTTACATCACCATCAAAAAATACAAACAAAAAAAATATCACATGCAAAGTCATTCCACAAAGCAATCACATAGTACAGAAAGCCAGTAAATCCTGTACAGTCTATGGTGCCACCACCAAGATACCAACAAATCATTTCATCCATTCCATATGCATACATCATATAATTAGAAACATCACATTCATAATAACACATGCATACATCAACATAAATAAATGTGCATAAAATAAACAATAAATCATAACAAGTGTATAATCAAAAAGAAAGTCATGTATATATCATCAAAAATGCCCTCAGGCTACAATAAAACGGTCCTCTGACCTCACAAAAAATCAAAAACTCAAAAACCCCAAGCCTAGGGAGTCGGCCACCATGATCACGTAGGATCGGTGCGACTGGAACTACCCCCAATGGTGTGGGTCCTATGGGACCTCTCAGGGCGGCTGCTGCCAGCCCTTGCATCATGCCCACTAGCGCTACCCTCACCCACCCACCTGCGATGAGAGGAAGCAGACTGCTCAGTCTCACTATCTCTCATTCGGCATGAAGATCCACCTCCAGTGAGCTCAGGTAACTATCCACCAAGGTGGATAATCTCGACCTCCAACTCCACCCAAAACTGACCCCACTCCACATCCTGTGGTATGCAGCCAATGCTTCATCCCGCTATGCCAACTGAGCCCGTAGGCAATCCCTCTCGCATTGTGCTCCTCATCCCATCTCCGTAGTAGCTCCTCCAATCATGCTATCTCAGCATGAAACCTAGCCTCCATATCCCCTGGAACTACCTAAGGCATGGGCATCTCTCGAGATGGCATGCTGCTCCGACACCCACTACTCCAGGACGTCCTATGTATCCGGCTACTAAACCCCTAGGTCATCCCTAGTCAAGTCATCAACCTCCACCATATCCGCATCATCGAGCGGAGCCCCCCAACCCTCCCTCGATGCCTCCACAACCCCACCACCTACTACTGCTACATCCGGACCTCCTAGAGGCCCCTCACCCCACCATCGCGCATCATCCACCACTGGTCATACTCTATAGTCACCCCGACATTGTCCACATCAGGGACATCAATCACTACATCCGACTCCTCACCCAATGGCTCAATGATCGGCCAGGCCAGAGTCCTCTCATCACCCCGACATCGATAGATCAAGGGCTCACCAAGAAATCCCTGGTGCACCCCAAACTATCGAGTCACCCGGACATACGAGAAGTACTCCTGCTCGGTCCCATGTCGCCCGATCAGCCACCTCCCCCTACGTGCCCACCGAAGCCACTCCCCAGCCTCAGGCCAGGCTGGACAGTCCCGGTATGGCCGCCAGAACACCTCCCCTAGAGCAAGACGTGAGAAGGCATCAGCATAGTGCCCCACGACACCTGCCCACCACCGACTCTGCCCCTGCTCCTCGGACCTCCACCATAGGGCAGCATAGCCAATATCCCTATCCACCATCTCTCCTCGAGTGGTCCAAGGCAACCCCTACGGCCACTCCATAGCTATGTGCTGCCATCCCCAACACTGCAATAGGTAGCTGCACCCAATCCCCTTTCGCCTCCGATAGCGGACCTCGTACAACTCATCATATAACTATGCTAGTAGCGTCTGACCCCACCTCATAATCAGTGGTGCTACCATCGGACACTCCACCAGTCTGAACACTACCTCAAGCAAGTTCCAAGGGAACCTCACACTTGAGGAGTCGAGAAGTAGCATGTTGGAGATGAGGGTCATAAGCAATGTATGCCTCACCCCCAACACGCCCTTCTCAAACCACCACCGCACCAGAATCCCACCAATCAGGCAGTCCCCTTCTGCCCTCTCCACCGCCCCATCCACCCCCATCTCCGTCGCATGCCCAAAGCACCATGTTAGCACCACCATCCGCTGATCCCGAGGAGTCATCCGAATGGGCAGCCCATCTATCAAAATCCATAGAATTCGATAAACGTCCTCCAAAGTCACTATCATCTCCCCTATTGGGAGATGAAAGGTGTTGGTGTGGGGATCCCACAAATTGATCAAGGTAGTCAGATATGCCCGATCCCCCACCACAAGCTCTAACCGAGTCACCTACTTGAGCCCAAGGGCATCAAGCCAATCCTAGTCCACCATAGTCAACGCATCCCATGCATCAAAAAATACCATCGACTGACGGTACCGACTCTTCACCACCTGCAAAACAAAACAACACAAAAACATTAAAACATGACAACAAAAAAAACTGTACAACACTAAAACAAATATACAACAATGTATACAAATTGTACAACAAAAACATTTAATAAACTATACAACAACATTAACAAAATGTACAATACAAACATTCAAAAAAAATCAATAAACAACACAAAATAAAAACAAATTTTTAACCTAGGGTTTTTAACTCTAGTTTAAACTAAAAACAAAAAACAAAATAACAACAAATTTTTAACCTAGGGTTTTTAACTCTAGTTTAAACTAAAAACAAAAAACAAAATAAAAAAAAATTTTAACCTAGGGTTTTTAACCTTAGTTTAAACTAAAAAACAAAAAACAAATAAAACAAAATTTTTAACCTAGGTTTTTTAACTCTAGTTTAAACTAAAAAACAAAATTTTTAACCTAGGGTTTTTAACTCTAGTTTAAACTAAAAAAAAAAAAAAAAACAATTTTTTAAAACTAGGGTTTTGATCTTAGTTTAAACAACCACACAAAATACAAATACAAAACAATTAAACTAGGGTTTTGATCTTAGTTTAAACGAAAAAATGAAATACAAAATAAATTAATTACGATTTTGAACTGTAAAATAAAAACAAACAAAATAAAGAGAAGGAGCACCTACCGGTCTTGCCTCAGCTCCGCCACTCGAAGATCCAGTCCGTGCACTCATGGTATCCATGAAATCTCGACAGCTCTCCGCTACGCAGACTCGAACTCCTCCTCACAACTCCAAATCGCTAGAAAAACAAATTGCAAATGAGCCCAAAACCTAGTTTTGGCCCTTATATAGGCTCTTAGGCCTGTAATCGTTCCACCCTGGGATGAGCGCTCTAGTTAGCGCTCGTCCCACCCTGGGATGATTACAAAATTGGTATTCATCCCACCCTGGGATGATTACAGAGCAAGAAAATAAAAAACAACCAAAACTGCATCCAAAATGCACCAAAAACAATAATAAAATTCGAACAAAGGCACCTTTGCGCCTGCACTTCAAGGCATCCAAAACCCAAGTTGGGGTCACAAATCCTCACTATCCTACTCCCTAAGAAGGCTACCATTCAATAAAAGGGGGTCCCCACCAAGCCAGACCACTCCACGGGAGGACGAATTTTCGACAATTTCATCCCCAAAAGGCATCACAAAAGGGTCAAAACCCACCCAAAAATAGCAATAAAATTGTCGAACAAAGGCGCCTTTGTGCCTGAAATTCTTGGCATACAAAACCGATGTCGGGGCCACAAATTATCAATATCCTACTCCCTAAGAAGGCTACCATAGCCGGACCGCTCCATGGGAGGATGAATTTTTGACAATTTCATCCCCAAAAAGCATCACAAAAAGGGTTAAAACCCACCAAAAATAGGTCCGATTGTTGGGAAACTGCATAAGCATTCAATGGAAAACAACTGAAGGCACCCTTACAAAAGTCATCTTGGGTCAAGTGACTCATCGCTTTTCTCATTTCGGTCATTCCCTCATCGATTCATCGCTTGAGGGGGTAGTCACACTTAGTCACCAATCAACAAATACACACCCAATCAAGGAAATGGCATGCATTCAAAGAATCATTGACAAAGACAATCACGCTCCTGCTTGGGGCAGCAAACAAGCAATAATCACAAGCTGATCAAACACTTGGCATTCTAGAATCATGAACTCAAGGTTCCCATAGACAAAAGGTTGCGCCCTTTGCCTATTCATGACTGAACAATGTCCAAGATCAAGTAACACCTCACCGAAAAAGGTTAACACTTGAATTAAGCTCCTTAGCTCGTCAGAAGCAAGGATTCAAGAATGCGTGCCCTTTCCATACTTGGGGCATCAAAATTTGGTTAGGTTACCAAGAAACCCTAATCATTAAGTGCTTTGGTTATCTATTTTTGCTCAACACTGTGCCATGCACAATGCATCCCAAAAAGGGGCATCTGTAGACACCAAAACAACACCAATCTGATCATGTGGATACAAGCACTGACCGAATTGGCATACATAGCCCCTAGGGCAGCCCCTAGAGGTTAAACAGTGGTCCTAACCACTCCCAAAGTAGTTTTGGAAGGTCAGAGGTCAATTTGGCACCTTTCAAGCACCCTGCTCCTTACTCGTTCCACCCTGGGGTGAATAGAATGCTATTCGCCCCACCCTGGGACGATTAGCAGCAATCGCTCCAGGGTGGGGCGAATAGCAGGTTTGATGGGAAAAAGGTCAAACCTTGACAAATGGCAGCTCAGATCCGCCACTCAACTCCACCTTCAATGCATGGGAGTGCGAGTGAGCATTTTTGAGCTCAAAGAGGCAGTCATAGAGGCAATCATGGAGCCCTTAATTAGGGAGGAATCTTCTCTCCCTTGGGAAGGCATGATGGCCAAGTGGCGCCCCTGCATGCACATTCAAAGTAGACCTTCAGGTCTATAAAATGGTGAGTCTTCTCACCCCAAAAAGAGGATAGAGCAGGAGCATTTGGAGCAACGGAGTGCTGCCGAATTACATCCTCACCCCTCACTTGTGCTTCTTACATCCTTGATCTCTCTTTTGGAAGGGAGGTTATTGGGTGAACATTGGAAGCGCAATCCGGACCCAAAACCCAAACATTTGGCCACAATACCCCACCCAATTTTTTGACACAACCCCCTAGGAGGTTTTGGACCCATCCCAAGTGGATTGGTGTCGAAACCAAGCCCCAAACGGCGGGCGTCCCGCCCTCGGTGCCCCTCGCACTCATCGCAGTCCTAATCGCCCCACCCCGGAGTGATTAGAAATCTGTAGTATATTTCTTCACTATTTCTTTTGCATCTTATTTTATTTCATTCATATATGCTGCCATTCAAATTTCATGCCATTCTGATGAGTTTTGACTGTGTTTTCATTGTTTTTTGCTTTCACTAACATACAGGGAGCATCTTCGGATATAGGGCGATCGGGGCCGAATATGCAAAATCCGACCTTCTGGGTCATCTCAAAATGCCCTATTTTGCCTAACCCCAACTTTGTAGGTGTTTTGGAGGCCTCTGGATGGGACATTTAGGAGGTTGCTTTTTGACATTTTATGACAGTCCTAATCGTCCCACCCCGGAGCGATTAGAAATCTACAATAGATTTCTTGACTGTTCCTTTTGTAGTGTGTTCATGATGGTGTTTGCATGCTTCTATCCAAATTTCATCTTATTCTGACATGTTTTGATTACCATTTTAATTATTTCATGCATGCATTAACCGGAGGCCTTGGGGATTGCATGTTTCCCTCCATCCGTAGGTGCTATTAATCATTTGCTATTTCTTTGAACGTAGGATCTCGACACCGGAGGGGTAGCAAGGAACTACAGATGCATTCACGCAAGCGGCGATGACGTTTGGCCCGCCCATTTCAAATGTGGGCACGCGGAAGATCCCGAAGGGAAGCGTACCATCCGTGGTGTAACAAAACTATATCTAACGCTCCTAGCCCCTAAAAAGGAAGGAGACGTATTGTAACCTGATCTCAAAGAAAAATTAATAAAAATAAGGGCTGCACTTTACATTTGCTTTATATCTCATTTCAGTTCGTTTGTTTTCCCTTTTCATGCACTTTAGTCCTTTCTTCATTCGTAGGACTTAGCGTTTCATATGCTTTTGTTTGCATCGCACCCGGTACGCCATTGCTTCCGTATCCTAGTGCTTTCACTTTATAAAAGAATCATATATATATAGTTTTAACGACTGCGTTCAGCATATAAGTTTTCTTTTACATTTATATCCCCAACATGATACCCAACATCTCGCCATGCAAAGCTTATTGAGTATCTAGAAAAAAATATAATGTACAAGTAAGGTGTAGCAAAAACTATTTTTAGGTTTTCTAGAGCGCATGGACTCAGGAAATACTAGTTTATTACGTTACAAAACAAGGGCCTCCAGTTTGTACAGAGATGTGTTCTTTAAATTAGATGTTGCTTCCTAAAATTTGAGTGCATGTAATAATATATCCCTCTAATATTCAAGAAAGAAATTGCTTTATATTTTCAAGGAATTTTATAGGCTTTGAAACAAAGTTACTGGTGTTTCCAAGGGTCAGAGCTTCCAGAAATAAAATGACATGCAGCTAAAATTTATATATGCACACAATCATCCAACATGTAGTTCACACTGTAGTTCATTATTACATACAATTGGAGATTTTCTTTTTACCTTTTGATTTACATTTCTTTCCATAATTATTCATCCACAATACAAAATTTTCCATGAACTTAACAACCAAATATCTATGTTTTCATGATACTAATTTAACTAACAAAAATGTTACAAAGAGCCAACCTTACTAATGAAGACTAGTTCCCTTTTTCTCCTTATGAAAGTCCTCTCTTCTTCCGCTACTCTCTTTCTTCGTTCTAGAAGATGATGATGATAATAATCCTCCCAATTTTCCCATTTTTCCCATTTTAGAAGAAGTAACCTATTTTCATGCTTAACAATTGTTAATCATCTACCAGTCCTCTATTTTAAAGATTGCCATGTGGAATGCACAACATTTCCATGTTAAACAACCAATTTCTTATTATAATTTTATTGCATGCTATTTTCAAATTGCCTTGTTAATATATAGCAAGGTTGTTATTATCAAATATTTTTTATTTTTATTATTTAATTAATATTTTAGATTCTATTATTTTTATTTATTTTATTATTCATAATGAATATTATTTATTTATTTATTATTTTTTAATATATATATATATATATATTCAAGAATAAATAAATTCCAAAATAACACATACACAAGCATTCCTATTAATGCAACTACATGATATGCATCTATATGGACCGTTGGCTGATGCATTGCTAGTAGGGTTATTTGCCCCTATCAACGACGAATACTTCGTCGCTCATAATTTCCCTTGACTTACCTTACACCGGATAACCCTTTTTCCCACTGAGGAGATATATTTTATTTGAATTGTTCTTGTCAGTAATAGCACCTATTTCTGCATCCACAGATACATTAGTAGTGTCTCATACTTGTAGACGAATTAGGTATATAAGAAAGTAGATTTTGGAGGGTTATTACATACTCCCCTCCTAAGATTAAACATAGTCCTTGTGTTTTCATTGCCCTTTGAAACATAAAAAAAAATATTACCATGAATAATATAAAATCAATATAATACTACAACAAATTTACATGATAAAAAAAAACTTAATCATCATTTATCATTGAAATAACACACATGCACAAACAAAAAATATATATTATACTTTTGAAACCAAAACATGATTATACCTTTGTTCAAACAAAAATGAAAACTACAACATGATTATATCATTGTTCAAACAAAAATAAAAACTATATTTTCATTGTAGCCACATCCTCCCATGTGGCACTATTTTTAGAATACTGGTCCCATTGGACCTTATATTGATCAATATTTCACTTTATTAACTATTTTTTTCTATAACCAAGAATTTTAATTGGTTGCACCTCAATGTCGAGGGTATCTTCCATATGCAAATTATCAACATTCCAAACATGCGAGGGTTCAGATACATATTTCTTGAGAAGGGACACATGGAATGTATCATGGATTTTTGACAAATTGAGTGGTAATTCTAACTTGTAGGCTACTAGGTTTATTTTATCAATAATTTCAAAAGGTCCTACAAATATTAGACTAAGCTTAGAGTATTTGATAGAGCTTTTAGTTTATTTAACCCTTAGGAATACTCTGTCTCCCATAGATAATTCCCTTGGCATTCTTTTAAGATCCGCATAACTCTTTTGTCGGTCAAAAGCTTCTTTGAGCCTTTGATGAATTGCATTGAGTTGTTCTTCCATTTCTTACCATATTCAGCCCGATCTCACCCGATCCTCTGGATTACTCCATGATAATGGAATTCTGCACCTTCTCCCGTCCAGAGCCTCAAATGGAGCCATACCTAGGGAAGTATGGTAACTATTATTATAAGCAAATTCTACCAGAAAAAGGTAATCTTCCCATTTTTTTTGATGATCCATACAATAAATTTATAGCATATCCTCTAAGACTTGGTTTACTCTTTTAGTTTGTTCATATATCTCTGGATGATAAGCAGTGCTAATATTGAGTTTTGTTCCCCATGTTTGATGCAATGTCTGCCAAAGCTCAGATGTGAACCAAGAGTCGCTATTTGATATAATTATTTCAGGAAAGTCATGTGGCCATACCACTTCCCTGGAAAACTTGTGGGCTATCGTGGGAGCTCCATATTTAATATTTCAAGGTAGAAAATGTTCCACTTTAGACAAATTGTCAACCACCACTAGAATGGCATCATGCTCTAGATGTAGATGCTCCGCATTCACCTTTTGATATTCTAAACATCTAGCCACAAATCAGTGATATCCTTTTTCATTCTTGGTCAATAATAATATTTTCTCATATTTTCATACATCTTTACATAACCCGGATGAGCAGAATAAGGAGCACAATGTTCCTCCTTTAGTAACATATTTTGTATATCTTGATCATTTGGCACTACCATTTTGTTTTTAAAATACAATGTATCTTCCCAGATTCTAATTTTTTTTGCTTTATCAAAACCTTGCTGAATCAAATCCTGACATTTATGTAAATATTCATATTGAAGTTGAAGGTTTCTTATTTGTTCAATTATATCAAATTGACATTGTGACATAGCACTGATGTCTTATTCTACCCAAATCATCTCCTAATTTATTTTACTTACCCTTTATATAATCAATGCCAAAATCATATTCTACCAGAAATTCCATCCAACGCCTTTGCCTAGCATTGAGCATTGGTTGAGTAAAAATATATTTTAAACCTTGATGATCTGTTTTGAGTTCAAAAGGTTTACCAAGTACGTAATGATGCCATATTTTAAGAGAATGCACTATGACAACCATCTCTAAATCATGTGTGGCGTAGTTTAATTCATGTTTCTTAAGCTTTCATGACTCATAGAAGATAACACCCTCCTCTTGCATGAGGACCCCACCTAATCCTTCTATGGATGCATCAATAATTACTATGAATAGTTGTTTGGGATCTGATATTCTAAGAATAGGTGTTATTTTAAATTTTTCTTTAAAAGTTCTAAAAGCTTCTTCGCACCATGTTGTCCATGGAAAATATAACAACCGGATCAAGGTGCTCTCTCTTTCTTAATTCCCTCATTGCCTTCCTAAGGACTAGCTTCTGGTGCATTATATTTTTTATCATATCTATCCCTAAAATTTCTTCTATCTTGGCCACCTCAATTGTTTCGATTTCCTCTATTTCCTTGGTACCTATTCTTATTCTTGTCAAATATGTTTCTATTTCTATTACCACTATTCTTGCTCCAATTTCTGTCTCATTTTCTTGATCCAAAATTTTTATTTTTCTATGGATCTTCCCTTTCAGAGGATTTTTGGTGATAGGCCTTCTTGACCTTATAGTTATCCTCTTCCTACGAAGCCAAGTCATAGGCAACAGTTAGAGTAGCAGGCTTCAACATAAGGATCAGGTGTCCAATATTAGGGTGTAATACTAGGATAAATTTTAGATTTTTATTTCATTCTACTGCTCATATTTGAGCGGTTGTGCAAACCACTAATAGTACTCAATTACAGATATGCTACCTTGAGTTAACCTTGAGAATTCTACAAAAAATTTAAGGTAAAATTGTTGTGTTAGAAACCTATCTTTGAATGCTTACACAAATGTATCCTAATTGACATTTGGAACCTCCACATTGTGAGTTCTCTTATAGGTGTCCCACCAATCAACAACTACTCCAGTTAGATGAAAAACTACCCATAAAGCTTTTTATTTAGATGAGAGGGTTTTAATAGCAAAATACGCCTCCACAATATTCAACCATATCTCAGTTGCTTCTCCATCACATTTACCATAGAATTTGGCTATGTCAAGTCTTCGCAAATCTTTATCCAACTCATATCTTATTTGTTTTCTTTCAGGATTAACATATGTTTCTTCCTCAACTATTATTATTTCACTTTATTTAGATAAATTTTCTATTGTTTTCTATTGTTGAGAAATCATCTCTTGTTGTTGATCCAACTAAGCTTTTTACTGTTCCATGTGTTCTAACACTTGATTCTTTTGTTGATCCATGTGCTCAGCCATCTAAGCACTTTGTTTTTCCATTTGATATTTCTATTGGCTCATTTGGTCTTGCAATAATTGCACCATTTAGACCATTTTATATTCTTTTACAACTGATTATTTTTCCCCCCTCATTACTCGAGGACATTCTACGGCTTCCTCTATAGCCCCAATTCTCATAACCTTTTGAAATATCCTTTTAGGATTTTCGATTATCCCATCCTGCCAAACCACAACAAATCTCTTTGAAGAACTAGTTTTTTGTCTAGATGCCATTGCATGCTCAACAAAAAAAAGCCTTGTCAAATTTTTGGTTAAATATTTTTCAATATGATCTAAAAAATATATATATTGCCTAGGGTTTCACAACATTCACTCTAATACCAAATGTAACAACCCAAGTCCTACCCACTTGGTTGTCCTACATCAGTGATCATAGTGAGAAAAATTTTCAATCATTATCAAATTATTTAATTATATGAGCATGCTAAAAATCTTCAAGAGTGTCATTCTACTATGGTTGAAATACCCATGAGATCGAGATTGGCCAAATCTCGGTATAGTAGCCTCTATTGAACTTCACTCTCCACCTGAGATTCCAATTTCAGGTAAGGATTTCTCCTTTAGGGCCCATTTCATCTAAAGCTTGGACACGTAATTTCCTTGTATCTTACCAAGACATCAAGTCATGTAAGATTTAGTGTATGCATGCCTGAGCTAGATGAATATCCACCTATCTTGGAGTTTGTATAGGGTCTACTAATACCCTGGTAGTTACCCGATATTTTGTCTTGACAAACAAACACAATGTCCCATACCATCATGTTGTCGGTATTTCCATTATAAGTCAAGCACAAAATTCACCACTCAATACTAGGTTAACCTAGAAGTGATGCCTATTTCATCCTTTGTTACCTCATGTTCTGAAATTTCCCATCAAATGTATGGTTAGATCCTTGAATGATGATGATTGCCCTCCTGCAAGCACCATTAAATATTGACCCACAAGATTGTCCATCCCATAATCTTGAAAGAATGACAAGGTTGTCCTGCCCACAATCTTGAAATAATGACAAGGTTGTCCTGCTGACAACCTTAGGTTGCGAGTCAATATTGTCCTTCCTACAATCTTGGAACTTTTCCTGCCATTAGTTCACTTAGGGTATATAATTTTTATGGGTTTTATTAGTCACGAGGATTATTTATGTACTCTTTATCAATATAGCTAATAACAAAAAAAATAAATACCAATAATACTTATATAATATTATATGATAGACATTTACATTTCATTTTTTCCTAAGAGGAAATAATCAAACAAGCCTACTCTAAATAATTCGTAAAGTCAATAGTAAATCTAGATTAATATGAAATTTATATTATCTTAAGTTATTTATCAAAATGAATTTCCATTTATATATCATGATAATAAAGTAATTTGACAAGCCTTTTATTTTCTATAGACTAAGTTATAAAGTGCATAACTCGGGTTTATCGGCTCCTATCCTAACGATGTTCTATCTGAGATTTTCAAGTATATTTCAAAAAACATGATATTACAAGGCCACGTTCTCTTGTATGCACCTATGATGGGGGTACAAGAGGTTTTAATAACTAGTTTTATAATGAGTGTTTTCTAATCATATCAAAAAAATATAACTGAAATTACAACATTTGATACAACCAACACATAGAAATTAAAAAGATAATTTTAGACATCAAGACATATCAAAATAACTTTAACAAGAAGAAACTTTTTTTCCAACTTTGCTTGTTATTGAAAAAATCATATATGAAAAATATAAGATTTAATAATGTATCTTTAAGAGGCCTATTAAAACACTATCCCTTACTTAGATACATTTACAAGCTGATAATTATAAATTTGAATGTCTCTATCTTAACGGTGAAGGTGGTCGAATAGTATATCATATATTAAATTCAATATATATCATCTTGACTATGTACAATCGCGTTCTCAAGGAGTGAGCTAACCATTCTAATAATTCAAAAGAGCTAATTTAAATGAGACCGTGCCCATAGCTCAGGCCAACAAATTATTAATGATAGTTTAATATAGATTGCATTGATTCTAGGACTTTATGTTGATATAGTTAGGCACTGTAGATTCAAATGCCTTTAAAATTTGGACACTTTAATTGGGAAGTATTCATAGTTGAGTTCACGTATGAGTTTACTAGTGAATTATCTAAACCTAAGTTCTCTTCTATACTTAGATTGAGCACTGGATTGATATGAGAGGTAAGGAGTGTTAGGCTATGATTTTTTTTTATATGTTCATAGTTGAACGAAAAGTAGTTGATGTTCTAGGTACCCATTTTAAGATAAAACACAGAAGTAGATTACAATCCTAAATTATCACTTAAACAATAAAGGAATTTATCTCATTTGTTAGACAAGATAAACAAATTTAAGGATTTATTGGCTCAAATATCTATTTGTTTTGACCTATGCCTATCAACGCTTTGCCCAGGTGAAAAATTTGTTAGACAATGGTTAATAAAAGAGGTTTCGAGGTATACAACTCTACAAAAATAAATTTTAATGTTGCATAAGGCAATGGGATTCAATTTTATTAATAAAAATGTGAACAAAAGGGTATTTATGAAAAAAATTTCAACTAGTGCTATTTCGAAAATATAGAAACGAAAAAATGATTGTTTTGGGTCAAGAAAAGAAGACCAAACTATCTGAGACAGACTCAGGCACTTGGGAGTCGCAAACCCTAAATGTGCATTCTGTAATGAGGATGAATCTTCTCCTCATATTTTTTGGTTCTGCACAAGAGCAAGGAGTGCCTGGGAATGGGGATGGTCTTTTTTTTCCCAATTCCAGGATGAATTCCTTACATGGCAGCAAGCTCTGTTAGGGGATAAGATTAAATTTGTTCTTCCCTTGTCCAAAGTGTGGCACATCTTTCGAATTAGTCTTCTTTTTCACATGTGGAAATCTAGAAACAAGATAGTTTTTCAGCATCAAAATCCTTTTGATGAATTTTCTCTAGCTGACAAAATAGAGGTGTTTCAAGATACATGGTTCCAAATTTGCAATCAGCAGGCTAAAATTGACATTGAGCAGGCACACATGAAGGCACTTTTGGATTACTGGAAAAATGCACCATGCTCAGTTAGCAGGGTTTCTCCAAACAACGCACAACAGACGTCCTATTCCCGCTCGAGGTCTCATCAACTGCCACGTCTGGTGCATGCACAGGGAGGTTGGGTACATGACAATTTTACCTACAATGATGGATGGAATGCATAGCCAATTCAATCACCATCATGTTCTCCACCCAGAGGTTCCTGGGATGAGTTGGTGGAAGTTAATGGTGGCACACAGGATCGTGCCTGGAATGCAGGGGATATAAGTGCACATAATCGCCAGCTTGATAGATCTCGAGGACAAGGCTGGGGAGATTCAAATGTTCATGAGGATCAAGGACACATAGATGGATTACCGCATACCTTGGCCATTCCATGGGACTCCAACGTAGACGTGCAGCCACAAAATTTCTGATTGCATGCAAGTTTCACTGCCTATTTGATTGATGTTGCCTAGTTTGTAGTGAGCTCTGGTTTGTGGTTTCCCAACCCGTGGTTAGGGTTGGTTTGTTTCTTCCAGGGGTGTGATCATTGCCACCCGCCACTTTTTTCATGTTAAACTTTATTATTAATATAATTTAGCTTTTCATCAAAAAATATAGAAATGAGATCTACAATTTATTTTCACTACCATGCATTCTCTAGTTTACTTGGAGCACTTTAAACTATACTACCTCTCTTAAAAGCACATCCACAACCGATATTATTGATTGCATGCTTCGGATATTAGCTAGATTGATAATATATATTAGTCTTGGTAAATTGTTTTATTGTCATATAAATAGAATACAACACTATCATCTTAACATGAATATAATAAATCTTGTCAACAGGCTTTCACAAACGAAATAAAAAATTTAAAACCCTTATAATACAATATTTTTACTTCTAACTAAGTGCATCTTACACACATGAAACACTATTTTCCAAACACATTTTTACACACACACACACACACACACACACACACACACACACACACACACATATATATATATATATATATATATATATATAATTTCAATTATTGTGTTCAACATATAAGATTTCTTTTACATTTATAATAATAAAACAAATATAATGTACAAGTAAGGTGTAATAAAAATAATTTTCGAGTATTGTAGATCCCCTAGACTTACAAAATACTAGTTTATTACATTACAAAACAAGAGCCTCCAGTTTGTATAGAGATGTGTTCTCTAAATTAGATGTTGCTTCATAATGTATGAGTGCATGTAAGAACATATCCCTCTAATTATCAAGAAAGAACAAACATTATGTTTTCAAGCAATTCTCTAAGATTTGTAAAAAATTTGCCAGTGTTTCCAAGGGTGAGAGCAGCTAGAACTAAAACGATATGCATCTAACATTTATATATGCACACAATCATCCAACATGTAGTTCAAATTGCAGTTTATTATCACATTGGAGATTTTTTTGTTCCCTCTTGATTTACATTTATTTCCATAATTATTCAAACACAATCTAAAAATTTAGAAAAACTTAACAACCAGATATCTATGGTTTCACGATACTAATTTAAAAAATAAAAGTGTTACAAAGATCCAACCTTACTGATGAACACTAGTTCCCTTTTTCTCCTTTTGAAATTCCTCTCTTCTTCCATTACTCTCTTTCTTCGTTCCCAAAGATGATGATGATAATAATCCTCCCTATTTTCTCATTTTTTCCATTTTAGAAGAAGTACCTTATTTTCATGCTTAACAAATGCATCTACCCAATCCTCTATTCTAAATCTTGCCATGTGGAATGCACAATGTTTCCACATTCAACAACCATTTTCTTATAATAATTTTATTGCATGCTATTTTCAAATTACCTTGTTAATATATAACAAGGTTGTTATTATCATATATATTTTCCTTTTATTATTTAGTTAATATTTTATATTTTATTATTTTTATTTATTTTATTATTCATAATGAATCTAAGTTATTTATTATTTTAAAATATATATATATATATATATATATATATATATATATATATATATATATATATATATATATATATATTCAGGAATAAATAAATTCCAAAATAACACATACACAAGCATTCCTATTAATGCAACTACATGCTATGCATCTATATGGATCTTAGACGGATGCATTATTGGTAGGGTTCTTTGCCCTTATTATATGGATCGTAGGCGGATTCATTGTTAGTAGGGTTCTTTGCCCCTATTATATAGATCGTAGGCGGATGCATTGTTAGTAGGGTTCTTTGCCCCTATTATATGGATCGTAGGCGGATGCATTGTTAGTAGGGTTCTTTGCCCCTATTATATGGATCGTGGGCAGATGCATTGTCAGTAGGATTCTTTACTCCTATCAACGGCGAAGTAGGGTTCTTTACTCCTATCAACGGCGAATACTTGGTCGCTCATCACTTCTCTTACCTTACACCGGACAATTATTTTTGCCCACTGAAGAGACATCTTTCCTTTGATTTTTTCTCGTCAGTAATAGTACATGTTCCTCCATCTACAAATACATTAACAATATCTTAACCTTGCAAACAAATTAAGTATATAAAAAAATAGATCTTAGAAAGTTATTACACATTTACTCTATTTATTAAGGAATCAAATTTACTTCCTAAATTGTGTGAATGGTGCCTGCTAAAGTTTTCTATTAAAGTGGCTCAATGGAACCATGGCCTTGGAGAAAAAAAAGTACCGCTATTATGACAAATAGATTGAGAAATACGAGGAAAATTAAATATTTGCCATCAAGAAATTTTCTTAGCTATTTAGTTCTTACCATCTGTTTAAATATAATTGCTTCAGTAGGCATACAATTTCGCGAGTAGAGCGTTAAAAAAAACAAAACAAAAAATAAGTCGAGGCATCACAGTAAAGAAAATTATAAAATCTTGCAAAGTAATTTTCTCATTCCCAATTGCACCTGCCAAACTATCCGGGAAGGTCCCAGACTGGACTTTCAATTCAAAGAAGGCTCTTCTTTTCCAGTCAACTTGGGCACTGTGATTGATACCAATGACACCAATTAAAGGCCTAATGGTTACTAAGTCGAACATCAATTACATAGGCAATTTGTATGACTTGGTAAACAGATTTTCAAACCACAATTAAATAGGCAATTCGCATGGCTTGGTAAACAGATCTTCAAACCAGAGACGTACAACCACACAATTTTTATAGTTCAAAATGATAGTTAAACGAAAGTTCAACAAAATTACTTTTAAGAATTAAATGGCAGACGGAGGGCCCTGGTGGAGTGCTAAGGTTTTAAAGTATTTTAATTTACAGGGCTGTAATTGGATAATGGCATCACTTTATTTTTTATTTTCATTTGAAAGTTATTAGAGACCCAAATTTCAACAATGAATAATAATAAATGTGCATCATATTAAAATATATATTTAGTGGGTTCATCCGGCTTTCAATTGGCTGAAACTCAACTTTGATGAACATCAAAAGGTAACTCCGGCAACGCTGGAGCAGGTTGTGTTGTGCGAAACGAGAATGGCGAAATCCTCATGGCATTTGCTGAACCCCTTGGTTTCCAATCTTCACACTTGGCGGAGGCTCGTGCAGCTTATAGGGGGGTGAAATTGTTAGCGGATATTGGCTATCAGAATTTTGAAATCGACTCTTTGAACATAATCAAGATGCTCAAAGGGAAGTGTACACCTAGCTGCAACGTTCTCAATCTTATTGTTGAATCTAGGAGATTGTTACACGCTTTTGAACAGGTGAACATTCGCCATGTGTTCCATGAGGAGAATGCACTGGCCGATATGCTGGGCAACCGTGGCATCCACTGTGCTGCTTTTTTCGGTGTGGAAAAATGATGTCTCGAGTGACGTAGTCTCCCTTGCTAGGAAAGAGGCTCATGATGCTTTGTTTTTGTAAGGAGGAGTAGGACATCCCTTTCGCTCTCGTTGGAAGGGGTGTTTGGTCTCGCTTTGCCCTTTGACCGGAGTTTGTTAGAGTTTGTTTTGCCTTCAAAGCTTTGTGCTTTTCTAAGATCTATAGGAATCATTATGGTTATTAGGAATTAAACTCTCTCGGTTATTCTTAATAGGTATAATATTTTGGAGATTGTTATTTTAGTTGAGAGTTTGAGTGTATATATAAGATTGTAGAGACCTTTTCAAAATTTTCTTTTTAAATTAATTAATATATATTTATTTATTTATTTTTATATATATATATATTTTCAAACCTTCTGGAGTTTCTATTTTGGGATTATGTATTGGTAAAAAGAGTATACAACGAAATAAAGGGGTTAGGCTGCTATGAGATAAGAATATTGAGATATTTCATCTAGATACAAACTCTTAGGATAAGTAAAGGAATCTTTTATCTATTTTGGTTTTGACACTTGATATAAGCTTTTTTAAAGGCATTGAGAAAATGTATTTAAATTATGTCAATTTTTCTTTTACCACTCTTTCATCATAAGCTCATATTGATGGTTTATTTTCAAGTAGCCTTATAATCTTTCTTTCGTAATTGGCATAAATATCTGATCCTTCATGAACGTTTCTCTTCATTGGTTTAAAATTTTCTTTGGAACGTGGAAGAGTAGATAAACGTTATTATGTGGAATTTATTTTCTTTAAAGTATAATACGACAAACGTTCTGGTGTCGTAATTCGATTTGTAATGAAAGCCGAACCGGAGATCTTTAAATCCTAATCTCACAGATCTAGAACCTCTCTATTCTCGAGTCAATCAACCGAAGATTCAACTTTAAACCTCCTCGTGGGATGGAAATTGGTAAGCGTCTCAACTTCTTGTGTAAAGAACATGTCTTTGGATGGAAACTCGGAAACTTCAAGTAAAAGCTACATAAACTCAAAGTTCAACTTAAGGAGTAATATACCAAGTACACGGATGACTTTTATCTGCTGAGGAGATATAAATGGGCGAGTCCGTGACCACACAATCAAATATGTCCATGTCAGGATGCAACCATATGCCGAGCCATTCAGCGCTATAGGCATATGCGTCAGTCTCTATTTAACTTTGGGTTTGGTTATGCGTTTATATATACTAATCTTTAGTAGAATTTTCAAAGGTTAGGTAGATTGATAAGTACAAGTGTGGTTGGATACTTATAAAGAAAAGATTTAGGTTAAAAAAAGATTTAAGTTCAAATCTTGAGAAAGTAGTCAACCTCTTTATAAAAGTAATAATAAATGCTAAATCCTCTAAACTCTAAGCTTACCAGTTACTAAAATAATAATTATAACTAATAATCCTTTTAAAATCTAAATGTTTAATATGTAATATGTTATAGATTTATATGAAAAAATTGAAGTTCGAATAAAAAAATAATACCACGTTATGCTTCCTCCGTTACATTTGTGAGACGCATGGCTTCCTCTACGTGATTGGCCCGTGGATGTCAGGCAGATAAAGTGAAGTCGCGGTTGACTAGATCAGGGGTGTACTTGGAAAAGTCCCGCAAGCTATTGATCACTAAAGCCTGGATGGCGACCAGGGCTGGAAAAGGGCAATTACGTGGCGACCAGGGCTGGAAAAGGGCAATTACGTGCAATTTATATACTGCTAATGTTGAAAAAGTTCAAAGAACAAGTTTTTTGAGCTGCAAAACAAATTGAGAAGGTTGGTGAAAGGACTGTATAATTTCCATTGAATCTTATGGCTGGTGTTGCTTTGCATCATCAGAAGTGTCTGGTATTATGTTTTGTTATCATTTGGACCAGAATTCGTAAATTTTGACGGGCACTTGAAGTATTTAACGTGTAGTGAATTTCATTATGACAGGCAGAGGTACCGGTCAAATTACAGCAATGACTGCGACACACAGATACGACAATGAAAAAGCCTGGCGTCTAATGGACGGCAAGACTTTTGGAAATAGCAATTACTACAGCAAACGTCAATAGGGTGTCTCTATTATTACAATCATTTCAGACTAGACTTTGCATCTAACCCCCAATGAAAAAGCCTGGCGTCTAATGGACGGCAAGACTTTTGGAAATAGCAATTACTACAGCAAACGTCAATAGGGTGTCTCTATTATTACAATCATTTCAGAGTAGACTTTGCATCTAACCCCAGATTCATTGCACTAGAAAAAAAAAATATAAGATGCAGCTTCTCAAAATGCTCAACACCTCCTAAGACTTGTCGGATTCAAGAGAAAAAAAATGTGCATAATAATACACAAAATAGAGACACAGATTGTTACTCTAATATATAGAATTTCATCTATTGATTTACTGCCTTGCAATATAATATATTCTAATTTATCATGTTATTTTAAACCTTGTCTATTAATAGTGCTGCACGCTTGCAATATAATGTATTTCAATTTATTTTGTTTTTTCTAACATTGTTTTTTAATGCTACTAATTTGACTCACCACCCAAGTGAGGATGAAGGATAATTTAATTGGTGGGGAATGCATCACAATATAGAATTATTATCATATTAATAATAATTTTTCCAATAACAAAATTCGGGCTTTTTTCATACATATTTTATTCCATTACAAAAGACAAATAACACTATATTCCTTGAAGGAATACGGTCAACAAATAACACTATATTCCTTGAAGGAATACGGTCAACCTAAAATAAAGAAACACATATAGAACAATTAATGTTGAGCACTGGAAAACGTTGAGCACTAATTTTATCTTTTCATCCGTTACCATGGACATTAAGCATGAACCTTTTCATTTTTTTTTATTTTAATTTTTAATTTCTTCAATAAAAACTACTTCTTCATTTTGTTATTGTACATAAACTATATATATATATACATATATTTATATATTTGATAAACTTGTTAGTGATTTTCTTTTACTTTTCATGACTTTGATCTCACAATTCAATTAAAAGTGTCTTTATAATAATTTTTTCATCCTATCATAATGTTTGGATAATAAGTAGTTGAATGAATAATCAACTTACCGGGTTCATTGCCACGTGTAATAAAGTAGAGTAGATTACTGTTTACAAGGTTCACTATGTTGTTTTCGCATCAAACCTTCATATTTTTTCTCTTATGTGTGGAACCTTTCTTCTACCACACAACCTTTATCCAACAATCCTCATCATTTCTCCTTTAGTTTCTCTTCTAGGACTTCTCTTATTGCTGCTATATTTTTTTGGCTCTCATACCATACTAGAGGTATGGACTAATTAAGACTCAAATTTAGGACTTCTATGCGTTGAGGTTGTTCCACCAATAAAATTCTAGATCCTCCTTGAACCAATCTATTATTCAGATGTAGGATTGCTTCTACTTATTTCTGCAATATCTCCTTAAGGTACTTTGTTAGTGCTTGAGACTCTATTTTTCAACACCAAATTTGAGCTTTAATACTGACTCTAATACCAATACCAATTGTTGGATTGAATAGAAAGAAAAGATATTGCAAATCAATACAAAATTGTTAAATTGAAGAGAAAAAAATCAGGTAAATTAATACAAAAAATAAAAAAAAACAAGGACATAATACAATATTTTTCAATTCATCTTCATATTTCAAACCTTACTTTTTGATATTGTTACACCACTCTAAAATTCATAATAATAAATTTTATATAATTTATTCAACTATACATATGATCCGTCAAGGAAAAATGAATAAATAATTTAATTAATAGAGAATGCTTTAATAATAACTTCTTCAATATCAAAATCATGTTATGCTTTGCAAAAAACGAATGACAGTATATTGCTTAGAAAAAGACAAAATGTTAAACACTAACAAATCTGATCACGGTAATGACATTAAGCATTAACTTCTTCATTGCTGATGTAAACCCTATACATTGCAATTGGCCTCATTGGTAACAATCATAGTGCCGCAGTTGACTGGACAAGCAGCCGCTTCATTGAATTGAAAATTCCAGCATGGCGACTTTCTTGGATCATCACGGACCTGAAGCGGTCATTAGATCAACTTATACGTTGAGTGAAGACAAGAATTGTTTCGTAGGCTTCTCATGCATCCACAAACATTAGATCGCGGCCGGCCTTTAGATTAACTTATACGTTGATTGAAGACAAGAATTGTTCCGTAGGCTTTTCATGCATCCACAAACATTAGATCGGGGTCTATTCTGCAAGTGTTGCTATAGACTTACTAGAAATGGCGTATGTTTTTACAAGCGTATGACTTAAAAATTCTAGAAAGTTGTTAGCCTATCACATCAAAATTTTCTTTGGAACGTGGAAGAGTAGATAAACGTTATAACGACAACAGCCCAAACTCTAAGATAGATTCCTCAATAAAGTAGAAAAATTACTAATGCTGATGTTGTTATATATTAGACCTTTTAGATTTGATTAGTTCTTAGTACCAAGAAATGCAAACTTTTGTTGGTTTAAAGTTTTTTTAGTCTGGCAATTCGATGTTTATTAAAACAAATTCCTACAGTTTTTTTCTATCAGCCACAGAATTGACATATGTAAAACAATATATACTTTGTTGTGGTTTGATATTAGATTCTCATTATGAAAAATCAAAACCAATTACAATATATACTTTGTTGTGGTTTGATATTAGATTCTCATTATGAAAAATCAAAACCATATTATTAGGGTATGTAAAAGAACAGAGTTAAAATATATAAGTATGTGTTTCTTGACAATTTATTTCAGTTTTAATTTTATTTAAAAAATATAATTAAAGGTTAGATTTACAACATTTAAAGCTTTAATTCACTTTATAAGTAAACTGAATGTTTCTTTGGTAGAGTGGTGAACATGGGTGTGTAATGTGAAGATGTTAAGGGCTGAACTATAAAAATGTCCTTTGTACCCCTTTATGTCTTTATAATATATAGAGACATAGTTATAGGTGTAATTAAACCTTATATTTCAATTATTGATAGTATAGTGTCGTTTATAATTTAATTAAAAAAATTTAGTTAATTTTTTGAATAAATATTAAATATAGTATAAACATTTATTTCAATAAATATAGTTAATTGAGTGTATAAGACATGGTTAAGTATTGAGGTAATTAAATGAGTAATATTTTTAGAACAGGTCTTTACAGGATTTATGTTAGGTTAACTGGAAGTGTTACAAAGTCGCACAATCAGGTGCAACCAAGTGATGGTGTTCTAGTAAGTTACTATTGACTTTCATTATCATTTTGTGATAACTCCCTCAAACAAAGTAACAAAGAGATAAAGCTTCAAAGGAACATGAACATTTATGTTAGGTTAACTGGAAGTGTTACAAAGTCGCACAATCAGGTGCAACCAAGTGATGGTGTTCTAGTAAGTTACTATTGACTTTCATTATCATTTTGTGATAACTCCCTCAAACAAAGTAACAAAGAGATAAAGCTTCAAAGGAACATGAACAGTAGTTAAAAGTAATTTGAACTCAAAAGTCCCATATTTGAGCCCCAAACCACAGTGAAAAATTATTCACATAAAAGAGTCATATTTTAAATACAAGTCAATGAAATGAAATCTAAATTGACCAATTCTTTCTTCAAATAAAAGAGGATCCAAAAGGACTATTTTTTATACATTTTTTAATGCAGAAATACATCTATTTGGTTGTTCGAAAGGGTCAAACACATTTTATTGTATAAACATGGTTTATTCATAGAAAACAAAGATGAGTCAAAATTTATATGGATGAGTCAAAACACAGTGGCATTGGTATATAAATACATGGATATATTCTGTGTCTGCCCATCACCGAAATCATATATTCTCAATCGTGGGTTGCGAGAATTTACTCTCTGTGTTATCGGTGACTGTATCCAAGAAGAAATTTGGTGAATTAGATTACTTTTTTGAGGTGACAATCACAAAGGGGCTACATTGTCTTTCTTTAGTTTAGATTTACATCTTTTTTAGGCTGAATTAAATTATTTGATGGAGAAGAAGTGTAGACACCAAAACAACACCAATCCGATTATGTGACTGCAAACATTGATCGCTTTGACACACACAGCCCCCAGGGCAGCCCTCAGAGGTTAAACAGTGGTCCTAACCACTTTTGTAGCAATTTTGGAAGGTCAAAAGGCAATTTGGCACATTCAAGCACTTTGCTCAGTATTTGTCCCACCCAGGGACGAATTCAAATTGGGATCCGTCTCACCCAGGGACGAATTCTGAATTCGCTCTTTGGTCGGGACGAATTCTAGGTTTAACGGGAAAAAAGAAGAATGGTGCCAAGTGGCAGCCGAAGACAGTCAATTAATGCCTCCTGCCTTGCATGCGCGTGTAGGTGGGCAGATTGGGCATTAGAGGACTGTCACAAGGGCAGTCATGGAAGCCCAAGTCATGGAGGACTTTCCTCCCTCATGGGAAGGCATGACTACCACATGGCATCCATGCATGCCCATCCAAAAGAGACCCCCTGGGTCTATAAAATGGTGAAATTTCTCACCCAAAAGGAGACAAGTTGGAGGCATTTTCAAGCAACGAAGTGCTGCCAAATTGATACCACACCTTTACCCTTTTGATTCACCTCTTCCACATCCTTGATCTCTTTCGCAAGAGAGGTTATTGGGTGGCTATTGGAAGTGTGAATCCGGACCCAAAACCTGACATTTGACCACATTAATCCACCAATTCATCGACAACCCATTCCAAGAGATTTTGGGCCCATCCCAAGTGGATTGGTGCCGAAATCAAGTTCCAATGGTGGGCGGCCCGCTCGGGCGCCCCGCACTTCTTAGTTTCATTTTAATTTGTTCTTTTGTCACTTGTTTATATTCCATTCCATTTTATGTTGTTTAGATAGTTTACAATTTTGATTTCAGAAGACTTTTATCAAATATTATCATGTTTTGTCAATTTTGTGGTCCTCACTAACTTGCAGGTAACAACATCAAATTCCCATTGATGGAGGTCAAATTGGGAAAATCCGACCATCTGGGTCGTCCCAAAATGCCCCCAATTAGCTAACCCCTATGTTTGTAGGTCTTTTGGAGATCCCGAGGTGTGACATTTGGGCAGCATCACTTCGGCATTTTATCGCAGGCGAATTCGTCCTACCCAGGGACAAATTACAGTAGAATTCGTCCTGCCCAGGGACGAATTACAGTTGAATGCAAATTGGCGGCATTTGTCTGACTGTTTTGATGGCAGTGGCCCTCTGGTAATGTTCTCTGGTCTCTGTCAAATTTGCAGGTTATTTGGAGTCATTTTATTCATCGGTTTAGCTAATCTTATGCATGCATCCTTCATTGGTTTTTAAGATCAAATGCTTCATATTTTTGTCACAGGTGCTACTAATGACTTGTTGTGTCTTTGAACGCAGGAGGAGCAACAAGAATCAAGGATTCATCAACACCAGCGGTGACAACACTTTGGCCCGCCCATTTCAAATGTGGGCATGCGGAAGGAGGAACACTAAGTCATGATTGTAACCAAAACTCATTTAACGCTCCTAGCCCCTGAAAAGGGAGGAGGCGTCTTTGTAACCGAGATTAAGAGAGTTAAATAAAAAGGGTTGTGCTTTCTGTACTTTCTTTTATCTCATTTCAATTCGTCTCTTTCATTTCATGCATTTCACATTTTAGGACTTAAGCGTTAATTTTGGGTTTTGAATGCATCGCAATAGTTTTCCTTTCAAATCTTCTGGAATCTCGTGCTTTCATTGGCGATCATGGTGGGACTCTGTCCCTTGATTTTTGAGATCAAGAAACTAATCAAAAATTTTTGTGTTTTGTGCTTACAGGTACCATTGTTCGAGCTCTGACTATTATTCGTCTTTGCCTATGGCGAATACCTTACCGTAATTCGTCTGACCCTAAGACGAATTCTAATTCATCTCAGACAGGGACGAATTCTGTTCTGTAATTCATCTCACACAGGGACGAATTTTTGTCTGTGAATTTTCAGGGCCGAGGATCAGAAACAGCAAGTCTAGGTAGAGAAAGGTAAGGGTTCTAAATCTATTCCTGTCATTTTTTGCTTTTTTGTTTCTATTTTCTATCCATTTTTGCCTTCTTAAGGAAAGTAGTTGCTTCTGCCTATTTCAATTTTTAATAAAAATAACCACACACACATCATGTGGCATTTTTAAACCAAGGAGCTGGTCGTAAGACCCCAGCCCTTGATCAAGACCAACGGTGGGTTCATCACCACCTTGGCTTGATTTTTGCATCCATTTACCCCGATTGTCACTGTTGTTAGGCGTAAATCCTGATGAAAGCTGACCGAGTGTCACTGGGGTGATTCCCAGCGTGCGAGGATAAGTCTTCTATGGTAGGTGTCATTAACAGGACAATCCCCCTTCCGTACCGCCTATGTTCCACGTACCATCTGCTCTCACGTACCTATAGTTTCCCTCTCGTAAGGGCGGGTATATAGAGAGGTTGGTATATCGGTCCGACAATGGTATATTGAAGGGGCGACCATTTATGGGAGTCATATGAGCCAACATTCTACATTTAAACGTTCTTCAAAACTTTCAAAAACAAAACAAAATCATCAAAATGCACTAAAACCAGTCTAGGACACACCATTAATCTTTAAAAGAGATAATCACCGTTTGTGTATGTGTGTGTTCATTTCTGCTTAGTGTAACATAAAAAAAATCGTAAAAGAGATAAAATCTGCTTAGCTTGTAGAAGAGCACCACCATGGTTGTGTACACCCGTAGCCAAGCCCAATCAAGGGCAGAAGCTACGGAAAGTGTACAAGGAGCGGGCACAAGTCACCTTCGCTTTAGCCCTGAGGACTTGGCCATACCACCTTGGTGGTCTGGACCACAAGAGAGTCCACATCATTCCATGTCAAGGTGGAATTATAGGGACACCCCTTTGGGGGACACGCCCATTCAGCACAGCCCCTTTCGGGAAGAAGCTTTACATGTGGCACTCAACGTAGATAGAAGACCGCCTTTAGAGGCTAGATATGAGTGGCCACCATGCGACGAAGTGCTAGAGAGGCACAATGTCCATGAGGAGAGACAACGTGACTATGGCATCTCTCCTTTGCCTCCCATAATTGTTAGAACCGAAAGACAAAACCCAGAGCGTAGGGCTCTCCACACAGGGCGAGCTAACTCCACCCGCCCATTTCACACCCATGAAAGGGAGTACGAGGAAGACCATCACATTCCTCGAGAGCAATATACAATGTGGGAGCCTTGTGCTTCCACACCTGCTAGATACCATGGTCACACATCGAGGCCAGAGCCTCAGGTAAATGTCGCCAACCTCGATAGAGGGAAGCGACCCATTGAAATCTTGGATCATCAAGATCGAGGCAAATACATAGGAGAAACATTCAAGCCTCCTAAGCCCAATATGGCAGACCAAATTGACCTGGTAGTCACCAGACATGCCACCCGCCAAGCCTGAATCATGCGGCTTGAGCAAGGTCATCAGCAGTTAGAGCACTTATACCGCCTTAACAAAGAGCGCATGCAGCGCAAAGTGGATGAGCTACTTTATAAACTACCTGAGAGGGTGCCAACCCCTCGCACCCAAAAAGCAGAACAATATGAGAGGTATAATCCCTTGGTGTAGGATAGGTCTCCCTGACCTCGTCAAGCTTTGCCTCCGAGACCCCATAGACCTGAGAGGGAGGCCACTCCCCGAAACAACGATGGGTACCCTCAGCGGGGACTCACTCAGGGTCATAGGTCTCGCCCAGAGACTCCTCAGGAAGTTTATGAGGAGTATGAACCAGAAATAGAACGGGCCAAAATGCCCTATCAAGGCGGGAGGGCTGCCATTCGGCCACCCCCCCATAGGCCTCCAGTCTCCCACAACTCACAACGAGAGCAAACAAAAGAGGAAGAAATTAAATCTTTCGATGCATACAAAGTGCTATTAGAGCATTTGGAGTCTGTGGAGACCAAAGCTTCTGGGCACCAAAAGCCCATGTTATGTCAACTCCGTAGTCATCCAATGCATCCGTCAGTGCCCACACCTCTTTACCCCAAACATTTCAAGTTGCCTCAGTTGGCAGTCTTTAAGGGTGAAGAGGATGCTCAAGAGCATGTGACAAGATTCCTGAGCCAATGCTTTGGCATTCAGGATAATGATGTGTTGTTGCTAAGGACATTCATAACCACATTCGTAGGTCCTACCTCGTATTGGTTCACCCAGTTGTCGAAGCACAACATAAATAACTTGGATCAATTAGTGGATGCGTTCCTTGAATGCTTTGCCTTCAACACCAAGAAGAAGGCATCACTGAGTGATCTCGGCCAGCCTCAGGCAATATGAGGAAGAGACAATGGTGGCTTACGGGAATCGATGGAGGGCTCTACTTTCTAAGCTACCCTACCTTCCCCCTATGTCCGACCTCACACAAATGTTTTCACGAAGTTGTCTGAGATCGATCTCTAGGCTATTGCAACCGTAGCAATATGCCATCCTAGAAGAATCTCTGGCACAATCTAGATTTATCAAAGAGATCAAAATACAGGAGGGCAAAATCGCCAAACCTAAAAAGAAAGAGTGGAACAAAAATACAAAGACGAGGACTACGCAACCAAAACCCGCTGTGGTTAATCAAGTTGCGATAAATGTCCCTAAGCCTTCATAAGAAATACAGCCTCAAAAGGCTAATTATCAAGTAGTGCCTCCTAATTATGAAAGAGAAAATAAAAAATAGGAGCAAAATCAGTAGCGTCACCCTAAGCAAAAATACACCCCTTATACGGAGTCTAGGGACTCCCTATTTGACCACTTGTCAGCGGAAAATTTAATCACCCTTCCAGAGATCCAAACCATAGATCCTAATGCTCCCAAGCCTAAGGGATACAGAGAGGATTTATATTGTAGGTTCCACAGGCGAAGGGGACATGACCTGAACGCATGTTGGAAATTCAAGGGATTGATACAAGATTTGATTGATAATAAAACATTGGCAGTGGACAACCCCATAGCACCAAATAATCAGTAGATGGGGGTCTTCAAGGACCCTTCGCCTGCCCACGAGGCACAGGAAAAACCTCTTCAGGTCAATGAGGTGCGAAAGAATCTCCCCATGCAAGGGTATGTGGGAATGATCAGCATAGTGACCAGGAACAAGAAATACCCAGGAGTTGCCCCCGAGGCAGCCACAAGAGAAGTTCCAACAACGTCGCAACCTCAACAACACCCTGTGCAGTTGCCTTCACCTAGACCCGAGGTCATGATACGGACCAAACTCACGCAGAGTTTGTGGACCACATCGGCTAGGCTTTCCATATATGAGCTTATACAGCAATCAACACCCCATAGGGAAGCTCTCATGGAAATTTTGAAAGCCATCGAGTTGCAGCCCCACGAAGCGAATTCCTTCAATAACTTCGTGGGACATGTAAAACGATGTACGAAGCCGATCATTACCTTTCGAGAAGATGAAGTTAAATCAATATCGAATGACATGGCAGATCCACCCCTGCACGTTATCGCGTGGGTCAACGGGATCCCATATAAGAGAGTGTTGGTAGATACTGGCTCATCTAGTAACATCATTACCACTACAGCATTAAAACATCTAAAGCTGTCAGCCTCTCACATCACCGCTTCCACTTACACACTGCGAGCATTCAATGATGCGATATGCTCGACAGTTGGCATAATTGTTCTACCCATTCAGGTAGGACAAAAGATGATACCTACATTGTGCCATATTTTGGAAGGCGAGATGGCATACAACATATTGCTAGGGCGGCCATGGATCAGGGACATGAAGTGTGTCCCTTCGATAGCTCACCAGTGTTTGAAGTATGCATTTGAAGGAGAAGTACATGTAGTCCCGATGGACTTAGAACCCTTCAAATATTGCAATGCGATGCAATTGATGCCTCAATCGACCCTCCCATCGATGCACTTGGATTTTTAGTTAAATCCATCTAGATAGGGTCCGATGCCATGAGCACCACTGGTGACTAATCCATCAAAACCCTAGCCAGGTGAATCTTCATCATCTGCTCCTTCACTACCAATGCCACTTGTCATGGCTAAATAGAAGGACAAAGGGAAACAAATCTTGGAAGAGGCTCAACCCCTAGAAGAGGTGTTGCCAACAATATCAACCATCTCAACAGAAGAGATACCTAGCACAATGGAAGCTGAGGCTCCTAGTCCACCCAACATGGAATGGACTCAGGAAAGCCTTCCATTCCCTCCCTCTCAATCGCCAACAATTACTGTTGAAATGGCCGATATGGGCCTGGGGGAGTATCTAGTGCAGAATGTTGTAGCAATGCCCATGCTAGAATCAGTGCAGGACATGGGGAGACCTCGCCTTCCCATAGGGACAGTTGTTCCTTTAGGTTACCCACCAAACCAGACCAATTTTGTGTATGGGGGCCTTGATCATGGTGCTGAACCATGCAAGCAAAAGGATGAAGACGAAGAGCCTTTTGCAGAATATGTCAATTATCTGTCGAACCCAAACTTCGCTCTGAGATATCTTGGCCAATGCAATTGGCATGGATATGGGCTAGGCAGGTATGAGCAAGGGGTGCATGTCCTTTTCCAGCCAAGATACCAAATGCCGTATGATAAGTCGGGAGTAGGGTTCAACCACCCCCTGCCCTTAGACATCTTGGTGGAAAACATGCAAGGCCTAGGAATAGGCAACAAGGGTGGATTGGCATCAGATCCTTATGCCAACCCAAACACAACATATACATTGGGAGATTACCTCCCATGGTCAACAACCACCCTTGGTAACATCAATAATCCCTCTCCTTTGCTAGAGAGAGGTGAAAGTTCAGACACTAACTTTCAAGGAGAGCATAAAAAGTGTCCAAAAAGATCTTCGGAGGAAAAAAAAAAAAGTGAACCAAATTCAAGATCCCTAGGAGGCCGAGAGGCAAGAGATGCTTTTGAAACTATTCCCTCTAGAGGTTCCAATCGAACCAGTGTCGTGTCAAGAGAATCGGGTCCCCCCACGGAGTGTGGAACAACCGCAATGGGACCAGATTAATTTGCTCGAACAAGATGAGCCTAATATGTCGCAGGCAGTTGTTGAGGCCAACGAGGGCCTTTCGATCACCGACAATGATTACGAAGATGAAACCGAGATGGCCTATCTCAACCACATGCGACAAAATGCAACAAAGGCAACAAATGCACCAATGCCGTAACCCATGAAGAACTGATGGCACAACTGGGCATAGTACTAGGGCATGAGTGGTACATAGACCCAGCAGGGTGGGACCAAGTGTTGGATCCGTGGCTCCAAGTTTACGATGAGCACCGTCCACCCCGATACCCTATAATGACATCAGTGCCGAGGGAAGACCCTGTCCTCCTATTAGCACATAGGGCCGATCCGTTCGTGCCCATCCCTCTAGAGCCAGATCCAGAGCATGGGGAGCATCCATAATGTTTGAGTCATCACACCCGCGGTAATGGAGACCAAATTCATTTCATCCACATGATCTCCATTGACTTGACCGCACCCATCCGCAATCCGGCCGATCCAGCACGGTCATTGCATCTAGACATAGATGCCATCAACTGGGATCGCGTCAATTCACCTCTCTCCCCATCAGAGTACTGGCATTTCGATAAGATGCCTCATTTTACCCCAGGGACAACTCAGGATATTTTTTAGGCTGAAGAGGAACCTGAGGTTCCCAACGCATATTTAAACTCGGCTAATGATATCCATTTGATCCCGACTCCACATCAGTTGGAGGACGGATCCCACATGTCGATCGAGGAGACGATTGACGTAGACATCGGCTTGGATCCAATGAATCCACAGATTATCAAGCTGGGGGTAAGCTTATCCCCTGAAGAGAAATCCGACTACATTGCCCTTCTCAAAGAGAAGAAGGAGGTTTTTGCATGGTCATACAGAGACATGCCGGGGCTAGATCCGTAGCTAGTCATGCATAATCTAACGCTTGATTCGACAATCAAGCCAGTTAAGAAAAAACTATGTAAGATGCACCCAACGATGGCCTTGATGGTCAAAGACAAATTGCAAAAGTTATTGGATGCATAGTTTGTCATCTGCATAGATTATCCACCATGGCTGTCCAACATGGTGCCCATCAAAAAGCCCGACAGGAGGATTCGCATATGCACTGATTTTCGAGATCTAAAAAAAGCGAGTCCTAAGGATGATTTCCCCTTGACAAGCATTGACGTGTTGGTAGATGCTACAGTAGGTCACGAAATGCTATCCCTCATGGATGGTTTCTCGGGATACAATCAAACTTGTATCAATCTTGAGGATCAACTAAAAATGGCGTTCACAACGCCTTGGGGGACATTTTGTTATAAGGTCATGCCTTTTGGCCTTAAAAATTTTGGTGCCACCTATCAACGTGCCATGACATATATCTTCCATGATTACATGCATAAAAATTTGGAAGATTACATGGATGATTTGTTAGCCAAGTCTCTTTTGCGCTTAGATCATCTCGATGACTTAAGCAAGATGCTCGATTGCCTCATGGAGCATAAGGTCAGACTGAATCCCAAGAAGTGCGTATTTGGCGTCACATCTAGAAAACTCTTAGGTTTCATCGTCTCAAAGCGAGGCATTGAAGTGGACCCAAAGAAAGTCAAGGAAATCCTTGAAATGGTTCCCCCAACTACCATTAAGCGCTCAATCTGCAGGGAAAGTCCCTCATTAACACTTCATAGCACGACATCTGACAAGTGTCGACCCATGAACAAATTATTGCACAAAGGGGTTACATTTCACTGGGATGACGAGTGCCAGTCAGCATTTGATGACATCAAACAATACTTGGCTTCGCTGCCAGTATGCATTCTTTGCATGGGCTATTATTGGCCATCTTTAGAGCGAGATTGTTACGCATATGTCAAGAAGTGCGTGAAGTGTCAACATCATGCCAATTTGATGCACGTACCTTCCCAGGCCTTGTAGAAAGTCCAGTACGCTTGGCCATTTTTGTAGTGGGGCTTCGATCTAATTGGAAAGATCTCCCCTGCATCGTTAGGTTATCACACGTTTATCATAATGGCCACAAAGTATTTTACCAAGTGGGTGGAAGCAGTTCCGCTTACCTCTACAACAGGACCCCGCATTGTGGAGTTCATTTTGCATAACATCATATGTCATTTTGGTATTCCATCCAAAATAGTCTCGGATAATGGGACACCATTCAAGAACAAAGACGTGCGTGCTTTGACCACAAAGTACAAAATTCAGCATAATTTTTTGACACCCTATTATCCATAGGCAAATGGGCAAGCAGAGGCGTCAAACAAAATGCTAGTTGCCATCCTTAAAAAGATGGTCGTAGACAATCATAAGGATTGGCACATCCAAATCCCACTTGCCCTTTGGGCTTATCGCACTAGCATTCGGATGCCCACTGGGGCCACTCCATTTTCGCTCGTGTATGGCTCCGAGGCAGTCATGCCTCTAGAGTTGGAAATTCCTTCCCTGCGCATATCAATGCAGGAGTTCATCAATGATGACGCTACGTGGCAGGCCCGATTAGACCAGCTTACATTGCTTGATGAACGACGCGTTAATGCTCTCGAGCATTTACGTATCTATCAAGAGTGACTTAAGAAAGCTTACAACATGAAAGTTCACCTGAGGGACTTTCGGGTTGGTGATTTGGTTTTGAAGGAAAACCAACAGAACTCTAGTTTGCCATCCCACCTAAGGGACAAGTTCACGGCAAATTGGTTAGGTCCATATGTCATTGATAGCAAAATAGGACCTCGGGACATACCGGCTAGCCTCTCTTGACGGAATCAAGGAAACAGAACCCTTGAATATCAGTCATTTGCGACCATTCCATATCTAAGAGAGCCATATCCCAAAAATGCTCCAAGGATTCCTATAATCGCTTGGTCAATCCCAAAATGCTCCAAGGATTCCTATAATCGCTTGGTCAATCCCAAAAATGCTCCAAGGATTCCTATAATCGCTTGGTCAATCCCAAAAATGCTCCAAGGATTCCTAAAATCGCTTGGTCAATCCCAAAAATGCTCCAAGGATTCCTAAAATCGCTTGGTCAATCCCAAAAATGCTCCAAGGATTCCTATAATCGCTTGGTCAATCCCAAAACGCTCCAAGGATTCCTAAAATCGCTTGGTCAACCCCAAAATGCTCCAAGGATTCCTAAAATCGCTTGGTCAACCCTAAAATGCTCCAAGGATTCCCACAATCGCTTGGTCAAAAATAAGAAATTCAAAATCCAAAAATCATCAAAAACAACAAAAATTTGCATCTCATTTCTAGGCATGCTCAAATTCATCAAAAAGCGCTTCTCGCATCTCATCTTCATATTCACAAAAATCAATCCATCAAAAATACAAAAATATGTAGCTGCATTAAGCATCACACCCATACATTGCATATTTGTGGTCGTACAGGTCAAAGGCACCATAGACTGTAATTACTCTGCTAGTCCATCTTGTTCCACATTTTTCCATTTTATAAGTAGTTCAAAAAAAAATAACAAAAACACCATGCATTGCTTTTACCACACTAGAGTCAGTGGTCTTCTAATGTATCAAGAGTTTTCATATTTCAGTCGTAATTTTGCTTTCTAGCCACGTACTGTACCAAGTCAGACAGATTTTACGAAGGTAGAGTTCTACTTGGATCACACCTTGTTACGTAGCATCCCAACACAAATTAAAACACATAAAAATTCCCAAGTTGTGTGAACGAAAGATGAAACCTGCATAGTAATCCGAGTCACCATAAGCGAAATGGTTATCTTGCTCATCCCCCTGTGCGAATGAGCCCAAGAATGTCGAGAGTTGGCAAAAGGACAAGCATCCTCCCTACCCAATTCCCAAAGAATCACCCAAAGTTCTCAATAGTTGCAAAGGGCCAAGGAGGAAGACCTAAAAGGTCAACGCATTCACAAACAAAATTCGACAAACATACTAACTTCCATTACCTTTGGTCTCAGATCACACAAGAAGGCAAAAATCAAGTTTACTTCAAAACTCCAATATCCTTGATTCCCAAGTTGTGAAGAAGTCAAACACACCTCAAAAGGCAAACCAAACAATAGTGATTCTCACCACTCCATATCCAAATCCCTTGCTCAAAAAGAAATACAAAAATAAATAGTGATTTTTATCACTACACAACGAGCAAGTATCCCAATACCATTGAAGAACAAATAAGGGAGTCAAACTTGAATCCCTGGAACTCTCAACATTTCAAAACCATCGAGGCAAGCCTCAGTACCGGTTTGGTTGATAGCCTACTGGCACTGGCGGTAACCTTCCCGCATGACGATATATCTGTCACATTAACTTGTGTACAGATCAATGTTTGCATGTGGATGAGCTAGCTTATGGTATCCTAGATAGCACCGCAGATTAATCTGACTAAATACAATAAAGGAGTTAGTGGAGCTAATTAGGTGATCCTCAGTATAGGTTTGGTTGATAGCCTATCTGGCACTGGCGGTATCCTGACAAATACCACATAAATGAACTCAATTGCACACACAGGGATGTGAAATAACTTGGTCAAAAACAAGTCCGATTCATACCTTGTTCAAAAGTCTTGTAAGATAAAGTACAATCATGGCTAGTGAGTTAAAACCATCTGAGTCTCAGAAAACCTTAGCTACATTTCTAAACCAACTGCGCTACTTTTCATCCTTACAATACCATCAAAAAAATACAAAAAAAACCACATGTATACATACAAAGTCATTTACCATAGCAATCGCCTAAAAACAAAATAACAGAGTCCTAAACAGTCTATGGTGCCCTAACCAAACATCACAAATTCCATTCATCCATTACATTTTGCATATCACATATAAATCAAAAACATTTGCATTCATCATAACATATGCATCCATAAAAATAAATTAACATGCATACATCCATATTCATCAACCATCATGCATAAGATCAAATCATCACATATGCATAAACAAAATAAAGCCGATATATATATATATATATATATATATATATATCATCCATAAAAATAAAAAATGCCCGCAAGCTACAAAACTGGTCCTCTGACCCCGCAATCATACAACAAAACCACCCAACCTAAGGCATCGGCCACCATGATCACGCAGGATCGGTGCGACGGGAACTACCCCCCATGGTGTGGGTCCTATGGGACCCCTCAGGGCGGCTACTACTAGCCCCCGCATCATGCTGGCTATCGCCTCCCTCATCCAATCACCTACGATGAGATGATGCTGACTGCTCAGTACCACTATCCCTCGTTTGGCGTGAAGATCCACCTCCCGACGGCTCAGGTAGCCGCCCACCAAGGCGGATGATCTCCCTCTCTAAATCTATCCGATGCCGAAACCACTCTGCCTCCCATCGATGGTAGTAATCTACTGCATCGTCACGCTGCACCAAAACCCTATCTCGCTCTGCTAGCTGAGCCCGTAGGAGATCCCTCTCCCGTAGTGCATCCCCCAGCTCCTGGTCTCGCCTTCATAGCAGCTCTACCAACCGTGCATTCTCAGCTCGCACCCCAGACTCCATCTCTTCCGCATCTTCCTGAGGCATGGGATTCTTCGGAACAACAACCTCCCTTGGCTCCCACTGCTCCACCATGTCCTGCATCTCCGGCTGATCCAGAGCCCCCAAATCCACATCCTCACCCTCCACCTCCACCATGTCCGCATCCTCCAAAGGAGCTCCCCAATCATCCCTTGGTGCCTCAGCACCCTCCCCACCCATCGCTGTCGCCTCCGTGCCTCCCAGTGGCCCCTCTCCTCGCCATCGCCGTAGTACCCACCACTGGTCATACTCAGCGGTAGTCTCGACGTCATCCACGTCCGGGACGTCGATCACCACATTCGAATCCTCGCCTAGTGGCGCGATGACCGATCGGTCTAGAGTCCTCTCATCCCCCCGGTGTCGATAGACCACGGGCTCACCAGGAAACCCCTGGCGCACCCCAAACTATCGTGTAACCTGGCTATATGAGAAGAACTCATGCTCGGTCCCATGCTGCCCAATCAACCATCGCTCTCTGCGTACCCGTCGAAGCCACTCTCCAGCCTCCGGCCAGGCTGGACAGTCCCGATAAGGGTGCCAAACCACCTCCCATGGAGTGAGCCGAGAGAAGGCATCGACATAGTGCCCTACGACACCTGCCCACCGTCGACTCTATCCCTGCTCTCCGGACCACCGCCACATAACTGCATACCCTATCTCCTTATCCTCCATCGCTACCTGAGTCATCCATGGTAACCCGGTTGGCCTCTCAACTACTATGTGCTGCCAACCCCAACACTGCAATAGATAGCTGCAGCTGATCCCCTTTCATCGCCGATAGCGGACCTCGTACAACTCCCCATAGAGTTGTGCCAACAATGTCTGTCCCCATCTCATGATAAGCGGTGCCTCTATCGGGCACTCTACCAACTGCCAAACCAAATCCAGCAGGTTCCATGGGAACCTCACGCCTGACGAGTCAGGTAATAGCATGTTGGAAATGAGGCCCATAAGGAATGCATGCCTCACTCCCAACACCCCCCTCTCCTGCCACCATCGAACCAAAATCCCACCAATCTGGCAGTCCACCCTCTGCCCTCTCCACTGGCTCCTCCACACCCAACTCCTCCCCATGCCCGAAGCATCTTGTCAGTACAGCTATCCGCTGATCACGCGGCGATGTCCTGATGGGCAGTCCATCTATCAGAATCCACAGAAGCCGATAGATATCCTCCAAGGTAACAGTCATCTCCCCTGTCGGGAGATGGAAGGTGTTGGTCCGTGGATCCCAAAGATTGATCAGGGCCATCAAATAGGCCTGATCCGCGACCATAGGCTCCAGTCGAGCCACCTGCTTGAGCCCAAGGGCATCAAGCCACTCCCAGTCAGCTTCAATCAACGCCCCCCATGCCTCAGTAAAAGCAGTGGGTACACGGTACCGGCTCCTAACAACCTGCAAAAGAAAATAACTCAAAAACATTAAAATCATGGAAAAAAAAAGAACTGTATAGCAAAAAAACAAACACAAAAATTCAAACAAAAAAATTAATTTTTTAGCTCTAGGGTTTCTAATCCTAACTGATTAATTTAAAACAAAAACAAACACAAAAATTCAAACAAAAATTAAAATTTTCAGTTCTAGGGTTTCTAATCCTAACTGATTAATTTAAAAACAAAAATTCAAAATTCAAACAAAAAAATATAATAATAATAATTTTTCAGTTCTAGGGTTCCTAATCCTAACTGATAAATTCCAAAAAAATAAAAATAGAACAAAAATTCAAAAAAAACAACAAACATTAAGTCTTAGGGTTTTTACGTTCCGTTTATCCTAGGGTTTATTTAAAGAAATAAAAATTCTTTACCTAGGTTTTGCGCTACGTTTAGTTGTACACTAAGTCTTAGTTGTCTTCAACTCAGTTTCAGGGTTTAAGTTTTAAAATTTTGAAAAACATCATCACAAAAAAAAATTAAACAAAACAATTGCAATTTTAACCAAAAGTAATAACTCTAGGGAGCACTTACTGGTCTCGCTTCGGCTCCGCCACTCGATCCGGTTTGTGCACTCATGATGGCAGGAAAAATCTCGGCAGCGCTTCGCTTCGCAGAATTAACCTCCTCCTCCCCAGAGCTCCAAATCGCAAGAAAAATCAGATGCAAATGAGCCCAAACCCTAGTTTTGGCCTTTAAATAAGCCTTTTGAGCTTAAATTCATCCTCCCCCAGGATGAGCACTCTGGTTAGCGCTCGTCCCACCCAGGGATGAATTCTAAAGCTGGGATTCGTCCCACCCTGGGACGAATTCAGGCCAAAATTTTCAAAAACATCAAAAAATGAACAAAAATGCACTAAAACAGATAATAAACTTTCCCGATGAGAGTGCTGTTGCACTTGACATCCCGGGCATACAAAACAGATGTTGGGGTCACAAATTGTCACTATCCTACTCCCTAAGAAGGCTATCTTAGCCGGACCGCTCCACGGGAAGATGAATTTTTGCCAATTTCAGCTCCAAAAAGCGTCGCAAAAAGGGTTACCACCCACCAAAAATAGGTCTAAATGTCAAAAAAATTGCACATGCTTAACGCTAAACCATCTAAAGGCACCCTTGCACAAGTCATCTTGGGTCAAGCGACTCGTCGCTTTTCTCACGAAGGTCATTCCCTCATCGATTCGTCGCTTGAGGGGGTAGTCACACTTAGTCACCAATCAACAAACACACACCCAATTAAGGAAAACGACATGCATTCAAAGAATCATTGACAAAGACAATTACGCTCCTGCTTGGGGCAGTAAACAAGCAATAATCACAAATTGATCAAACACTTGGCATTCCCGAAGCATGAACACAAGGTTCCCCCATGGACAAAAGGTTGCGCCCTTTGCCTATTCATGACTGATCAATGTCCAAGCTCAAGTCACACCTCACCAAAACAGGTTAATACTTGAAATCAAATTCCTTAGCTCGTCAGAAGCAAGGATTCAAGAATGCATGCCCTTTCCATACTTGGGGCATCAAAAGTTGGTTAGGTTACCAAGAAACCCTAATCATTAGTGCTTTGGTTATCTATTTTTGCTTGGCGTTGCACCATGCACAGCGCATCCCAAAAAGGGGCATCTGTAGACACCAAAACAACACCAATCCGATTATGTGACTGCAAACACTGATCACTTTGACACACACAGCCCCTAGGGCAGCCCTCAGAGGTTAAACAGTGGTCCTAACCACTTTTGTAGCAATTTTGGAAGGTCAAAAGGCAATTTGGCACATTCAGGCACTTTGCTCAATATCCGTCCCACCCGAGGACGAATTCAAATTGGGATCCGTCTCACCCAGGGATGAATTCTGAATTCGTCTTTGGTCGGGATGAATTCCAGGTTCAATAGGCAAAAAGAAGAATGGCACCAAGTGGCAACCGAAGACAGTCAATTAATGCCTCTTGCCTTGCATGCGCGTGTAGGTGGGTAGATTGGGCGTTAGAGGACTATCACAAGGGCAGTCATGGAAGCCCAAGTCATGGAGGACTTTCCTCCCTCATGGGAAGGCATGACTGCCACATGGCATCCTATGCATGCCCATCCAAAGAGACCCCATGGGTCTATAAAATGGTGAACTTTCTCACCCAAAAGGAGACAAGTTGGAGGCATTTTCAAGCAACGAAGTGCTGCCAAATTGATACCACGCCTTTACCATTTTGATTTACATCTTCCACATCCTTGATCTCTTTCACAAGAGAGGTTATTGGGTGGCTATTGGAAGTGTGAATCCGGACCCAAAACCCGACATTTGACCACATTGATCTACCAATTCGTCGACAACCCATTCCAAGAGATTTTGGGCCCATCCCAAGTGGATTGGTGCCGAAATCAAGTTCCAATGGTGGGCGGCCCGCTCGGGCACCCTGCACTTCTTAGTTTCATTTGAATTTGTTCTTTTGTCACTTGTTTATATTCCATTCCATTTTATGCTATTTAGATAGTTTATAATTTCGATTTTAGAAGACTTTGATCAAATATTATCATGTTTTGTCGATTTTGTGGTCCTCACTAACTTGCAGGTAACAACATCAAATTCCCATTGATGGAGGTCAAATTGGGAGAATCCGACCATCTGGGTCGTCCCAAAATGCCCCCAATTAGCTAACCCCTATGTTTGCAGGTCTTTTGGAGATCCCGAGGTGCGACATTTGGACAGCATCACTTCGGCATTTCATCATAGTCGAATTCGTCCTACCCGAGGATGAATTATAGCATAATTCGTCCTGACCATGGATGAATTACAGTTGAATTCGAATCGGCGGTGTTTTGTCCGACTGTTTCGATGGTAGTGGCCCTCTGGTAATGTTTTCTGGTCTCTGTCAAATTTGCAAGTTATTTGGATTCATTTTATTCATCGGTTTAGCTAATCTTACGCATGCATCTTCCATTGGTTTTAAGATCAAATGCTTCATATTTTTGTCACAGGTGCTACTAACGACTTGTTGTGTCTTTGAATGCAGGAAGAGTAGCAAGAATCAAGGATTCATCAATGCAAGCGGTGGCAACACTTTGGCCCACCCATTTCAAATGTGGGCATGCGGAAGGAGGAATACTAAGTCATGATTGTAACCAAAACTCATTTAACGCTCCTAGCCCCTGAAAAGGGAGGAGGCGTCTTTGTAACCGATGTTAAGAGAGTTAAATAAAAAGGGTTGTGCTTTCTGTACTTTCTTTTGTCTCCGTTCAATTCGTCTCTTTCATTTCATGCATTTCACATTCTAGGACTTAAGCTTTAATTTTGGGTTTTGAATGCATCGCAATAGTTTTCCTTTCAAATCTTCCAGAATCTTGTGCTTTCAAGAAGAAAATTAGAATATGGTGAGTAATAGTGTTAGATGTGTTGGTTGGTTTTTTAAGTGGTCCTTGCATTACGTAATCAGTGCCAGATCACTTTTGCAAGTGATGGGTTGTATTATATTTTTGTAAATTTTGTAAGCATGTTATATTATTTTTTTTTTTTTTTTAAAGATTGATTTTGATAGTTGTGGGTAGTTGTGGCCTAGTGTTTTGTTGTCTTGAGCTCATTTTTAAGTATTAGATAGTGTTCGAATATAATATAATGTCTGGTGTTACTGATGTTTGAGATTCTCTAGAGTTTCTTAATTTTGTGTATCTATAAATATTGGTGCCTTCCCTATTAGGGAGGATTTATAGGAGTGTTGTCTTTGTTATTTACCTCTTCATAACTATGAAATTTGACCTCTTGGTCGTAAATTTATTTATATTAGAAATACCCAAGTTAGGGAAATTTTGGGTGTTGATCATCATATGATCAGGGAGGAACATATTTACATATTGTACTATTTTCCTACCACTACCATATAAATTTGTCATTCCCTGCAACTTTATAAAACATGTTTTGGGATGTATTGAAATCAAGACCAGCTAATGTTCTTTCGTGATGATTTTATCCAAAATTATTTCAAATATATATTTGCATTTTGGTCTTTATGGTTCGAAGATGTCCCAATAGTTGTGGATGTTTTATTTGTATACCCAATATATTTTGTATGAAGCGTGGGGGGGAGGAATTTATATATAGTTGCTCTTTATTCAAGAACAAGATCTTTGATAAATGCTCAACTTAGCAATTTTCAATACCCCCAACATGTGTAGGAGAAATGTGTGTGCTTGTGTGTAGCATAGGATACATCTTCGTTGTGGTATTCCTACACCATAGTGGAACCAAATGAATGAAGACAGTCAAATTGTATTGGTTGAGAGTGAACTTGACTATGACACACAGTTTTGTGCAACTATCATTTATTAGTCTAGAATATCTATTATTATAGTAAATTATTTTACCTCTACATACCAATGTACCCTAAATTATCCTAAATAAATGCCAACATAATTTGATAAAAGAAGTTACAGTAAATAATAGAAATAATACAAAATTCATTGAACCTAACTAACCTCGTCTCTTTCAATATTCAATTCATCTTCATACCCTGTTATGTACCTTTGGCTTCTACTTTGACCCTCATATTTTACCATTTTATACAATGAAGGGAAAAATCAAGGGTAAAGTAGCAGTGTCACACGAAATTTTAGGGTAAATAGCATGAAAGTCTTTACATACCACTATTATTTGAAAAACCTCATCCTCATTGGGTAAACATGGACTAAAAACATGATTTTTCAGCTTCGTAATAAGATCAAGAGATAACCAATGCTTGGAATTAAGCCTCTTATTCATAGAAATATTTATATCTACTAAAAATATGTTTGAAACCTTCTTGGAAAGTAGCATGCAGGGCACCAAGATGCCACTAGTATAACATGTTATTTTTTATCTTTGTGATATTCTACAGATCCTTCATGTGGGCACCAGTTAAAGGAGGCACCAAGCTAAATCACCTCATCCATATATTTAGCGGTTGCTTCAGATTTCAACTATGGGGGTCAAGAAAATGCCACACCAAATTGAGTTTTAGCCATAGATCTATTTATAGGCTATCAAATCCATAATTATTTAAAAACTCTCATCCTCGTCAGGTAAACTTGGACTAAAATAGGATTGTTCAACTCTGTAATAATATTAAGAGAGGACAAACACCTAGAATTAAACCTCTTATTCTGAGAAACCTTCAAATCTGCCACAAAGCCATTTGAAACCCTCTCAAAAAGCAATGTGTAGGGCACAGAGCCACCACTATTATAAAGGGCCATTTTTGGTCTTCATGATCTTCTACAGATCCTTCATGTGGACACCAATCGAAGGAGGAGGCACCAAGCTAAATCACCTCATCTAGATATTTGATTGTGTAGTAGGCAAAATTAAACTAGGAAAAAAGTGATAGAATCAAAGGTAAAAATAAATATATGATCTACTAGGTCAATGGATAAAATAACAGGGGGGTCCATAGTTATTTAAAGAATATTTTTAGTTATTTAAATATTGCAATTCATAACTACCATTATTTTTTAATTTTAATTATTTTAATATGGCAGTTCATAACCGCTGTCTTTTTTTTTTTTTACGACGATGATTTATAACAGTCATATTTTATTTCTCTTAATTTTTATTTTTGTAAGACAACATTTCATGACTGTTGTCTTTTTTCTTTTAATTTTTAATTTTTTTAAGATGGCAATTCATAACCACCGTCTTTTATTGCTTTTAATTTTTTATTTTTTCAAGATGGCAATTTATCTCTAAGATGGTGGTTTATAACCATCATATTAGTCATAAGAGGGTGGTTACCCTAAGAGGGTGATTTAAAATTGCCCTCTTAGGATCTATTAGGATAGTTTTTTTACCACCATAAAAAAACCACCTTAATTCAGTTGTAGTTAAAGCCCTTTTTTCATGTAGTGGGTGGTCGATGCCTTGTCTCATCTCCATGAAGATAAAGCCATGTTACTTGCTATCTATACTCATATTCCATAATGGATTCATCAACTTTATGAAGATCTAGCCAAGGATTCATCATTACAAACTTTCCTCCATAATCTAGAAGTGGATCCACAGTTCCACCTTGGCTATGTTTGGGATGGTCAAGATTTATGGTTTCATTATTGTTTGGTTATTCCTTCTAAATATCAAATCAAGGACCTCATCCATCAAGAAATGCATGCTTCACCCATAGTTGGTCATTCAAGTTTCCTCAAAATATATACTTGATCCAAGTGTAACTTTTTCTAGAAGAGAGTGAAAAGGGACATCAAAATATTTATTTTCAAATGTGATCATTGCCAATGCATGAAAGGTGAAACTATGATTTCTTTAGGAAAACTTCAACCTTTGCCCATTCCTGAGTAGATTTGGATAAATATATCTATGGAATTCATCAAAGGGCTACAAAAATTTATATAAATTAGTTATTTTTGTAGTAGTGGATCATCTTTCAAAGTATACCCACTTTTTCCCTCTCCCACCCTTATACCACATATATTATTTCCCATATATTCCTTGATTCCATATGTCACTGCCATGGAATGCTTAAATTCATTATATCTGACTAGGATTCTACCTTCACTAGTTACTTTTGGTAGGAACTATTCAAGCTCTAGGGGATGTAGCTCAAGATGAGTTCAACCTACCATCCTCAAACCGATGGTCAAGCTAAAATTATCAATAAATGCTTGGAAACCTACCTTCAATGTTTCACTTCTAAACATCCTACTCATTGGGCTAATTGACCTCCTTTGGCTTAATGGTCATACAACACCACCTATCACTCTGCCACTAAGGTGATGCCATTTGAAGCAATTTATGGGCAGTTTCCACTAGCTCCAACTTCTTACATTCTAGGTAGCTCCAAGTTTTATGTTGTGGATTCCACTCTTCATCAACACAACTTCATTCTTCATCAACTCAAGCTCAATTTGGACATGGCTCATAACTACATGAAATAGAAAGTAGATCAACATCATATCGAATGTAGCTTTATTATTGGGCTTATAACCATACAAAAAATCATTTCTCTAGTTGTGTGGTTGTTAGAAACTTACCGTCAAATACTATGGTCCTTATCAGGTATTGTAGATGCTTGAGACAACGATGTATAAAATAACCCTTTTGGCTAGTTCTAAACTTCATCTAGCCTTTCATGTGTTATCTCTCAAGCAGATTATTTGCACCAAGGTGTAGGTGGAGTATACACTTCCAATGTTGGATGAATAAGAATCCATCATTCTTGAACATGAATCCATTGTTAATCTAAGATCGTGTACCCTTCATCGATGGGTTATCATGGATGTCTTGGTATAGTGACACAACTTACAACCAAAAGATGCAACCTGGGAAACTCTTCAAAAATTACAACAATAGTTTCCTCACCCTTAGCATTGAGAACAAAATTTTATAAGGGGAAGGGTATGTTAGGACCCCATCCTAACACTTTATGTAATAGTCCTTGCAGAATGTGGATAGTACCCATGTTAATAGTTTTTAATGTTTTATTATAGGTTGTATTAAGAAGTTCCTATGCCAAATGACACATTTCCATGTAACCATTTTTCAAGAATGTATCTGATTTTAGATAGAAGATTCTAGCCCAGGTGGCATTTTGCATGTAAGCCAACCTTAGAAATTAGGTGCTAGATGAATTCCTTAAAAATATGAGGGGTAGTATTGTATTTATATTTTTTACATAATTGAATGAAGTATTGAAGGAGGTTGCCCCCTTGAAGAGGCTTGAAATTCAGTGCTATTGTGAGATTGTTCATCTTCTATAGTTTATTTTTGTATTGTGCATTTTATTTCAAAGTGTGTTATGAGCATATGTGTTTATTTTCAATATTTGTGTGAGAGTATTAATTTTAGTTAGCAGGTTCCTAACAATTGACAACATATATGACTCTGACATCAATAGCATCATGGATCCTAAAGTAGTGCTTAAAAAGTTTTAGGGAATTGGAGATTGGGCTTACCACCATGACCATGGAATCATTTAATATCATTGATGAGTATATCAATAAAATTCAAAAAATAAAGGATGTTTAATTATAATATGACGACCCAAGAAAATAAGAGAAGGACAAGAAGCATTGGAGAAGGAAAGGAACACTAAACCACACAATATTATCTTCAATAATGTGTCTAAAATATATGAGATATTTGTTATATTTTTTTATATGTTTCATGTGTACTTTTCATATTCTCTTGCACAACCTATTATTGAGGTAGTTAAGTAATTTTTGCACCTTTAGGCTTAGATAAATAAGCATAAGGAAAATTATATTTTTAATAATGAAAAAGGAAATTTTTTATAATGTTTAGAATGGGAAAATCCCCAAATAAGACAATAAAAATCCAAAGAATCCTTTATGTAACAACCCAAGTCCACTCAATTGGTTGCCCTACTAAACAGATAAGGTTAAACAAGAAGTTCTAATTTTTTTTTGTTTCCAACCTACATTTTGTTTAAAGTATACCTTCAAGGTACATAGTAGGAATTGATTCACCCATTAATTCATTATCATGAACTTAAATTAGTATGACATATTGCACCAACATTTGGATTCAAGATTGTTGCAGACAGTCATCCAAGTGGATGAGATAGGCCACATCCCATAAATACACCATTTAGTGGAGTCGACATATCTCATTTATCATCCTCATTTTATAGCATGAGGATCAATCCATGGTAGGGATTATCCTCTAGGTCCCATAACACCTAGAGGGTGGATGCTTGCTTCCCCATCTCGTATCATTCTGAACCTTCAATTTTTTTGTCAACCATGTTCTATAAATGAATATAAGGGTTCTAATGTAAATATACCCCATGTCTATCTGATTGTCCTCTTCTCGAAGTTATATAGAGCTATGCCAATAACCTAGCCTAGGTCTTAATCGCACATACTCATTGCAACTTATCACAACTTATCCCATACCAAACATCGAGGCTAGTTTAGCTAAGTTACATGGGTATGGGACTTATCACAATAATTTTGAGTAGCAATCTAGAGATGGCATCCCATACCACCTTATCATTAAAGGTTTTGACTGAGTCATATATTCTGACCAATTCTATCAATCCAACGATTTCTCTTGAACACTATTGCATGCATACCCGCACCTCAACATATTGGGTGTCTTTTTAAGCATCCTCAAATATACATGTTGGATTTTTATGAGAGGTAGGATGTTCCAACTTCTAACTAAGGTTTAATGTTTCATCATTTCTAATTTTTTCCCTTAATAAGTTTCACCCTCCCTAAGTTCTAAATAGAAACCAATTGAAAATTTAGTTCACAAATGAAATCAACTACAAATAAAAATTTCATATTAAATACATTCTTTAATGAAAATCCACTCATTCTCCAGGAGGTTAATTCTCGGGTTACCATTATCATGTAAAACTAACATCTTTTAGGAGAAAGCTATGGTTTCAAATTTTTGAGTTTGATCACACAGGTGACACTAGTTTGCTTTGGCTACCTTTAGCTCCATAACAACCCTTATCCACAAGCAATGAAGAGTACTAGAGGTGCTTAACTAATATGCAAGTTCATTTACTACTCAATCAGAAATAAAGAATTACATATGCATCCCATTCTCTCTTGTTAAACAACATCACTGCTATTTGTGCTTGTTGACCATTAACAAACTACTAGGTATTAATAGAGAATCCAAAAGGCTTAGCACCATTAATATGACAATTCTTTAATTAAGATAGATTCATTTTTCTAGAAACACACTCTTTCTATCATATCCAAAATATTTTTTTGAATGATAAGAATATGAAGAGTTCACTAAAGAAAAATATACTTGTTTAACATTGCAGAGATCAAATAGTTTAAAAACAATAATTAATGCATACAGGCTACACAATACTTGATCCCAAATGGATTATCATTCATATCAACTTCTAAAGGATGAATCATATCACTATGTTCTTCGGATATTTCAATTAAATTTGCACACAAAGCAATTCTCCCAGACTTCCTTTAGGATTTTCCAAGGTAGTTTATTAACAAGCTATTGGTCTTAGTTTACATAGTATCTAGAAGACCTTATAGTTACCAACACTTTCACTTTAACTTAAAAATGCACTTAAAACATATAATTCTATTTTCATATGTTAATTACATCTTTCGACCACTGTTGCATAGTGATGAATCCACTAAAACTTATAAAAGGAGATAAAATTTTAAATAATAATATAAAATTCAATGCATGGGCATTATAGGTTCTCTTTCAACTACAGTCTAGCTCATCCACCTCTAAAGTCACCAACCAAAACTATCCATTGCCAACTTGTGGAAAGTTGGGGTTTTAAGATAATGTGCGATGAGATTCTAGCTCTCATTTTTAATGAATGCATTTCTATATGCAAAAAATAATTATTACAATAATAAAATAATTATTCACACTGCATTTCATTAATATATGTATGCTTTTCAACATAGTTTTTCCACATTTTCCATATAATATTTGCCATACACGAAGTAGAACATATATTCTCTTCCATGTAGTAATTCAAATAAGCATAACCAACTATATCATATTTTTTGTTCATATATAGAATTCATTTTTCCTTTTCCTATACACACAACGAGCAAAGAAGAGATTTTTATACAAAAGCACAAAGAGCAGTTCATTCCTCTAAACTTGCAAATAGTAACCAAGGATACTTTTGGCACATATAGTTCTTTTTTATTTTAAATAAAACTATTAAGCAAAGTATATATATACAAGGAATTCCACCTAGAATTATTATTCACTAAAAATTTTCTTGAGTGCTCTCGCCATGCCTAAAACTTCCTTTCCAACAAGTCTTCCTCTCTATTTTTTTGGAAAATCCTCCTCCCTTCTCATTTCCTATTTCCTTTTTACTTAAGAACGTTTTTTCCTTTTCCATACTTTTCAGACGTCAGGTATGGAGGGATTTAAAAACCAATTTGGTATCACTCACCTAGATTTTGCATGATTCGGTCGACACCACTCTAATACATACTCACCATAATTTTTACCAAATATTCTTCAATGCAAATTATATATTTCCACATGGTTAAATTTAGGAAGAAGCTATATATAATTTCCACGTATGATTCCAATCAAGTATTGCTTTTAACAAACACACAAGGATATATTCCAATGATATGTTCATATGTACATGTGCTAAATAGTCTCACATTTATATCCTATTCTTATATATATATATATACCTTTGACCAAATATCATACGCATAACTAAAATAAAATAAAAAGTGGCTTCCATCATCATTGCCACACAAGACACAAGCGCATCCTACTCTATACCATCCAATAACAAATAAATATTCAAAACAAACATGTACACTTTTGATTCAATCAAAAAATCTACATGATATGCAAGTGTGTGAGCATCCATGTAATCATGAGCTGAATCATCACTTTCCTTTATTACCCTTTTCTATTGACTAGCCTCTTTTCATTGACATCCTACAACTATCCTACACTCATAGAGATTGTTTGCAGTACCATGTTTCATAAGAAAAAGGTAAGTTTACTATTTGTTTATTTTCTTCCTTCATCATGTGAAGAGGGTCATTACATCCTCCCCCACTAGAAACAAATATAGTCCTTGTGTTTTAAACTAGTTTAAGCAAAATAAATATTTATGTACAATCATATATTTTACATGAATCAAAATATTCAAGCAATTCCATTGTTCCCATTTAGTATTAAATATTTCCAACAAGATGTCATCATAAAATCATATCACATTTTCATATGATTGGTATTTAATTTCATCATAGATTATGTCATAATTAAAACAATTAATCATACTTCTTCATATGTTCCAAAATATTTCACTTAGCAATATAAAACATTCACAAGCTAATCTATACAGTAATTCTACAAACATATTAAACTGTACTCAGTATCCAATTTCATATCCATATGCATATATACATATATCATAAAATTATATACAAGTTTATGATAAGGTATACATCTTCCTAAACAAATAAGAAAATTACCATTGCATATCTGCCATGTCTTCCCAAGTAGCATTTTTATCTAAGTAGTGGTCACATTGGACCCGACATTGCTCTATGTTTCTTTTCCTTAGATTCTTGGTTCTAAAACAAAGTAGGCGAACAAGTCATACATCAATATTTAATGGATAGGTCATCTACAATTTTGAAACATCCAACACATGAGTAGGATTAAAAATATACTTTCTAAAGAGGGATACATGAAAGATATTATGGATTTTAGATAAGCTAGGTGGTAGAGATAGTATTTATGCTACAATGCTTATCTTAGCTACAATATCAAATGAACCCACATATCTAGAGTCAATCTTGGATGATTTTATAGAAATTTTAGTTGGCTTCACCCTTAAGAATACTCTGTCTCCCACATAATACTCCCTTGGTGATATTTTGAGGTCCGCGTAGCTCTTCTAGCGATCTACGACCTCTTTCAGCTTCTGTTGAATTCTCTTTAATTGTTCATCCATTTCTATCACCATTTTTGATCCAATCACTACTCAACCTTCCAAATTATCCCAAGATAATGGAATTATACACTGTCTCCCATATAGGGCTTCAAAAGGTGCCATACCTAGTGATGCGTGATAACTGCTACTATATGCAAATCTACTAGCTATAAGTAGTCTTTCCACTTTGTGTGCTAATCCATATAGTACATTCTCAACATATCTTCAAGTACTTGATTCACCCTTTTGGTATATCTATCTATCTTAGGGTGATAAGCAGTACTAATATTTAGTTTAGTCAGTAATGCTTGATATAATACCTACCATAATTCATAATTAAAATGAGAATCTCTATAAAATATTATAACTTTTGGAAAACCGTGTAGTCTTACTACTTTCCTGGTAAAATTACTTGCTACTATGGTTGTGTCATCTTGCACATTGCCTAGTATAAAATGTGTAACTTTGGTTAATTTATCCATAATTACTAAAATTACATTATACCTGAATCTTGTTATAGGCAATCCCACTATAAAATCCATTGATACCACTTATCACTTGTGCATAGGTATCTCATGTGGGTACAACTTTCCAGGTGGATGTAGATGTTGTGCTTTCACTCTTTGGTATTCCAAATATTTTCCACATAGTTGGTGATATCTTTTCTCATCCATGGCCAGTAGTAAAAGTTTTCAAATTTTTACACATTTTTTCCCCTTATGGATGTGCACAGAATAAGGATTAGTGAGCCTCCTTAAGGATTGTTTCTCTCAATCCTCCTGAATTAGGGACTACAAATCTATTATTGAAAAATAACAAGTCACACTTGTAAACATATTCTACATCCCCTTCAGGTTTTTGTCCAACCTGTCCAACACACGAATGACAAAATTCATCTTTTTCTTACCATATTTTAATTTGATCCAATAGATCATACTAGCATTTTGTGATTATGTTAATATGCCCTCTCCTACTCAAAGCATCGATGATCTTATTTTCTTTACCCTTAATGTACTCAATGCCAAAATCATACTTTGCTAAGAATTCTATCCAACATTGTTTTTTGGAATTCAATAAGAGTTGATTAAATATATACTTTAGAATATGGTGATTTATCTTTAGCTCAAATGGTTTTCCCAATAAATAATATCATCAAATTTTTAGGGCATGCACCACCGCTACCAAGTCCAAATAAAGAGTGGCATAATTGACGTTATGTCTCTTAGTTTTTTGGACTCATAGGCAATCACCACATCACATTGTGTTAAGATCCTCCCTAACCATTAAATTTATGCATTTGTACAAACTGGGAACTGCTTACTAGGATCAGGCAATTATAGAATCAGTGTAATTATCAATATTTATTTTAAAACCTAAAAAGCTTCTTCACATTGCTCTATCCATTTGAAGAATTTTTCTTTTCTTTGTAGATTTGTAATGGTTTAAGCAATTCTTGAGAACCCTATAATGAATCATCTATAATATCCTGTGATTCCCATAAAACTTCGCACCTCTATTACATTAGTAGGTGTTGGCCATTCAATAATTGCCTCAACTTTCTTGGGATCCATCACAATCCCTTCAGTAGAGATAATATGTCCAAGATACTACACTTGAGACTATAAAACTCACATTTGGTTAATTTTCCATATAGTTTATTCTTTCTAAGAATATCTAGCACTATTTTCATATGATGGTCATGCTCCTCGTCCTTGGAATAAACCAAAATGGCACCCAAAAATATGAGTACAAATCGATCTAGTTGTTCTCTAAAAATTCTATTCATGAGAATCATGAATATGGCTGGGGCGTTGGTTATCCCAAAAGGTAAAACAATAAACTCAAAATACCCATACCTTGTTCTAAAATACATCTTAGAAGAGTCTTCCTCCCGAATCCTCAACTAATGATAACCAAACCTTAATTCTATATTAGAAAATATGGTTGCTCCTTTTAATTGATCAAATAAATCATCAATTCTTGGTAAGGAATACCTATTTTTAATAGTAAAATTATTCAACATCTAATAATATATGCACATCCTTAAGGTACTATATTTATTTTTAATAAACAAGATAGGAGTTCCCCATAGCGACACACTTGGCTTGATTAGCCATTTTTCAAGCAAATCTTGAAGTTGTTTTTTGAGCTCTTGCAACTCTATTGGTGTCATTCTATACGGAGATCTAGCAATCGGTGCAACACCAGGTAATAATTCAATTGAAAAATCAAATTCCCTCTAAGGAGGTAACCCTGGTAGATCCTCTCAGAATACATCTTTGAATGCTTGCAAAATTGGGTGCTTCTAAAAGAGTTCAGTTTTCTCTTTAGGCTCTTATTTCCTATTCATCTTAACTATGAACATCATACCCCTATTTATAATAATATTTTAACTTGCATTGTAGTCAACAAATGTGGTTTAACTTCACTTGAAACACAAAATATTCTAATTCTTTGATTGGATTCATCCATAAATTCCACCCATCTCTCTTCAAAATTTAGAAGATCCTTATGCGCCTTTAACCAATCAACTCCCAGAATAATATCAAATTTATACAAAGGGGCCACATACAAATGCCAATTATTTTTCCTTGTGGCATGATGATGTTCGGGTCAAATAGGCATTGGCTAACATGGTAGGTTTACCCTGATCCATACTCTACCTTCTAACCATTGGCTAAAAATCCAAGTCTAACAAGTAAATCCCTCACTAATTTAGATTCAATAAAGCTATCTATTGACCCACTATCAATCAATAATTACACATTTTTACCATTTTTTTTCCATTCATTAAGAAAGGAGTAATTTGACCATTGAGTTCAGAGCTAACTATCGCTGCAAAGATTTTATGGCTAGCTTATTTTGGGGCTTTTGGGGGTTGATCAAACCTAAGAGGATATTTTTTGGTATAATGAGCTCCTTGACACATGTAGCAACCCTTTGGTGGAGCTCTATTTCCCTTGCTACTATTCTCATTTCTGTTCATGGGCACAATTTCCCTAGTCCTTTCTTGATCTATGAGTTTCTAGTCCTATCTTTTGGAAAAATACTTAGCATCTCTTTTGAACCTTCCACCTTGATAGTTAGGTTTATTTTTATTATATTTCTTATTATTATCTTCCCCCTTGGGTTTCTTACTTTAGTCATTCTCCCACCTTATAAAACCAAAACTTTTTTGCTTTTTGAGTTCATATTTTTCCTTTTTAGATAGCTTTTGATGATTAAAATATGCCTTTCTCATTTCCTGATTAGCTTCCTCTTTTCTTGCCAAGTCAAATGTAGTAGGTAAATTGAAAGTATTGTGCATATTTACCACCCTCATGATTCTAGGATGTAATCCCAAAATGAATTTCTGAGTTTTTATTTCTTCATTACTCTCATATTGGGATGTATATTTTAATAGTTGTATAAAATTTTGGTGGTATTGTTGCCAATTTTATCACATAGTCTCTAATTTTCAGTTTGTATATAGTTTTGATACCATATATTTTAAAACTTCTCTTATTCCATAAACAATGGTTAAGATTCTTAAAATGCCGTTGTGCTTTCACTAGCTATCTTATTTTTTAAAAATGTATTTTTCTTGCATTGTGAGATTCTTTATCTTTCCTGTACTTTTCTACATATTTTGTGTTTTTCCTGGTTATGTTGCATGCAAAATTGTGAATGTTTTCACATGGGCATGTTCTGATATTTTTGCTTCCTTTATTTCATCTCCAAAAATCCTTGCATACTTTCAACATATGGCTACAATTTCCTATGCTTGGTTTTGGGCGTTTCATTTTATTTTCTTGTTAAAATTATAAAATTATCATAGAAAAAAGTAGAACAGGAAATATGACTAAGTATGGAAGAAAAAGGTTGAGCATGGTCAAGACTGTAGTGTTCCACTACAAAGATCAATTTGTGAAGCACTTCGTCCATGGGGCAAAACTTTAACAAGAGGAGAAACAAGTGTAAGAACGGCTTACTATAAAAATTAGTATGTTTATAAGGTAAAGCGCTCCATCAGTGGAGCTCTCTCTCAAAAGCACTCCATTAGTTGAGAACTTTCTCAAAAGTCTTAAGGAGAAATAAACTTGGATAAAAAAGTAAGTAAAAGTCCAAAGTAGTCAAAAGCCTAAAGCACTCCGTCAATAGTACACCTCCCCGAGATGAAGGAAAGATAAAATAAGTTTTGGAGGAAAGGACAAAAAAGAGTCAACCTATGGTCAAAATACAAATTTCTCCACTAAGGGAGCTCTTCTCCAAAGTGCACCACTTCGAGGATTATTGAGGGAAGGGTGAACAAAAACTTTAAATATAGCTTTTTATTAAGGGTGCATTAAAAATCAAGTATGGTTAAACATGAAAGAACTCGACTGTTAGAGCACTAGCATGAAAGTGCTCCACTACTGGAGTGCCAAAATGAAAGCACTCCACTACTAGAGTGCTAGGATGAAAATGCTCCATGGCTAGAGCGCTAGCCCGAAAGCGCTCCACTACTGAAGCACTAGATCAAAATCACTCCACTGCTAGAGCGCTATCCCAAAAGTGCTCTACTGTTGGAGTGTTTCTCCTCAAACCAAGTAACTAAGGTAAATTATTACGAATCTATCCTAGACAGTCTAAACTATCTTCAAGTTACACTCTGCAAAATCGAATGGATTTTTTCAAGTCATTACTAAAACCTTCTAGCTTCAATGCCAAGTTATGTAAACCATTAAAATTGACTATTTCAGGTCATTACCTAGATCAAGTCTACCTATCATAGGAGTGGTTGGGAATTAATTTTTTAAATGGTAGAACTCTTCTATAAAAGTTGGCTTCTTCTCTGTAACTAATGATGGATAACGTTTTCTAGAAAACCAACTCTATAATTTGAAATATACTCCCAAAATAAATGCTTCTGGCTTCAATTTTGATTCTTCTACATCTGTGTATGACTTCTATTTTGTCATTTATATTAAACTAGTTCCTTTGTTGTCATTTTAATTCTATTTTTTGTATTTCACTATCGATAGAAGGCTAGTCTCTAGAATACTTTCTGGAGTTTACATAGTCTTGAGGATTTTATACTAGTTTTTGTTAAAGGTCAATTGTTTTGATTGTTGTTTGTTCAAGTAACTAAGCTATCTATCGTACTTTTGTTCCATCACCCGTATTTTTTGGATTTTAGCCATTTCCCATTTCTTTCCATTATTTTATCCCTTTTAGTATCTTCCTATCCCTTATCTCCAATCCCTCATTTTTATTTTTAGAACCAGCCCTACTGGATATTGCATAGAAGACATTCCTTTTATTAGGGCATTCAATTCTTGGCATCGAGCCTAGGGTGTTACAAACTTAAAAAACTTGTATCTAGGTTGGTTCGATCAGCAATAATTTCTAGCACGCCTGGTGGGATGCAAACGTTCCACATTTAATTAGTATTAAGAAGTGATTTTCATCTTAGTGTTGTGCAATATGAACATTTGGTGACTCTGTTGAACTCAAATACCTCCAAATATCATAGACCAGTGTAAAAACTCATGCCTTCAAGCGTATGAGGTGGAGAGCTAGAAACAAATAAGAAGAAACCGAGTTCTATGGGCTTGACATTGATGTTTTAGGAGAACTTCCTAGGGTGGTCAGGTCAAACATTCCTCTTGTCAAGACATCACAATAAGTTATTTTTGATTTAAAGAATCCAAATCTTGATAGCATAATGATCATATTGCCTCTGAATGCACCAAATTCCCTAGATCATCAGTATACTCCATCTCCATAAAATGTTCAACTAGGTGCTTCGAGTGTTTTGATTGTTTCACCTCAACAAGTTCTACCAACTTCATCGCTTCATACCAATCCACCTCCACACATGGAATGATTGGATCCACCCAAGTAGTTCACATCATGGAATCATACGGTATCGCTTGCCTTGCAAGCTCAAAACATGGTGTCAGACATAGATTTGAAGGCTCTACCTACTTTTGATGGTACAAGAAAGACATCGTACAAGAACATCCAAGATGTTGTAGGACTAGAAACCATTCATCAAATAACTAGTGAAGGTGTCATGGTGAAACTACTGGTCCTTTCATTGAGAGGTAAGCTTCTTTACTAGTATCGGTCCCTTCTACCTGGTATCATTACTTCATGGGATACTCTCAATGGACAGCTTATAAGAGGCTTCAATGAATAAGTAGACCCCTTCTCTTTATTGCACTAGTTTATGACTATTCAAATTAATGCTCAGGAAGAGATAGCTAAATTTAATTTTAGGTTCATGAGAACCTGGTAGAGAGTCACAGATAGCCTTCGGCCCACACTTGAGTAGGTTGTGTTTTATTTTTAGTTTTTATTTTTTATTTTTATTTTTGTTTTTGTATTACATGGTGGAATTGGTAGCCGCCACAAATTCGGGTAGGCTATCCAACTTTTATGGCCACCATATTATTCTACGTTGTCCACCCCAAAATCCGCCACACAGATCTTCATGCAGTCCGCCCCTATAACCACCATGCCACAATAATTTTAAACCTTTTACATCGCTGAAAGCACTAGGAAAGGGACAAGTGTTCAGTTCGACGAGGCCCAATATTTTAACCTTGGACCTTAGCCCCCTTTGTAGGGTTTGGATGAACCAATTGGTCTACACATCGGACCTATAGGTCATGTTTTATTACTTGAGAGCTTTTCACTCAAATATTAGGATGAGCATCTGACATACTAATATCAATACATTCCCTACTCTTTATGAGTAAGCACAGAAGGTGAAGACTGACCTGATAGCTATCAATAAATTACCTCCCAAGGTGGCAACCCTGATTTATCTAGATTTTTTGCAAAACATGTACCTAAGTGCATCCGCTTCACCTACATCCTAGACATATCCTAACCAACCATGGAATCTATCCCCTCAATATCAAATGATATTCACTCTACAATTATAAATACCTATATCATAGTATCAATTACCAATCATTCCTCAACTACCAACTCCTATCTAGTATCCAATGTTACCTGCACCGCTGACCCCATTGTCATTATTCACGAGTTAGGGAGCTACCAATCATGAAGTTGTGAATGAGGCATAGGCTAAGGAGCTACAAGATGTGAAGGTATACATGAAAACAATGGTTAATTAGATGACCATAATGAGGAGGAAATATGATGACTAAGGCTTTTAGCATATAAGATTCCTTCCTCTCTTGATCATGAAAGAGAAAGCACCATCTGCCCACCGATAGCCCAAAATAAATTCATATATGATGAGCAGTGGAGAGACTAGTGCTTCAAACTTGGAATATTGGTGTACTACATGTAATGATCCACACAGTGAAGAAACCTATGTGGTGCACCTAAATTATTTTCAAATATTATATGGTGGTGCTTACGAGCAAGTCAACATAATCTAGGAAGTTGGTCATAATTTTATGATGTCTTCTAACAAGTAGGTCTCGATCCTCACTAGAGCTGGTACTAAATTTTTTGAGGTAGATTTGGCTTATATGGAGCCACTGAAGGTACCAATGCCACCCAAGCCATGGAGCCAAAATGCATAGCCTTCAGCATAAGATTCCAATCTAGCATCGACCTCAGAGCTGCCTGAACTGTTGAAAGACTACCTACCGCCTCGTGCTAGAGAAAAGGTCCTAAAACCCAGAGCACTAGTTTCTCAACCACAGGCAGACATGCAAGATGAAGCTAGATAAAAACTCAAATATCCCTCACTAACTAAGTGCCAACAGGTTGATGCCACACAGTAGTATCAAAATAAATACAAGTCTACAAAGGGAGTAGGATAATCGAGCACTTCAACGTATAGTATCATCGAAGAAATGAAAAAGGCTCCAGCTAAGGTAAGCCTCTACGAAACTCTCCAAATCTCAGGTCAATTTAACATTTTGTAGGAATATCTCAATTCTACTAAGTATAAAGAGAATAATATGATGCATATGATGTTTGCATCACCACTGACGACCTCAGCTATAGGTAAGAATTGGCTCCCACAATTATACCTTTCCATTCGGATAGAGGGATGGGTCATGCATAATTGCATGATCGACTCAGGTGTCATTATGATCATCATGCCCAAAGTCTTCTATGAAATCATGGGCATGGAGTACACCCGAAGTAGTCTTAGAGTGTTACAACTAGATGAAACTCCCATAAAGATGGTAGGAGTCATCAAAAATATTCCCATCCAACTCCACCAGATGTCTCAGGTTACGATTATCAAAGAGATAGTGGTAGTAAAATTAGAGAAATACTTTAGTATGTGCATATCACAATAATTCATAGCTAAGTTAGGAGATTATCTCTCCCTCGACTACTCACACTTGGAAATATCATTCAAGGGGAAAATATTCAAGCTCTTCAATGAGAAGCCTACCAATTTTCATGTTGAAAAACTTGAAGATGAAAAAAAGATCTCAGTCTCTGTCAACTTGATGGTAGAAGAAATACAAATGGTATACTTGATGAAATAATATCTTGGTAAGCTTCTAGTCTAAGAATATTTTTCTATGATAGATTTTAATGCTATCATCAGGACTAATTTGGGTTGCTATTCATTAACAAAGCCTGAAAATGCTGAAATGCAAAAACATTTCTCGATGCCTGATCAACTATGGAAGCTATATTTTGATGGTTCTTGGTGTAAGAATGGTAGAAGATCTGGTATCACACTCATCTCCCCATAAGGTGAGCAAAAGATTTATTTGTACAGGATCACATTGGAGTTGTATGAATAATGTAGCAAAGTATGAGGCTTTGTACCTCAAACTCAAGAAAGCTAAAAAGCTCAACATCAAACAATTACAAATATTCAGAGACTCTGAATTAATATGCAACCAAGTTACTAGTAAGTGCATCTCCAAGAAGCACTATATAAAGGCATACCACAACAAGGTGTGTGACTTTATCGAATACTTCACCACTCTGAACATCAAGTCAATTTCGTGAGAATGGAACAATATTGTAGACATATTAGCCTCTATCAGTGCCCAATTTTCACCAATAGATTATATGATGCATAAACTAAAGATAGTGATGCTGATATATAGGTCCTCCATATCCAATAAAAAACTCCACTGGTAGGTGTTCAATAATGATGAGCAGCTGGTCAATTTTCTAGTGAATGAAGCGTCCTCCATCGAAGAGTGGACCCTCAATGAGAAGGGATTGATCCAATTGAAAAATAACCACATCTCGAAGGTCTTGATCATGCTTGAGAGTCTCTTAAATAAAAAAAAAAGGTCTATCGACCACAAGATCAAGGTAGACCAAAAAAGTGTTCATGGACCTGGAGTTACAGTCAGGAAAGGTTATCAAGGTAGGGGTCGACTGCATAGTCGAAGAGCTTCAAAATATTTGTATCCTGTGCAAGGAACACCTCGATATCATTGCTTGGTGTTACCAATACATAGATGGATATGATAAGAATATCATCCAATACACCATTGAGCTAGAGGAGGAAGTCAGACCATTCAGGCAGAAACAGGGACCCATCAACCCAAATATTGACATCTTGATGAGGGCTAAGCTTCTAAAGATACTTGAAGCTAAGATAATTTATCCAATAAAGAATTCCTCCTAGGTGTCCAACATTTTTCCAGTACAAAATAATAATGGAAACATTCTCTTGTGCATTGAATTTTGAAATCTTAACCAAGCATCTCTCAAATATCACTTCCTGCTACCTCAAATCGATCAAATCCTTCATGTGGTGGTGGGAGCATAGAGGTTTTCCTTACTGGATGGTTTCTTTAGCTACAACCATATTTGGGTCAATTATGAAGACCAACATAAGACTGCATTCACCACCATGTGTAGAAACTTCGCCTACCAACGTATGCCCTTTCGCCTCTCGAATGTTGGAGTGACTTTCCAGAGAGTGATGGACATCACCTTTGGTGACTTATTGTATCATTTCATCATAATTTATTTATATGACATGACCATATTCTCCCATAATATGGAGGAGCATGGCCTACATTTACAATGAATTTTTAAAAAATATCGATTTTTGGATCTCCATCAACCCCAAGAAATCTATCTTCGTAGTGAAATCATGAAAGCTACTTAGACATATGATCTCTAAAAAGGGGTTAAATTTTGATCCTACTCGAGCTGATATGCTTCTCTGCCTTACACTTCCAGTAAATAAAAAGACCCTATAGTACTTTTTTAGATAGATAAACTTCATCAGGAAGTTCATCGTTGACTTTTCCCAAGTAATAAATTCAATGGTAGAGCTCCTGAAGAAGGATGTTGAGTTCAAGTGGATAGATGAAAGGAGATAGTATTTTCAAGAGATTAAGGAGCGGATCCCTCAAGCTCACATCCTCATCAACCCTGAATATTCATGATATTTTATCCTATACACTATCAGGGAACCAAAGATCTATGCAACTATTTTGACATAGAAGGGAAAAAATGAATATGAGTGTCTGATAGCATTCCCCAACCATCCAACCACATGAAAAAAAATAATTTTATTGAATGAAAAGTGCATGCAATGATAAGGTAACTTCAGAAATTTTGATATTTTGTCTCTTAGAGTAAGACAATAGTGTATCTGGTACACCCAGACATTCAAAATTTTATCATCCAATATGATTTGGGCAATAGGAGAGTTGGATGGGTTACTAAGATTCAAGATTTTGACATCGAGGTATGCCCTACCAAGCTAGTTCAAGACATAATTCTATGTCAAGAGTTGGCCAAAAATACCACATATGAAGCAATGAATATCGACTTGGATAGCCCCACCCCAGAAAACAATCTTGTAAATTTATCGATCGATAGTCTATATTGGACAGACGATCTGGTCAGGTACATCAACACAGGTAGGTGCCCTTCTCACATCAATGCTTCACAAGGAAGGATATTTTACCTATAGAATGGTAGGTATGTACCGATGCCTAATGAACTGTTTTATTAGAACATTTATGAAGTTCTCCTAAGGTGTATCAAGGAATCAGAGAAGGCAAAAATATTGGAGGAGTTTCACTTTAGAATATTGGGAGGACATTTTACTGGTAGAATGATGGTGCTCAAGATCATCAAATTGGGCTACTATTGGCCCACCCTTTTCTATGATGCTTTCAAAGTTAGCCAACACTATGATAGTTGTCAGTGCTACTTGGGAAAGACTAGGAATGCATCACTTCCTCTACATCCATCCAAGTGGAATATCCCTTCCAACATTGGGGTCCAGAATTTATTAGGATCATCAACCTCAACTCCTCCACTGGCCACAAATACATTTTGACCACCATAGACTACTTCACTCAGTGGTCAAAAGCAATTTTGACTAAGTAGGCTTACCAAGAAGTGGTTATCTCTTTCCTTGAAGGACTGATCACTCATTTTGGGGTACCTAAAACCATCATATCTGATAACAGCTCCTATTTCACCCATGTAAAGATCTATGATTTCACATCCAGGTATTGAATCTATTTGAAAATCTCATCTAACTATTACCCATAGGTAAATGGACTGGCATAATCCACAAATAAGAACCTACTACGAATGTTGAAGAGGACTCTACAAAAAAATAAGTGGATCTAGAACCTACTCTTTAACCAATTGATTTGGGTTGACCACATTTCTATCAAATGATAAATCAAGACGTCACCCTACTCACTGGTGTTTAGGAAAGAGATAGTATTACCCATGCACATCGATTTGTCTGCATTGCACTTGCTTAAGTGACTTGACACTGAAGAAGACCAATTCAATCCAATGGATACAAGTTTGACAAAATTTTTGTAGTTTGAGGAAGAAAGAGAGAAATCTTAGGAAGCCTTCGCTAAGCACACCAAATCCACCAAAATCTGGTTTAAAAAAAAGACTTCTAACTGAGCTTTCCATGTAAGGGATTTGGTTTTAAAGTGGAATGAGAACAAGTCCAAGCCATGGAACCATGAGAAGAAGGACCATTTCAAATCTTCACCATCAACCAACTCAATTCATTCATTCTACAAGATATGAAGGGTTTTACCCTCCCAATTGTAATGAATGACTTTTTTCTAAAATTTTATCACCCACCAAGTTTTGATGAAGATCATTGATCCCTCAGGTATTTATCGTGTATATATTTTCTTTCAAAAGTTTTTACAGTTAGATTTTGCTCCAGTTTTCAGAGCATAGCTAGAAAAAGTTGATAATATGAGGGATTTTTCTATAGCTTCATTTTTTGGAGAAATATACTACTAACGCTTCACTAGTGGAGCGATAGGCTCCCCTCTTCTAAAAAAAATAAAATAAAAAATAAAACATAAAAAATGACAAAAATCCTAAGTATTGGAGTGCTTCTTTGAAATTGCTCCATCAAAGGAGTGCTTTTCCCATAGTTCTTTCCTAGGGAGCACTCCACCCAGTGGGTGTTTCTCTGAAAGCACTCCACTCAAAAGTGCTCGAAGGGTCATCAAGTTTTTGTCCTGCTAAGATGCCATATGAAAGAGTCCCATATTATAAAAGGGACAGATGTTTCGTGATAATAGATCGAGGTGGTGGGTTAGCAATATCGAGGTCCCTCTATGCTCATTGTTATATTTTTTTGAGATTTAAGTTGTTCCAAATGAAGTAGTGTTCGAATAAGTGACCTTGTTGAACAAAGCTTTTACAACCAGGATGAGATGATTGGCATTGCTCTTGGGTCAGGTGGAAGTGTGGATGATTTTCAAGGAATAGGATCAGTTCCTTTTTTGAGAAAATGATAAGTTAAGGAACAAATCTAGCAAAGAAATAAGTTGGGTTCTTCTAAATGTGAAAATCACTCCACCAAGGGACCGCTTGTGCGAAAGAATACAATCTTAAAAAAAAAAAATTATTAAGGGCTCTACCAAGGAAGTGCTTTTCTTCAAAAAAATTAAAAGGTTGTAAAGTGCTCCATCCAACGAGCACTTCCTCAAAACCTCTCCACCCTGGGAATGCTTCCTCAAAAGCACACCCCCTAGTTAGCGAAAGTCCACCCTTTAAATTCACTTTTTGTTTTATCGTGAGCTATCCGTTCATATCATGCCAAGTGTCACGAAGGGATAATATCATTGTTAGAGATGTCATTTTCAAACCCTAGCTCTAAAAGCATAGTATTATTAAAATGAGAGTCGTACATCTACCCAATCAGAGCATTTTTTCCCTCCATCATCCAAAGTGCATCCTCCATGCATATTAGCATAGGATCCCCTCCCAATAAGTAGCACCTACCCCAAGGAAGTGTCCTTGTCCACTGCCATTATTTATCATTTCTAAAAATAAACCACTAGTATGTGGGTAATTAAAGGCACATGCTCTCATGCACATTCTCCACTGGCATTAAATTCATGTACTCAATATTAAAAGGTGGCTGACTAAAATTTGATGTTATAAGGTGGCGAGTTCCTTGTAAAAAACATTTCACCTATAGCATTTTCATCTTCTCCTCTGCCCTTGCACCCTGCGTTCGTTCAGAGAGCCAAGATTTTTCAGAGTGTGAATTGTTCTGATATTTATAGCAGACATGGGTAAAAAGAGTAAAGAAGCTGAGGGAAATGTAAAAAAGGAGAGAGCACTCAAGAAAATTGTGGCACAAGAAGGGGCATCTGGCTCAAAAAAACTGAAGAAGCCGTGAAAGTGGGAGAAAAAAGTAGTAGAATTAATGGCCCTATAGCATCCTCTCTTCTAGTACCAATATTGTCTGGTCACACACAAGTATGTGGAGCAACTACACTTGGATGTTGAAGAGGCACATAGAGAGGCTCTGACCGAGAATCTGTTGGTGGTTGTCTACCACTTGCACTTATATTTTTACATATGCACACTGGTGCATCACTACCTAGATTTCATAAAGGTGGTGTCACTATTATATGATGCCTAGTCGAGGACGGTTAAGAACACCAAGGTGGAGGCATTATCCATTATTACAGCTGACACTGTCCAGTATGCTTTCTCTTGTGGGAGAAATCACTCATTCAAGTTTATTTTTAGGAGGATACACACCAATGAAGAGGTCACCAGATATCATATTATGCCAAAAATGTAATGTTTCATAAGGGAACAGCTGGGGAATGTCACGACATCAGATGAATTTCCCCAACTTCCAAAGCCTCCGACCAAATTCTCCCAACATGACATCTATTCTATCCTGGAATATGTAATGGTACTTCCAATGGACGAATGGATATCTAACTAGTAGTTTTCCATGGCATAAGCCATACTCGAGAATAAGATTTATTTTCCTTCCAAGGTGAGGCTGGGTACTATTCCAATTTTTTATGACTGGGCAAAGTTAGTGGTATGGCAATTACATGGATTTTTGGCCTATATTCGAAGCCTCGACCCTAAGGCTAAAAATTTAAAACTCTCATCCCTATTAGTTTCGTATTTCTTCTGGAACACGCATGAGAAGTTCCACTATGTAACAAAGAATCATATGGATGAGGAGGGCAAGCATTTTTTGATCAATCTCTGGATGAACAACTTGTCCAGGAATGATTCGTATTATATATTCAACCAAGTTTTCCTCGATCCAATGATGGAGATAATGTACGACCAATGTGAGCTAGTTTCGATGGAGTTGAGGAACCAATTGGTAGATGAGCAATTGGGAGATACCTCTCTGCTCACCTAAGGCCTAGTTTTCAAAATATATGGGTTTACAAAAAAGCCCTTTATTATTGCCCTATTATACCATGCTCTATCTATTTTCCTTAGAAGTCGCCTAGTATCTTGACCACACCAACGAGGAGTACGGGAAAGACCAGGGTAGAAAAGTTATAGTCTCTACTCCTTTTAATTTGGAGATGTTAAGATAATGCAATGCAGTCAGAACATTGTTATAACATTAACACTTTCATATTACGGGTTGATTGAACTTCCCCATCATTGGAAATGGGACCCATGTGGTATCATTCAGAAAAAACCTTGGGGTGAAGTGTTTTCGTTCTTGCCCCAATTATTACATAGAGGGGCAACACAATAATCCTCTTGGCATCAATTTGGAATGGCACATGGATGAAATGAATCCTTTGACCTTGTGGTTATTTTTTTACACTATGAATATGGAGTACAACCCAATTGTTAATCAAAATCAGAGACTGACTAGGGTTGTTATAGCCAAGATGAAATTCAAGCACTTGGAGTGTACTAACCATAAAATCTAGCAATGGTGGATCATGAGGGCCCATAATGATAAGAAATCCTCATATGTCACACTAGGGATTGATGACAAGTTCTCAACATTTTATGACAAGAATGTTAATACTTATCAACCTTTATCATTTGTTGATATTGTTCCCCATGGTGGATGCAACCCTGATGAAGTGGATGACCTGGCACACCTAAGACAAGTGCAAGGAAAGAGCAAGGCCATTTTGGGTACCTCGTTATATAGTGGAGATAAGAGTCCATTGTCTCACTAGAAATAAAGCACTCCATCAAATAAAAAGGCAAAGACACCCTTCTTACAACCAACCACAAAGAAATAATGCATTGTGTTGTGGCTGATCCACAACACACCCCAAAATTTGGGACCCACATTTTCGTTTTGATATACAGGTGTTGACATTTCATTTTTAGTGTCTAATCCTTCGTTTTGTCGTAGGTTTTGCAATTGTTGTCGGTTCTTGTTGGCAGCTTTTTCTTGTCGACGATATTTTATTGTCGATAACTTTTTCTTGTCGACGATTTTATTGTCAAATTGTGGTTGACGTTTTTGTTATCGTCAATGTTGTGTTAGCAATGTTATTGCTAACATTGTGTTGTTGTTTTCTATCAGGTATGTGTATAAGAATTATTTACTCAATAAAAATAAAATAAAAGATATATTATCATATATATATATATATATAATAATGATAATGATAATGATATAAAAAAAACAATAAAATATAAATAAAAAAAATAAAACGTGGTGAATGGGCTTCATTCACCACGTTTAGTTATGTTTTAAAATAGTTTAAATTTAAAGTTTTTTAACTTTATATGTTTAATTTATTTTGCTTTTTAACGCTAATCCCCCTGTGTTTTATGTACAGGTGAAGTGGTGATGCCATGGACGAATATGGAGCGCGGGCTTGGCGATAGGCCGACAGTCGGTGGAGCTTGAATTTGAACGAACAGATCAGGGTGAATCACGGTAAACCCTCGCAGTGGATGTCACGTCATGGCAGAAGCATTCGGGGTCTGGCGTTTCGTCAGTCAACAGCAGCGTACAACAAGACGAGCTGGCCAAGGCACGATAAATACTGCGAGGGGATGGATGGAGAATGGGTGGACTGTATTGAGGTCTACGCGGCTGCGCTGGCCATCCACACCAATATTTGCATTTATAGACTGCATACACGGCGACAGCGAGGACGTGTCAGAGAAATCAAACCCCATTCACCGGTACAGATGGATTTCGGGCCGCAGCTTCGTGGATGTGGACCCCTTGGCAATCTGGGCAATTCACCAACCGCAAGAGTAACGTCCGTCGAATAGAGGGAATGCGTCAGGTGCAACAGTGAAGGCAGCGTCACTTGCCATGGTAGATGATGTCGTTTCTATGGCAGAACTGACACGACTCAATTTTGAAAATTTTAATAATGACCAGGCATTTCAACAGTGGTGATATGGGCTCACTAGGGCGACGCGACGCTGCCCACTTGACAGAGAAAGAACAACGCTGACGAAGATACTGGCATCAACAGGGACGGCCGAAGTAGAAATGGATGCGAGACGACGTCGAAATTGATGGTCCGGGTAACGGGGATAACAGTGCTACGGGGTGGCTGTGACTGCGCAGACAACAACGTAGCATTGGCAGCATTTGGCCAGGGTTGCGGCAATGGAAGTGGTAAAGCGCAGACCATGAGATCAATAAAATAAAATATTTTTGTGCATTTCTTCGACTATAATACAAGGTCTCTGTGTTTCATCTTGTCTCAGAACGGATATGTGATCAATGGCTTATGGTAAGCATATGGCCATTGTAATAAATGACAGAGAGGTATGGTGCATCGAAGCAAAGGACAAGCCCGAGACAGTGACGAAAATTTGAAAGATAAGGAAGTTAAGGTAGAATGCAAATTATTATCTCATCAGGGCACGCATAGTGAAGGTTACACAAAGTATAATTTTTTAAATTGAGAGTCCATTGTGAAGGGGATTTTAATAATATTATAAAAATATTTTAACTTGGATGGACGTGGGTCTATTAGAAGGAAAGTGGGGCGTTATAGAAACACGAAACAAAAAGGCGAAGAGTCTCCCATTGAAGCCGAAACGAAGAGACGTGGGGAAATGAAAGAGTTTTCAAAATTTTCAAATACCCCAGTGAAAGATGAAGATGGGAGGAACGAAAATGGTGGCGTGGCCAAATGGGAACTTTGGGCATGGCCACATTTGTAAAACTTGGATTTTAATTTGAATGTGAAAGCTCTTCTTCAGAAATTTCAGGCCTTGTTAGCAAGAAAGAATGAGAAATTTTCTGCATGCTTAATTTTAATTGTTTTATTTTTCTCCTTTCAGATTTCAGACTTGTATGTGAAATTGATGCCATTATTTTGGGTTATTTCATGTGAATGTCTGCAATCTGGAAATTATTTAAGACCCTAGGAACTAGCACCTAGTTTACTTTGATTGTGTTTATTTTGCAGGTCAAATAAGCTAGGTTGCATGTACGAAACTCTCACGTATTCGGTTTTGCAGGACGGGGTGCTATCAAACTGAAGGAGCTTTTGCATTGCTGTGTTTTCAGCAATTATTTTGATGCAAACTTTAATTTTCTGTTTCCAAAAATTTTAATTTCAGAATTTTTTTTCCTATTTTCAGACATTAAAATAAACATTAAAAAAATTTCAAAATCTAAAAATGATTTCACCATTGCGGAGATTATAATTCAGACTTCAAATACGCACTTTGAAATTTCATTTTCGGACTTGTTTAGTATTTTTAAAAATTCATCGAAGTTGCTGTTTTGCTACAGATTTTAAAATTCCGAAAATAGAAATTTTCCATTTTAAAGTCAAATTTCATTTTTCCAGTTTTGTTTTGCATTCATGAGCCTATGATGACATTCCATTCATGGAAATTCCAATTTCATTGAAGGGGTTATGTTTTACGGCATTTTCACAAATTTCCACTTTGGGCCTAAAATTACCCTTTCTTCATAAAAATTCCAATTTTACGAAAGAGGGATAATTTGAGTACTACATTGAAGGTATTTTCCTTAAAGCACTTAATTGTTCATCTTGATGAAAATTTGATTTCATTTAAGAGGGATAAGTTAAAGTGACATTTTGAAGCTACATTTGGAGACCCTATTCATCATTGAGGATTTAATGTAAGATAAAATCTATCTTAAAACCATCAAGATAAAAGAAATTAAAGCATAACATCATGGTCATATGAGGGCCAACTCACATTTATTTTATCAGGGTTCAATGAACAATCATTAAATTTTCATAGTAAAAATAAACCAACAGTGCCCCTTGTTTACAGTTACTTGCAATCACTAAGGTGTTCCAAGCATTTCAATTGAATATCTTTATTTGAGATTACTAATGCACATATGCAAATGCTAATATAACAAGAACCTTGGAGAAGTTGTTTGTTTAACTTCTTTGCAAGAGGGGATTTGGAACCCGAATCCTACCGGAGAGTGTGCTTTCACAATTGGGTGAAAACACCACTCAACACATTGATTTCCATAAATCCTTTGGAATGATTGTTTATGCTGAATCTAAGCCTTCTAATATGATCTTTACCAAAATAAATGTAGCATAAACCAAAATGACTATAGTTGCAGGCACTGAGGAGCACGAAGGTACGTACGAGGAGCACATCACCGTACCTAAGAAGTAGAAGGACTAAGATGCAAAATGCATCAGTGTCGATTCTCCATATGTGGAAGAAAATAAATAAGTACAGGACACAACTTCCATGGCTCCTTTGATCATGGAGCCACAAGGTACACATTTATTTCTTTCTATTTCTTCTTCCCCACCCATAGTGCTAGTTTTTCTAAATCCTATGTGTGTTTACTCGGTGCCTCAAATAACTATGATAGTGCCAATATCAACAGTCCCAGCATCAAGTGTACCTCCCTTACCTGAGTCCACCCTTACCAGTTGTTTAGTTTATCTAGTAGTGTCTATTCCTTTATTTGTGACGTTTACATCTTTTATCAAAAATTCCAATGCCTTTTTAGTCCCTTCCTCATTCATCTTTCCATTTTCTGGATCAGCTGAGCATGTTACCAATATTTTTACCACTAGGGAGTTGGATTCATTTCTTGTCACACCCCATCTCATTGGTTTCTCAATGACCCAACCAACCATTCCCTCCATAGCTACCAAAGCACCTCAAAGGGTTAGTGTAGTCACTTCCTCCCTGTCTTCCTATGCAATTTCCAATCTTGAGTCTAATCTCCCACTTCTCCCCTTCATGCTAGTCCTTGGAATAGGCATTTGGGATCCATTGGAGTCTAAGTTGGAGATGGATTAGTAGCTCACTTATACATAGACTATTCATAGGGCACATTCAAATATGATACGCTATCTGAATTATCAAAGGAAGAGAGAGCCACAGGCCCTACCGTAAGCTCAAAAGGCTTTCATAATCAACTTAAAAACAATGAAGTTGCACACCATTGAAAAAATAATTATAGTATAAAAGCCTTTGGGGAAAATGACCCCAGTCGATTATGCCATACGCCACATTGAAGAGGATGTTGCCAAAATTAACACTACACAAAGAATGGGTGATGTACAGGATGGTATGGGCTCCATTTATGCTCATGGTGAATACTACAAGGGTTTCTTCTTCAAAGTACAATCCAAAAATGTTGATATTGAAGAGGCCCTAGCAGTGGAAAAATGATAGATTGAAGCATTGGAGTCCAACTCCTAGAAGCAAGTTAAAGCGTTGGAGGTTGAGATTGAGCAGTTTAAGAAAAAGCTTTAGTTGCTTGAGGATGAAAGGAAATAAGTGTCCAAGATACATGAACACCACATCAAACTGATCGCCAAGGCAAACCAAGAAATATAGGTGCTTACTATTTAAAGGAATGAGTTACAGGCTAAGTTGTTTGAAAGAAGTGAGTAGCATGTTCTCACTTCTAGGGAACACCTCAATGAAATGAGCCTAGACTTCCTACAATATTTCCTAGCAAGAGTGGTGAAGGGAATTATAGTTTTGGTGTTCTTTAGGGAATTGCATGAGGTAGTTGTTGCTGGCAGGTATATATTAAAGTCCACTTAGGCAGATGTTAACTACTGGTTATATTTGACCACCTAGCTGAGGAGGATAGAAGATGCACATATCTGCCTTGCTCCTATGAGCGATATGGCTTGGTCATTGGCAACGATGAAAACCACTTTGCATTAATTCTTCACCAAGGTTGAACTGGTAAATAAAGCACACATGCTTTCAGAGTATCTTATACAGGAGCATGACATCCCACTGTGATACTTCGATGCTTTGGTTAATATTGGAATCCTAAGTTTTATAGACTTTGAGGGGACCACTACATCATTTCAAGAGTTAGAGCCCATGTTGATCACTTTCGTTGATAATACCTCAGACATCGACGCTTTATAAGATTCAAGTTTTGATGCTCAGGTAATCCTCCTCATGGACAAATATGCCTAGATTTAGTCTTGCTTGAAATATTTTGATAGAATACTAGAGTTTTTCTATGTTGAGCGCATAGAAACATTCCACTTCTTGATTTAGGAGCTAGAAAAATAGTAAACTTTCCATTTGGAGCGATGGGTTGATGCTTGAACAATATACAAAAATGTCTTCAAAAAATTTCTAGACCAAGATCTCCCTCATTCGGTCAGATAGGATGAAGAAAAATAAAAATATAGTGCAACATGTTTAGGTACTGAAGAGATAGGTTCAGGGATTGAAGAAATAGACAATGAAGCATAATCAAAGACCCAAGAATCTAAAAACATAGGTGAAGAAGCTAGCAGTAGTAGAAAAACATCAGAGGAATAGTCTGATTACTCGGATAAAATAGAGGATTTTGGTTCCCAAGGATAAAGGTTGGGATCTTCACAGTGAGGTAGGCTCAATGCCCCACGAGTCGCCATATGTGTTGCCAATTTTGTCACAAAATCGCTAATTTTTAGTTTGTATACATTTTTGAGACTGTTCATTGTAAAAATTCTCTTATTCCATAAAAAAAGGTTAAGATATGGTTATGCTGCTATGATTTCACCGACTATCTCATTTTTTAAAAAAATGTTTTTTTATTGCATTGTGAGATTCATTATCTTTGTTGCACTTTTATACATTTTTTGTGTTTTTCTTGGTTATGTTGCATGTAAAATTGTGAATTTTTTAGCATGGGCATGTTCTGATGTTTTTGTTTTCTTTATTTTGTATCCTAAAATCCTTGCATACTTTCAACATATGGCTACAATTTCCTATGCTTGGGCTTGGGTGTTTCATTTTATTTTCTTGTTAAAATTATAAAATCGCCCTGACAGCAAGTAGAACAGGAAAAATGACTATGTATGGAAGAACAGGGTTGAGCATGGTCAATACTATAGTGCTCCACTCCAAGGACCAATTTGTGAAGCACTTCGTCCATGGGGAAACACTTTAACAAGAGGAGAAACAAGTGTAAGAATGGCTAAGTGTAAAAATCAGTATGTTCGAAAGGTAAAGCGCTTCATTAGTGGAGTGCTCTCTCAAAAGTTCTTCATTAGTGGAGCACTCTCTCAAAAGGCTTAAGGAGAAACAAACTTGGCTAAAAAGGTAAGTAAAAGTCCAAAGCAATGAAAATCCTAAAGCACTCCATCAATAGTACACCTCCCCGAGATAAATGAAAGATAAAATAAGTTTTGGAGGAAAGGACAAAAAAGACTCAACCTATGATCAAAATACAAAGCGTTCCACTAAGGGAGTGTTTATCCAAATTGCACCACTTTGGGGGTGCTTGAGGGAAGGGCGAACAAAAACCATAAAGATAGTTTTTTATTAAGGGTGCATTAAAAGTAAAATATGGTCAAACATGAAAGCACTCCACTATTGGAACACTAGCATGAAAGTGCTCCACTGCTGAAGTGCTAGAATGAAAGTGCTCCAATGCTAGAGCACTAGGGAGAAAGTGCTCCATGGATGGAGTGCTAGCCTGAAAACACTCCACTACTAGAGTGCTAGCCTGAAAGCACTCCACTATTGGAGTGCTAGCCCGAAAGCACTCCACTACTGGAGTGCTTCTCCTCAAACCAAGTGACTAAGGTAAATTATTGTGAATCTACCCTAGACAGTCTAAACTACCTTCAAGTTGCACTCTACAAAATCAAATGGACTTTTTCAAGTCATTTCTAGAACCTTCTAGTTTCAATGCCAAGTTATCTGAACTGTTGAAATTGACTGTTTTAGGTCATCATCAAGATCAAGTATGCCTATCACAAGAGTGGTTGGGAATTAATATCTTAAATGGAAGAATTCTTCTATAAAATTTGGCTTCTTCTCTGTAACTAAGAATGCATAACTTCTACTAGAAAATCATCTATGTAATTTGAAATATGCTCTCAAAATAAGGGCTTCTGGCTCTGGTGTTGATTCTTCTACATATGTGTATGACTTCTATTCTATCATTTCTATTAAACTAGTTCCTTTGTTAGTTTAATTCTATTTTTTGGATTTTACTTTTAATGGAAGGCTAGTCTTTGGAATACTTGCTAGAGTTTACATAGTCCTAAGGCTTTTATACTGGTTTCTGTTAAAGGTCAATTGTTTTGATTGTTGTTGGTTCAAGTAACTAAGTTGTCTATCATGCTTACGGTCCATCACCCCTCTTTTATGGATTTCAACCATTTCCAAAAAATTTCCATTATTTTATCCCTTTCAGTATCTTCATATCCCTTATCTCCAATCCCCCATTTTTATTTTTGAAACTAGCCCTACTAGAAATTACCATAGAGGACATTCCTTTCCTTCAATAATTCAATGCTTGGCATCGGGCCTAGGGTGCTGTAGACTTAGAAAACCTGTATCTTGGTCGGTTTCATCACCAACAGGTATTCATGTACTAACATGCTTTCCTACCACAAATTTGAGAATTGCCCAAAATTTTATATGTAATATTGCCTTGTCAAGAATATCTCTAAATTCCTTGACAAAATCCTCCCATTTGAGGTCAAAAACTTCTACTTTATGCCCTTTCGTATAATATTTCCACCAATCCAGGGCTACTTCGTTCATATTCATAACTATCAAAGCAATATTGGATTTAGAGGATAGGACCATTAGAGAGAATTAGGACTCAAATTCACTTAACCAATTCTTAGTCGATTCACCATCACCCTTTCCATTAAACTTGGATATTACAATATTTTTTAGGTTCTTGTCCAAATTCTTAATCACCCTAGCCCTTCTAGCATTGGATCTCTCAGGTTCCCTTGGTATATCCCCTACCCTATCTAACCCAATTCCTATTTTCCTATTTAAGTTTTCTATTACTCGTTGTTGTTGGGTAATGAATTCTTGTTGTTGATTCATATGGATTTTTTGTTGGGCCATCTCTTCTCTTTGTTGATCTATATGGTTTACAATAATTGCACAACTCTTGAAAGGTTTTACCCCCTCTATCAGGTTCATTTGGAGGTGGTTTATTTAATCATTTCATCCTCCATTCACAATGAGGACCTTCTCACCTTAAACTCATTCTTGGTCCCCTTATAGGTATTTCAATGGCTTCCTCATCTCTACCTCCCATGATATTTCCCAAGGACACACCTTATAGCTTTAGTGTCATTTTAACATATAGGTGAAATAAGTATTACATTAGTTTATATCAACTAATTTATTTCACATTTAGAGTCTACAACTTATAATCATGTTTGCTCTATGCAACAACCCAATTCTACTCACTTGGTTGCACTACTAAATAGACAAGGTTAAACAAGATCTAATTTTTTTTTTTGTTTTCAACCTACATTTTGTTTAAAAGTATACCTTCAAGATACAAAGAAATAAGTAATTCACCCATTAAATAATTTTTATGAACTCAAATTAGTACCACATATTGCACCAATATTTGTATTCAAGACTACTCCAAACAGTCATCCAAGTGGACAAGATAGGCCACATATTGTAAATACGCCATTTAGTGGAGTTAGGATATCTCATTTATCATCCTTATTTTTTAGTATGATGGTCAATCCATGACATGGGTTATCCTCTAGGGCCCATAACATCTAGAGGTTGGATGCTTGCTTCCTAATCCCTTGTCATTCCAAACCTTCGATATTTTTATAGACCGTGTTCTACTACTGAATGTAAGGGTTATAGCATAAATATATCCTATGTCTATATGAATTTACTCTTCCTGAAGTCAGATAGATCCATGCCAATACCTTGGCCTAGTTCTTAATCACACATACTCATTGTAACTTATGATTGTTTGTCCCATACCAAATTTTGAGGCTAGTTTAGCTAAGTTACACAAACATAGGACTAATCATAGGTATTATCGAGGAGCAATCTAAGGATGGCATACCATACCACATTATAGTTAAAGAGTTTGATCGAGTCATATATTCTAACCAATTCTGTCAATCTAGTGATTGGTCTGGAAAATTGTTGCATGCATAACCGCACCTCAAAATATTGGGCATTTTTTTAAACATCCTCAAATCTCGGTGCTGGATTTTTATGAAAGGTAGGATGTTCTAACTTCTAACTAAGATTTAATATTTTTCATCATTTATAATGTTTTCCCTTAATAATTTTTACCCTCCCTAAGTTCTAAATAGAAATCAGCTGAAAGTTTAGTTCACAATAAAGGTTTCACATCCCACTTAAATGTTGTAGAAGCCAATATTCAACAGTCAACGTCTCTTTTTCACAAAATTGTTTCAATATTCAAAATATAACTTTATATTATTTATAAGACTTTGATTTTAACTTAGTAAGCTACATAAACACTTTTTCAAATTTTTAAAACATAAAACATAAAGTAACAATATAATAATATTTTACTTAGCTTTCATTACATAACTAATTAAATAAAATTAGCTAGAAATAAAGCCATCACAATAAACATATTTTTTTAATGTGAACCCATTCATTAGCCAGGAGGTTAATTCTTGGTTTACCATTATCACATAAAACTAACATCTTCTAGGAGAAAGCTATGGTTTCATATCTGGAATTGAATCACAATAGGTGACATTTGTTTACTATTTCATTTTTTCTGTCCTTAGCTCCATAACAACCCTTTTAAATGAGAAACAAAGGGTACCGAAGGTGGTTAACTGTTAGAGTAAATCACTATATAAAATATAGAAAAACAATTATAGTGTTTCAAACTTTAACAGTAGAATTAAAGAAAAATAAGACAAACACACACAAAAGAAGAGACAACGATTTTAACGTGGTTCACCCAATGTGGGTTACATCCACCGATAATTTTCAGTCCTTCCTTTCTCAATCCAAGCAATAGAGGGTTACAACCTACAGCCAACATCTGCTATAATTTCCTCTCTATTTTTCCAAGGAATCAACATAGTAATTTTCATTGTCATAGTCATCTCTGTTTTTCCTCACAATTATATATAAGAAAAAAATAGAAAAAACAAACTTCTTTTCTTAATACATTCCAAGATTAACATTGAGTTCCCAGCATCTAGTTTTGGGATAAAAACAAAAAAAAACTTTCCCTGGCTGTCCTGTTGTAAATTCGAAAACTTCCTCTGGTAGACTAACAGACTGTAAATCTGGAAACTTTCCCTGCTCGTCCTGCAGTAAATCCAAAAACTCTCTTTTTAGCCTCCTCATAATTAGGCTCCATTCCTAACAATATCCCACTTGGAGACTAATTCCATTGCACCATACTGCAACCAAGGACTAAAAAAATCTCATCATGGCCTCTTATTACTTAAGGCCAATTGAAGTTGAGCAAAAGCTCAACTTTTCTCTTGACACCACTTTTGTAAGCATGTCGACAGGATTTTGTGATGTGTGAACTTTCCCTAATTTCAAAGATCCATCTTCCACTATTGATCTAATGAAATGATACCTGAGTTTGATGTGTTTAGTTTTTGAATGGAATGCTGAATTCTTTGCAAGGTGTATAGCACTCTGGCTATCACTCCACAACCTATTATCCTCTTGCTTCTTCCCCAGTTCTTCCATTAGTCTTTGAAATCAAACCATCTCTTTGCTTTCTTCTGTAGCAGCAACATATTCAGCTTCAGTGGTTGAAAGTGCAACTACGTGTTGGAGTTTAGAAATCCAACTAACCGCTCCTCCTCCTATAGTAAAGATGTATCCAGTAGTGCTCCTTACACCATCAAGATAACCTGCCATATCAGAATCTACAAAACCTTTCAAGCATATATTAGAGCCTCCAAAATTCAAAGAATAATTTGAAGTTCCTCTCAAGTACCTGAGTATAAATTTTACCGCTTGCCAATGTCCTTTTCCCGGATTACTCATAAATCTACTCACTACTTCCACTGTGTGGGCAATGTCTGGTCTTGTACAAACTATTGCATACATCAAGCTTCCAACCGCTGATGCATAGGGAACCTTAGCCATATGCTTTTGTTCCTTTTGTGTCTTGGGACACAAATCTTTGGCGAGTTTGAAATGCTTTGCCAATGGAGTAGCAACAGACTTTGCATTGTTCATGTTGAATCTCTTAAGTACCTTTTCAATGTATTTTTCTTGTGATAATTTCAGAGTGTGACTCTCCTTGTCTCTTGTTATCCTCATACCAAGGATTTGTTTGGCTTCTCCCAAATCCTTCATGGCAAAGGATTTAGCCAACTTCTTCTTGAGCATGTTTATATCTTGCATATTTGTTCCTGCAACTAACATGTCATCCACATACAATAGCAAAATAACATAGTTACCATTTCTAGTTTGCTTAAAATATGCACAGTGATCACTTTGACATCTTTCAAACCTTTGATTAGCCATGAACTTATCAAATTTTAAATACCATTGTCTAGGAGCTTGTTTTAACCCATACAAGCTCTTTTTAAGTTTACATACCCAATCCTCTTTACCTTTCACCTGAAAGCCTTATGGTTGATGCATATAAATTTCCTCCTCCAAATCACCATGAAAAAATTCTGTCTTCACATCCAATTGCTCCAAAAACAAATTTTCTATAGCTACAAGACTCAAAATAGCTCTAATAGAGGTCATTTTTACAACTGGAGAAAAAATATCATCAAAATCAATACCTTTTTTCTGAGCGAATCCCTTGACCACTAGTATTGCTTTGTATCTCTTATGCCCTTCATTCTCCTCTTTAATCCTGTACACCCATTTATTGGTCAACACTCTTTTACCTTTGGGTAGCTCAACCAAATCCCAAGTTTGGTTGTGGAATAAAGAGTCCATTTCTTCATTCATTGCAAGCTCCCACTTATTCCTGGTATCCATCTGTAATGCTTCCTTAAAACATTCTGGCTCACCAGCATCAGTATACAAAACATAATCAGAGAAACGTTGAGGAATTTTACTTATCCTGGTAGATCGTCTAACAACACTTTCTGGAGATTGAGGTGCTTGTTGCTGTTGTTGTACATTTTGATCTTCTACCACTTTTGGAGTTACCTTTTCTATGTGTTCATCAAGGTCTATGTATTCAGTAATTTCCTCTTTCTGTTTCTTTCCCTGCAACCGATCTTTATACAAGTTTTTTTCATTAAATATGACATCCCTACTTCTAACGACTTTTCGGTTATCACAATCCCATAATCTGTAACCCAAGCCATCAATACCGTAACCAATAAAATAGCACTTTTGGGCCTTAGCATCTAACTTATTTCTGTTCTCTTTGTCTATATGCATAAAATCCTCACATCCAAATACCTTAAGGAAAGAATAATTTAATGGTTTACCTGTCCAAAGCTCTTCCAAAATTCCTCCATCCAAGGCACTAGACGGTCCTCTATTAATCAAATATACTGCAGTATCAACAGCATGAGCCCATAAAAATAATGGTAAGCCTGCATGTATTCTCATGCTCCTAGCATGCTCCATGATGGTTCTATTCATTCTTTCGACAACCCCATTTTCTTGAGGTGTTCTTGGAACTACCTTGATTCTTCTAATTCTATTTTTAGAACAAAACACATCAAATTCTCTACTACAATATTCTCCACCATTATCCGACTTTAGACACTTTAACCTTTTTCCAGTTTCATTTTCAACTAATGCTTTCCAATTCTTAAAGGTATTAAAAACATCACTTTTATTCTTAATGCAATATATCAATGTTTTCCTTGTTGCATCATCAATAAAAAGTACATAGTAAGAGGAACCTCCAAGAGAAGTTACCTGAGTTGGGCCCCAAACATCTGAGTGCACAAGCTCCAATTTCTCTTTCTTCCTTTCCTTGCCATCCTTGAGAAATCTAACTCTCTTTGCTTTACCATAAACACAATCCTCACAGAATTCCAAATCAATATCTTTTAACTTAGGCAATAACTTTCTTGAATGTAAAATTTCCATACCTTTTCCACTCATATGGCCAAGTCTTTGGTGCCACAAAGATGCACTCTCACCTGTAGAAACTAAATTCATGGAGCAGTGAGAAAAATTAGTAAGTAAATAAAGAGTACCCACCAATTTACCTCTAGCTACTATCAATGAACCTTTAGTAACTTTCCAAGCATTTTATCCGAATGCAACCGTGTATCCTTCACCATCAAGCTTACTTGCCGATATAATATTTATCTTTAAATCTAGTATGTGTCTCACCTCTTTAAGAGCCCATTGACATCCATTTGGGGATTTAATCAAAATCTTTCCAATACCCATGATTTTACATGGTTGGTCATTTCCCAATAGAACCTGTCCATAATCTCCAGAAACATAATCTATGAAGTATTCCTTATGTGAGGTAGCATGGAATGAAGCACCACTATCAATTACCCAATAATCACTATTTCTATCAAGAGATAAGATTAAAGCATCTTGTAGAATTTGTCCAGTAATATTGGCTTCTGAAGTGTTACCATTATTATCATTACCTTCATTTCCATCACCCTTTCTTTGCCAACAGTCCTTCTTGAGATGACCCTTTTTGCCACAGTGCCAACACTATAGCTTTCCTTTTCCATGTGATTTGGATCTGCCTTTGGATTTGCCACGATGTGAACTCTTGCCTCTTTCTCTTCCTCTTCCTCTATTCTCAACAGTTAAGGCGGTGCTAGATGATTCTCCTGTGGTTTTTCTTCTCATGTCCTCACTGAGTATCACACCAACCACATCATCAAATTCTAATTTATTTGAACTCGAAGCAGAGTTACTTACCGCCATTACCAAATTGTTCCAACTTTCCAAAAGAGAGCATAAGATTAATAAGGCCCTAAGATCATCATCAAAATCCAATCCTACTGAATGCAATTGATTAGTGACAGTATTAAATTCATTTAAATGATCATGCACAGATCCTTCTTCACTCATTTTCATGTTAAATAACCTTTTCATTAATAATACCTTATTTGATGCTGATGGTTTCTCATACATCTTGGCCAACTTATCCATGACTCCCTTGGTAGTCTTTTCATCAGAGATGTTGAAGGCTACGATGGCTCCCAAGCATAGCCTCACAGTATCCAATGCCTTTCTATCAAGGAGACTCCACTCCTCATCAGACATAGATGAAGGTCTCTCTGTTTCCCCCTTAAGAGGTAAGTAAAGATCCTTCTGGTACAAGTAATCCTCCATTTGCATCTTCTAGAATTGAAAATTCTGGCAATTGAATTTTTGAACTCTAAACCTCCCTTCTTTCGCCATTGCTCCCACTTGATCCAGAAATTCTCCTTCTTTCAAGTGCACCCAACAAAACAACCGCTCTGATACCACTTGTTAGAGTAAATCACTATATAAAATATAGAAAAACAATTATAGTGTTTCAAAATTTAACAATAGAATTAAAGAAAAATAAGACAAACACACACGGAAGAAGAGACAACGATTTTAACGTGGTTCACCCAATGTGGGTTACATCCACCGATAATTTTCAGTCATTCCTTTCTCAATCCAAGCAATAGAGGGTTACAACCTACAACCAACATCTGTTGTAATTTCCTCTCTATTTTTCCAAGGAATCAACATAGTAATTTTCATTGTCATAGTCATCTCTGCTTTTCCTCACAACTATATATAATAAAAAAATAGAAAAAAAAAACAGCTTTTATTAATAAATTCCAAGATTAACATTGAGTTCCCAAACATCTAATTTTGGGATAAAAACAAAAAAACTTTCCCGGCTCGTCTCCGTTGTAAATCCGAAAACTTCCTCTGGTAGCCTAACAGACTGTAAATCTGGAAACTTTCCTTGCCCGTCCTGTAGTAAATCCAAAAACTTTCTCTTTTTAGCCTCCTCATAATTAGGCTCCATTCCTAACATTAACGAACATTCAAGTTCATTCACTACTTAATAGGAAATAAATAACTACATATGCATCATATTCTCTCTTGTTAACAACATCACTGCTATTTGTGTCATCTTACAATTAAGGAACTACTGGCAACTAAGAGAGATATCGAAAGACTTAGCACCATTAATTTAATAATTATTTAAGCAAGACAGGTTCCTTATTCTAGAAACAAAATTTATTATATCATCTCTAAAAGTTATCTTGAATGACAAGAATAGGAAGTGTTAACTAACAATACACCCATTTAACATTGTATAGAACAAATGATTTAGCTACAATGGCGAATACATACAGGCTGCACAATACTTGATCCCAAACAAAATATCCTTCTTAAAAACTTTTGAATGATAAATTATTTAACGATGTTCTCTAGACATCTCAATTAAAATGTTTATACAAAGAAATTCTCCTAGACTCCATTTATGATTTTACAAGGTAGTTTATAAATAAGTTACTTGATCCTAGTTTACATAGTCTCTACAAAACCTGACAGATACCAACAGATTCACTTTAACTTAGCAATGCAATTCCAATGCAAAACTTTCTTTTCATATGTTAAATACATCTTTCAGCCACTGTTGCATAGCGATGACTCCACTAAAGATTATAAAAGAATATAAAATATCAAATAGTAATATAGAATTTAATGCATGGGCATCATAGGTTCTCTTTAAGCTACTTTCCAACTCATCCACCTCTATAGTCACTAACCATAATCGTCCATTGCTAGCTTGTGGAAAGTTTGGGGTTGAGACAATGTGGGATCAGTCCAGCTCCCATTTTTAACGAATGCATTCCTATATGCAGCAGCTATTTATTTATAACAATAAAATAATGATTCACATTATAATTTATTAATATATGCATGCTTTTCAACACAAGTTTTCCATATTTTCCAAACAATTTTTGCTATACACAACACATAAAATATACTCTTACATGTAGTAATTCAAACAAGCATAATCAACTATATCATCTTTTTTATTCAGACATAGAATTCATCTTTCATTTTCCTTTACACACAGCAAACTGGAAATATATTTTTATACAAAATAATAAAGAGTAGATAATTCCTCTATGTTTGCAAACAACAAAAAAACTTCCGGCACATACAGTTCATTTTATTTTAAAGAAACTATTAAGCAAAGTATATATAAAAGGAATTCCACCTGGAATTATTATTCACTGAAAGTTTTCTCAAGTGCTTTCTCCAAGCCTTCAAATTTTATTTCCAACAAGCATTCCTCTCCCTTTTTTTGGTAAATCATCTCTATCCCTCATCCACCATTCCATTTTTTACTTAAGGGTCTTTTTAAAATTTTCCATTCTTTTTGGTCATCAGGTATGGAGGAAGTTAAAAGCCATTATGACACCACTCACTTGGATTTCATACGTTTCATCTGACACCACTCTAATATTTACTCACCATAATTTCTACCAAATATTCTTCAATGCGGATTGTATATTGGCAAATGGTTAAATTTAGGAAGAAGATATTTATAATTTCCACATATGATTCCAGTCAAGTATTTTTTTTAACAAACACGCAGACACATTCCAATGATATGTTCATATGCATATGTGCTAAATAGTCTCACCTTTATATCTTATGCTTATATATATATATATTTCACTAATGATCATACGCATAACTAAAAGAAAATAAAATGTGGCTCCTATCACCATTGTCACACAAGACACAAGCACATCCTACCCTATGCCATCCAATAACAAAAAAAACTTCAAAAAAAACACACACACTTTTGATTCAATCAAGATCTCTACATGATATACACATGTGCAAGCATCCATGTACTCACGAGTAGAATCATCACTTTGATTTCTTACTCTTTTCCGTTGACTAGATTCCTTTCATTGACATCCTGCAACTGTCATGCACTCATAGATACCATCAACACTACCATGTTTCACAAGGAAAAATGTAAGTTTACTATTTTTTTTCATTTTTTGTGTGATGAGGGTTGTTACACTTTCAATAATCCTAATTGTGATTTAAAAAAAAAAAATGCAAAAAGAGAAATTGTATAGAATTCAAATCAAGAAACTAGAGCAAGAAACAACTAAGGGGTGTGTTGATGTTGCTCACTTCTATGCATAAGATGAGAATAGTTTTTATGGGAAAACCTCATAAGGTAAAAAACCTAATAATTTAATACTGCAAATAATTCTTCATATTGTAAATCCACCTCCTTGTATGAGTGGATAGCAAACTCAAGGACTGGTAGGAACATGGTGAAGCAAAAACATCTTATTCAAGGCTACAACAAAACGCATGCAAGCTAACATATTGTGAGTGTAGATGAATATTGACTACAAGTTGTAAGGATTGTAAATATCACTATGAAATATTTATTATTTGATGAGGTGCTTCATGTTTCTCATGTTGTCCTTATTATTTTTTGTAAGCAATCAAACAACTATTCCATTGATAACAATTGATTAAATAATACAATCAACACCTTAGTATATTCCGGAGCTTACGAAACTAACAAGGTACGAAATAGATAGCAGTTGTAACAATGTCAATATTGTTACAACGATACTAAATCTAGAATACTAATGTAATAACAACAAAGCTACGCTAACATCCCCCCTTATTACATTATTTGGGTAAAAATATAACTTCTAGATATACTAACATCCCCCCCTGATTACATCATTTGGCAATACAAATAGAGTTGCGAAACAATTCAAATTTGACACGTGCAAGTGCCTTAATGAAAATATCTACAACTTGAGTATCTGTGGGAATGTATTGAAGCTGAATTCGGTGCTTGGGAACTTTGTCTCGAATGAAATGACATTGTGTGTCAATGTGCTTGGTTTTCTCATGATGCATTGGGTTCTTAACAAGGTTCAAAACACCCTGGTTGTCGCAGAACAAATGAATTGGAGATTTTTATGGATGACCCATATTTGTTAAAATGCGACACAACCATATCACTTTGCACATAGCTTCACGTGCATTGTGATATTCTACCTTTTTTGATGAGAGAGCAAATACCTGTTGCTTCTTACTGTGCCAAGAGACAGGACCGGATCCAAGATGAAATATATATCCTGATGTTGACTTACGATCATCATATGATCCGGCATAGTCAAATTTTTTTTATCCTTGCAAGAAGAATTTATTGTTCTTGTATTCTAGGCCATATTCCATAGTACCACGGACACAGTGAAGAATACGCTTTGCTACTTTCCAATAAGTGGTCTTAGGCTCTTGCATGAACCTCGAAAGATAGTTGAAAACAAATACGATATCTGGCCTAGTATTGGTTAGATATATGAGACTCCCGATCAACTATCAATAGAGAGTACCATCTACTTGAGGTGAATCATCATATCACAATAACTAAATTCCTATCTCCATCGGAGTTGTCATTGGATTGCAATCAGTCATACGATATTTTTTCAACAATGTCTTGGCATATTTTGGTTGGGACACTTTGATGTAGTGCTCCTTCTGGCTGAATTCCAGAGCAAGACAATAATGGAGAAGTCCGAGATTTGACATCGAAAAATATTAACACAAGTCTCTTTTGACAGTAGAGATCATAGTTTCTGAACTCCTTGTAATGAGAATATCATCAACATAGAGTACAAGCAATACTATATTAGAATCTTATTTCTTTAAATAGAGGTTTGCATCTGAAGGACATCTCTCAAATCCATGCTGTAGGAGGTGATTATCCATTTTTATATACCAAGCTCGAGGAGCTTGTTTCAAGCCATATAATGATTTGACCAATTTGCACACTTTCTGCTTTTGACCTTCTTGTACAAAACCTTCAGGATGAGTCATGTATACTTTTTCTTGGAGATCACCATTTAGAAAATCACTTTTGATATCCATTTGCTGAACTTTCCACCCATACCGTGCTGCCATAGCACAAATAACATGAATTTTTTTCATTCGAGCAGTAGGTGCAAAAGTTTCTTCATATTCAATGCCTTCCTTTTGCGCATAGCCCTTTGCAACAAGATGGGCCTTATGCTTATCAATTGTCCCATTTTCCTTGTACTTGACTTTGTACACCCATTTATAGCCAATGGGCTTCTTTCCTTGTGGCAAATCAACAAGCTTCCAAGTTTTGTTCTTTTTCAGAGATGTGTACTCAACATCCATAACATCCTTCCATTGGGGCTTGCTAAGTGCATCTTGTATGGAAATAGGTTCATGTTCATTCACTGAAGACATAAACACCCTGTCATCGTCTATATCCATATCCTCCGTGTCTTTATTTAGATCTACAAAAAGTTCCCCAAAATATTGACAAAGATCATCAACCTCAGTAGTCTTTGCTACTGCTCTTTCCTGTGGATCCATACTACGAGTATGAGGTCTATCAAAAGTCAAATCTATTGGAGTGGATAACTTTGCATCTTTGATTGTCATTGTATACCATTTTGGATTCTTCTGATGTGGTCTAGGTATACATAAAATTTGTTTTGTGATGTGAAAACCTCATCAAAAACAACATCTCTACTGACATGAATTTTCTTGGTCAAAGGATCTATCAAACAATAACCTTTAGAGTGCTCATCATAACCAAGAAAAATGCATCTCAATGTTTTCTCATATAGCTTTTTCATTTTCTCTTTCGGTATGTGCATGAAAGCATGACATCCAAAAATACAAAGATGAGATATGGAGGGTTTGCAGCCACACCATGTTTCCTGTGTAGTAGTTCCTTGTAGGGCCTTTGTGGGTGCCCTATTCAACAGATATACTAAGGTGGTGATAGCTTCTGCCCAATATTGTTTCCCAAGAGTAGCTCCTGTGAGCATACAATGAACCATTTCCATAATAGAACGGTTCCTTATTTTAGCAACTCCATTTTGCTGAGGAGTGTAGGCAGTTGATAACTATCTTGAGATTCCATGCTTAGTTAAGAATGCTGAAAATTCTTTAGAGGTAAAATCCCCCCCTCGATCTGAGTGAAGGGTTTTAATAGAAGCCCCTGACTCCTCAACATATTTTTTGAATTGCTGGAAGAAAGCAAAAAACTCAAATTTCAGTTGAAGAAAGAAAACCCATATCTTTCGTGAGTAGTCATCTACAAATAACTAAAATATCTCTTCCCCCCACAACTGTTGGGTGTGAAAGGACCGCACAGATCGGTGTGAATCAACTCCAGAGGTTTCTATGCTCTTGTTGAGCTCTTCTCAAAATGTAATCTATGTTGCTTTCCTACCAAGCAGTCAAAGCACACTAGCAATATGGTAGAAAGGGAAGGAATACCCTTTACCATCTCATACTTACTAAGCTCAAGTAAGTAGCCAGAACTAAGATGCCTGTATCTCTTGTGCCATAGGGAAGTTGCCTCCTTGGTAGAGACCATCATGGCAACATGGGGAGTAGAGATAGCATCCAAGGCAAATAAGCCATGCTTATATGAAGTTGTTGCAATATGCTTACCCTTCCTGGTAATTGTACAACACTTCTTGCCATCCTCAACACGAAAGTTGAAAACCATATTTTTATCCAGGATTTGTGTGACTGATAACAAATTGTTAGCCAATCCTAGAACATAGAGGACTTTGTCAATATGACACTTGCCATCAGAAAAAATGACTAAAATTGTACCCTCTACCTGAACCTTGTAGGTTTTGTCATCAGCAATAGTGACAGGTCTATCCTATTTTGCCATAAATGATTCAAACCATGATTTGTCGCCAGTCATGTGTTTACTAGCTCTAAAATCGACATACCATACAAGATCCCTCTCTTTGGAGACTGTGGTAGTCATGAGCACCTTATGTGCCCATTCAGAATCTGAGTCAAATTCTTGAACAAAAAAATTCCCCTTGGGTTGTTTGTTATTATTTGGTGGTTTTTTCTGGCCTTTTTGATTATTTTTATGCCAACACTTGTTGGTGTCATGATTGTCCCTTTTACATATTTTACAATATCTCTTCTTCTGTTGAGGTTGTTTCCATTTTACTTTTGAATCTTGTTGAGAATTTCCTCCCTTATAAAAATTACCCTTCTTCTGTGAACCCTTCCTGGTGGAGTATAGGGTTGTATTAGAAGAATCATCCCTATGAAGTTGGCGTACCTCCTGTTGTTGAAGCAAATTGACCAACTCAATAAAGGTAATTACTCTCTGTGACACTTGAATGGATGTGATAAATGTATCAAAGGAATCAGGCAAAGATCTCATTACCACTAAAGTGAGAAGCTTGTCATTGATAATTTCTCCCAAAGAATTTAGTTTGCCTTTCAACTCAATACTCTACAAAGAAAGAGCTCTACTATCTCACCCTATTTCAAACTCAGATTATGAAGTTGTTTTGTAATATGAAGAATGGTGGAATCATTCTTCCCCTCATAAATAGTGGTAAGGGCATCCCATGCCTCTTTAGCATGCTCTTTGTCAGCTATATGAGGTTGAACTTCATCGAAGACAAAAAACAAAATGAACACCTTTGCTCAATTGTCTTTCTTTTCAAATGCAATCTGATCAGCAGTTGGAGTTGTGGATCTAGATGCTGGTGAAGGTCATGTTGTTGCTCTAGAAACAACATACCATAAATCTTCCATGATAAGGACTACCTTCATATTGTTTTTCCATGGTGTATAATTAGGACCTTTCAATAATTGATGAGCATCAGTCATTAACTTTGCATAAGAAGTCATAGTGACAGTTCCTTATATCACCAATTGGTCCCCATTTATTTTTACCTTAATACCAAGCCTTTATACCATACAAAATACCCGCCCTTATGTGAGGGATACTATAGGTATTTTGAAAAAATAAAAAAAATTACCTGCCCTTACGTGAGGGAAACTGTAGGTAATTTTAAAGATTTTACGATATGTCGATCTTCGGCGGTACTAAAAAAGAATCGTCTTGTTGAAGGCAGCTACCATAGAAAGTAGTCAATACTCATGCATGGGGCATAACTTCCCCTAAACACTACATATTTCAGAACCCTCGTTAGGATTTATGCCTAAACACAATAACGATTAGGGTAGTGGATGGAGTAAGAAAAATAACAAACTGGCAAACTTATATCTCCCCAATGATTGATAGAGAACAAGCTCAAACATCATTTTTGGTAGCTATATTAAGTGACGGATACAGTAGCACAATCACGATAGCTTTACTTGTAAGTATTGGCCAGAGGTATCACAAATACCGAACACTGCAGTGCAATAAATTGCACAGATGGGTTTGATGTATTCCGGGGACTTAGGGAGTGTATTTTATGTTAAATTTTAATGAAGTAGTGCAAAGTAAGAAAAAATGCAACAAACAGTGGTGAAACATTAAGAAGAGTTGTCATTGGCTGTTATGCCGAGATTTGGTGCATTATATTGAATAGACAACCTCCTCCAATTTGGAATCATAAATTGGATCTACATCTAAAAATTCGTCTGCCACTCTTCACATCGGTTGTAAATTTTTTTCGTCACCATATGCAGTCAATTTGAACCAAACTGGATCTACGCATCCTTCGTGAGGCGATCAAGCGTTGAACAAGCAATAGGGTCGGCATATGTATGCGACCTATTGAAAAATGTGTTTTTGATTCCGATCTTCTACAACCAATTTTTTTAGGAGAAATATACATGCCAATGATCACTGACCGATCTTTGGACAACAGATACGACAACCAAAAATTTTGTTAAAAAAAATATCGATTAGGCCCGATGTGCATCGAGTTACAACAAACATCTGGTTTGGTGGCGATGTGAGGGAACTTAAAAAAACACATATATCCCACATTTGGTATGTTGCTCGACAATGAAGCATTTAAAACAAAAAACGCTCCATATGCGTAATTTCCACCTGATAGTGGGTGAACCGTTGATAGGTATGATTTTGCCCTTGCCACGTAGGTCTAGGTTGTTTTAGAGTCTAGTTGGCACAGTCCTCACCATGTCACCCTCGTAGTCCTTGCCATGTCAACCTGATCACAATCCCACGTGGCCTCTAGAATAGGTCCCGTCAACTTAGGATTAGAGTCCACATCTCTCGCTTGCTAATGTGTCACATGTCCTCCCAAGATCTGGTCTTGGTCTACGTCTACAACCATGTCTATTGCTCACCATAGTTCTTAGAGTCCAGATTTGGCAGAGTCTGCCCAATCAGAGTTAGATCTGGTCTAAGTCTAGTCATCCAGTCACCACACCAGCCAGTCACACCACACAAGTCATCCAGTTGCCTTGGGTGTTGAGCTATGAGAGCTTGACATAGTAAGCTTTGATACTATGTAAGCAATCAAACAACTATTTCATTGATAACAATTGATTAAATAATACAATCAACACCTTAGTATAGTCTAGAGGTTATGAAACTAACAAGGTACGAAATAGATAGCAGTTGTAACAATGTCAATATTGTTACAACAATACTAAATCTAGACTAATAATGTAATAACAACCAATCTATGCTAACATTTTTTCCATTTATAACATTGTTCATACAAATAAGAAAACATAATTCTAGCCTAATACATGGGTAATTAAGGATATAGAGATTGTTCAAAAAAAATTAAATTAATATATTATAATAAAATTTTGACATTATTGTAATTACATATAAAATAAAATTTGAACAAATAGCATTAGATTTTTTGGTTGAACTCCTTGACTCTCAAGGATGCGACCCACATTCAAATATTACCAAGCAATATTTGCACAATAGATATTTTATCATAATGTCAGTATGAGTTTATATTGTGATATGATTGGATATTTTTTGAGTCTTATATATAATTAAAAAATATACATTAGATATGAAAAATAAAATAGGTAAATTTAGTATTCAAATGTAACTAGAAAACATAATATTAACAAATTTTATAAGAAAAGTGTTTATAAATGTGCATATATATATATATATATATATATATATATATATATATATATATATATATATATATATATAATTTAATTGATTTTTAAAATCTAATATGTAATTCAATTTAGATGGGCTAAGTTAGGGAAAAAGTGAATTTAAATATATATGGAGTTTAGAAAGAAAAGATAATTTTTATATAATAGTTTAATAAGGATTAATGATATAATCTAAGGATTCAATCCCACCTTGTAGAACCATAAGTATACATGGAGAAAAGAGTTGAACTTACACCAATGCATGGACATTGGCTTGAGTGTAACCATATAATAAATATATGTTCACTGCAACAACCCAAGTTCTGCCCACTTGGTTGTCCAAACACCCCAAGTCTACCCACTTGGTTGTCCAACATCAGAGTTTACAGTAAGAGAAATTTTTTTCTTTTATTTCAATTTATTTTTGTTTTATTTTCTAGTATGAGCATGTTAGATCCATCTTCATGAGTGCCATCCCGCTGCAGTCGGAATACTCATGAGATCGAGATTGGCTAGATCCCGTGTAGTTGCCCATTTTGAACTTCACTCTCCTCCCGAGATCCTAAGTTCAGGTAGGGGGTTTCTTTTCCTCTAGGGCCCATAACACCTAGAGGTGTGACGCATACTTTCCCCATGTCTTGACATGATCCAAAATACATATGCCATGTAAGACGTAGCGCATACATGCTTGAGCTAGACGATCATCCATTTTCCATGGAGCATCATCTAGGGTCTTACCAATTCCCTGGTAACCACCCGGTGTTTTGTGTTGATTAACCAACATGATATCCCATACCATCGTGTTATCAGATTTACCTAGTCAAGCATAATTCACCACTCATCACTAGCAGGGATAACCTAGAAGAGATGCCCATACAACCCTTTATTACCTCCCATTCTGACATTTTCCCGTCAGAAGTATAGTTAGAGCCCAAACTTTATGATGGTTGCCTACCCACAAGCATCATTAGTAATTAATATACAAGATTGTCTCACCCACAATATTGAAATAAATTCAAGAATATGATGGTTGCCTACCCGCAAGCATCATTAGCAAATAATTTACAAGATTGTCTCACCCACAATCTTGAAATAGAATCAAGGTTGTCCTACCCACAACCTTGGGTTGTGAAATAAGATTATCCCTTCCACAATCCTAAAATTTCTTAACTTAAAGTTTACCTAAGCTTGGTTCAAAGGTTTACTAATGGGTATAGTTTCAATATTATTCAAGAGTTTTGCTAGGTTTTAAAAGATCGCCAATTTTCCATTTGACTACTCGAATATTTATAGTGTGGAAACTATGAGAAAAAGATGCTAATAAAAACATCACATTCAAAGCTAAAGTATCACACATTTGCTAAAATAAATTTAAATAGAATCCCTTTATAATTACTATTCTTTTAAAGTAAAGGCTACACTATAATTTGCATCCACAAATCACTTTTTCCTCAATACTCTATAGAATTTTTATAATAAAATCATGAACTAAGTTGGCTAATCTACAAGTTAAAGTAAATCTGCATCTTCACATTAATTATAATTCTATTATATAATTCAAATGAATTTAAAAGAATATTGTTTCTCATTGCTAAACTAAAGCAATGCCACTCAAACAACCAACATAAAGAAATCCTCACTCCACCTTATCCAAATTATCCTGCGGGTTTGATTTAGGTATTCTCATTACTCACTGCATCTTATAAGCTTAACTACGGTTGAGACATAGTTTTCTTGTTTCAATTTCAATTCATCCATAGGCTATGTCAAATGCAGAGCTTCTAAAATTTCTAGGTTCTAATTGTATTTTATACAATCTCTACTTCACCCGGGTTTAAGTTCAAAACAATCTTGTTCGATTCTAATAAATTCCTATGAAATTTTCCCACGGATTCCAATGCAGCATTTTCAAACATAGATCTGGTTTGAAACTTAATAGAACCTAATATTTAATCTTAATTGACTTCTACATTTTCATGTTTATTATATCACCTAGTAGCGGTATTTGTCCCAACCATCATAAGTTCTTCCTAATGCATATCATATTTTAATCACACACTACCAGCTACCATACTACTCTGGACAGGTAAGTTTGCTTTCAAAACATAGTATTTTCCAAGTCTCCAATTTATAACCAATTTGGAAAATCCTATTACACATAGTCATAGTTTCAAGGAACATATTTTGGATTTCCATTATCATGGATTCTCAACCACCGAAAACAAACACAACAAAAGCATATTTTCAAAGCACAACAACTCTCCATTTATAGCTACAATTATCACTGACAACATACATGGACTACATTTTCAATATTCACATCATCTATACAAAATTTAAGTACATGCAACCATAAAATCATGTATATTACAAAATATTTAAATTTAACATTGCCCTAATCCAAAATCAAACTATACATCCAAGTGATACATCCTCAAATAACTTACAAAAGGAAATACAAGACTCTTTCTTGAATGCATATCAACTCTTCAATATTTAAAAAATAATGACTACGCTATTTTCCTTCTCTTCCAAATATTTACAAGACTAACATATATATTCTCCCAGTTCCTACATTATTCAAATTTTACATTATATACAATCTCAACATTGGACTTGCACCAATAGTATCCAGAGTTCTTCCATTCTATGAGAAATAAAAGATTTCATAAACATTTACAATGGCTTAGCACTTTGGACATTAATAATCATCCCTCAATGCTAGATCACAAGATATCTTCCAACAACAAAATTAAAACTATGGCTTTGACTCCACCAAGCTCCAATTTTCAGGCACAGGTTTTAGTGACAATTCAGGGGTCAGAGTGGTCAAGCTAAAATGAAATGCAACTACTCCTAGCATGCAAGCAATTTTTCCACATCTTTCCATACAACATACAAGATTTCAAAACAAAACCTCCCATCACACTATGGGCTTTCAACACAACATACAGGTAACATCATTATATTTTTCTTTTAACAACATGCAGAAGGAAAGATAACAAATCTCATTATAGACTAATAACTTTGCTCCAAAACATAGTCAAATTATGCTTTCCTTTTTCCACAAGCATTTAAACACATGCGTCTCAAAATTTCCCACGCATGCATTAAGGTTTTTCAAATTTTCTACAATCTTTACAGAGCATGGATAGATTATAATCACAAACAAGCAACATATTTTAATTCTTGTCACACATGCCCACAAGATTAATTCATTTTCTTTCTCATCCCATTGCCAGTAAACATTCAACCAATTCGAACGCAGAACAGAGCACATTTTTTTAAAACATTCAAATTTTATTAAACTTAATTTTTGCCAATTCATCTTACTGATTTTTGTAGTCTGTTCTCCTTGCCTTTCCAAAGTCCTTAGCTCGTCGTCACTTCCTCTTCTTCTGAATACCAACCAAACCTCTCTTCTATATTCTCTCCCATTATCCATTCATTAAACATCCTTCTCCTTCCTACGAGTCCGCTCCTATTCGTTGAGATTCCTTCTCTCCAAAAACATGCCAAATGCCAAGTGTTTTCCCCTCTCTCCACGTCCAACAAACTAAGCCTAATAATAATTCCTTTCATTGTCGATGACCCCATTCAAATTATATATATATATATATTATTTACAATGCCAAAACAAAAACTTCGTCACCTATAGTTTAACAAGTATGTATTTATTTTTAAAAAATATAAGTGGTTATGATATTTGGCATCCCTTGATCTAAAACAATAAATATTATTTATTTTCAATGCCTTTATATTATAATTTTTTTACCTATAGCAATATATAAATATATGTTATATATTATTTCCTTTAAATAAATAAATTCTTCAAAACATATAAAGTCATAAATATATGATTACCAATTATTTTACTTTGCCTCCTTTACATATTTTCTCTTTCAGATCATAACACAAAAATAATCATATCACTATTCTATTTTTATTTCTTATTCAAAACTATGGCTCCCATGCATTTTAGCATCTTCATCGCCAATCAAACATCACAATTTGACAAGCATCAAACATTCCTACAAATGCAACTACATGTTATGCATCTACATGGACCGCTGGCGAATGCATTGCCTATAGGGTTCTTTGTCCCTATCAACCGATGAATACACCACCGCTCATCATTTCCCTAACTTACCTTACATCGAACAATCCTACGGTCCATTGAGAAGACATCCTTCTTTTGCATTGTCCTTGCCAGTACAATACCTGTCCTCTGCATCCACAAATACATTAGCAGTATCTCATCCTTGCAGACAAATTAGGCATATAATAGAGTAGAGTTTTGGAGGGTTATTACATACTTCCCCCTAAGATTAAACATAGTCCCTGTGTTTACATTTCCCATTAAAAAGAAATAATATGGACATGAATAATAGAAAATCGATACAGTGCATCAATGAATTTACATTTTTCCAAAACTGAATCATCATGTAGTATTAATATCAAACATACACATCATCAAATATACTTATCATACTTCACAAACCAAGATATGATAATATCATTGTTCAAGCAATATAGAACCATGCTATGGAGATAACACTATTCAAACACTACTCAAACAAAAATGGAAACTATCTTTTCATGATGGCCACATCTTCCCACGTGGCACTATTTTCAGAAAATTGGTCCCATTGGACCTTGCATTGTTCAATATTTCGCTTCCTCAGTTGTTTTGTTCGATAACCAAGGATCTTAATAGGTCGCACTTCAATGCGCAGGGGATCGTCCATCTGCAAATGTTCAACATTCCAAACATGTGAGGGGTCAGGAACATATTTCTTCAGAAGGGACACATGGAATGTATCATGAATTTTTGACAAATTGGGTGGCAAGTCTAATTTGTAGGCTACTGGGTTTAATTTATCAACAATTTCAAAAGGCCCTACAAATCGTGGGCTAAGCTTAGAGGATTTAATAGAAATTTTGGTAGGTTTAACTCTTAGGAATACTCTGTCTCCCATAGTGAATTCCCTGGGTGTTCTCTTAAGATCCGCATAACTCTTTTGTCTATCTGAGGCTTCTTTGAGCCTTTGACGAATTTCATTGAGGTGGTCTTCCATTTCTCTGACCATATCCGGCCCGATCATCACCCGATCCTCTGGATTACTCCATGTTAGTGGCGTTCTGCACCTCCTCCCGTACAGAGCCTCAAATGGAGCCATACCTAGAGAAGTATGGTAACTATTATTGTAAGAAAATTCTACCAGAAAAAGGTAATCTTCCCACTTCGTTTGATGATCCATACAATACATGCGGAGCATATCCTCTAAGACTTGATTCACCCTTTCTATTTGTCCATCTGTCTCAGGATGATAAGCAGTACTAATGTTGAGCTTTGTTCCCCATGCCTGATGCAATGTCTGCCAAAATTTGGATGTGAATCGGGAATCCCTATCCGATATAATTATTTCAGGAAAACCATGTAGTCGTACCACTTCCCTAGAAAATTTTTGGGCTACAGTGGGAGCTCCGTATTTAATATTTCTAGGCAGAAAATGTGCCACTTTGGTCAATTTATCCACTACCACCAAGATGGCATCATGCTGAAAGTGATTTTTAGGCAATCCAACAATAAAATCCATAGTCACAACCTGCCACTTGTGTTGTGGAATGTCATGCGAAAATAAACGTCCAGCTGGATGTAGATGTTCCACCTTCACTTTTTGACATTCTAAGCATCTAGCCACAAATTCAATGATGTCCCTTTTCATTCTTGGCCAATAATATTCCTTTTTCAAATTCTCATACATCTTTACATATCCTGGATGAGCGGAATAAGGAGCACTATGTGCCTCTTGCAGTATCATATTTCTCAGATCCTGATCATTAGGTACTACCACCCTATTTTTAAACAGTAATGTATCTTCCCAAATTCTAAATTCTCTTGCTTTATCAGAATCTTGCTGAACCATTTCTCGATACTTTCGAGAATATTCATCTTGAATTTACAATTTTCTAATTTGATCAATTATAGCAGATTGATAATGAGACATAGCATTGATATGTCACCTTCTACTTAAAGCATCTGCTAACTTATTTTCCTTCCCCTTTATGTATTCTATATCAAAATCATATTCTACCAAAAATTCTATCCAACATCTTTGTCTAGCATTAAGCATTGGTTGAGTAAAGATATATTTTAAACTTTGATGATCTATTCTAAGCTCAAAATATTTATCAAGTAGGTAATATCACCACATTTTTAGGGCATGTACTACAACAACCAACTCTAAATCATGTGTGGCATAGTTTATTTCATGTTTCTTAAGTTTTTGAGACTCATAAGTGACAACACCATTCTCTTGCATGAGAACCCCTCCTAATCCTTCCAAGGAGGCATCAATACACACTATGAATGGTCATGTGGGATCTGCTATTCTAAGAATAGGTGCTGATGTTAGCTTTTCTTTAAGAGTTTTGAAAGCCTCTTCACATCATTCTATCCATTTAAAAACTTTTCCTTTCCTTTGGAGATTAGTTATTGGATAAGCTATCTTAGAAATTTTTTGGATAAATCTACGATAATATCTAGCCATCCCCATAAAACTTCACACTTCAGAAACATTTGTTGGAGCAGGCCAATCAATAATAGCCTCAATTTTCTTTGGATCAACAACCACCCCTTCAATAGATATTACATGACCCAAATACTGAACCTGAGTTGCATAAAACTCACACTTGGATAGTTTTCCATATAATTGATTCTTTCTAAGTATTTCAAGAATAGTTCTCATATGAAAATCATGCTCTTCTTTACTTTTGGAGTAGATCAGTATATCATCTAGGAATATCAACACAAACTGATCTAGTTGTTCATGAAACACACTATTCATCAAATTCATAAAAGTTGTTGGTGCATTGGTCAATCCAAAAGGCAACACTGTAAATTCATAATGACCATATCTAGTTTGGAAAGCAGTTTTATGGGTATCTTCTTCCCGGATCCTCAATTGATGATAACCAGATCTAAGGTAAATTTTGGAGAAAATTGTGGCTCCTTTTAGTTGATCAAACAAATCATCTATTCTAGGTAAAGAGTACTTATTCTTAATAGTCATCTTGTTTAGCATTCTATAGTCAATACATAGCCTTAAAGTTCCATCCTTCTTTTTCATGAACAGAACTGGTGCACCCCATGGTGAAACACTAGGTTTAATGTGTCCTTTTTCTAGAAGTTCTTGCAGCTGAGTCTTAAGTTCTTGCAACTCTATTGTAGTCATTCTATATGGCACACGAGCTATAGGGGTTGCTCTTGGTAAAAGTTCTATAGTAAAATCAAACTCCCTTTGGGGTGGAAGACTCGGTAAATCCTCAGGAAAGACATCCCAAAAATCATTCAATACCGGATAGGTTTGAAAAAGACTTGCTCCAGACTCATTTTCCTCCTTTTTATTAAGTTTGACCACAAAGATTCTACTACCCTTTCTCAGTGCTCTTTTAACTTGCATTGCTATCAAAATATGTGGTTCCACTGATTCACGTCCACAACAAATCTGAATCCTTTGCTTGGTATCATCAGTAAATTCCATCCATCTTTCCTCAAAATTTAACAATGCTTTATGCGCCTTGAGCCAGTCAACACCTAAAATTATGTCAAAGGCATGCAATGGAGCTACATATAAATGCCATCGGGTTTGTCCTTGAGGTAGCATTATTTGAGGATCAAATAGACATTGATCAACAGTATAGGTTTGCCTAGACCCATACTCGACTTTCCACCCATTAGCCATAAATCCAAGTTTTTCTGGTATGTCCCTTAAAATATTTGGTGAAATAAAACTATCAGTTGCTCTAGAGTCAACTAAAATGCAAATATTTCTATCATAAATTTTACCTTTCAACAGGAAAGGTGTTGCTTGACCATTGAGTTTGGAATTACCTGTTGTTGCATAAATCTTATGAGCAGGTTCCACAAGTTCCTTCCTCTTATCAGCTCGCAATGGACATTTATCAGCATAATGAGGTTCTTGACAAATCCAGCAACTAGTTCATGGTGCCCTCTCTTTCTTATTTCCCTCATTATCTTCCTGAGTACCAGCTCTTGGTGCATTAGCTCTTTGATCATTCCTATCCCTAAAATTTCTTTGGCCACCTCGATAGTTTGGATTTCCCCTATTTCCTTGGTACCTATTCTTATTCCTATCAAACCTATTTTGATTCCCATTGCCATGATTCTTGGTCCAATTCCTGTCCCCTTTTGTTGGACCCACATTTTTATTTTTTTGTGACTCTTCCTTTTCAGAGGATTGTTGATAATAAGCTTTCTTGACCTTAAGGTTATCCTCTTCTTATCGAGCCAAGTCACAGGCAACAGTTAAGGTAGCAGGTTTCAACATAAGAATCAGGTGTCCAATTTTTGGATGTAACCCTAGGAGAAATTTATTTGTCTCTCTCAAGTACATGCCTCCACATTGTGAGTTTTCCTATAAGTATCCCACCAATCAATGGTAGCTCCAGTCAAATGGAAGACTACCCAAGAGGTTTTTGATTTAGATGATAAGGTTCTAATCACAAAATATGCCTCCACACTATTCAACCATCTCTCAGCCTCTTCCCCATCACCTTTGCCATCAAATTTAGCTATATCAAGCCTTCGCATATCCTTGTCCAACTCAGAACCTACTTGTTTCCTTCATGGGTCAATAGTTATCTCATCCTCAACTATTACCGTTTCCTTTCCTTTAGATAAATTTTCAATTGTCTTCTGTTGATGGGAAATCATTTCTTGTTGTTGAGCCAACTGAGCTTTTTGTTGCTCCATGTGCTCTATCATTTGGGTATTTTGTTGTGCTATGTGTTCAAACATTTGAGCACTTTGCTACTCCATTTGTTCTTTTTGTTGGCTCATTTTCTCCCATAATAGTTGTACCATCCGGACCATTTTATCCTCTTTATTAACTAGTTCTTTTTCCTTCCTCTTTTCCTAAGGATGTTCTGTGGTTTCCTTTGATGCCTCGAGTCTCATAACTTTTTGAATGACTCTTCTAGGGTTTTTGATCAGCCCTTCCCACTGATCCACCATAGTTATTTTTGAGGAACTAGCCTTTTTTCGGATGCCATTGCCTGTTCAGCAAAACAAGGAGCCTAGTCAAATTTTCAAGTTTAGGTGAACACATTAGCAACATAAATTAAGTTAGTCATAGGCTTTCTAGATTTATGTTGCCTAAATATTCACAACCTTTGCTCTGATACCAAATGTAACAACCCAAGTTCTACCCACTTGGTTTTCCAAACACCCCAAGTCTACCCACTTGGTTGTCCAACATCAGAGATTACAGTAAGAGAAAATTTTTTATTTTATTTCAATTTATTTTTATTTTATTTTCTAGTATGAGCATGTTAGATCCATCTTCATGAGTGCCATCCCACTGCAGTTAGAATACTCATGAGATCGATATTGGCCAGATCCTATGTATTTGCCCATTTTGAACTTCACTCTCCTCCCGAGATCCTAAGTTCAGGTAGGGGGTTTCTTTTCCTCTAGGGCCCATAACACCTAGAGGTGTGATGCATACTTTCCCCATGTCTTGACATGATCTCAAGTACTTATGTCATGTAAGACGTAGTGCATACATGCTCGAGCTAGATGATCATCCATTTCCCATGGAGCATCATCTAGGGTCTTACCAATACCCTGGTAACCACTCGATGTTTTGTGTTGATTAACCAACACGATGTCCCATACCATCATGTTGTCAGATTTACCTAGTCAAGCACAATTCACCACTCATCACTAGTAGGGATAACCTAGAAGAGATGCCCATACAACCCTTCGTTACCTCTCGTTCTGACATTTTTCCATTAGAAGTATAGTTAGAGCCCTGGATTTCATGATGGTTGCCTACCCGCAAGCATCATTAGTAATTAATATACAAGATTGTCCCACCCACAATCTTGAAATAAAATCAAGAATATGATGGTTGCCTACCCGCAAGCATCATTAGCAAATAATATACAAGATTGTCCCACCCATAATCTTGAAATAGGTTCAAGGTTGTCCTACCCACAACCTTGGGTTGCGAAATAAGATTGTCCCTTCCACAATCCTAAAATTTCTTAACTTAAAGTTTACCTAAGCTTGGTTCAAATGTTTACTATTGGGTATAGTTTCGATATTATTCAAGAGTTTTTCTAGGTTGCAAAAGATCACCAATTTTCCATTTGACTACTCAAATATTTTTAGTGTCAAAAAATATGAGAAAAATATTGTAATAAGAACATCACATTCAAAACTAAAGTATCCACATTTGCTAAAATAAATTTAAATAGAATCCCTTTATAATTGCTATTCCTTTGAAGTAAAGGCTACACTAAAATTTGCATCCACAAATCACTTTCCCCTCAATACTCTATAGAGTTTTAATATTTGAATCATGAACTAAGTTGACTAATCTTCAAGTTAAAGTAGAACTGCATCTTCACATCATTTATAATTCTAGTATATAATGCAAGGAAATTAACAAAATATTGTATCTCACTGCTACACTAAAGCAATGCCACTCAAACAACCAAACAAAGAAATCCTCACTCCACCTTACCCAATCATCTTGCGGGTTTGATTTAATTATTCTCAATACTCATAAGTCTTATGAGCCTAACTATGGTTGAGACATGTTTTCCATGTTTTAGTTTCAATTCATCCAAAGTTTATGGCAAATGTATATCTTCTAATATTTCTAGGTTCTTATTGTATTGTATACAATCTCTACTTCATCCAGGTTTAAGATCAAAATAGTCTTGTTGACTCTAATAAATTCCTATGAAATTTTCCCATGGTTTCCAATGCAGCGTTTTCAAACATAGATCCGGTTTGAAACTTAATACAACCTAATATTTAATCTTAACTAACTTCTACATTTTCATGTTTATTATATCGCCTAGCAGCGATATTCTTCCCAATCATCATAAGTTCTTCCTAATGCATATCATAATTTAATCACACACTTTCAGCTACCATACTACTCTAGATAGATAAGTTCTTTCAAAGCATAATATTTTTCTAAGTCTTCAATTTATAACCAGTTGGGAAAACCCTATTACACGTAGTCACGGTTTCAAGGAATAACTTTCGGGTTTCCATTATCATGGACTTTCAACCACTGAAAACAAACACAACAAAAACATCTTTTCAAAGAACAAGAACTCTCCATTTATAGCTACATTTATCACTGACAACATACATGGACTACGTTTTCAATATTCACATCCTCTATACATAATTTAAGTACATGTAGCCATAAAATCATGTATATTATGAAATATTTAAATCTAACATTACCCTGATCCAAAATCAAACTATCCATCCAAGTGATACATCTTCAAATGGATTATGGAAGGAAATACAACACTCTTTCTTCAATGCATGTCTACTCTACAGTGTAACAACTATGCTATTTCCCTTCTCTTCCAAATATTTACAATTTTAACATATAAATCCTCCTAGTTCCTGCATTATTCAAATTTTACATATATACAATCCCAACATTGGTATTGCACCAATAGCATCTAGAGTTCTTCCATTCTGAGAAATAAAATATTTCAAAACATTTACAATTGGCTTGTACTTTGGAATTGAAAATCATTCTTCAACGCTGGAACACAGTATATCATCCACAACATAATTGGGATTATGGCTTGACTCCATCAAGTTTCAATTTTTAGGTGCATATTTCGATGACAATTCAGGGGTCAGAGTGGTCAAGCTAAGATGATATGCAGCTACACCTAGCATGCAAGTAATTTTCCACATCTTTCCACACAACATACAAAATTTCAAAACAAAACCTCCCATCATTCTATGGGCTTTCAACACAGCATACAAACAATGCCGTTATATTTTTCTTTAACAACATACAGAAGGAATGATATCAAGTCACATCTTAAACTAACAATTTGCACAGTCATAATAATGCTTTCTTTTTTTCCCAAAGCATTCATTCACATGCATCTCAAATTTTTCCATGCATGCACTAAAATTTTTAAAATTTCATCAGTCTTTATAGAGCACAGAGAGAATGTCGATCACAAAAAAGCATCATATTACAATCCTTGTCACACTTGTGCATGAATAATTCATTTTATTTCTCATCCCATTTCCAGTAAACATTTAACCAATTCGAACGCAGAATAGAGTACACTTTTTCAAAAAATATTTAAATTTTATTAAACTTATTTTTTGCCAATTCATCTTACTGATTTTCGTAGTATGTTCTCCTTGCTTTTTCAAAGTCCTTGGCTCGCCATCGCTTCCTCTTCTTTCGAATACCAACCTGACCTCTCTGTCCTCTTCTATCCCATTATCCATTTCAAAAACATCCTTCTCCTTCCTACCAGTTCACTTATGTTTGTTGAGATTCCTTCTCTCAAAAAATATTCCAAATGCCTAGTGTTTTCCCCTCTCTCCATTTCCAACAAACTAATCCTACTAATAATTCTTTTCATTGCCAATGACCCCATTCAATATATATATATTTACAATGCCAAAACAAAAACTTCATTGCCTATAGTTTAACAAGTATGTATTTATTTTTTAAAAATATAAGTGTTAATGATATTCAGCATTCCTTGCTCTAAAACAATAACTATTATTTATTGCCAATGCCTTTTTGTTATATGTTTTTTTTACCTTTAGAAATATATAAATATATGTTATATGTTCTTTTTCCTTTTTAAATAAATAAATTTCACATAATGCTATGCATAGTTATATATTTATCAATTATTTTACTTATCTTCTCTATGTATTTTCTCATTCAGATCATAGCACAAAAATAATCATATCACTACTCTATTCTTATTTCTTATTCAAAACTATGGCTCCCATGCATTTTAGCATCTTCATCGCCAATCAAATATCATAATTTGACAAACAAAAAACATTCCTACAAATGCAACTACATGGACCGTTGGAAAATGCATTGCCTATAGGGCTATTTGCCCCTATCAACTGATGAATACATAACTATTCATCGATTCCCTAACTTACATCGTATCGAACAATCCTGCTGTCCATCGAGAAGTTATCCTTATTTTGCATTATCCTCACCAGCAACAATACCTATCCTCATCCTTGCAAAAAAATTAGGCATAGTAGAGTTTTAAAGATTTATTACATTCACCTTCATGTTCTTTAAAAGTTCTCAACTAATACTTATTTAAATAAGCTATCATTGATTTCATTTAAAGTGATACCAAGATAACTCACTTGAGGATCAAGCACACACCACACATAGAAATGAACATGATCCTTATCCTTGAAATATAACTTCTATTAATGACTCATGTTCTAGTCCAATGTTATCATTAATATTTTAATTGGTAGATGCTCTTAGGATTGTGCCTTGGGTAGACCTTTATTTTTATAACTATTAGCCAATAATAATGGAAAAATCATTTGGAATCAAGAGTTACATACCATAATACAAAATTCTAATCCAATAAATTTTGAAGTAGGTTTGACTTTAACGATTGTGAAAGCACGACGCATCCGCTAAGCAGGACTGTGGCTACGCTTTTGAGGGATTGGAATATGGATCCTTCTTCATTTTAACGTTGGATGAAGAAGGATCCATCATTCTTGAACATGAATCCATTCTTGATGGAAGATAATGTACTCTTCATCGATGGTTTATCGTGGATGTCTTGGTCCAGTGAGACAACTTACAACTAAAATACACAACCTGGTAAAATCTTCAACAAATACAACTTACAACTAAAATACACAACCTGGTAAAATCTTCAACAAATACAACAATAGTTTCCTCACATTTAGCTTCAAGGATAAAGCTTTTTGAAGGGGAAGGGTTGTTGGGAGCCCATCCTAACACTTATGTAATAGTCCTTGTGGAATATGGCTAGTATCCATGTTAATATTTTGTAATATTTTATTATATTTTGGACTAAAAAGTACCTATGCCAAATGACATCTTTCTATGTAATTGTTTTTCAAGAATGTATCTAATTATAGGTAGGAGATTCTAGCCCGGGTGGCATTTTGCATGTAAGCCAACCTTGGAAGTTAGGTGTTAGATGAATTCCTTAAAACTATGAATGGTAGTATTGTATTTATATTTTTTGCATAATTGAATGAATTATTGAAAGAGGTTTCCCCCTTGAAGAGGCTTGCAATTCAGTTTTATTGTGAGATTATTCCTTTTCTACAATTTATTTTCATATTGTGTATTTTATTTCAAGGGTGTTGTGAGCATATGTGTTTATTTTCAATATTTATGTGAGAGTATTAATTTTAGTTTGCAGGTTCCTAATAGTTGACAACATATATGACTCTCACATCAATAGCACCATGGATCATAAAGTAGTGCTTAAAAAGTTTTAGGAAATTGGATATAGGGCTTACAACCTTGACCATGGACTCATTTAATATAATTGATGAGCATATCAATCAACTTAAAAAATTAAATGATATTTAATTATAATATGACTACCCAAGGAAATAAGAGAAGGACAAGAAGCATTGGAGAAGTAAATGAACACTATACTACACATTATTATCTTTAATAATGTATCTAAAATATAGGAGATAGTTGTTATGTTTTTTTGGATCTTTCATGTATACTTTCCATATTCTTGTGCAACACATATTAAGGTATTTCAGTACTTTTTGCACCTTTAGGCTTAGATAAATAAGCATAAGTAAAATTCTATTTTTAATCAGGAAAAATAAAATTAATTCTAATGTTTATAATGGAAAAAATCCCAAATAAGACAAGAAAATACAAAGATTCCCTTCAAGAATCCTAGTTGTGATTTAAAAAAAAAAAGGGGGCAAAAGGAAAAAATGATCGAAATTTTTTATATAATTTAAATCAAGAAACTAGAGGAAGCAACAACTAAGGGAGTGTTATATCCATGTGTTGTGGTCTACCGACAAGGGCGCCATTTGCATTATCCGTGATGTGACCCAGGTTCAATTACCACGACGGATATGTATATTTATAAAAAGTATATCTATAAAAAAAAAAAATGACTAAGGGGTGTGTTTATGTTGCTCACTTCTATGCACAAGATGAGAATAGTTTTAATGTGTAAACCTCATAAGCTTATACTACAATTCATTCTTCATATTGCAAATCCACCCCCTTGTATGAGTGGATAGCAAATTCAAGGACTATTACTAACATGGTGAAGCACAAGCATCTTGTTCAAGGCTACAACAGAAATCATGCAAGGTAATGTATTGTGATTGTAGATAAATCTGGACTACAAGTTGTAAGGATTGTAGATATCACTATGGAATATTTATTATTTAATGAGGTTCTTCATGTTTCTAATGTTATCCATAGTATTTTTTCCATTTATAGCTTTTTCATCCAAATAAGAGGACATAATTCTAGCCTAATACATGGGTAATTGAGGATATAGAGATTGTTCAAAAAAATTTAAATTAATATATCATAATAAAATTTTGACATTATTATAATTTCATATAAAAGAAAATTTGAGCAAATGGCATTAGATTTTTTGGTTGAACTCGACTTTCAAGGAGGCAACCTGCATTCAAATATTGCCAAGCAATATTTGCCCAATATATATTTTATCATAGTATCATTATGAGGTTATGTTGTGATATTATTGGATATTTTTTGTTTTATATATAACTAGATAATGTACATTAGATATGAAAAATAAAATAGGTAAGTTTAGTATCCAAATGTAACTAGAAAACATAATATTAACAAATTTTATAAGAAAAGTGTTTATAAATGTGCATATATCTATATTATTTAATTGATTTTTAAAATATAATATCTAATTCAATTTAGATGGGGTAAGTTAGGAAAAAAGTGAATTTAAATATATATGGAATTTAGAAAGAAAAGATAATTTTTATGTAATAGTTTATAAATAATTAATGATATAATCTAAGGATTCAATCCCACCTTGTAGAACCATAAGTATACATGGAGACAAGAGTTGAAATTACACCAATGCATGGAACTTGGCTTGAGTTTAACCATATAATAAATCTATGTTCTTTAAAATTTCTCAACTAATCCTTTTTTAAATAGGCTAATGTTTTTTTAAATAGACTGTCATTGATGTCATTGATTTCATTTATAGTGATACCAAGATAACTCACTTGGAGTCAAGCACCCACCACACACAAACATGAACATGATCCTTATCCTTTAAATACAGCCTCTATTATTAACTCATGTTCTAGTCCAATATTATTGTTAATATTTTAATTGGTAGATGCTCTTAGGATTGTGCCTTGGGTAGACCTTTATTTTTAACACTATCAGCCAATAAGAATGGAAAAATCATTGGGAATCAAGAGTTACATACCATAATACAAAATTCTAATCCAATAAATAAAGTACCTTGTAAAGACATGAGAAACCTAGAGGTAGAAGTTAAATTTATGGTAATGTATGGGCCAATGGTTGAATGTAAACATATTATAAATCCAATCACACCTTGATGTTCTCAATGAGATATACCCTAATGTAACATTAAGAGTTCCAAAAATTTCAAGCTAAGATAAAAAAAAAAAATCAAGGTTGAAATTTAGTAGAGAATAGATTTGTATATCATACTTTAGGTATAGTTGGATAAACATATATTCAGTAAACAACAATTTCCAAGAGGATTGTCTCAAATAACCATATCTAATAAGTATGGCAACTCTTCCATTGAAATTACAAAGCATAGTTGGATACTCTGATATGTAATCCAACTCTTCCATGAGAATCATGGAGTAAATTAGGGTCGTATACATATTAGGTCAATAATATCCCCACGCATTTGTCATGGTTGGATTAAAATATATTATATAAACAACATTCTGCATGAAGATGGCTCATATGGCCTCCCGCCTCCCATAAGAGGTATGAGAGCTAATCTATGAAGATCATGGAATATGGTTGCATAAACACATATTTGATAATTAATCGTTCATGAACAACATCCCATATGACCTGCCCATAGTTGGATAAACACATATTTGGTAAACAATTTTGCAGAGTAATCTTCTTATACCCAATTGCGCCTGCTAATAAACACACGAATCTATTCGAATTGCCACAGATAAAGATGCCTGAAAACAAGCAGCAGAGACTTGAGATGAAAGCAAGGTTGCAGTCGTTGTCCTTTATCTACAATGAAACTCTAATGTCGATAAATATACAGAATTTTTTATAGATCTCTTACCAAGACATGCACGCATAGAAGATTTATACAACTTATAAAACCCAAACACATTAAAATATAGAAAACGGATACAAGTGCACCCGTCCAACGTTTAAAATTTTTTCACCTTACAGATATGAGAAACTCTCAATAAATTTCTTAGATCCTATATCATGTCTTATTTTTAAAAATATTTATTGAGAAAAATATTTTTTGCTATATAAAATATTCGTATTTATCCCTATTTCTTTCTTGTAATCTATGTTCCGTGTTATTTCCACCTTATCAATAACAAACCTATGCATGCTCTTTTCATTAAACATTGCATTATCAACACAAATGACTCAAAGGCATAAGCATTAATTATAATGTAGTAATGGAATGATGACATAGAATTCGAGATCCTTTAATATTTGACTCTTTCTTTAAAGATCTCAGCTCCCATATAAGTGTATTACATCTTAAACAAATAAAAATGATTATAACAATTTAACAAACTAGAGAATAAAATATTATGGGGAGCACATCCAGATTGCCACGCTGTACCAAGCGGGGATAAATATTGAAGAAATCACAATCCCTAGGAAAGGGAGACATTACCCAACAAAAGCCGTTCATGGACTCTATGAGAGGAAACATGTGTTCGCGCTTTGTATATAATCCAGCCTCGGGGAGAAGAAATACTCTGATCGGGGTGTCAACAAATCTTCAAGTATACTCAGAGGCGACGGCAAGAAGTAGCTCGGTGAAAACTCTGTGGAATTGCAGCAGCAGTCTGTGGGCTCTTCTCTTGTCAGAGATTAAGGAGGATCAATACCCCCGTAATTA